>CATOCB010000293.1:0-585000 GCA_951411735.1 Somateria mollissima | reverse complement strand
CCAAGGCATGTCGGGACCCAGCCCGGGTCCCCGGGACGGGTTTTTACCCCAGCCGCAGATCACCGGGTCCTGTCGGGTCCCCGGCCCGGGTCCCCTGGACAGGTTGATAACCCGACCCCAGGTCACCCGGTCATCTCGCGCACCTGGCCTGGTTCCCAGGTTCCGATGACCACCCGGCACCAGGACCCCGGGTCACGTGGGGACACCGGCCCCAGGTGACCGGGTCACGTGGGGTCACCGGCCCCAGGTCAGCGGGTCACGTGGGGACCCTGGCCCCAGGTGACCTGGTCACGTGGGGACCCCGGACCCAGGTAACCGGGTCATACCGTGTCCCCGGACCCAGGTCACCGGGTCAGTTCGGGACCCCGGACCCAGGTCGGGTCATGTCACGTCCCATGCCCGGGTCCCCGGGTTGGATTTTTACCCAGGCCCCGGGTCACAGGGTCATGTCGGGACACCGGACCAGGTCCCCGAGTCCGGTCGACACCACAGCCCCAGGTCACCGGGTCATGTCGGGACCCAGCCCGGGTCCCCGGGACGGGTTTTTACCCCAGCCGCAGATCACCGGGTCCTGTCGGGTACCCAGGTCGGGTCCCCTGGACAGGTCGGCACCCCGGCCCGGGTCACGGGGTCATGTCGGGTCGCTGTCCCGGGTACCAGTGTCAGGTGACCACCCCGGCCCCGGGAGACGAGTCATACCGGGTCCCCGGCCCAGGTCCCCGGGTTGCATCGGGACAAAAGCACCGGATCACTGGATCACGTGGGGGCCCGGGCCCGGGTCCCCGGGTTGCATCGGGACACCAGCGAAGGACCACCGGGTCCTGTCGGGTCCCCGGCCCGGGTCCCCTGGACAGGTCGTTAACCCGGCCCCAGGTCACCGGGTCGTGTCGGGTAACCGGCCTGGTTCCCAGGTTCCGGTGACCACCCCGGCACCAGGACCCCGGGTCCCGTGGGGTCACCGGCCCCAGGTGACCGGGTCACGTGGGGACACCGGCCCCAGGTGACCGGGTCACGTGGGGTCACCGGCCCCAGGTGACCGGGTCACGTGGGGTCACCGGCCCCAGGTGACCGGGTCACGTGGGGTCACCGGCCCCAGGTGACCGGGTCACGTGGGGTCACCAGCCCCAGGTGACCGGGTCACGTGGGGACACCGGCCCCAGGTGACCGGGTCACGTGGGGTCACCGGCCCCAGGTGACCGGGTCACGTGGGGTCACCGGCCCCAGGTCAGCGGGTCACGTGGGGTCACCGGCCCCAGGTGACCGGGGTCACGTGGGGTCACCGGCCCCAGGTGACCGGGTCACGTGGGGTCACCGGCCCCAGGTGACAGGGTCACGTGGGGTCACCGGCCCCAGGTGACCGGGTCACGTGGGGTCACCGGCCCCAGGTGACCGGGTCACGTGGGGTCACCGGCCCCAGGTGACCGGGTCACGTGGGGACACCGGCCCCAGGTGACCGGGTCACGTGGGGTCACCGGCCCCAGGTGACCGGGTCACGTGGGGTCACCGGCCCCAGGTGACCGGGTCACGTGGGGACACCGGCCCCAGGTGACCGGGTCACGTGGGGTCACCGGCCCCAGGTGACCGGGTCACGTGGGGTCACCGGCCCCAGGTGACCTGGTCACGTGGGGACCCCGGCCCCAGGTAACCGGGTCATACCGAGTCCCCGGACCCAGGTCACCGGGTCAGTTCGGGACCCCGGACCCAGGTCGGGTCATGTCACGTCCCATGCCCGGGTCCCCGGGTTGGATTTTTACCCAGGCCCCGGGTCACAGGGTCATGTCGGGACACCGGACCAGGTCCCCGAGTCCGGTCGACACCACAGCCCCAGGTCACCGGGTCATGTCGGGACCCAGCCCGGGTCCCCGGGACGGGTTTTTACCCCAGCCGCAGATCACCGGGTCCTGTCGGGTACCCGGGTCGGGTCCCCTGGACAGGTCGGCACCCCGGCCCCGGGTCACGGGGTCATGTCGGGTCGCTGTCCCGGGTACCAGTGTCAGGTGACCACCCCGGCCCCGGGAGACGGAGTCATACCGGGTCCCCGGCCCAGGTCCCCGGGTTGCATCGGGACAAAAGCACCGGATCACTGGATCACGTGGGGGCCCGGGCCCGGGTCCCCGGGGTTGCATCGGGACACCAGCGAAGGACCACCGGGTCCTGTCGGGTCCCCGGCCCGGGTCCCCTGGACAGGTCGTTAACACCGGCCCCAGGTCACCGGGTCGTGTCGGGTAACCGGCCTGGTTCCCAGGTTCCGGTGACCACCCCGGCACCAGGACCCCGGGTCCCGTGGGGACCCCGGCCCCAGGTGACCGGGTCACGCGGGGTCACCGGCCCCAGGTGACCGGGTCACGTGGGGTCACCGGCCCCAGGTGACCGGTTCACGTGGGTTCACCGGCCCCAGGTGACCGGGTCACGTGGGGTCACCGGCCCCAGGTGACCGGGTCACGTGGGGACACCGGCCCCAGGTGACCGGGTCACGTGGGGTCACCGGCCCCAGGTCACCGGGTCACGTGGGGTCACCGGCCCCAGGTGACCGGGTCACGTGGGGTCACCGGCCCCAGGTGACTGGGTCACGTGGGGACACCGGCCCCAGGTGACCGGGTCACGTGGGGTCACCGGCCCCAGGTGACCGGGTCACGTGGGGTCACCGGCCCCAGGTGACCGGGTCACGTGGGGTCACCGGCCCCAGGTGACCGGGTTACGTGGGGACACCGGCCCCAGGTCACCGGGTCACGTGGGGTCACCGGCCCCAGGTGACCGGGTCACGTGGGGTCACCGGCCCCAGGTGACCGGGTCACGTGGGGTCACCGGCCCCAGGTAACCAAGGCATGTCGGGACCCAGCCCGGGTCCCCGGGACGGGTTTTTACCCCAGCCGCAGATCACCGGGTCCTGTCGGGTCCCCGGCCCGGGTCCCCTGGACAGGTTGATAACCCGACCCCAGGTCACCCGGTCATCTCGCGCACCTGGCCTGGTTCCCAGGTTCCGATGACCACCCCGGCACCAGGACCCCGGGTCACGTGGGGACACCGGCCCCAGGTGACCGGGTCACGTGGGGTCACCGGCCCCAGGTCAGCGGGTCACGTGGGGACCCCGGCCCCAGGTGACCTGGTCACGTGGGGACCCCGGACCCAGGTAACCGGGTCATACCGTGTCCCCGGACCCAGGTCACCGGGTCAGTTCGGGACCCCGGACCCAGGTCGGGTCATGTCACGTCCCATGCCCGGGTCCCCGGGTTGGATTTTTACCCAGGCCCCGGGTCACAGGGTCATGTCGGGACACCGGACCAGGTCCCCGAGTCCGGTCGACACCACAGCCCCAGGTCACCGGGTCATGTCGGGACCCAGCCCGGGTCCCCGGGACGGGTTTTTACCCCAGCCGCAGATCACCGGGTCCTGTCGGGTACCCGGGTCGGGTCCCCTGGACAGGTCGGCACCCCGGCCCCGGGTCACGGGGTCATGTCGGGTCGCTGTCCCGGGTACCAGTGTCAGGTGACCACCCCGGCCCCGGGAGACGGAGTCATACCGGGTCCCCGGCCCAGGTCCCCGGGTTGCATCGGGACAAAAGCACCGGATCACTGGATCACGTGGGGGCCCGGGCCCGGGTCCCCGGGTTGCATCGGGACACCAGCGAAGGACCACCGGGTCCTGTCGGGTCCCCGGCCCGGGTCCCCTGGACAGGTCGTTAACCCGGCCCCAGGTCACCGGGTCGTGTCGGGTAACCGGCCTGGTTCCCAGGTTCCGGTGACCACCCCGGCACCAGGACCCCGGGTCCCGTGGGGTCACCGGCCCCAGGTGACCGGGTCACGTGGGGACACCGGCCCCAGGTGACCGGGTCACGTGGGGTCACCGGCCCCAGGTGACCGGGTCACGTGGGGTCACCGGCCCCAGGTGACCGGGTCACGTGGGGACACCGGCCCCAGGTGACCGGGTCACGTGGGGTCACCGGCCCCAGGTGACCGGGTCACGTGGGGTCACCGGCCCCAGGTGACCGGGTCACGTGGGGACACCGGCCCCAGGTGACCGGGTCACGTGGGGTCACCGGCCCCAGGTGACCGGGTCACGTGGGGTCACCGGCCCCAGGTGACCGGGTCACGTGGGGACACCGGCCTCAGGTCAGCGGGTCACGTGGGGACCCCAGACCCAGGTCAGCGGGTCACGTGGGGACACCGGCCCCAGGTAACCGGGTCATACCGAGTCCCCGGACCCAGGTCACCGGGTCAGTTCGGGACCCCGGACCCAGGTCGGGTCATGTCACGTCCCATGCCCGGGTCCCCGGGTTGGATTTTTACCCAGGCCCCGGGTCACAGGGTCATGTCGGGTCAACGGCCTGGGTACAAGGGTCTGGTGACCACCCCGACCCCAGGTCTCCGGGTCATGACGGGACACCGGACCAGGTCCCCGAGTCCGGTCGACACCACAGCCCCAGGTCACCGGGTCATGTCGGGACCCAGCCCGGGTCCCCGGGACGGGTTTTTACCCCAGCCGCAGATCACCGGGTCCTGTCGGGTACCCGGGTCGGGTCCCCTGGACAGGTCGGCACCCCGGCCCCGGGTCACGGGGTCATGTCGGGTCGCTGTCCCGGGTACCAGTGTCAGGTGACCACCCCGGCCCCGGGAGACGGAGTCATACCGGGTCCCCGGCCCAGGTCCCCGGGTTGCATCGGGACAAAAGCACCGGATCACTGGATCACGTGGGGGCCCGGGCCCGGGTCCCCGGGTTGCATCGGGACACCAGCGAAGGACCACCGGGTCCTGTTGGGTCCCCGGCCCGGGTCCCCTGGACAGGTCGTTAACCCGGCCCCAGGTCACCGGGTCGTGTCGGGTAACCGGCCTGGTTCCCAGGTTCCGGTGACCACCCCGGCACCAGGACCCCGGGTCCCGTGGGGACCCCGGCCCCAGGTGACCGGGTCACGCGGGGTCACCGGCACCAGGTGACCGGGTCACGTGGGGTCACCGGCCCCAGGTGACCGGGTCAGGTGGGGTCACCGGCCCCAGGTGACCGGGTCACGTGGGGTCACCGGCCCCAGGTGACCGGGTCACGTGGGGTCACCGGCCCCAGGTGACCGGGTCACGTGGGGTCACCGGCCCCAGGTGACCGGGTCACGTGGGCTCACCGGCCCCAGGTCAGCGGGTCACGTGGGGTCACCGGCCCCAGGTGACCGGGTCACGTGGGGTCACCGGCCCCAGGTGACCGGGTCACGTGGGGTCACCGGCCCCAGGTGACCGGGTCACGTGGGGACACCGGCCCCAGGTGACCGGGTCACGTGGGGTCACCGGCCCCAGGTGACCGGGTCACGTGGGGTCACCGGCCCCAGGTGACCGGGTCACGTGGGGTCACCGGCCCCAGGTGACCGGGTCACGTGGGGACACCGGCCCCAGGTCACCGGGTCACGTGGGGTCACCGGCCCCAGGTCACCGGGTCACGTGGGGTCACCGGCCCCAGGTGACCGGGTCACGTGGGGTCACCGGCCCCAGGTAACCAAGGCATGTCGGGACCCAGCCCGGGTCCCCGGGACGGGTTTTTACCCCAGCCGCAGATCACCGGGTCCTGTCGGGTCCCCGGCCCGGGTCCCCTGGACAGGTTGATAACCCGACCCCAGGTCACCCGGTCATCTCGCGCACCTGGCCTGGTTCCCAGGTTCCGATGACCACCCCGGCACCAGGACCCCGGGTCACGTGGGGACACCGGCCCCAGGTGACCGGGTCACGTGGGGTCACCGGCCCCAGGTCAGCGGGTCACGTGGGGACCCTGGCCCCAGGTGACCTGGTCACGTGGGGACCCCGGACCCAGGTAACCGGGTCATACCGTGTCCCCGGACCCAGGTCACCGGGTCAGTTCGGGACCCCGGACCCAGGTCGGGTCATGTCACGTCCCATGCCCGGGTCCCCGGGTTGGATTTTTACCCAGGCCCCGGGTCACAGGGTCATGTCGGGACACCGGACCAGGTCCCCGAGTCCGGTCGACACCACAGCCCCAGGTCACCGGGTCATGTCGGGACCCAGCCCGGGTCCCCGGGACGGGTTTTTACCCCAGCCGCAGATCACCGGGTCCTGTCGGGTACCCAGGTCGGGTCCCCTGGACAGGTCGGCACCCCGGCCCCGGGTCACGGGGTCATGTCGGGTCGCTGTCCCGGGTACCAGTGTCAGGTGACCACCCCGGCCCCGGGAGACGGAGTCATACCGGGTCCCCGGCCCAGGTCCCCGGGTTGCATCGGGACAAAAGCACCGGATCACTGGATCACGTGGGGGCCCGGGCCCGGGTCCCCGGGTTGCATCGGGACACCAGCGAAGGACCACCGGGTCCTGTCGGGTCCCCGGCCCGGGTCCCCTGGACAGGTCGTTAACCCGGCCCCAGGTCACCGGGTCGTGTCGGGTAACCGGCCTGGTTCCCAGGTTCCGGTGACCACCCCGGCACCAGGACCCCGGGTCCCGTGGGGTCACCGGCCCCAGGTGACCGGGTCACGTGGGGACACCGGCCCCAGGTGACCGGGTCACGTGGGGTCACCGGCCCCAGGTGACCGGGTCACGTGGGGTCACCGGCCCCAGGTGACCGGGTCACGTGGGGTCACCGGCCCCAGGTGACCGGGTCACGTGGGGTCACCAGCCCCAGGTGACCGGGTCACGTGGGGACACCGGCCCCAGGTGACCGGGTCACGTGGGGTCACCGGCCCCAGGTGACCGGGTCACGTGGGGTCACCGGCCCCAGGTCAGCGGGTCACGTGGGGTCACCGGCCCCAGGTGACCGGGTCACGTGGGGTCACCGGCCCCAGGTGACCGGGTCACGTGGGGTCACCGGCCCCAGGTGACAGGGTCACGTGGGGTCACCGGCCCCAGGTGACCGGGTCACGTGGGGTCACCGGCCCCAGGTGACCGGGTCACGTGGGGTCACCGGCCCCAGGTGACCGGGTCACGTGGGGACACCGGCCCCAGGTGACCGGGTCACGTGGGGTCACCGGCCCCAGGTGACCGGGTCACGTGGGGTCACCGGCCCCAGGTGACCGGGTCACGTGGGGACACCGGCCCCAGGTGACCGGGTCACGTGGGGTCACCGGCCCCAGGTGACCGGGTCACGTGGGGTCACCGGCCCCAGGTGACCTGGTCACGTGGGGACCCCGGCCCCAGGTAACCGGGTCATACCGAGTCCCCGGACCCAGGTCACCGGGTCAGTTCGGGACCCCGGACCCAGGTCGGGTCATGTCACGTCCCATGCCCGGGTCCCCGGGTTGGATTTTTACCCAGGCCCCGGGTCACAGGGTCATGTCGGGACACCGGACCAGGTCCCCGAGTCCGGTCGACACCACAGCCCCAGGTCACCGGGTCATGTCGGGACCCAGCCCGGGTCCCCGGGACGGGTTTTTACCCCAGCCGCAGATCACCGGGTCCTGTCGGGTACCCGGGTCGGGTCCCCTGGACAGGTCGGCACCCCGGCCCCGGGTCACGGGGTCATGTCGGGTCGCTGTCCCGGGTACCAGTGTCAGGTGACCACCCCGGCCCCGGGAGACGGAGTCATACCGGGTCCCCGGCCCAGGTCCCCGGGTTGCATCGGGACAAAAGCACCGGATCACTGGATCACGTGGGGGCCCGGGCCCGGGTCCCCGGGTTGCATCGGGACACCAGCGAAGGACCACCGGGTCCTGTCGGGTCCCCGGCCCGGGTCCCCTGGACAGGTCGTTAACCCGGCCCCAGGTCACCGGGTCGTGTCGGGTAACCGGCCTGGTTCCCAGGTTCCGGTGACCACCCCGGCACCAGGACCCCGGGTCCCGTGGGGACCCCGGCCCCAGGTGACCGGGTCACGCGGGGTCACCGGCCCCAGGTGACCGGGTCACGTGGGGTCACCGGCCCCAGGTGACCGGTTCACGTGGGTTCACCGGCCCCAGGTGACCGGGTCACGTGGGGTCACCGGCCCCAGGTGACCGGGTCACGTGGGGACACCGGCCCCAGGTGACCGGGTCACGTGGGGTCACCGGCCCCAGGTCACCGGGTCACGTGGGGTCACCGGCCCCAGGTGACCGGGTCACGTGGGGTCACCGGCCCCAGGTGACCGGGTCACGTGGGGACACCGGCCCCAGGTGACCGGGTCACGTGGGGTCACCGGCCCCAGGTGACCGGGTCACGTGGGGTCACCGGCCCCAGGTGACCGGGTCACGTGGGGTCACCGGCCCCAGGTGACCGGGTTACGTGGGGACACCGGCCCCAGGTCACCGGGTCACGTGGGGTCACCGGCCCCAGGTGACCGGGTCACGTGGGGTCACCGGCCCCAGGTGACCGGGTCACGTGGGGTCACCGGCCCCAGGTAACCAAGGCATGTCGGGACCCAGCCCGGGTCCCCGGGACGGGTTTTTACCCCAGCCGCAGATCACCGGGTCCTGTCGGGTCCCCGGCCCGGGTCCCCTGGACAGGTTGATAACCCGACCCCAGGTCACCCGGTCATCTCGCGCACCTGGCCTGGTTCCCAGGTTCCGATGACCACCCCGGCACCAGGACCCCGGGTCACGTGGGGACACCGGCCCCAGGTGACCGGGTCACGTGGGGTCACCGGCCCCAGGTCAGCGGGTCACGTGGGGACCCCGGCCCCAGGTGACCTGGTCACGTGGGGACCCCGGACCCAGGTAACCGGGTCATACCGTGTCCCCGGACCCAGGTCACCGGGTCAGTTCGGGACCCCGGACCCAGGTCGGGTCATGTCACGTCCCATGCCCGGGTCCCCGGGTTGGATTTTTACCCAGGCCCCGGGTCACAGGGTCATGTCGGGACACCGGACCAGGTCCCCGAGTCCGGTCGACACCACAGCCCCAGGTCACCGGGTCATGTCGGGACCCAGCCCGGGTCCCCGGGACGGGTTTTTACCCCAGCCGCAGATCACCGGGTCCTGTCGGGTACCCGGGTCGGGTCCCCTGGACAGGTCGGCACCCCGGCCCCGGGTCACGGGGTCATGTCGGGTCGCTGTCCCGGGTACCAGTGTCAGGTGACCACCCCGGCCCCGGGAGACGGAGTCATACCGGGTCCCCGGCCCAGGTCCCCGGGTTGCATCGGGACAAAAGCACCGGATCACTGGATCACGTGGGGGCCCGGGCCCGGGTCCCCGGGTTGCATCGGGACACCAGCGAAGGACCACCGGGTCCTGTCGGGTCCCCGGCCCGGGTCCCCTGGACAGGTTGTTAACCCGGCCCCAGGTCACCGGGTCGTGTCGGGTAACCGGCCTGGTTCCCAGGTTCCGGTGACCACCCCGGCACCAGGACCCCGGGTCCCGTGGGGTCACCGGCCCCAGGTGACCGGGTCACGTGGGGACACCGGCCCCAGGTGACCGGGTCACGTGGGGTCACCGGCCCCAGGTGACCGGGTCACGTGGGGTCACCGGCCCCAGGTGACCGGGTCACGTGGGGACACCGGCCCCAGGTGACCGGGTCACGTGGGGTCACCGGCCCCAGGTGACCGGGTCACGTGGGGTCACCGGCCCCAGGTGACCGGGTCACGTGGGGACACCGGCCCCAGGTGACCGGGTCACGTGGGGTCACCGGCCCCAGGTGACCGGGTCACGTGGGGTCACCGGCCCCAGGTGACCGGGTCACGTGGGGACACCGGCCTCAGGTCAGCGGGTCACGTGGGGACCCCAGACCCAGGTGACCGGGTCACGTGGGGACACCGGCCCCAGGTAACCGGGTCATACCGAGTCCCCGGACCCAGGTCACCGGGTCAGTTCGGGACCCCGGACCCAGGTCGGGTCATGTCACGTCCCATGCCCGGGTCCCCGGGTTGGATTTTTACCCAGGCCCCGGGTCACAGGGTCATGTCGGGTCAACGGCCTGGGTACAAGGGTCTGGTGACCACCCCGACCCCAGGTCTCCGGGTCATGACGGGACACCGGACCAGGTCCCCGAGTCCGGTCGACACCACAGCCCCAGGTCACCGGGTCATGTCGGGACCCAGCCCGGGTCCCCGGGACGGGTTTTTACCCCAGCCGCAGATCACCGGGTCCTGTCGGGTACCCGGGTCGGGTCCCCTGGACAGGTCGGCACCCCGGCCCCGGGTCACGGGGTCATGTCGGGTCGCTGTCCCGGGTACCAGTGTCAGGTGACCACCCCGGCCCCGGGAGACGGAGTCATACCGGGTCCCCGGCCCGGGTCACCGGGTTGCATCGGGACAAAAGCACCGGATCACTGGATCACGTGGGGGCCCGGGCCCGAGTCCCCGGGTTGCATCGGGACACCAGCGAAGGACCACCGGGTCCTGTCGGGTCCCCGGCCCGGGTCCCCTGGACAGGTCGTTAACCCGGCCCCAGGTCACCGGGTCATGTCGCGCACCCGGCCTGGTTCCCAGGTTCCGGTGACCACCCCGGCACCAGGACCCCGGGTCCCGTGGGGACCCCGGCACCAGGTGACCGGGTCACGTGGGGTCACCGGCCCCAGGTGACCTGGTCACGTGGGGTCACCGGCCCCAGGTGACCGGGTCACGTGGGGTCACCGGCCCCAGGTGACCGGGTCACGTGGGGTCACCGGCCCCAGGTGACCGGGTCACGTGGGGACACCGGCCCCAGGTGACCGGGTCACGTGGGCTCACCGGCCCCAGGTGACCGGGTCACGTGGGGTCACCGGCACCAGGTGACCGGGTCACGTGGGGACACCGGCCCCAGGTGACCGGGTCACGTGGGGTCACCGGCCCCAGGTGACCGGGTCACGTGGGGTCACCGGCCCCAGGTGACCCGGTCACGTGGGGTCACCGGCCCCAGGTGACCGGGTCTCGTGGGGTCACCGGCCCCAGGTGACCGGGTCACGTGGGGACACCGGCCCCAGGTGACCGGGTCACGTGGGGTCACCGGCCCCAGGTGACCGGGTCACGTGGGGTCACCGGCCCCAGGTAACCAAGGCATGTCGGGACCCAGCCCGGGTCCCCGGGACGGGTTTTTACCCCAGCCGCAGATCACCGGGTCCTGTCGGGTCCCCGGCCCGGGTCCCCTGGACAGGTTGATAACCCGGCCCCAGGTCACCCGGTCATCTCGCGCACCCGGCCTGGTTCCCAGGTTCCGATGACCACCCCGGCACCAGGACCCCGGGTCACGTGGGGACACCGGCCCCAGGTGACCGGGTCACGTGGGGTCACCGGCCCCAGGTCAGCGGGTCACGTGGGGACCCCGGCCCCAGGTGACCTGGTCACGTGGGGACCCCGGCCCCAGGTAACCAGGTCATACCGAGTCCCCGGACCCAGGTCACCGGGTCAGTTCGGGACCCCGGACCCAGGTCGGGTCATGTCACGTCCCATGCCCGGGTCCCCGGGTTGGATTTTTACCCAGGCCCCGGGTCACAGGGTCATGTCGGGACACCGGACCAGGTCCCCGAGTCCGGTCGACACCACAGCCCCAGGTCACCGGGTCATGTCGGGACCCAGCCCGGGTCCCCGGGACGGGTTTTTACCCCAGCCGCAGATCACCGGGTCCTGTCGGGTACCCGGGTCGGGTCCCCTGGACAGGTCGGCACCCCGGCCCCGGGTCACGGGGTCATGTCGGGTCGCTGTCCCGGGTACCAGTGTCAGGTGACCACCCCGGCCCCGGGAGACGGAGTCATACCGGGTCCCCGGCCCAGGTCCCCGGGTTGCATCGGGACAAAAGCACCGGATCACTGGATCACGTGGGGGCCCGGGCCCGGGTCCCCGG
The DNA here is from genome assembly GCA_951411735.1 of Somateria mollissima. Lineage (NCBI taxonomy): Eukaryota > Metazoa > Chordata > Aves > Anseriformes > Anatidae > Somateria > Somateria mollissima. The sequence goes on along the minus strand of CATOCB010000293.1, from coordinate 573,357 downwards.
GTTGCATCGGGACACCAGCGAAGGACCACCGGGTCCTGTCGGGTCCCCGGCCCGGGTCCCCTGGACAGGTCGTTAACCCGGCCCCAGGTCACCGGGTCGTGTCGGGTAACCGGCCTGGTTCCCAGGTTCCGGTGACCACCCCGGCACCAGGACCCCGGGTCCCGTGGGGACCCCGGCCCCAGGTGACCGGGTCACGCGGGGTCACCGGCCCCAGGTGACCGGGTCACGTGGGGTCACCGGCCCCAGGTGACCGGTTCACGTGGGTTCACCGGCCCCAGGTGACCGGGTCACGTGGGGTCACCGGCCCCAGGTGACCGGGTCACGTGGGGACACCGGCCCCAGGTGACCGGGTCACGTGGGGTCACCGGCCCCAGGTCAGCGGGTCACGTGGGGTCACCGGCCCCAGGTGACCGGGTCACGTGGGGTCACCGGCCCCAGGTGACCGGGTCACGTGGGGACACCGGCCCCAGGTGACCGGGTCACGTGGGGTCACCGGCCCCAGGTGACCGGGTCACGTGGGGTCACCGGCCCCAGGTGACCGGGTCACGTGGGGTCACCGGCCCCAGGTGACCGGGTTACGTGGGGACACCGGCCCCAGGTGACCGGTTCACGTGGGTTCACCGGCCCCAGGTGACCGGGTCACGTGGGGTCACCGGCCCCAGGTGACCGGGTCACGTGGGGTCACCGGCCCCAGGTAACCAAGGCATGTCGGGACCCAGCCCGGGTCCCCGGGACGGGTTTTTACCCCAGCCGCAGATCACCGGGTCCTGTCGGGTCCCCGGCCCGGGTCCCCTGGACAGGTTGATAACCCGGCCCCAGGTCACCCGGTCATCTCGCGCACCCGGCCTGGTTCCCAGGTTCCGATGACCACCCCGGCACCAGGACCCCGGGTCACGTGGGGACACCGGCCCCAGGTGACCGGGTCACGTGGGGTCACCGGCCCCAGGTCAGCGGGTCACGTGGGGACCCCGGCCCCAGGTGACCTGGTCACGTGGGGACCCCGGCCCCAGGTAACCAGGTCATACCGAGTCCCCGGACCCAGGTCACCGGGTCAGTTCGGGACCCCGGACCCAGGTCGGGTCATGTCACGTCCCATGCCCGGGTCCCCGGGTTGGATTTTTACCCAGGCCCCGGGTCACAGGGTCATGTCGGGACACCGGACCAGGTCCCCGAGTCCGGTCGACACCACAGCCCCAGGTCACCGGGTCATGTCGGGACCCAGCCCGGGTCCCCGGGACGGGTTTTTACCCCAGCCGCAGATCACCGGGTCCTGTCGGGTACCCGGGTCGGGTCCCCTGGACAGGTCGGCACCCCGGCCCCGGGTCACGGGGTCATGTCGGGTCGCTGTCCCGGGTACCAGTGTCAGGTGACCACCCCGGCCCCGGGAGACGGAGTCATACCGGGTCCCCGGCCCAGGTCCCCGGGTTGCATCGGGACAAAAGCACCGGATCACTGGATCACGTGGGGGCCCGGGCCCGGGTCCCCGGGTTGCATCGGGACACCAGCGAAGGACCACCGGGTCCTGTCGGGTCCCCGGCCCGGGTCCCCTGGACAGGTCGTTAACCCGGCCCCAGGTCACCGGGTCGTGTCGGGTAACCGGCCTGGTTCCCAGGTTCCGGTGACCACCCCGGCACCAGGACCCCGGGTCCCGTGGGGACCCCGGCCCCAGGTGACCGGGTCACGCGGGGTCACCGGCCCCAGGTGACCGGGTCACGTGGGGTCACCGGCCCCAGGTGACCGGTTCACGTGGGTTCACCGGCCCCAGGTGACCGGGTCACGTGGGGTCACCGGCCCCAGGTGACCGGGTCACGTGGGGACACCGGCCCCAGGTGACCGGGTCACGTGGGGTCACCGGCCCCAGGTCAGCGGGTCACGTGGGGTCACCGGCCCCAGGTGACCGGGTCACGTGGGGTCACCGGCCCCAGGTGACCGGGTCACGTGGGGACACCGGCCCCAGGTGACCGGGTCACGTGGGGTCACCGGCCCCAGGTGACCGGGTCACGTGGGGTCACCGGCCCCAGGTGACCGGGTCACGTGGGGTCACCGGCCCCAGGTGACCGGGTTACGTGGGGACACCGGCCCCAGGTCACCGGGTCACGTGGGGTCACCGGCCCCAGGTGACCGGGTCACGTGGGGTCACCGGCCCCAGGTGACCGGGTCACGTGGGGTCACCGGCCCCAGGTAACCAAGGCATGTCGGGACCCAGCCCGGGTCCCCGGGACGGGTTTTTACCCCAGCCGCAGATCACCGGGTCCTGTCGGGTCCCCGGCCCGGGTCCCCTGGACAGGTTGATAACCCGACCCCAGGTCACCCGGTCATCTCGCGCACCTGGCCTGGTTCCCAGGTTCCGATGACCACCCCGGCACCAGGACCCCGGGTCACGTGGGGACACCGGCCCCAGGTGACCGGGTCACGTGGGGTCACCGGCCCCAGGTCAGCGGGTCACGTGGGGACCCCGGCCCCAGGTGACCTGGTCACGTGGGGACCCCGGACCCAGGTAACCGGGTCATACCGTGTCCCCGGACCCAGGTCACCGGGTCAGTTCGGGACCCCGGACCCAGGTCGGGTCATGTCACGTCCCATGCCCGGGTCCCCGGGTTGGATTTTTACCCAGGCCCCGGGTCACAGGGTCATGTCGGGACACCGGACCAGGTCCCCGAGTCCGGTCGACACCACAGCCCCAGGTCACCGGGTCATGTCGGGACCCAGCCCGGGTCCCCGGGACGGGTTTTTACCCCAGCCGCAGATCACCGGGTCCTGTCGGGTACCCGGGTCGGGTCCCCTGGACAGGTCGGCACCCCGGCCCCGGGTCACGGGGTCATGTCGGGTCGCTGTCCCGGGTACCAGTGTCAGGTGACCACCCCGGCCCCGGGAGACGGAGTCATACCGGGTCCCCGGCCCAGGTCCCCGGGTTGCATCGGGACAAAAGCACCGGATCACTGGATCACGTGGGGGCCCGGGCCCGGGTCCCCGGGTTGCATCGGGACACCAGCGAAGGACCACCGGGTCCTGTCGGGTCCCCGGCCCGGGTCCCCTGGACAGGTCGTTAACCCGGCCCCAGGTCACCGGGTCGTGTCGGGTAACCGGCCTGGTTCCCAGGTTCCGGTGACCACCCCGGCACCAGGACCCCGGGTCCCGTGGGGACCCCGGCCCCAGGTGACCGGGTCACGCGGGGTCACCGGCCCCAGGTGACCGGGTCACGTGGGGTCACCGGCCCCAGGTGACCGGTTCACGTGGGTTCACCGGCCCCAGGTGACCGGGTCACGTGGGGTCACCGGCCCCAGGTGACCGGGTCACGTGGGGACACCGGCCCCAGGTGACTGGGTCACGTGGGGTCACCGGCCCCAGGTCAGCGGGTCACGTGGGGTCACCGGCCCCAGGTGACCGGGTCACGTGGGGTCACCGGCCCCAGGTGACCGGGTCACGTGGGGACACCGGCCCCAGGTGACCGGGTCACGTGGGGTCACCGGCCCCAGGTGACCGGGTCACGTGGGGTCACCGGCCCCAGGTGACCGGGTCACGTGGGGTCACCGGCCCCAGGTGACCGGGTTACGTGGGGACACCGGCCCCAGGTCACCGGGTCACGTGGGGTCACCGGCCCCAGGTGACCGGGTCACGTGGGGTCACCGGCCCCAGGTGACCGGGTCACGTGGGGTCACCGGCCCCAGGTAACCAAGGCATGTCGGGACCCAGCCCGGGTCCCCGGGACGGGTTTTTACCCCAGCCGCAGATCACCGGGTCCTGTCGGGTCCCCGGCCCGGGTCCCCTGGACAGGTTGATAACCCGACCCCAGGTCACCCGGTCATCTCGCGCACCTGGCCTGGTTCCCAGGTTCCGATGACCACCCCGGCACCAGGACCCCGGGTCACGTGGGGACACCGGCCCCAGGTGACCGGGTCACGTGGGGTCACCGGCCCCAGGTCAGCGGGTCACGTGGGGACCCCGGCCCCAGGTGACCTGGTCACGTGGGGACCCCGGACCCAGGTAACCGGGTCATACCGTGTCCCCGGACCCAGGTCACCGGGTCAGTTCGGGACCCCGGACCCAGGTCGGGTCATGTCACGTCCCATGCCCGGGTCCCCGGGTTGGATTTTTACCCAGGCCCCGGGTCACAGGGTCATGTCGGGACACCGGACCAGGTCCCCGAGTCCGGTCGACACCACAGCCCCAGGTCACCGGGTCATGTCGGGACCCAGCCCGGGTCCCCGGGACGGGTTTTTACCCCAGCCGCAGATCACCGGGTCCTGTCGGGTACCCGGGTCGGGTCCCCTGGACAGGTCGGCACCCCGGCCCCGGGTCACGGGGTCATGTCGGGTCGCTGTCCCGGGTACCAGTGTCAGGTGACCACCCCGGCCCCGGGAGACGGAGTCATACCGGGTCCCCGGCCCAGGTCCCCGGGTTGCATCGGGACAAAAGCACCGGATCACTGGATCACGTGGGGGCCCGGGCCCGGGTCCCCGGGTTGCATCGGGACACCAGCGAAGGACCACCGGGTCCTGTCGGGTCTCCCGCCCGGGTCCCCTGGACAGGTCGTTAACCCGGCCCCAGGTCACCGGGTCGTGTCGGGTAACCGGCCTGGTTCCCAGGTTCCGGTGACCACCCCGGCACCAGGACCCCGGGTCCCGTGGGGTCACCGGCCCCAGGTGACCGGGTCACGTGGGGACACCGGCCCCAGGTGACCGGGTCACGTGGGGTCACCGGCCCCAGGTCAGCGGGTCACGTGGGGTCACCGGCCCCAGGTGACCGGGTCACGTGGGGTCACCGGCCCCAGGTGACCGGGTCACGTGGGGTCACCGGCCCCAGGTGACCGGGTCACGTGGGGTCACCGGCCCCAGGTAACCAAGGCATGTCGGGACCCAGCCCGGGTCCCCGGGACGGGTTTTTACCCCAGCCGCAGATCACCGGGTCCTGTCGGGTCCCCGGCCCGGGTCCCCTGGACAGGTCGTTAACCTGGCCCCAGGTCAACGGGTCATGTCGCGCACCCGGCCTGGTTCCCAGGTTCCGGTGACCACCCCGGCACCAGGACCCCGGGTCCCGTGGGGACCCCGGCACCAGGTGACCGGGTCACGTGGGGTCACCGGCCCCAGGTGACCTGGTCACGTGGGGTCACCGGCCCCAGGTGACAGGGTCACGTGGGGTCACCGGCCCCAGGTGACCGGGTCACGTGGGGTCACCGGCCCCAGGTGACCGGGTCACGTGGGGTCACCGGCCCCAGGTGACCGGGTCACGTGGGGTCACCGGCCCCAGGTGACCGGGTCACGTGGGGACACCGGCCCCAGGTGACCGGGTCACTTGGGGTCACCGGCCCCAGGTCAGCGGGTCACGTGGGGTCACCGGCCCCAGGTGACCGGGTCACGTGGGGTCACCGGCCCCAGGTGACCGGGTCACGTGGGGACACCGGCCCCAGGTGACCGGGTCACGTGGGGTCACCGGCCCCAGGTGACCGGGTCACGTGGGGTCACCGGCCCCAGGTGACCGGGTCACGTGGGGTCACCGGCCCCAGGTGACCGGGTCACGTGGGGACACCGGCCCCAGGTGACCGGGTCACGTGGGGTCACCGGCCCCAGGTGACCGGGTCACGTGGGGTCACCGGCCCCAGGTGACCGGGTCACGTGGGGTCACCGGCCCCAGGTGACCGGGTCACGTGGGGTCACCGGTCCCAGGTGACCGGGTCACGTGGGGACACCGGCCCCAGGTGACCGGGTCACGTGGGGTCACCGGCCCCAGGTGACCGGGTCACGTGGGGACACCGGCCCCAGGTGACCGGGTCACGTGGGGTCACCGGCCCCAGGTGACCGGGTCACGTGGGGACACCGGCCCCAGGTGACCGGGTCACGTGGGGTCACCGGCCCCAGGTGACCGGGTCACGTGGGGTCACCGGCCCCAGGTGACCGGGTCACGTGGGGACACCGGCCTCAGGTCAGCGGGTCACGTGGGGACCCCGGACCCAGGTCAGCGGGTCACGTGGGGACACCGGCCCCAGGTAACCGGGTCATACCGAGTCCCCGGACCCAGGTCACCGGGTCAGTTCGGGACCCCGGACCCAGGTCGGGTCATGTCACGTCCCATGCCCGGGTCCCCGGGTTGGATTTTTACCCAGGCCCCGGGTCACAGGGTCATGTCGGGTCAACGGCCTGGGTACAAGGGTCTGGTGACCACCCCGACCCCAGGTCTCCGGGTCATGACAGGACACCGGACCAGGTCCCCGAGTCCGGTCGACACCACAGCCCCAGGTCACCGGGTCATGTCGGGACCCAGCCCGGGTCCCCGGGACGGGTTTTTACCCCAGCCGCAGATCACCGGGTCCTGTCGGGTACCCGGGTCGGGTCCCCTGGACAGGTCGGCACCCCGGCCCCGGGTCACGGGGTCATGTCGGGTCGCTGTCCCGGGTACCAGTGTCAGGTGACCACCCCGGCCCCGGGAGACGGAGTCATACCGGGTCCCCGGCCCGGGTCCCCGGGTTGCATCGGGACAAAAGCACCGGATCACTGGATCACGTGGGGGCCCGGGCCCGAGTCCCCGGGTTGCATCGGGACACCAGCGAAGGACCACCGGGTCCTGTCGGGTCCCCGGCCCGGGTCCCCTGGACAGGTCGTTAACCCGGCCCCAGGTCACCGGGTCATGTCGCGCACCCGGCCTGGTTCCCAGGTTCCGGTGACCACCCCGGCACCAGGACCCCGGGTCCCGTGGGGACCCCGGCACCAGGTGACTGGGTCACGTGGGGTCACCGGCCCCAGGTGACCTGGTCACGTGGGGTCACCGGCCCCAGGTGACCGGGTCACGTGGGGTCACCGGCCCCAGGTGACCGGGTCACGTGGGGTCACCGGCCCCAGGTGACCGGGTCACGTGGGGTCACCGGCCCCAGGTCAGCGGGTCACGTGGGGACACCGGCCCCAGGTGACCGGGTCACGTGGGCTCACCGGCCCCAGGTGACCGGGTCACGTGGGGTCACCGGCCCCAGGTGACCGGGTCACGTGGGGACACCGGCCCCAGGTGACCGGGTCACTTGGGGTCACCGGCCCCAGGTCAGCGGGTCACGTGGGGTCACCGGCCCCAGGTGACCGGGTCACGTAGGGTCACCGGCCCCAGGTGACCGGGTCACGTGGGGACACCGGCCCCAGGTGACCGGGTCACGTGGGGTCACCGGCCCCAGGTGACCGGGTCACGTGGGGTCACCGGCCCCAGGTGACCGGGTCACGTGGGGTCACCGGCCCCAGGTGACCGGGTCACGTGGGGTCACCGGCCCCAGGTGACCGGGTCACGTGGGGTCACCGGCCCCAGGTAACCAAGGCATGTCGGGACCCAGCCCGGGTCCCCGGGACGGGTTTTTACCCCAGCCGCAGATCACCGGGTCCTGTCGGGTCCCCGGCCCGGGTCCCCTGGACAGGTTGATAACCCGGCCCCAGGTCACCCAGTCATCTCACGCACCCGGCCTGGTTCCCAGGTTCCGATGACCACCCCGGCACCAGGACCCCGGGTCACGTGGGGACACCGGCCCCAGGTGACCGGGTCACGTGGGGTCACCGGCCCCAGGTCAGCGGGTCACGTGGGGACCCCGGCCCCAGGTGACCTGGTCATGTGGGGACCCCGGACCCAGGTAACCGGGTCATACCGAGTCCCCGGACCCAGGTCACCGGGTCAGTTCGGGACCCCGGACCCAGGTCGGGTCATGTCACGTCCCATGCCCGGGTCCCCGGGTTGGATTTTTACCCAGGCCCCGGGTCACAGGGTCATGTCGGGACACCGGACCAGGTCCCCGAGTCCGGTCGACACCACAGCCCCAGGTCACCGGGTCATGTCGGGACCCAGCCCGGGTCCCCGGGACGGGTTTTTACCCCAGCCGCAGATCACCGGGTCCTGTCGGGTACCCGGGTCGGGTCCCCTGGACAGGTCGGCACCCCGGCCCCGGGTCACGGGGTCATGTCGGGTCGCTGTCCCGGGTACCAGTGTCAGGTGACCACCCCGGCCCCGGGAGACGGAGTCATACCGGGTCCCCGGCCCAGGTCCCCGGGTTGCATCGGGACAAAAGCACCGGATCACTGGATCACGTGGGGGCCCGGGCCCGGGTCCCCGGGTTGCATCGGGACACCAGCGAAGGACCACCGGGTCCTGTCGGGTCCCCGGCCCGGGTCCCCTGGACAGGTCGTTAACCCGGCCCCAGGTCACCGGGTCGTGTCGGGTAACCGGCCTGGTTCCCAGGTTCCGGTGACCACCCCGGCACCAGGACCCCGGGTCCCGTGGGGTCACCGGCCCCAGGTGACCGGGTCACGTGGGGACACCGGCCCCAGGTGACCGGGTCACGTGGGGTCACCGGCCCCAGGTCAGCGGGTCACGTGGGGTCACCGGCCCCAGGTGACCGGGTCACGTGGGGTCACCGGCCCCGGGTGACCGGGTCACGTGGGGACACCGGCCCCAGGTGACCGGGTCACGTGGGGTCACCGGCCCCAGGTGACCGGGTCACGTGGGGTCACCGGCCCCAGGTGACCGGGTCACGTGGGGTCACCGGCCCCAGGTGACCGGGTCACGTGGGGTCACCGGCCCCAGGTGACCGGGTCACGTGGGGTCACCGGCCCCAGGTGACCGGGTCACGTGGGGACACCGGCCCCAGGTGACCGGGTCACGTGGGGTCACCGGCCCCAGGTGACCGGGTCACGTGGGGTCACCGGCCCCAGGTGACCGGGTCACGTGGGGACACCGGCCCCAGGTGACCGGGTCACGTGGGGTCACCGGCCCCAGGTGACCGGGTCACGTGGGGTCACCGGCCCCAGGTGACCGGGTCACGTGGGGTCACCGGCCCCAGGTGACCGGGTCACGTGGGGTCACCGGCCCCAGGTGACCGGGTCACGTGGGGACACCGGCCCCAGGTGACCTGGTCACGTGGGGTCACCGGCCCCAGGTGACCGGGTCACGTGGGGTCACCGGCCCCAGGTGACCGGGTCACGTGGGGACCCCGGACCCAGGTCAGCGGGTCACGTGGGGACACCGGCCCCAGGTAACCGGGTCATACCGAGTCCCCGGACCCAGGTCACCGGGTCAGTTCGGGACCCCGGACCCAGGTCGGGTCATGTCACGTCCCATGCCCGGGTCCCCGGGTTGGAATTTTATCCAGGCCCCGGGTCACAGGGTCATGTCGGGTCAACGGCCTGGGTACAAGGGTCTGGTGACCACCCCGACCCCAGGTCTCCGGGTCATGTCGGGACACCGGACCAGGTCCCCGAGTCCGGTCGACACCACAGCCCCAGGTCACCGGGTCATGTCGGGACCCAGCCCGGGTCCCCGGGACGGGTTTTTTACCCCAGCCGCAGATCACCGGGTCCTGTCGGGTACCCGGGTCGGGTCCCCTGGACAGGTCGGCACCCCGGCCCCGGGTCACGGGGTCATGTCGGGTCGCTGTCCCGGGTACCAGTGTCAGGTGACCACCCCGGCCCCGGGAGACGGAGTCATACCGGGTCCCCGGCCCGGGTCCCCGGGTTGCATCGGGACAAAAGCACCGGATCACTGGATCACGTGGGGGCCCGGGCCCGGGTCCCCGGGTTGCATCGGGACACCAGCGAAGGACCACCGGGTCCTGTCGGGTCCCCGGCCCGGGTCCCCTGGACAGGTCGTTAACCCGGCCCCAGGTCAACGGGTCATGTCGCGCACCCGGCCTGGTTCCCAGGTTCCGGTGACCACCCCGGCACCAGGACCCCGGGTCCCGTGGGGACCCCGGCACCAGGTGACTGGGTCACGTGGGGTCACCGGCCCCAGGTGACCGGGTCTCGTGGGGTCACCGGCCCCAGGTGACCGGGTCACGTGGGGTCACCGGCCCCAGGTGACCGGGTCACGTGGGGTCACCGGCCCCAGGTGACCGGGTCACGTGGGGACACCGGCCCCAGGTGACCGGGTCACGTGGGCTCACCGGCCCCAGGTGACCGGGTCACGTGGGGTCACCGGCACCAGGTGACCGGGTCACGTGGGGACACCGGCCCCAGGTGACCGGGTCACTTGGGGTCACCGGCCCCAGGTCAGCGGGTCACGTGGGGTCACCGGCCCCAGGTGACCGGGTCACGTGGGGTCACCGGCCCCAGGTGACCGGGTCACGTGGGGACACCGGCCCCAGGTGACCGGGTCACGTGGGGTCACCGGCCCCAGGTGACCGGGTCACGTGGGGTCACCGGCCCCAGGTGACCGGGTCACGTGGGGTCACCGGCCCCAGGTAACCAAGGCATGTCGGGACCCAGCCCGGGTCCCCGGGACGGGTTTTTACCCCAGCCGCAGATCACCGGGTCCTGTCGGGTCCCCGGCCCGGGTCCCCTGGACAGGTTGATAACCCGGCCCCAGGTCACCCGGTCATCTCGCGCACCTGGCCTGGTTCCCAGGTTCCGATGACCACCCCGGCACCAGGACCCCGGGTCACGTGGGGACACCGGCCCCAGGTGACCGGGTCACGTGGGGTCACCGGCCCCAGGTCAGCGGGTCACGTGGGGACCCCGGCCCCAGGTGACCTGGTCACGTGGGGACCCCGGACCCAGGTAACCGGGTCATACCGTGTCCCCGGACCCAGGTCACCGGGTCAGTTCGGGACCCCGGACCCAGGTCGGGTCATGTCACGTCCCATGCCCGGGTCCCCGGGTTAGATTTTTACCCAGGCCCCGGGTCACAGGGTCATGTCGGGACACCGGACCAGGTCCCCGAGTCCGGTCGACACCACAGCCCCAGGTCACCGGGTCATGTCGGGACCCAGCCCGGGTCCCCGGGACGGGTTTTTACCCCAGCCGCAGATCACCGGGTCCTGTCGGGTACCCGGGTCGGGTCCCCTGGACAGGTCGGCACCCCGGCCCCGGGTCACGGGGTCATGTCGGGTCGCTGTCCCGGGTACCAGTGTCAGGTGACCACCCCGGCCCCGGGAGACGGAGTCATACCGGGTCCCCGGCCCAGGTCCCCGGGTTGCATCGGGACAAAAGCACCGGATCACTGGATCACGTGGGGGCCCGGGCCCGGGTCCCCGGGTTGCATCGGGACACCAGCGAAGGACCACCGGGTCCTGTCGGGTCCCCGGCCCGGGTCCCCTGGACAGGTCGTTAACCCGGCCCCAGGTCACCGGGTCGTGTCGGGTAACCGGCCTGGTTCCCAGGTTCCGGTGACCACCCCGGCACCAGGACCCCGGGTCCCGTGGGGTCACCGGCCCCAGGTGACCGGGTCACGTGGGGACACCGGCCCCAGGTGACCGGGTCACGTGGGGTCACCGGCCCCAGGTGACCGGGTCACGTGGGGTCACCGGCCCCAGGTGACCGGGTCACGTGGGGTCAGCGGCCCCAGGTGACCGGGTCACGTGGGGTCACCGGCCCCAGGTGACCGGGTCACGTGGGGACACCGGCCCCAGGTGACCGGGTCACGTGGGGTCACCGGCCCCAGGTGACCGGGTCACGTGGGGTCACCGGCCCCAGGTCAGCGGGTCACGTGGGGTCACCGGCCCCAGGTGACCGGGTCACGTGGGGACACCGGCCCCAGGTGACCGGGTCACGTGGGGTCACCGGCCCCAGGTGACCGGGTCACGTGGGGTCACCGGCCCCAGGTGACCGGGTCACGTGGGGTCACCGGCCCCAGGTGACCGGGTCACGTGGGGTCACCGGCCCCAGGTGACCGGGTCACGTGGGGTCACCGGCACCAGGTGACCGGGTCACGTGGGGACACCGGCCCCAGGTGACCGGGTCACGTGGGGTCACCGGCCCCAGGTGACCGGGTCACGTGGGGTCACCGGCCCCAGGTGACCGGGTCACGTGGGGTCACCGGCCCCAGGTGACCGGGTCACGTGGGGACACCGGCCCCAGGTGACCGGGTCACGTGGGGTCACCGGCCCCAGGTGACCGGGTCACGTGGGGTCACCGGCCCCAGGTTACCAAGGCATGTCGGGACCCAGCCCGGGTCCCCGGGACGTGTTTTTACCCCAGCCGCAGATCACCGGGTCCTGTCGGGTCCCCGGCCCGGGTCCCCTGGACAGGTTGATAACCCGGCCCCAGGTCACCCGGTCATCTCACGCACCCCGGCCTGTTTCCCAGGTTCCGATGACCACCCCGGCACCAGGACCCCGGGTCACGTGGGGACACCGGCCCCAGGTGACCGGGTCACGTGGGGTCACCGGCCCCAGGTCAGCGGGTCACGTGGGGTCACCGGCCCCAGGTGACCTGGTCACGTGGGGACCCCGGCCCCAGGTAACCGGGTCATACCGAGTCCCCGGACCCAGGTCACCGGGTCAGTTCGGGACCCCGGACCCAGGTCGGGTCATGTCACGTCCCATGCCCGGGTCCCCGGGTTGGATTTTTACCCAGGCCCCGGGTCACAGGGTCATGTCGGGTCAACGGCCTGGGTACAAGGGTCTGGTGACCACCCCGGCACCAGGACCCCGGGTCACGTGGGGACACCGGCCCCAGGTGACCGGGTCACGTGGGGTCACCGGCCCCAGGTCAGCGGGTCACGTGGGGACCCCGGCCCCAGGTGACCTGGTCACGTGGGGACCCCGGACCCAGGTAACCGGGTCATACCGAGTCCCCGGACCCAGGTCACCGGGTCAGTTCGGGACCCCGGACCCAGGTCGGGTCATGTCACGTCCCATGCCCGGGTCCCCGGGTTGGATTTTTACCCAGGCCCCGGGTCACAGGGTCATGTCAGGACACCGGACCAGGTCCCCGAGTCCGGTCGACACCACAGCCCCAGGTCACCGGGTCATGTCGGGACCCAGCCCGGGTCCCCGGGACGGGTTTTTACCCCAGCCGCAGATCACCGGGTCCTGTCGGGTACCCGGGTCGGGTCCCCTGGACAGGTCGGCACCCCGGCCCCGGGTCACGGGGTCATGTCGGGTCGCTGTCCCGGGTACCAGTGTCAGGTGACCACCCCGGCCCCGGGAGACGGAGTCATACCGGGTCCCCGGCCCAGGTCCCCGGGTTGCATCGGGACAAAAGCACCGGATCACTGGATCACGTGGGGGCCCGGGCCCGGGTCCCCGGGTTGCATCGGGACACCAGCGAAGGACCACCGGGTCCTGTCGGGTCCCCGGCCCGGGTCCCCTGGACAGGTCGTTAACCCGGCCCCAGGTCACCGGGTCGTGTCGGGTAACCGGCCTGGTTCCCAGGTTCCGGTGACCACCCCGGCACCAGGACCCCGGGTCCCGTGGGGTCACCGGCCCCAGGTGACCGGGTCACGTGGGGACACCGGCCCCAGGTGACCGGGTCACGTGGGGTCACCGGCCCCAGGTGACCGGGTCACGTGGGGTCACCGGCCCCAGGTGACCGGGTCACGTGGGGTCACCGGCCCCAGGTGACCGGGTCACGTGGGGTCACCGGCCCCAGGTGACCGGGTCACGTGGGGTCACCGGCCCCAGGTAACCAAGGCATGTCGGGACCCAGCCCGGGTCCCCGGGACGGGTTTTTACCCCCAGCCGCAGATCACCGGGTCCTGTCGGGTCCCCGGCCCGGGTCCCCTGGACAGGTCGTTAACCTGGCCCCAGGTCAACGGGTCATGTCGCGCACCCGGCCTGGTTCCCAGGTTCCGGTGACCACCCCGGCACCAGGACCCCGGGTCCCGTGGGGACCCCGGCACCAGGTGACCGGGTCACGTGGGGTCACCGGCCCCAGGTGACCTGGTCACGTGGGGTCACCGGCCCCAGGTGACAGGGTCACGTGGGGTCACCGGCCCCAGGTGACCGGGTCACGTGGGGTCACCGGCCCCAGGTGACCGGGTCACGTGGGGTCACCGGCCCCTGGTGACCGGGTCACGTGGGGACACCGGCCCCAGGTGACCGGGTCACTTGGGGTCACCGGCCCCAGGTCAGCGGGTCACGTGGGGTCACCGGCCCCAGGTGACCGGGTCACGTGGGGTCACCGGCCCCAGGTGACCGGGGTCACGTGGGGACACCGGCCCCAGGTGACCGGGTCACGTGGGGTCACCGGCCCCAGGTGACCGGGTCACGTGGGGTCACCGGCCCCAGGTGACCGGGTCACGTGGGGTCACCGGCCCCAGGTGACCGGGTCACGTGGGGACACCGGCCCCAGGTGACCGGGTCACGTGGGGTCACCGGCCCCAGGTGACCGGGTCACGTGGGGTCACCGGCCCCAGGTAACCAAGGCATGTCGGGACCCAGCCCGGGTCCCCGGGACGGGTTTTTACCCCAGCCGCAGATCACCGGGTCCTGTCGGGTCCCCGGCCCGGGTCCCCTGGACAGGTCGGCACCCCGGCCCCGGGTCACGGGGTCATGTCGGGTCGCTGTCCCGGGTACCAGTGTCAGGTGACCACCCCGGCCCCCGGGAGACGGAGTCATACCGGGTCCCCGGCCCAGGTCCCCGGGTTGCATCGGGACAAAAGCACCGGATCACTGGATCACGTGGGGGCCCGGGCCCGGGTCCCCGGGTTGCATCGGGACACCAGCGAAGGACCACCGGGTCCTGTCGGGTCCCCGGCCCGGGTCCCCTGGACAGGTCGTTAACCCGGCCCCAGGTCACCGGGTCGTGTCGGGTAACCGGCCTGGTTCCCAGGTTCCGGTGACCACCCCGGCACCAGGACCCCGGGTCCCGTGGGGTCACCGGCCCCAGGTGACCGGGTCACGTGGGGACACCGGCCCCAGGTCACCGGGTCACGTGGGGTCACCGGCCCCAGGTGACCGGGTCACGTGGGGTCACCGGGCCCCAGGTGACCGGGTCACGTGGGGTCACCGGCCCCAGGTGACCGGGTCACGTGGGGTCACCGGCCCCAGGTGACCGGGTCACGTGGGGACACCGGCCCCAGGTGACCGGGTCACGTGGGGTCACCGGCCCCAGGTGACCGGGTCACGTGGGGTCACCGGCCCCAGGTGACCGGGTCACGTGGGGTCACCGGCCCCAGGTGACCGGGTCACGTGGGGACACCGGCCCCAGGTGACCGGGTCACGTGGGGTCACCGGCCCCAGGTGACCGGGTCACGTGGGGTCACCGGCCCCAGGTGACCGGGTCACGTGGGGACACCGGCCCCAGGTGACCGGGTCACGTGGGGACACCGGCCCCAGGTGACCGGGTCACGTGGGGTCACCGGCCCCAGGTGACCGGGTCACGTGGGGTCACCGGCCCCAGGTAACCAAGGCATGTCGGGACCCAGCCCGGGTCCCCGGGACGGGTTTTTACCCCAGCCGCAGATCACCGGGTCCTGTCGGGTCCCCGGCCCGGGTCCCCTGGACAGGTTGATAACCCGGCCCCAGGTCACCCGGTCATCTCACGCACCCGGCCTGGTTCCCAGGTTCCGATGACCACCCCGGCACCAGGACCCCGGGTCACGTGGGGACACCGGCCCCAGGTGACCGGGTCACGTGGGGTCACCGGCCCCAGGTCAGCGGGTCACGTGGGGACCCCGGCCCCAGGTGACCTGGTCACGTGGGGACCCCGGACCCAGGTAACCGGGTCATACCGAGTCCCCGGACCCAGGTCACCGGGTCAGTTCGGGACCCCGGACCCAGGTCGGGTCATGTCACGTCCCATGCCCGGGTCCCCGGGTTGGATTTTTACCCAGGCCCCGGGTCACAGGGTCATGTCGGGACACCGGACCAGGTCCCCGAGTCCGGTCGACACCACAGCCCCAGGTCACCGGGTCATGTCGGGACCCAGCCCGGGTCCCCGGGACGGGTTTTTACCCCAGCCGCAGATCACCGGGTCCTGTCGGGTACCCGGGTCGGGTCCCCTGGACAGGTCGGCACCCCGGCCCCGGGTCACGGGGTCATGTCGGGTCGCTGTCCCGGGTACCAGTGTCAGGTGACCACCCCGGCCCCGGGAGACGGAGTCATACCGGGTCCCCGGCCCAGGTCCCCGGGTTGCATCGGGACAAAAGCACCGGATCACTGGATCACGTGGGGGCCCGGGCCCGGGTCCCCGGGTTGCATCGGGACACCAGCGAAGGACCACCGGGTCCTGTCGGGTCCCCGGCCCGGGTCCCCTGGACAGGTCGTTAACCCGGCCCCAGGTCACCGGGTCGTGTCGGGTAACCGGCCTGGTTCCCAGGTTCCGGTGACCACCCCGGCACCAGGACCCCGGGTCCCGTGGGGTCACCGGCCCCAGGTGACCGGGGTCACGTGGGGACACCGGCCCCAGGTCACCGGGTCACGTGGGGTCACCGGCCCCCAGGTCAGCGGGTCACGTGGGGTCACCGGCCCCAGGTGACCGGGTCACGTGGGGTCACCGGCCCCGGGTGACCGGGTCACGTGGGGACACCGGCCCCGGGTGACCGGGTCACGTGGGGTCACCGGCCCCTGGTGACCGGATCACGTGGGGTCACCGGCCCCAGGTCAGCGGGTCACGTGGGGACACCGGCCCCAGGTGACCGGGTCACGTGGGGTCACCGGCCCCAGGTGACCGGGTCACGTGGGGTCACCGGCCCCAGGTGACCGGGTCACGTGGGGTCACCGGCCCCAGGTGACCGGGTCACGTGGGGTCACCGGCCCCAGGTGACCGGGTCACGTGGGGACACCGGCCCCAGGTGACCGGGTCACGTGGGGTCACCGGCCCCAGGTGACCGGGTCACGTGGGGTCACCGGCCCCAGGTGACCAGGGTCACGTGGGGTCACCGGCCCCAGGTGACCGGGTCACGTGGGGTCACCGGCCCCAGGTCACCGGGTCACGTGGGGTCACCGGCCCCAGGTGACCGGGTCACGTGGGGTCACCGGCCCCAGGTGACCGGGTCACGTGGGGACACCGGCCCCAGGTGACCGGGTCACGTGGGGACACCGGCCCCAGGTGACCGGGTCACGTGGGGTCACCGGCCCCAGGTGACCGGGTCACGTGGGGTCACCAGCCCCAGGTGACCGGGTCACGTGGGGGACCCCGGACCCAGGTCAGCGGGTCACGTGGGGACACCGGCCCCAGGTAACCGGGTCATACCGAGTCCCCGGACCCAGGTCACCGGGTCAGTTCGGGACCCCGGACCCAGGTCGGGTCATGTCACGTCCCATGCCCGGGTCCCCGGGTTGGAATTTTATCCAGGCCCCGGGTCACAGGGTCATGTCGGGTCAACGGCCTGGGTACAAGGGTCTGGTGACCACCCCGACCCCAGGTCTCCGGGTCATGACGGGACACCGGACCAGGTCCCCGACCCCGAGTCCGGTCGACACCACAGCCCCAGGTCACCGGGTCATGTCGGGACCCAGCCCGGGTCCCCGGGACGGGTTTTTACCCCAGCCGCAGATCACCGGGTCCTGTCGGGTACCCGGGTCGGGTCCCCTGGACAGGTCGGCACCCCGGCCCCGGGTCACGGGGTCATGTCGGGTCGCTGTCCCGGGTACCAGTGTCAGGTGACCACCCCGGCCCCGGGAGACGGAGTCATACCGGGTCCCCGGCCCAGGTCCCCGGGTTGCATCGGGACAAAAGCACCGGATCACTGGATCACGTGGGGGCCCGGGCCCGGGTCCCCGGGTTGCATCGGGACACCAGCGAAGGACCACCGGGTCCTGTCGGGTCCCCGGCCCGGGTCCCCTGGACAGGTCGTTAACCCGGCCCCAGGTCACCGGGTCGTGTCGGGTAACCGGCCTGGTTCCCAGGTTCCGGTGACCACCCCGGCACCAGGACCCCGGGTCCCGTGGGGACCCCGGCCCCAGGTGACCGGGTCACGCGGGGTCACTGGCCCCAGGTGACCGGGTCACGTGGGGTCACCGGCCCCAGGTGACCGGGTCAGGTGGGGTCACCGGCCCCAGGTGACCGGGTCACGTGGGGACACCGGCCCCAGGTGACCGGGTCACGTGGGGTCACCGGCCCCAGGTGACCGGGTCACGTGGGGTCACCGGCCCCAGGTGACCGGGTCACGTGGGATCACCGGCCCCAGGTGACCGGGTCACGTGGGGACACCGGCCCCAGGTGACCGGGTCACGTGGGGTCACCGGCCCCAGGTGACCGGGGTCACGTGGGGTCACCGGCCCCAGGTGACCGGGTCACGTGGGGTCACCGGCCCCAGGTGACCGGGTCACGTGGGGACACCGGCCCCAGGTCACCGGGTCACGTGGGGTCACCGGCCCCAGGTGACCGGGTCACGTGGGGTCACCGGCCCCAGGTGACCGGGTCACGTGGGGTCACCGGCCCCAGGTGACCGGGTCACGTGGGGTCACCGGCACCAGGTGACCGGGTCACGTGGGGTCACCGGCCCCAGGTGACCGGGTCACGTGGGGTCACCGACCCCAGCTCAGCGGGTCACGTGGGGTCACCGGCCCCAGGTCAGCGGGTCACGTGGGGACACCGGCCCCAGGTAACCAAGGCATGTCGGGACCCAGCCCGGGTCCCCGGGACGGGTTTTTACCCCAGCCGCAGATCACCGGGTCCTGTCGGGTACCCGGGTCGGGTCCCCTGGACAGGTCGGCACCCCGGCCCCGGGTCACGGGGTCATGTCGGGTCGCTGTCCCGGGTACCAGTGTCAGGTGACCACCCCGGCCCCGGGAGACGGAGTCATACCGGGTCCCCGGCCCAGGTCCCCGGGTTGCATCGGGACAAAAGCACCGGATCACTGGATCACGTGGGGGCCCGGGCCCGGGTCCCCGGGTTGCATCGGGACACCAGCGAAGGACCACCGGGTCCTGTCGAGTCCCCGGCCCGGGCTCCCTGGACAGGTCGTTAACCCGGCCCCAGGTCACCGGGTCGTGTCGGGTAACCGGCCTGGTTCCCAGGTTCCGGTGACCACCCCGGCACCAGGACCCCGGGTCCCGTGGGGACACCGGCCCCAGGTGACCGGGTCACGTGGGGTCACCGGCCCCAGGTCATCGGGTCACGTGGGGTCACCGGCCCCAGGTGACCTGGTCACGTGGGGTCACCGGCCCCAGGTGACCGGGTCACGTGGGGTCACCGGCCCCAGGTGACCGGGTCACGTGGGGTCACCGGCCCCAGGTGACCGGGTCACGTGGGGACACCGGCCCCAGGTGACCGGGTCACGTGGGGGTCACCGGCCCCAGGTGACCGGGTCACGTGGGGTCACCGGCCCCAGGTGACCGGGTCACGTGGGGTCACCGGCCCCAGGTGACCAGGTCACGTGGGGACACCGGCCCCAGGTGACCGGGTCACGTGGGGTCACCGGCCCCAGGTGACCGGGTCACGTGGGGTCACCGGCCCCAAGTGACCGGGTCACGTGGGGACACCGGCCCCAGGTGACCGGGTCACGTGGGGTCACCGGCCCCAGGTGACCGGGTCACGTGGGGTCACCGGCACCAGGTGACCGGGTCACGTGGGGTCACCGGCCCCAGGTGACCGGGTCACGTGGGGTCACCGGCCCCAGGTGACCGGGTCACGTGGGGACACCGGCCCCAGGTGACCGGGTCACGTGGGGTCACCGGCCCCAGGTGACCCGGTCACGTGGGGTCACCGGCCCCAGGTGACCGGGTCACGTGGGGTCACCGGCCCCAGGTGACCGGGTCACGTGGGGTCACCGGCCCCAGGTGACCGGGTCACGTGGGGTCACCGGCCCCAGGTGACCGGGTCACGTGGGGACACCGGCACCAGGTGACCGGGTCACGTGGGGACACCGGCCCCAGGTGACCGGGTCACGTGGGGTCACCGGCCCCAGGTGACCGGGTCACGTGGGGACACCGGCCCCAGGTGACCGGGTCACGTGGGGACACCGTCCCCAGGTGACCGGGTCACGTGGGGTCACCGGCCCCAGGTGACCGGGTCACGTGGGGTCACCGGCACCAGGTGACCGGGTCACGTGGGGACACCGGCCCCAGGTGACCGGGTCACGTGGGGTCACCGGCCCCAGGTGACCGGGTCACGTGGGGTCACCGGCCCCAGGTGACCCGGTCACGTGGGGTCACCGGCCCCAGGTGACCGGGTCACGTGGGGTCACCGGCCCCAGGTCAGCAGGTCACGTGGGGACACCGGCCCCAGGTAACCAAGGCATGTCGGGACCCAGCCCGGGTCCCCGGGTCGGGTTTTTACCCCAGCCGCAGATCACCGGGTCCTGTCGGGTACCCGGGTCGGGTCCCCTGGACAGGTCGGCACCCCGGCCCCGGGTCACGGGGTCATGTCGGGTCGCTGTCCCGGGTACCAGTGTCAGGTGACCACCCCGGCCCCGGGAGACGGAGTCATACCGGGTCCCCGGCCCGGGTCCCCGGGTTGCATCGGGACAAAAGCACCGGATCACTGGATCACGTGGGGGCCCGGGCCCGGGTCCCCAGGTTGCATCGGGACACCAGCGAAGGACCACCGGGTCCTGTCGGGTCCCCGGCCCGGGTCCCCTGGACAGGTCGTTAACCCGGCCCCAGGTCACCGGGTCGTGTCGGGTAACCGGCCTGGTTCCCAGGTTCCGGTGACCACCCCGGCACCAGGACCCCGGGTCCCGTGGGGACACCGGCCCCAGGTGACCGGGTCACGTGGGGTCACCGGCCCCAGGTGACCGGGTCACGTGGGGTCACCGGCCCCAGGTGACCGGGTCACGTGGGGTCACCGGCCCCAGGTGACCGGGGTCACGTGGGGTCACCGGCCCCAGGTCACCGGGTCACGTGGGGTCACCGGCCCCAGGTGACCGGGTCACATGGGGTCACCGGCCCCAGGTAACCAAGGCATGTCGGGACCCAGCCCGGGTCCCCGGGACGGGTTTTTACCCCAGCCGCAGATCACCGGGTCCTGTCGGGTACCCGGGTCGGGTCCCCTGGACAGGTCGGCACCCCGGCCCCGGGTCACGGGGTCATGTCGGGTCGCTGTCCCGGGTACCAGTGTCAGGTGACCACCCCGGCCCCGGGAGACGGAGTCATACCGGGTCCCCGGCCCGGGTCCCCGGGTTGCATCGGGACAAAAGCACCGGATCACTGGATCACGTGGGGGCCCGGGCCCGGGTCCCCGGGTTGCATCGGGACACCAGCGAAGGACCACCGGGTCCTGTCGGGTCCCCGGCCCGGGTCCCCTGGACAGGTCATTAACCCGGCCCCAGGTCACCGGGTCATGTCGCGCACCCGGCCTGGTTCCCAGGTTCCGGTGACCACCCTGGCACCAGGACCCCGGGTCCCGTGGGGACCCCGGCACCAGGTGACTGGGTCACGTGGGGTCACCGGCCCCAGGTGACCTGGTCACGTGGGGTCACCGGCCCCAGGTGACCGGGTCACGTGGGGTCACCGGCCCCAGGTGACCGGGTCACGTGGGGACACCGGCCCCAGGTGACCGGGTCACGTGGGGTCACCGGCCCCAGGTGACCGGGTCACGTGGGGTCACCGGCCCCAGGTGACCGGGTCACGTGGGGTCACCGGCCCCAGGTGACCGGGTCTCGTGGGGTCACCGGCCCCAGGTGACCGGGTCACGTGGGGACACCGGCCCCAGGTGACCGGGTCACGTGGGGTCACCGGCCCCAGGTGACCGGGTCACATGGGGTCACCGGCCCCAGGTAACCAAGGCATGTCGGGACCCAGCCCGGGTCCCCGGGACGGGTTTTTACCCCAGCCGCAGATCACCGGGTCCTGTCGGGTCCCCGGCCCGGGTCCCCTGGACAGGTTGATAACCCGGCCCCAGGTCACCCGGTCATCTCGCGCACCCGGCCTGGTTCCCAGGTTCCGATGACCACCCCGGCACCAGGACCCCGGGTCACGTGGGGACACCGGCCCCAGGTGACCGGGTCACGTGGGGTCACCGGCCCCAGGTCAGCGGGTCACGTGGGGACCCCGGCCCCAGGTGACCTGGTCACGTGGGGACCCCGGACCCAGGTAACCGGGTCACGTGGGGTCACTTGCCCCAGGTGACCGGGTCACGTGGGGTCACCGGCCCCAGGTGACCGGGTCACGTGGGGTCACCGGCCCCAGGTGACCGGTTCACGTGGGGACACCGGCCCCAGCTCAGCGGGTCACGTGGGGTCACCGGCCCCAGGTGACCGGGTCACGTGGGGTCACCGGCCCCAGGTGACCGGGTCACGTGGGGTCACCGGCACCAGGTGACCGGGTCACGTGGGGACACCGGCCCCAGGTGACCGGGTCACGTGGGGTCACCGGCCCCAGGTGACCGGGTCACGTGGGGTCACCGGCCCCAGGTCATCGGGTCACGTGGGGACACCGGCCCCAGGTATCCAAGGCATGTCGGGACCCAGCCCGGGTCCCCGGGACGGGTTTTTACCCCAGCCGCAGATCACCGGGTCCTGTCGGGTACCCGGCTCGGGTCCCCTGGACAGGTCAGCACCCCGGCCCCGGGTCACGGGGTCATGTCGGGTCGCTGTCCCGGGTACCAGTGTCAGGTGACCACCCCGGCCCCGGGAGACGGAGTCATACCGGGTCCCCGGCCCAGGTCCCCGGGTTGCATCGGGACAAAAGCACCGGATCACTGGATCACGTGGGGGCCCGGGCCCGGGTCCCCGGGTTGCATCGGGACACCAGCGAAGGACCACCGGGTCCTGTCGGGTCCCCGGCCCGGGCTCCCTGGACAGGTCGTTAACCCGGCCCCAGGTCACCGGGTCGTGTCGGGTAACCGGCCTGGTTCCCAGGTTCCGGTGACCACCCCGGCACCAGTACCCCGGGTCCCGTGGGGACCCCGGCCCCAGGTGACCGGGTCACGCGGGGTCACCGGCCCCAGGTCAGCGGGTCACGTGGGGTCACCGGCCCCAGGTCAGCGGGTCACGTGGGGACACTGGCCCCAGGTCACCGCGTCAGGTCGGGACCCCGAACCCAGGTCCACGAGTCCGTCGACACCACAGCAACGGGTCACCGGGTCGTGTCGGGTAACCGGCCTGGTTCCCAGGTTCCGATGACCACCCCGGCACCAGGACCCCGGGTCACGTGGGGACACCGGCCCCAGGTGACCGGGTCACGTGGGGTCACCGGCCCCAGGTCATCGGGTCACGTGGGGTCACCGGCCCCAGGTGACCTGGTCACGTGGGGTCACCGGCCCCAGGTGACCGGGTCACGTGGGGTCACCGGCCCCAGGTGACCGGGTCACGTGGGGTCACCGGCCCCAGGTGACCGGGTCACGTGGGGTCACCGGCCCCAGGTGACCGGGTCACGTGGGGACACCGGCCCCAGGTGACCGGGTCACGTGGGGACACCGGCCCCAGGTGACCGGGTCACGTGGGGTCACCGGCCCCAGGTGACCGGGTCACGTGGGGTCACCGGCCCCAGGTGACCGGGTCACGTGGGGTCACCGGCCCCAGGTGACCGGGTCACGTGGGGACACCGGCCCCAGGTGACCGGGTCACGTGGGGTCACCGGCCCCAGGTGACCGGGTCACGTGGGGTCACCGACCCCAGGTGACCGGGTCACGTGGGGTCACCGGCCCCAAGTGACCGGGTCACGTGGGGACACCGGCCCCAGGTCACCGGGTCACGTGGGGTCACCGGCCCCAGGTCAGCGGGTCACGTGGGGTCACCGGCCCCAGGTGACCGGGTCACGTGGGGTCACCGGCCCCAGGTCACCGGGTCACGTGGGGTCACCGGCCCCAGGTGACCGGGTCACGTGGGGACACCGGCCCCAGGTGACCGGGTCACGTGGGGTCACCGGCCCCAGGTGACCGGGTCACGTGGGGTCACCGGCCCCAGGTGACCGGGTCTCGTGGGGTCACCGGCCCCAGGTGACCGGGTCACGTGGGTTCACCGGCCCCAGGTGACCGGGTCACGTGGGGTCACCGGCCCCAGGTGACCGGGTCACGTGGGATCACCGGCCCCAGGTGACCGGGTCACGTGGGGTCACCGGTCCCAGGTGACCGGGTCACGTGGGGTCACCGGCCCCAGGTGACCGGGTCACGTGGGGTCACCGGCCCCAGGTCACCGGGTCGTGTCGGGTAACCGGCCTGGTTCCCAGGTTCCGGTGACCACCCCGGCACCAGGACCCCGGGTCCCGTGGGGACCCCGGCCCCAGGTGACCGGGTCACGCGGGGTCACCGGCCCCAGGTCAGCGGGTCACGTGGGGTCACCGGCCCCAGGTGACCGGGTCACGTGGTGTCACCGGCCCCAGGTCAGCGGGTCACGTGGGGACACCGGCCCCAGGTCACCGCGTCAGGTCGGGACCCCGAACCCAGGTCCACGAGTCCGTCGACACCACAGCCCCGGGTCACCGGGTCGTGTCGTGTAACCGGCCTGGTTCCCAGGTTCCGATGACCACCCCGGCACCAGGACTCTGGGTCACGTGTGGACACCGGCCCCAGGTCACCGGGTCACGTCGGGTCACCGGACCCAGGTGAGCCGGTCACGTGGGGACACCGGCCCCAGGTGACCGGGTCACGTGGGGTCACCGGCCCCAGGTGACCGGGTCACGTGGGGTCACCGGCCCCAGGTGACCGGGTCACGTGGGGACACCGGCCCCAGGTGACCGGGTCACGTGGGGTCACCGGCCCCAGGTGACCGGGTCACGTGGGGTCACCGGCCCCAGGTGACCGGGTCACGTGGGGACACCGGCCCCAGGTGACCGGGTCACGTGGGGTCACCGGCCCCAGGTGACCGGGTCACGTGGGGTCACCGGCCCCAGCTCAGCGGGTCACGTGGGGACACCGGCCCCAGCTCAGCGGGTCACGTGGGGAGACCAGCCCCAGGTGACCGGGTCACGTGGGGTCACCGGCCCCAGGTGGCCGGGTCACGTGGGGTCACCGGCCCCAGGTGACCGTGTCACGTGGGGTCACCGGCCCCAGGTGACCGGGTCACGTGGGGTCACCGGCCCCAGGTCAGCGGGTCACGTGGGGACCCCGGCCCCAGGTGACCTGGTCACGTGGGGACCCCGGACCCAGGTAACAGGGTCACGTGGGGTCACCGGCCCCAGGTGACCGGGTCACGTGGGGTCACCGGCCCCAGGTGACCGGGTCACGTGGGGACACCGGCCCCAGCTCAGCGGGTCACGTGGGGTCACCAGCCCCAGGTGACCGGGTCACGTGGGGTCACCGGCCCCAGGTGGCCGGGTCACGTGGGGTCACCGGCCCCAGGTGACCGTGTCACGTGGGGTCACCGGCCCCAGGTGACCGGGTCACGTGGGGTCACCGGCCCCAGGTCAGCGGGTCACGTGGGGACCCCGGCCCCAGGTGACCTGGTCACGTGGGGACCCCGGACCCAGGTAACAGGGTCACGTGGGGTCACCGGCCCCAGGTGACCGGGTCACGTGGGGTCACCGGCCCCAGGTGACCGGGTCACGTGGGGACACCGGCCCCAGCTCAGCGGGTCACGTGGGGTCACCGGCCCCAGGTGACCGGGTCACGTGGGGACACCGGCCCCAGGTGACCGGGTCACGTGGGGTCACCGGCCCCAGGTGACCGGGTCACGTGGGGTCACCGGCCCCAGGTGACCGGTTCACGTGGGGACACCGGCCCCAGCTCAGCGGGTCACGTGGGGTCACCGGCCCCAGGTGACCGGGTCACGTGGGGTCACCGGCCCCAGGTGACCGGGTCACGTGGGGTCACCGGCACCAGGTGACCGGGTCACGTGGGGACACCGGCCCCAGGTGACCGGGTCACGTGGGGTCACCGGCCCCAGGTGACCGGGTCACGTGGGGTCACCGGCCCCAGGTGACCGGGTCACGTGGGGTCACCGGCCCCAGGTCATCGGGTCACGTGGGGACACCGGCCCCAGGTATCCAAGGCATGTCGGGACCCAGCCCGGGTCCCCGGGACGGGTTTTTACCCCAGCCGCAGATCACCGGGTCCTGTCGGGTACCCGGGTCGGGTCCCCTGGACAGGTCGGCACCCCGGCCCCGGGTCACGGGGTCATGTCGGGTCGCTGTCCCGGGTACCAGTGTCAGGTGACCACCCCGGCCCCGGGAGACGGAGTCATACCGGGTCCCCGGCCCAGGTCCCCGGGTTGCATCGGGACAAAAGCACCGGATCACTGGATCACGTGGGGGCCCGGGCCCGGGTCCCCGGGTTGCATCGGGACACCAGCGAAGGACCACCGGGTCCTGTCGGGTCCCCGGCCCGGGCTCCCTGGACAGGTCGTTAACCCGGCCCCAGGTCACCGGGTCGTGTCGGGTAACCGGCCTGGTTCCCAGGTTCCGGTGACCACCCCGGCACCAGTACCCCGGGTCCCGTGGGGACCCCGGCCCCAGGTGACCGGGTCACGCGGGGTCACCGGCCCCAGGTCAGCGGGTCACGTGGGGTCACCGGCCCCAGGTCAGCGGGTCACGTGGGGACACCGGCCCCAGGTCACCGCGTCAGGTCGGGACCCCGAACCCAGGTCCACGAGTCCGTCGACACCACAGCAACGGGTCACCGGGTCGTGTCGGGTAACCGGCCTGGTTCCCAGGTTCCGATGACCACCCCGGCACCAGGACCCCGGGTCACGTGGGGACACCGGCCCCAGGTGACCGGGTCACGTGGGGTCACCGGCCCCAGGTCATCGGGTCACGTGGGGTCACCGGCCCCAGGTGACCTGGTCACGTGGGGTCACCGGCCCCAGGTGACCGGGTCACGTGGGGTCACCGGCCCCAGGTGACCGGGTCACGTGGGGTCACCGGCCCCAGGTGACCGGGTCACGTGGTGTCACCGGCCCCAGGTCAGCGGGTCACGTGGGGACACCGGCCCCAGGTGACCGGGTCACGTGGGGTCACCGGCCCCAGGTGACCGGGTCACGTGGGGTCACCGGCCCCAGGTGACCGGGTCACGTGGGGTCACCGGCCCCAGGTGACCGGGTCACGTGGGGACACCGGCCCCAGGTGACCGGGTCACGTGGGGTCACCGGCCCCAGGTGACCGGGTCACGTGGGGTCACCGGCCCCAGGTGACCGGGTCACGTGGGGTCACCGGCCCCAGGTGACCGGGTCACGTGGGGTCACCGGCCCCAGGTGACCGGGTCACGTGGGGTCACCGGCCCCAGCTCAGCGGGTCACGTGGTGTCACCGGCCCCAGGTCAGCGGGTCACGTGGGGACACCGGCCCCAGGTCACCGCGTCAGGTCGGGACCCCGAACCCAGGTCCACGAGTCCGTCGACACCACAGCCCCGGGTCACCGGGTCGTGTCGAGTAACCGGCCTGGTTCCCAGGTTCCGATGACCACCCCGGCACCAGGACTCTGGGTCACGTGGGGACACCGGCCCCAGGTGACCGGGTCACGTGGGGTCACCGGCCCCAGGTGACCGGGTCACGTGCGGTCACCGGCCCCAGGTGACCGGGTCACGTGGGGACACCGGCCCCAGGTGACCGGGTCACGTGGGGTCACCGGCCCCAGGTGACCGGGTCACGTGGGGTCACCGGCCCCAGGTGACCGGGTCACGTGGGGACACCGGCCCCAGGTGACCGGGTCACGTGGGGTCACCGGCCCCAGGTGACCGGGTCACGTGGGGTCACCGGCCCCAGCTCAGCGGGTCACGTGGGGACACCGGCCCCAGCTCAGCGGGTCACGTGGGGACACCAGCCCCAGGTGACCGGGTCACGTGGGGTCACCGGCCCCAGGTGGCCGGGTCACGTGGGGTCACCGGCCCCAGGTGACCGTGTCACGTGGGGTCACCGGCCCCAGGTGACCGGGTCACGTGGGGTCACCGGCCCCAGGTGACCGGGTCACGTGGGGTCACCGGCCCCAGGTGACCGGGTCACGTGGGGTCACCGGCCCCAGGTGACCGGGTCACGTGGGGACACCGGCCCCAGGTGACCGGGTCACGTGGGGTCACCGGCCCCAGGTGACCGGGTCACGTGGGGTCACCGGCCCCAGGTGACCTGGTCACGTGGGGTCACCGGCCCCAGGTGACCGGGTCACGTGGGGTCACCGGCCCCAGGTGACCGGGTCACGTGGGGACACCGGCCTCAGGTCAGCGGGTCACGTGGGGACCCCGGCCCCAGGTAACCGGGTCATACCGAGTCCCCGGACCCAGGTCACCGGGTCAGTTCGGGACCCCGGACCCAGGTCGGGTCATGTCACGTCCCATGCCCGGGTCCCCGGGTTGGATTTTTACCCAGGCCCCGGGTCACAGGGTCATGTCGGGTCAACGGCCTGGGTACAAGGGTCTGGTGACCACCCCGACCCCAGGTCTCCGGGTCATGACGGGACACCGGACCAGGTCCCCGAGTCCGGTCGACACCACAGCCCCAGGTCACCGGGTCATGTCGGGACCCAGCCCGGGTCCCCGGGACGGGTTTTTACCCCAGCCGCAGATCACCGGGTCCTGTCGGGTACCCGGGTCGGGTCCCCTGGACAGGTCGGCACCCCGGCCCCGGGTCACGGGGTCATGTCGGGTCGCTGTCCCGGGTACCAGTGTCAGGTGACCACCCCGGCCCCGGGAGACGGAGTCATACCGGGTCCCCGGCCCGGGTCCCCGGGTTGCATCGGGACAAAAGCACCGGATCACTGGATCACGTGGGGGCCCGGGCCCGGGTCCCCGGGTTGCATCGGGACACCAGCGAAGGACCACCGGGTCCTGTCGGGTCCCCGGCCCGGGTCCCCTGGACAGGTCGTTAACCCGGCCCCAGGTCACCGGGTCATGTCGCGCACCCGGCCTGGTTCCCAGGTTCCGGTGACCACCCCGGCACCAGGACCCCGGGTCCCGTGGGGACCCCGGCACCAGGTGACTGGGTCACGTGGGGTCACCGGCCCCAGGTGACCTGGTCACGTGGGGTCACCGGCCCCAGGTGACCTGGTCACGTGGGGTCACCGGCCCCAGCTCAGCGGGTCACGTGGGGACACCGGCCCCAGGTGACCGGGTCACGTGGGGTCACCGGCCCCAGGTGACCGGGTCACGTGGGGTCACCGGCCCCAGGTGACCGGGTCTCGTGGGGTCACCGGCCCCAGGTGACCGGGTCACGTGGGGACACCGGCCCCAGGTGACCGGGTCACGTGGGGTCACCGGCCCCAGGTGACCGGGTCACATGGGGTCACCGGCCCCAGGTAACCAAGGCATGTCGGGACCCAGCCCGGGTCCCCGGGACGGGTTTTTACCCCAGCCGCAGATCACCGGGTCCTGTCGGGTCCCCGGCCCGGGTCCCCTGGACAGGTTGATAACCCGGCCCCAGGTCACCCGGTCATCTCGCGCACCCGGCCTGGTTCCCAGGTTCCGATGACCACCCCGGCACCAGGACCCCGGGTCACGTGGGGACACCGGCCCCAGGTGACCGGGTCACGTGGGGTCACCGGCCCCAGGTCAGCGGGTCACGTGGGGACCCCGGCCCCAGGTGACCGGGTCACGTGGGGACCCCGGACCCAGGTAACCGGGTCACGTGGGGTCACCGGCCCCAGGTGACCGGGTCACGTGGGGTCACCGGCCCCAGGTGACCCTGTCACGTGGGGACACCGGGCCCAGGTGACCGGGTCACGTGGGGTCACCGGCCCCAGGTGACCGGGTCACGTGGGGTCACCGGCCCCAGGTCAGCGGGTCACGTGGGGACACCGGCCCCAGGTAACCAAGGCATGTCGGGACCCAGCCCGGGTCCCCGGGACGGGTTTTTACCCCAGCCGCAGATCACCGGGTCCTGTCGGGTACCCGGGTCGGGTCCCCTGGACAGGTCGGCACCCCGGCCCCGGGTCACGGGGTCATGTCGGGTCGCTGTCCCGGGTACCAGTGTCAGGTGACCACCCCGGCCCCGGGAGACGGAGTCATACCGGGTCCCCGGCCCAGGTCCCCGGGTTGCATCGGGACAAAAGCACCGGATCACTGGATCACGTGGGGGCCCGGGCCCGGGTCCCCGGGTTGCATCGGGACACCAGCGAAGGACCACCGGGTCCTGTCGGGTCCCCGGCCCGGGTCCCCTGGACAGGTCGTTAACCCGGCCCCAGGTCACCGGGTCGTGTCGGGTAACCGGCCTGGTTCCCAGGTTCCGGTGACCACCCCGGCACCAGGACCCCGGGTCCCGTGGGGACCCCGGCCCCAGGTGACCGGGTCACGCGGGGTCACCTGCCCCAGGTCAGCGGGTCACGTGGGGTCACCGGCCCCAGGTCAGCGGGTCACGTGAGGACACCGGCCCCAGGTCACCGCGTCAGGTCGGGACCCCGAACCCAGGTCCACGAGTCCGTCGACACCACAGCAACGGGTCACCGGGTCGTGTCGGGTAACCGGCCTGGTTCCCAGGTTCCGATGACCACCCCGGCACCAGGACCCCGGGTCACGTGGGGACACCGGCCCCAGGTGACCGGGTCACGTGGGGTCACCGGCCCCAGGTCATCGGGTCACGTGGGGTCACCGGCCCCAGGTGACCTGGTCACGTGGGGTCACCGGCCCCAGGTGACCGGGTCACGTGGGGTCACCGGTCCCAGGTGACCGGGTCACGTGGGGTCACCGGCCCCAGGTGACCGGGTCACATGGGGTCACCGGCCCCAGGTGACCGGGTCACGTGGGGTCACCGGCCCCAGGTGACCGGGTCACGTGGGGACACCGGCACCAGGTGACCGGGTCACGTGGGGTCACCGGCCCCAGGTGACCGGGTCACGTGGGGTCACCGGCCCCAGGTGACCGGGTCACGTGGGGACACCGGCCCCAGTTGACCGGGTCACGTGGGGTCACCGGCCCCAGGTGACCGGGTCACGTGGGGTCACCGGCCCCAGGTCAGCGGGTCACGTGGGGTCACCGGCCCCAGGTGACCGGGTCACGTGGGGACACCGGCCTCAGGTCAGCGGGTCACGTGGGGACCCCGGACCAAGGTCAGCGGGTCACGTGGGGACACCGGCCCCAGGTAACCGGGTCATACCGAGTCCCCGGACCCAGGTGACCGGGTCACGTGGGGACCCCGGACCCAGGTCGGGTCATGTCACGTCCCATGCCCGGGTCCCCGGGTTGGATTTTTACCCAGGCCCCGGGTCACAGGGTCATGTCGGGTCAACGGCCTGGGTACAAGGGTCTGGTGACCACCCCGACCCCAGGTCTCCGGGTCATGACGGGACACCGGACCAGGTCCCCGAGTCCGGTCGACACCACAGCCCCAGGTCACCGGGTCATGTCGAGACCCAGCCCGGGTCCCCGGGACGGGTTTTTACCCCAGCCGCAGATCACCGGGTCCTGTCGGGTACCCGGGTCGGGTCCCCTGGACAGGTCGGCACCCCGGCCCCGGGTCACGGGGTCATGTCGGGTCGCTGTCCCGGGTACCAGTGTCAGGTGACCACCCCGGCCCCGGGAGACGGAGTCATACCGGGTCCCCGGCCCGGGTCCCCGGGTTGCATCGGGACAAAAGCACCGGATCACTGGATCACGTGGGGGCCCGGGCCCGGGTCCCCGGGTTGCATCGGGACACTAGCGAAGGACCACCGGGTCCTGTCGGGTCCCCGGCCCGGGTCCCCTGGACAGGTCGTTAACCCGGCCCCAGGTCAACGGGTCATGTC
Source organism: Somateria mollissima (assembly GCA_951411735.1). Lineage (NCBI taxonomy): Eukaryota > Metazoa > Chordata > Aves > Anseriformes > Anatidae > Somateria > Somateria mollissima. Next base: position 542,216 of record CATOCB010000293.1, on the reverse strand, counting down.
GCGCACCCGGCCTGGTTCCCAGGTTCCGGTGACCACCCCGGCACCAGGACCCCGGGTCCCGTGGGGACCCCGGCACCAGGTGACTGGGTCACGTGGGGTCACCGGCCCCAGGTGACCGGGTCACGTGGGGTCACCGGCCCCAGGTGACCGGGTCACGTGGGGTCACCGGCCCCAGGTGACCGGGTCACGTGGGGTCACCGGCCCCAGGTGACCGGGTCACGTGGGGTCACCGGCCCCAGGTGACCGGGTCACGTGGGGTCACCGGCCCCAGGTGACCGGGTCACGTGGGGTCACCGGCCCCAGGTGACCGGGTCACGTGGGGACCCCGGACCCAGGTCAGCGGGTCACGTGGGGACACCGGCCCCAGGTAACCGGGTCATACCGAGTCCCCGGACCCAGGTCACCGGGTCAGTTCGGGACCCCGGACCCAGGTCGGGTCATGTCACGTCCCATGCCCGGGTCCCCGGGTTGGATTTTTACCCAGGCCCCGGGTCACAGGGTCATGTCGGGTCAACGGCCTGGGTACAAGGGTCTGGTGACCACCCCGACCCCAGGTCTCCGGGTCATGACGGGACACCGGACCAGGTCCCCGAGTCCGGTCGACACCACAGCCCCAGGTCACCGGGTCATGTCGGGACCCAGCCCGGGTCCCCGGGACGGGTTTTTACCCCAGCCGCAGATCACCGGGTCCTGTCGGGTACCCGGGTCGGGTCCCCTGGACAGGTCGGCAACCCGGCCCCGGGTCACGGGGTCATGTCGGGTCGCTGTCCCGGGTACCAGTGTCAGGTGACCACCCCGGCCCCGGGAGACGGAGTCATACCGGGTCCCCGGCCCGGGTCCCCGGGTTGCATCGGGACAAAAGCACCGGATCACTGGATCACGTGGGGGCCCGGGCCCGGGTCCCCGGGTTGCATCGGGACACCAGCGAAGGACCACCGGGTCCTGTCGGGTCCCCGGCCCGGGTCCCCTGGACAGGTCGTTAACCCGGCCCCAGGTCACCGGGTCATGTCGCGCACCCGGCGGGGTTCCCAGGTTCCGGTGACCACCCCGGCACCAGGACCCCGGGTCCCGTGGGGACCCCGGCACCAGGTGACTGGGTCACGTGGGGTCACCGGCCCCAGGTGACCTGGTCACGTGGGGTCACCGGCCCCAGGTGACCGGGTCACGTGGGGTCACCGGCCCCAGGTGACCGGGTCACGTGGGGTCACCGGCCCCAGGTGACCCGGTCACGTGGGGTCACCGGCCCCAGGTGACCGGGTCTCGTGGGGTCACCGGCCCCAGGTGACCGGGTCACGTGGGGACACCGGCCCCAGGTGACCGGGTCACGTGGGGTCACCGGCCCCAGGTGACCGGGTCACGTGGGGTCACCGGCCCCAGGTAACCAAGGCATGTCGGGACCCAGCCCGGGTCCCCGGGACGGGTTTTTACCCCAGCCGCAGATCACCGGGTCCTGTCGGGTCCCCGGCCCGGGTCCCCTGGACAGGTTGATAACCCGGCCCCAGGTCACCCGGTCATCTCGCGCACCCGGCCTGGTTCCCAGGTTCCGATGACCACCCCGGCACCAGGACCCCGGGTCACGTGGGGACACCGGCCCCAGGTGACCTGGTCACGTGGGGTCACCGGCCCCAGGTCAGCGGGTCACGTGGGGACCCCGGCCCCAGGTGACCTGGTCACGTGGGGACCCCGGACCCAGGTAACCGGGTCATACCGAGTCCCCGGACCCAGGTCACCGGGTCAGTTCGGGACCCCGGACCCAGGTCGGGTCATGTCACGTCCCATGCCCGGGTCCCCGGGTTGGATTTTTACCCAGGCCCCGGGTCACAGGGTCATGACGGGACACCGGACCAGGTCCCCGAGTCCGGTCGACACCACAGCCCCAGGTCACCGGGTCATGTCGGGACCCAGCCCGGGTCCCCGGGACGGGTTTTTACCCCAGCCGCAGATCACCGGGTCCTGTCGGGTACCCGGGTCGGGTCCCCTGGACAGGTCGGCACCCCGGCCCCGGGTCACGGGGTCATGTCGGGTCGCTGTCCCGGGTACCAGTGTCAGGTGACCACCCCGGCCCCGGGAGACGGAGTCATACCGGGTCCCCGGCCCAGGTCCCCGGGTTGCATCGGGACAAAAGCACCGGATCACTGGATCACGTGGGGGCCCGGGCCCGGGTCCCCGGGTTGCATCGGGACACCAGCGAAGGACCACCGGGTCCTGTCGGGTCCCCGGCCTGGGTCCCCTGGACAGGTCGTTAACCCGGCCCCAGGTCACCGGGTCGTGTCGGGTAACCGGCCTGGTTCCCAGGTTCCGGTGACCACCCCGGCACCAGGACCCCGGGTCCCGTGGGGACCCCGGCCCCAGGTGACCGGGTCTCGTGGGGTCACCGGCCCCAGGTGACCGGGTCACGTGGGGTCACCGGCCCCAGGTAACCAAGGCATGTCGGGACCCAGCCCGGGTCCCCGGGACGGGTTTTTACCCCAGCCGCAGATCACCGGGTCCTGTCGGGTCCCCGGCCCGGGTCCCCTGGACAGGTTGATAACCCGGCCCCAGGTCACCCGGTCATCTCGCGCACCCGGCCTGGTTCCCAGGTTCCGATGACCACCCCGGCACCAGGACCCCGGGTCACGTGGGGACACCGGCCCCAGGTGACCTGGTCACGTGGGGTCACCGGCCCCAGGTCAGCGGGTCACGTGGGGACACCGGCCCCAGGTGACCTGGTCACGTGGGGACCCCGGACCCAGGTAACCGGGTCATACCGAGTCCCCGGACCCAGGTCACCGGGTCAGTTCGGGACCCCGGACCCAGGTCGGGTCATGTCACGTCCCATGCCCGGGTCCCCGGGTTGGATTTTTACCCAGGCCCCGGGTCACAGGGTCATGACGGGACACCGGACCAGGTCCCCGAGTCCGGTCGACACCACAGCCCCAGGTCACCGGGTCATGTCGGGACCCAGCCCGGGTCCCCGGGACGGGTTTTTACCCCAGCCGCAGATCACCGGGTCCTGTCGGGTACCCGGGTCGGGTCCCCTGGACAGGTCGGCACCCCGGCCCCGGGTCACGGGGTCATGTCGGGTCGCTGTCCCGGGTACCAGTGTCAGGTGACCACCCCGGCCCCGGGAGACGGAGTCATACCGGGTCCCCGGCCCAGGTCCCCGGGTTGCATCGGGACAAAAGCACCGGATCACTGGATCACGTGGGGGCCCGGGCCCGGGTCCCCGGGTTGCATCGGGACACCAGCGAAGGACCACCGGGTCCTGTCGGGTCCCCGGCCTGGGTCCCCTGTACAGGTCGTTAACCCGGCCCCAGGTCACCGGGTCGTGTCTGGTAACCGGCCTGGTTCCCAGGTTCCGGTGACCACCCCGGCACCAGGACCCCGGGTCCCGTGGGGTCACCGGCCCGAGGTGACCGGGTCACGTGGGGACACCGGCCCCAGGTGACCGGGTCACGTGGGGTCACCGGCCCCAGGTCAGCGGGTCACGTGGGGTCACCGGCCCCAGGTGACCGGGTCACGTGGGGTCACCGGCCCCAGGTGACCGGGTCACGTGGGGACACCGGCACCAGGTGACCGGGTCACGTGGGGTCACCGGCCCCAGGTGACCGGGTCACGTGGGGTCACCGGCCCCAGGTGACCGGGTCACGTGGGGTCACCGGCCCCAGGTGACCGGGTCACGTGGGGTCACCGGCCCCAGGTGACCGGGTCACGTGGGGACACCGGCCCCAGGTGACCGGGTCACGTGGGGTCACCGGCCCCAGGTGACCGGGTCACGTGGGGTCACCGGCCCCAGGTGACCGGGTCACGTGGGGACACCGGCCCCAGGTGACCGGGTCACGTGGGGACACCGGCCCCAGGTGACCGGGTCACGTGGGGTCACCGGCCCCAGGTGACCGGGTCACGTGGGGTCACCGGCCCCAGGTGACCGGGTCACGTGGGGACACCGGCCCCAGGTGACCGGGTCACGTGGGGTCACCGGCCCCAGGTGACCTGGTCACGTGGGGTCACCGGCCCCAGGTGACCGGGTCACGTGGGGTCACCGGCCCCAGGTGACCGGGTCACGTGGGGACCCCGGACCCAGGTCAGCGGGTCACGTGGGGACACCGGCCCCAGGTAACCGGGTCATACCGAGTCCCCGGACCCAGGTCACCGGGTCAGTTCGGGACCCCGGACCCAGGTCGGGTCATGTCACGTCCCATGCCCGGGTCCCCGGGTTGGATTTTTACCCAGGCCCCGGGTCACAGGGTCATGTCGGGTCAACGGCCTGGGTACAAGGGTCTGGTGACCACCCCGACCCCAGGTCTCCGGGTCATGACGGGACACCGGACCAGGTCCCCGAGTCCGGTCGACACCACAGCCCCAGGTCACCGGGTCATGTCGGGACCCAGCCCGGGTCCCCGGGACGGGTTTTTACCCCAGCCGCAGATCACCGGGTCCTGTCGGGTACCCGGGTCGGGTCCCCTGGACAGGTCGGCACCCCGGCCCCGGGTCACGGGGTCATGTCGGGTCGCTGTCCCGGGTACCAGTGTCAGGTGACCACCCCGGCCCCGGGAGACGGAGTCATACCGGGTCCCCGGCCCAGGTCCCCGGGTTGCATCGGGACAAAAGCACCGGATCACTGGATCACGTGGGGGCCCGGGCCCGGGTCCCCGGGTTGCATCGGGACACCAGCGAAGGACCACCGGGTCCTGTCGGGTCCCCGGCCCGGGTCCCCTGGACAGGTCGTTAACCCGGCCCCAGGTCAACGGGTCATGTCGCGCACCCGGCCTGGTTCCCACGTTCCGGTGACCACCCCGGCACCAGGACCCCGGGTCCCGTGGGGACCCCGGCACCAGGTGACTGGGTCACGTGGGGTCACCAGCCCCAGGTGACCTGGTCACGTGGGGTCACCGGCCCCAGGTGACCTGGTCACGTGGGGTCACCGGCCCCAGGTGACTGGGTCACGTGGGGTCACCGGCCCCAGGTGACCTGGTCACGTGGGGTCACCGGCCCCAGGTGACCGGGTCACGTGGGGTCACCGGCCCCAGGTGACCGGGTCACGTGGGGTCACCGGCCCCAGGTGACCGGGTCTCGTGGGGTCACCGGCCCCAGGTGACCGGGTCACGTGGGGACACCGGCCCCAGGTGACCGGGTCACGTGGGGTCACCGGCCCCAGGTGACCGGGTCACATGGGGTCACCGGCCCCAGGTAACCAAGGCATGTCGGGACCCAGCCCGGGTCCCCGGGACGGGTTTTTACCCCAGCCGCAGATCACCGGGTCCTGTCGGGTCCCCGGCCCGGGTCCCCTGGACAGGTTGATAACCCGGCCCCAGGTCACCCGGTCATCTCGCGCACCCGGCCTGGTTCCCAGGTTCCGATGACCACCCCGGCACCAGGACCCCGGGTCACGTGGGGACACCGGCCCCAGGTGACCGGGTCACGTGGGGTCACCGGCCCCAGGTCAGCGGGTCACGTGGGGACACCGGCCCCAGGTGACCTGGTCACGTGGGGACCCCGGACCCAGGTAACCGGGTCATACCGAGTCCCCGGACCCAGGTCACCGGGTCAGTTCGGGACCCCGGACCCAGGTCAGGTCATGTCACGTCCCATGCCCGGGTCCCCGGGTTGGATTTTTACCCAGGCCCCGGGTCACAGGGTCATGTCGGGACACCGGACCAGGTCCCCGAGTCCGGTCGACACCACAGCCCCAGGTCACCGGGTCATGTCGGGACCCAGCCCGGGTCCCCGGGACGGGTTTTTACCCCAGCCGCAGATCACCGGGTCCTGTCGGGTACCCGGGTCGGGTCCCCTGGACAGGTCGGCACCCCGGCCCCGGGTCACGGGGTCATGTCGGGTCGCTGTCCCGGGTACCAGTGTCAGGTGACCACCCCGGCCCCGGGAGACGGAGTCATACCGGGTCCCCGGCCCGGGTCCCCGGGTTGCATCGGGACAAAAGCACCGGATCACTGGATCACGTGGGGGCCCGGGCCCGGGTCCCCGGGTTGCATCGGGACACCAGCGAAGGACCACCGGGTCCTGTCGGGTCCCCGGCCCGGGTCCCCTGGACAGGTCGTTAACCCGGCCCCAGGTCACCGGGTTGTGTCGGGTAACCGGCCTGGTTCCCAGGTTCCGGTGACCACCCCGGCACCAGGACCCCGGGTCCCGTGGGGACCCCGGCCCCAGGTGACCGGGTCACGCGGGGTCACCGGCCCCAGGTGACCGGGTCACGTGGGGTCACCGGCCCCAGGTGACCGGGTCACGTGGGGTCACCGGCCCCAGGTGACCGGGTCACGTGGGGACACCGGCCCCAGGTGACCGGGTCACGTGGGGTCACCGGCCCCAGGTCAGCGGGTCACGTGGGCTCACCGGCCCCAGGTGACCGGGTCACGTGGGGACACCGGCCCCAGGTGACCGGGTCACGTGGGGTCACCGGCCCCAGGTGACCGGGTCACGTGGGGTCACCGGCCCCAGGTGACCGGGTCACGTGGGGTCACCGGCCCCAGGTTACCGGGTCACGTGGGGTCACCGGCCCCAGGTGACCGGGTCACGTGGGGACACCGGCCCCAGGTCACCGGGTCACGTGGGGACACCGGCCCCAGGTGACCGGGTCACGTGGGGTCACCGGCCCCAGGTGACCGGGTCACGTGGGGTCACCGGCACCAGGTGACCTGGTCACGTGGGGACACCGGCCCCAGGTGACCGGGTCACGTGGGGTCACCGGCCCCAGGTGACCGGGTCACGTGGGGTCACCGGCCCCAGGTGACCCGGTCACGTGGGGTCACCGGCCCCAGGTGACCGGGTCACGTGGGGTCACCGGACCCAGGTGACCGGGTCACGTGGGGTCACCGGCCCCAGGTCAGCGGGTCACGTGGGGACACCGGCCCCAGGTAACCAAGGCATGTCGGGACCCAGCCCGGGTCCCCGGGACGGGTTTTTACCCCAGCCGCAGATCACCGGGTCCTGTCGGGTACCCGGGTTGGGTCCCCTGGACAGGTCGGCACCCCGGCCCCGGGTCACGGGGTCATGTCGGGTCGCTGTCCCGGGTACCAGTGTCAGGTGACCACCCCGGCCCCGGGAGACGGAGTCATACCGGGTCCCCGGCCCAGGTCCCCGGGTTGCATCGGGACAAAAGCACCGGATCACTGGATCACGTGGGGGCCCGGGCCCGGGTCCCCGGGTTGCATCGGGACACCAGCGAAGGACCACCGGGTCCTGTCGGGTCCCCGGCCCGGGCTCCCTGGACAGGTCGTTAACCCGGCCCCAGGTCACCGGGTCGTGTCGGGAACCGGCCTGGTTCCCAGGTTCCGGTGACCACCCCGGCACCAGGACCCCGGGTCCCGTGGGGACCCCGGCCCCAGGTGACCGGGTCACGCGGGGTCACCGGCCCCAGGTCAGCGGGTCACGTGGGGTCACCGGCCCCAGGTCAGCGGGTCACGTGGGGACACCGGCCCCAGGTCACCGCGTCAGGTCGGGACCCCGAACCCAGGTCCACGAGTCCGTCGACACCACAGCAACGGGTCACCGGGTCGTGTCGGGTAACCGGCCTGGTTCCCAGGTTCCGATGACCACCCCGGCACCAGGACCCCGGGTCACGTGGGGACACCGGCCCCAGGTGACCGGGTCACGTGGGGTCACCGGCCCCAGGTGACCGGGTCACGTGGGGTCACCGGCCCCAGGTGACCGGGTCACGTGGGGACACCGGCCCCAGGTGACCGGGTCACGTGGGGACACCGGCCCCAGGTGACCGGGTCACGTGGGGTCACCGGCCCCAGGTGACCGGGTCACGTGGGGTCACCGGCCCCAGGTGACCGGGTCACGTGGGGTCACCGGCCCCAGGTGACCGGGTCACGTGGGGTCACCGGCCCCAGGTGACCGGGTCACGTGGGGACACCGGCCCCAGATGACCAGGTCACGTGGGGTCACCGGCCCCAGGTGACCTGGTCACGTGGGGTCACCGGCCCCAGGTGACCGGGTCACGTGGGGTCACCGGCCCCAGGTGACCGGGTCACGTGGGGACCCCGGACCCAGGTCAGCGGGTCACGTGGGGACACCGGCCCCAGGTAACCGGGTCATACCGAGTCCCCGGCCTCAGGTCAGCGGGTCACGTGGGGACCCCGGACCCAGGTCGGGTCATGTCACGTCCCATGCCCGGGTCCCCGGGTTGGATTTTTACCCAGGCCCCGGGTCACAGGGTCATGTCGGGTCAACGGCCTGGGTACAAGGGTCTGGTGACCACCCCGACCCCAGGTCTCCGGGTCATGACGGGACACCGGACCAGGTCCCCGAGTCCGGTCGACACCACAGCCCCAGGTCACCGGGTCATGTCGGGACCCAGCCCGGGTCCCCGGGACGGGTTTTTACCCCAGCCGCAGATCACCGGGTCCTGTCGGGTACCCGGGTCGGGTCCCCTGGACAGGTCGGCACCCCGGCCCCGGGTCACGGGGTCATGTCGGGTCGCTGTCCCGGGTACCAGTGTCAGGTGACCACCCCGGCCCCGGGAGACGGAGTCATACCGGGTCCCCGGCCCGGGTCCCCGGGTTGCATCGGGACAAAAGCACCGGATCACTGGATCACGTGGGGGCCCGGGCCCGGGTCCCCGGGTTGCATCGGGACACCAGCGAAGGACCACCGGGTCCTGTCGGGTCCCCGGCCCGGGTCCCCTGGACAGGTCGTTAACCCGGCCCCAGGTCAACGGGTCATGTCGCGCACCCGGCGGGGTTCCCAGGTTCCGGTGACCACCCCGGCACCAGGACCCCGGGTCCCGTGGGGACCCCGGCACCAGGTGACTGGGTCACGTGGGGTCACCGGCCCCAGGTGACCTGGTCACGTGGGGTCACCGGCCCCAGGTGACCTGGTCACGTGGGGTCACCGGCCCCAGGTGACCGGGTCACGTGGGGTCACCGGCCCCAGGTGACCGGGTCACGTGGGGTCACCGGCCCCAGGTGACCGGGTCTCGTGGGGTCACCGGCCCCAGGTGACCGGGTCACGTGGGGACACCGGCCCCAGGTGACCGGGTCACGTGGGGTCACCGGCCCCAGGTGACCGGGTCACGTGGGGTCACCGGCCCCAGGTAACCAAGGCATGTCGGGACCCAGCCCGGGTCCCCGGGACGGGTTTTTACCCCAGCCGCAGATCACCGGGTCCTGTCGGGTCCCCGGCCCGGGTCCCCTGGACAGGTTGATAACCCGGCCCCAGGTCACCCGGTCATCTCGCGCACCCGGCCTGGTTCCCAGGTTCCGATGACCACCCCGGCACCAGGACCCCGGGTCACGTGGGGACACCGGCCCCAGGTGACCGGGTCACGTGGGGTCACCGGCCCCAGGTCAGCGGGTCACGTGGGGACACCGGCCCCAGGTGACCTGGTCACGTGGGGACCCCGGACCCAGGTAACCGGGTCATACCGAGTCCCCGGACCCAGGTCACCGGGTCAGTTCGGGACCCCGGACCCAGGTCAGGTCATGTCACGTCCCATGCCCGGGTCCCCGGGTTGGATTTTTACCCAGGCCCCGGGTCACAGGGTCATGTCGGGACACCGGACCAGGTCCCCGAGTCCGGTCGACACCACAGCCCCAGGTCACCGGGTCATGTCGGGACCCAGCCCGGGTCCCCGGGACGGGTTTTTACCCCAGCCGCAGATCACCGGGTCCTGTCGGGTACCCGGGTCGGGTCCCCTGGACAGGTCGGCACCCCGGCCCCGGGTCACGGGGTCATGTCGGGTCGCTGTCCCGGGTACCAGTGTCAGGTGACCACCCCGGCCCCGGGAGACGGAGTCATACCGGGTCCCCGGCCCGGGTCCCCGGGTTGCATCGGGACAAAAGCACCGGATCACTGGATCACGTGGGGGCCCGGGCCCGGGTCCCCGGGTTGCATCGGGACACCAGCGAAGGACCACCGGGTCCTGTCGGGTCCCCGGCCCGGGTCCCCTGGACAGGTCGTTAACCCGGCCCCAGGTCACCGGGTTGTGTCGGGTAACCGGCCTGGTTCCCAGGTTCCGGTGACCACCCCGGCACCAGGACCCCGGGTCCCGTGGGGACCCCGGCCCCAGGTGACCGGGTCACGCGGGGTCACCGGCCCCAGGTGACCGGGTCACGTGGGGTCACCGGCCCCAGGTGACCGGGTCACGTGGGGTCACCGGCCCCAGGTGACCGGGTCACGTGGGGACACCGGCCCCAGGTGACCGGGTCACGTGGGGTCACCGGCCCCAGGTCAGCGGGTCACGTGGGGTCACCGGCCCCAGGTGACCGGGTCACGTGGGGACACCGGCCCCAGGTGACCGGGTCACGTGGGGTCACCGGCCCCAGGTGACCGGGTCACGTGGGGTCACCGGCCCCAGGTGACCGGGTCACGTGGGGTCACCGGCCCCAGGTGACCGGGTCACGTGGGGTCACCGGCCCCAGGTTACCGGGTCACGTGGGGTCACCGGCCCCAGGTGACCGGGTCACGTGGGGACACCGGCCCCAGGTCACCGGGTCACGTGGGGACACCGGCCCCAGGTGACCGGGTCACGTGGGGTCACCGGCCCCAGGTGACCGGGTCACGTGGGGTCACCGGCACCAGGTGACCTGGTCACGTGGGGACACCGGCCCCAGGTGACCGGGTCACGTGGGGTCACCGGCCCCAGGTGACCGGGTCACGTGGGGTCACCGGCCCCAGGTGACCCGGTCACGTGGGGTCACCGGCCCCAGGTGACCGGGTCACGTGGGGTCACCGGACCCAGGTGACCGGGTCACGTGGGGTCACCGGCCCCAGGTCAGCGGGTCACGTGGGGACACCGGCCCCAGGTAACCAAGGCATGTCGGGACCCAGCCCGGGTCCCCGGGACGGGTTTTTACCCCAGCCGCAGATCACCGGGTCCTGTCGGGTACCCGGGTCGGGTCCCCTGGACAGGTCGGCACCCCGGCCCCGGGTCACGGGGTCATGTCGGGTCGCTGTCCCGGGTACCAGTGTCAGGTGACCACCCCGGCCCCGGGAGACGGAGTCATACCGGGTCCCCGGCCCAGGTCCCCGGTTTGCATCGGGACAAAAGCACCGGATCACTGGATCACGTGGGGGCCCGGGCCCGGGTCCCCGGGTTGCATCGGGACACCAGCGAAGGACCACCGGGTCCTGTCGGGTCCCCGGCCCGGGCTCCCTGGACAGGTCGTTAACCCGGCCCCAGGTCACCGGGTCGTGTCGGGAACCGGCCTGGTTCCCAGGTTCCGGTGACCACCCCGGCACCAGGACCCCGGGTCCCGTGGGGACCCCGGCCCCAGGTGACCGGGTCACGCGGGGTCACCGGCCCCAGGTCAGCGGGTCACGTGGGGTCACCGGCCCCAGGTCAGCGGGTCACGTGGGGACACCGGCCCCAGGTCACCGCGTCAGGTCGGGACCCCGAACCCAGGTCCACGAGTCCGTCGACACCACAGCAACGGGTCACCGGGTCGTGTCGGGTAACCGGCCTGGTTCCCAGGTTCCGATGACCACCCCGGCACCAGGACCCCGGGTCACGTGGGGACACCGGCCCCAGGTGACCGGGTCACGTGGGGTCACCGGCCCCAGGTGACCGGGTCACGTGGGTTCACCGGCCCCAGGTGACCGGGTCACGTGGGGACACCGGCCCCAGGTGACCGGGTCACGTGGGGACACCGGCCCCAGGTGACCGGGTCACGTGGGGTCACCGGCCCCAGGTGACCGGGTCACGTGGGGTCACCGGCCCCAGGTGACCGGGTCACGTGGGGTCACCGGCCCCAGGTGACCGGGTCACGTGGGGTCACCGGCCCCAGGTGACCGGGTCACGTGGGGACACCGGCCCCAGGTGACCAGGTCACGTGGGGTCACCGGCCCCAGGTGACCTGGTCACGTGGGGTCACCGGCCCCAGGTGACCGGGTCACGTGGGGTCACCGGCCCCAGGTGACCGGGTCACGTGGGGACCCCGGACCCAGGTCAGCGGGTCACGTGGGGACACCGGCCCCAGGTAACCGGGTCATACCGAGTCCCCGGCCTCAGGTCAGCGGGTCACGTGGGGACCCCGGACCCAGGTCGGGTCATGTCACGTCCCATGCCCGGGTCCCCGGGTTGGATTTTTACCCAGGCCCCGGGTCACAGGGTCATGTCGGGTCAACGGCCTGGGTACAAGGGTCTGGTGACCACCCCGACCCCAGGTCTCCGGGTCATGACGGGACACCGGACCAGGTCCCCGAGTCCGGTCGACACCACAGCCCCAGGTCACCGGGTCATGTCGGGACCCAGCCCGGGTCCCCGGGACGGGTTTTTACCCCAGCCGCAGATCACCGGGTCCTGTCGGGTACCCGGGTCGGGTCCCCTGGACAGGTCGGCACCCCGGCCCCGGGTCACGGGGTCATGTCGGGTCGCTGTCCCGGGTACCAGTGTCAGGTGACCACCCCGGCCCCGGGAGACGGAGTCATACCGGGTCCCCGGCCCGGGTCCCCGGGTTGCATCGGGACAAAAGCACCGGATCACTGGATCACGTGGGGGCCCAGGCCCGGGTCCCCGGGTTGCATCGGGACACCAGCGAAGGACCACCGGGTCCTGTCGGGTCCCCGGCCCGGGTCCCCTGGACAGGTCGTTAACCCGGCCCCAGGTCAACGGGTCATGTCGCGCACCCGGCGGGGTTCCCAGGTTCCGGTGACCACCCCGGCACCAGGACCCCGGGTCCCGTGGGGACCCCGGCACCAGGTGACTGGGTCACGTGGGGTCACCGGCCCCAGGTGACCTGGTCACGTGGGGTCACCGGCCCCAGGTGACCTGGTCACGTGGGGTCACCGGCCCCAGGTGACCGGGTCACGTGGGGTCACCGGCCCCAGGTGACCGGGTCACGTGGGGTCACCGGCCCCAGGTGACCGGGTCTCGTGGGGTCACCGGCCCCAGGTGACCGGGTCACGTGGGGACACCGGCCCCAGGTGACCGGGTCACGTGGGGTCACCGGCCCCAGGTGACCGGGTCACGTGGGGTCACCGGCCCCAGGTAACCAAGGCATGTCGGGACCCAGCCCGGGTCCCCGGGACGGGTTTTTACCCCAGCCGCAGATCACCGGGTCCTGTCGGGTCCCCGGCCCGGGTCCCCTGGACAGGTTGATAACCCGGCCCCAGGTCACCCGGTCATCTCGCGCACCCGGCCTGGTTCCCAGGTTCCGATGACCACCCCGGCACCAGGACCCCGGGTCACGTGGGGACACCGGCCCCAGGTGACCGGGTCACGTGGGGTCACCGGCCCCAGGTCAGCGGGTCACGTGGGGACACCGGCCCCAGGTGACCTGGTCACGTGGGGACCCCGGACCCAGGTAACCGGGTCATACCGAGTCCCCGGACCCAGGTCACCGGGTCAGTTCGGGACCCCGGACCCAGGTCAGGTCATGTCACGTCCCATGCCCGGGTCCCCGGGTTGGATTTTTACCCAGGCCCCGGGTCACAGGGTCATGTCGGGACACCGGACCAGGTCCCCGAGTCCGGTCGACACCACAGCCCCAGGTCACCGGGTCATGTCGGGACCCAGCCCGGGTCCCCGGGACGGGTTTTTACCCCAGCCGCAGATCACCGGGTCCTGTCGGGTACCCGGGTCGGGTCCCCTGGACAGGTCGGCACCCCGGCCCCGGGTCACGGGGTCATGTCGGGTCGCTGTCCCGGGTACCAGTGTCAGGTGACCACCCCGGCCCCGGGAGACGGAGTCATACCGGGTCCCCGGCCCGGGTCCCCGGGTTGCATCGGGACAAAAGCACCGGATCACTGGATCACGTGGGGGCCCGGGCCCGGGTCCCCGGGTTGCATCGGGACACCAGCGAAGGACCACCGGGTCCTGTCGGGTCCCCGGCCCGGGTCCCCTGGACAGGTCGTTAACCCGGCCCCAGGTCACCGGGTTGTGTCGGGTAACCGGCCTGGTTCCCAGGTTCCGGTGACCACCCCGGCACCAGGACCCCGGGTCCCGTGGGGACCCCGGCCCCAGGTGACCGGGTCACGCGGGGTCACCGGCCCCAGGTGACCGGGTCACGTGGGGTCACCGGCCCCAGGTGACCGGGTCACGTGGGGTCACCGGCCCCAGGTGACCGGGTCACGTGGGGACACCGGCCCCAGGTGACCGGGTCACGTGGGGTCACCGGCCCCAGGTCAGCGGGTCACGTGGGGTCACCGGCCCCAGGTGACCGGGTCACGTGGGGACACCGGCCCCAGGTGACCGGGTCACGTGGGGTCACCGGCCCCAGGTGACCGGGTCACGTGGGGTCACCGGCCCCAGGTGACCGGGTCACGTGGGGTCACCGGCCCCAGGTTACCGGGTCACGTGGGGTCACCGGCCCCAGGTGACCGGGTCACGTGGGGACACCGGCCCCAGGTCACCGGGTCACGTGGGGACACCGGCCCCAGGTGACCGGGTCACGTGGGGTCACCGGCCCCAGGTGACCGGGTCATGTGGGGTCACCGGCACCAGGTGACCTGGTCACGTGGGGACACCGGCCCCAGGTGACCGGGTCACGTGGGGTCACCGGCCCCAGGTGACCGGGTCACGTGGGGTCACCGGCCCCAGGTGACCCGGTCACGTGGGGTCACCGGCCCCAGGTGACCGGGTCACGTGGGGTCACCGGACCCAGGTGACCGGGTCACGTGGGGTCACCGGCCCCAGGTCAGCGGGTCACGTGGGGACACCGGCCCCAGGTAACCAAGGCATGTCGGGACCCAGCCCGGGTCCCCGGGACGGGTTTTTACCCCAGCCGCAGATCACCGGGTCCTGTCGGGTACCCGGGTCGGGTCCCCTGGACAGGTCGGCACCCCGGCCCCGGGTCACGGGGTCATGTCGGGTCGCTGTCCCGGGTACCAGTGTCAGGTGACCACCCCGGCCCCGGGAGACGGAGTCATACCGGGTCCCCGGCCCAGGTCCCCGGGTTGCATCGGGACAAAAGCACCGGATCACTGGATCACGTGGGGGCCCGGGCCCGGGTCCCCGGGTTGCATCGGGACACCAGCGAAGGACCACCGGGTCCTGTCGGGTCCCCGGCCCGGGCTCCCTGGACAGGTCGTTAACCCGGCCCCAGGTCACCGGGTCGTGTCGGGAACCGGCCTGGTTCCCAGGTTCCGGTGACCACCCCGGCACCAGGACCCCGGGTCCCGTGGGGACCCCGGCCCCAGGTGACCGGGTCACGCGGGGTCACCGGCCCCAGGTCAGCGGGTCACGTGGGGTCACCGGCCCCAGGTCAGCGGGTCACGTGGGGACACCGGCCCCAGGTCACCGCGTCAGGTCGGGACCCCGAACCCAGGTCCACGAGTCCGTCGACACCACAGCAACGGGTCACCGGGTCGTGTCGGGTAACCGGCCTGGTTCCCAGGTTCCGATGACCACCCCGGCACCAGGACCCCGGGTCACGTGGGGACACCGGCCCCAGGTGACCGGGTCACGTGGGGTCACCGGCCCCAGGTGACCGGGTCACGTGGGGTCACCGGCCCCAGGTGACCGGGTCACGTGGGGACACCGGCCCCAGGTGACCGGGTCACGTGGGGACACCGGCCCCAGGTGACCGGGTCACGTGGGGTCACCGGCCCCAGGTGACCGGGTCACGTGGGGTCACCGGCCCCAGGTGACCGGGTCACGTGGGGTCACCGGCCCCAGGTGACCGGGTCACGTGGGGACACCGGCCCCAGGTGACCAGGTCACGTGGGGTCACCGGCCCCAGGTGACCTGGTCACGTGGGGTCACCGGCCCCAGGTGACCGGGTCACGTGGGGTCACCGGCCCCAGGTGACCGGGTCACGTGGGGACCCCGGACCCAGGTCAGCGGGTCACGTGGGGACACCGGCCCCAGGTAACCGGGTCATACCGAGTCCCCGGCCTCAGGTCAGCGGGTCACGTGGGGACCCCGGACCCAGGTCGGGTCATGTCACGTCCCATGCCCGGGTCCCCGGGTTGGATTTTTACCCAGGCCCCGGGTCACAGGGTCATGTCGGGTCAACGGCCTGGGTACAAGGGTCTGGTGACCACCCCGACCCCAGGTCTCCGGGTCATGACGGGACACCGGACCAGGTCCCCGAGTCCGGTCGACACCACAGCCCCAGGTCACCGGGTCATGTCGGGACCCAGCCCGGGTCCCCGGGACGGGTTTTTACCCCAGCCGCAGATCACCGGGTCCTGTCGGGTACCCGGGTCGGGTCCCCTGGACAGGTCGGCACCCCGGCCCCGGGTCACGGGGTCATGTCGGGTCGCTGTCCCGGGTACCAGTGTCAGGTGACCACCCCGGCCCCGGGAGACGGAGTCATACCGGGTCCCCGGCCCGGGTCCCCGGGTTGCATCGGGACAAAAGCACCGGATCACTGGATCACGTGGGGGCCCGGGCCCGGGTCCCCGGGTTGCATCGGGACACCAGCGAAGGACCACCGGGTCCTGTCGGGTCCCCGGCCCGGGTCCCCTGGACAGGTCGTTAACCCGGCCCCAGGTCACCGGGTTGTGTCGGGTAACCGGCCTGGTTCCCAGGTTCCGGTGACCACCCCGGCACCAGGACCCCGGGTCCCGTGGGGACCCCGGCCCCAGGTGACCGGGTCACGCGGGGTCACCGGCCCCAGGTGACCGGGTCACGTGGGGTCACCGGCCCCAGGTGACCGGGTCACGTGGGGTCACCGGCCCCAGGTGACCGGGTCACGTGGGGTCACCGGCCCCAGGTGACCGGGTCACGTGGGGACACCGGCCCCAGGTGACCGGGTCACGTGGGGTCACCGGCCCCAGGTCAGCGGGTCACGTGGGGTCACCGGCCCCAGGTGACCGGGTCACGTGGGGACACCGGCCCCAGGTGACCGGGTCACGTGGGGTCACCGGCCCCAGGTGACCGGGTCACGTGGGGTCACCGGCCCCAGGTGACCGGGTCACGTGGGGTCACCGGCCCCAGGTGACCGGGTCACGTGGGGTCACCGGCCCCAGGTGACCGGGTCACGTGGGGTCACCGGCCCCAGGTGACCGGGTCACGTGGGGTCACCGGCCCCAGGTGACCGGGTCACGTGGGGACACCGGCCCCAGGTCACCGGGTCACGTGGGGACACCGGCCCCAGGTGACCGGGTCACGTGGGGTCACCGGCCCCAGGTGACCGGGTCACGTGGGGTCACCGGCACCAGGTGACCTGGTCACGTGGGGACACCGGCCCCAGGTGACCGGGTCACGTGGGGTCACCGGCCCCAGGTGACCGGGTCACGTGGGGTCACCGGCCCCAGGTAACCAAGGCATGTCGGGACCCAGCCCGGGTCCCCGGGACGGGTTTTTACCCCAGCCGCAGATCACCGGGTCCTGTCGGGTCCCCGGCCCGGGTCCCCTGGACAGGTTGATAACCCGGCCCCAGGTCACCCGGTCATCTCGCGCACCCGGCCTGGTTCCCAGGTTCCGATGACCACCCCGGCACCAGGACCCCGGGTCACGTGGGGACACCGGCCCCAGGTGACCGGGTCACGTGGGGTCACCGGCCCCAGGTCAGCGGGTCACGTGGGGACACCGGCCCCAGGTGACCTGGTCACGTGGGGACCCCGGACCCAGGTAACCGGGTCATACCGAGTCCCCGGACCCAGGTCACCGGGTCAGTTCGGGACCCCGGACCCAGGTCAGGTCATGTCACGTCCCATGCCCGGGTCCCCGGGTTGGATTTTTACCCAGGCCCCGGGTCACAGGGTCATGTCGGGACACCGGACCAGGTCCCCGAGTCCGGTCGACACCACAGCCCCAGGTCACCGGGTCATGTCGGGACCCAGCCCGGGTCCCCGGGACGGGTTTTTACCCCAGCCGCAGATCACCGGGTCCTGTCGGGTACCCGGGTCGGGTCCCCTGGACAGGTCGGCACCCCGGCCCCGGGTCACGGGGTCATGTCGGGTCGCTGTCCCGGGTACCAGTGTCAGGTGACCACCCCGGCCCCGGGAGACGGAGTCATACCGGGTCCCCGGCCCGGGTCCCCGGGTTGCATCGGGACACCAGCGAAGGACCACCGGGTCCTGTCGGGTCCCCGGCCCGGGTCCCCTGGACAGGTCGTTAACCTGGCCCCAGGTCACCAGGTTGTGTCGGGTAACCGGCCTGGTTCCCAGGTTCCGGTGACCACCCCGGCACCAGGACCCCGGGTCCCGTGGGGACCCCGGCCCCAGGTGACCGGGTCACGCGGGGTCACCGGCCCCAGGTGACCGGGTCACGTGGGGTCACCGGCCCCAGGTGACCGGGTCACGTGGGGTCACCGGCCCCAGGTGACCGGGTCACGTGGGGTCACCGGCCCCAGGTGACCGGGTCACGTGGGGACACCGGCCCCAGGTGACCGGGTCACGTGGGGTCACCGGCCCCAGGTCAGCGGGTCACGTGGGGTCACCGGCCCCAGGTGACCGGGTCACGTGGGGACACCGGCCCCAGGTGACCGGGTCACGTGGGGTCACCGGCCCCAGGTGACTGGGTCACGTGGGGTCACCGGCCCCAGGTGACCGGGTCACGTGGGGTCACCGGCCCCAGGTGACCGGGTCACGTGGGGTCACCGGCCCCAGGTGACCGGGTCACGTGGGGACACCGGCCCCAGGTGACCGGGTCACGTGGGGTCACCGGCACCAGGTGACCTGGTCACGTGGGGACACCGGCCCCAGGTGACCGGGTCACGTGGGGTCACCGGCCCCAGGTGACCGGGTCACGTGGGGTCACCGGCCCCAGGTGACCCGGTCACGTGGGGTCACCGGCCCCAGGTGACCGGGTCACGTGGGGTCACCGGCCCCAGGTGACCGGGTCACGTGGGGTCACCGGCCCCAGGTCAGCGGGTCACGTGGGGACACCGGCCCCAGGTAACCAAGGCATGTCGGGACCCAGCCCGGGTCCCCGGGACGGGTTTTTACCCCAGCCGCAGATCACCGGGTCCTGTCGGGTACCCGGGTCGGGTCCCCTGGACAGGTCGGCACCCCGGCCCCGGGTCACGGGGTCATGTCGGGTCGCTGTCCCGGGTACCAGTGTCAGGTGACCACCCCGGCCCCGGGAGACGGAGTCATACCGGGTCCCCGGCCCAGGTCCCCGGGTTGCATCGGGACAAAAGCACCGGATCACTGGATCACGTGGGGGCCCGGGCCCGGGTCCCCGGGTTGCATCGGGACACCAGCGAAGGACCACCGGGTCCTGTCGGGTCCCCGGCCCGGGCTCCCTGGACAGGTCGTTAACCCGGCCCCAGGTCACCGGGTCGTGTCGGGTAACCGGCCTGGTTCCCAGGTTCCGGTGACCACCCCGGCACCAGGACCCCGGGTCCCGTGGGGACCCCGGCCCCAGGTGACCGGGTCACGCGGGGTCACTGGCCCCAGGTCAGCGGGTCACGTGGGGTCACCGGCCCCAGGTCAGCGGGTCACGTGGGGACACCGGCCCCAGGTCACCGCGTCAGGTCGGGACCCCGAACCCAGGTCCACGAGTCCGTCGACACCACAGCAACGGGTCACCGGGTCGTGTCGGGTAACCGGCCTGGTTCCCAGGTTCCGATGACCACCCCGGCACCAGGACCCCGGGTCACGTGGGGACACCGGCCCCAGGTGACCGGGTCACGTGGGGTCACCGGCCCCAGGTCATCGGGTCACGTGGGGTCACCGGCCCCAGGTGACCTGGTCACGTGGGGTCACCGGCCCCAGGTGACCGGGTCACGTGGGGTCACCGGCCCCAGGTGACCGGGTCACGTGGGGACACCGGCCCCAGGTGACCGGGTCACGTGGGGTCACCGGCCCCAGGTGACCGGGTCACGTGGGGTCACCGGCCCCAGGTGACCGGGTCACGTGGGGTCACCGGCCCCAGGTGACCGGGTCACGTGGGGACACCGGCCCCAGCTGACCGGGTCACGTGGGGTCACCGGCCCCAGGTGACCGGGTCACGTGGGGTCACCGGCCCCAGGTGACCGGGTCACGTGGGGACACCGGCCCCAGGTCACCGGGTCACGTGGGGTCACCGGCCCCAGGTGACCGGGTCACGTGGGGTCACCGGCCCCAGGTGACCGGGTCACGTGGGGTCACCGGCCCCAGGTGACCTGGTCACGTGGGGTCACCGGCCCCAGGTGACCGGGTCACGTGGGGTCACCGGCCCCAGGTGACCGGGTCACGTGGGGACACCGGCCCCAGGTCACCGGGTCACGTGGGGTCACCGGCCCCAGGTGACCGGGTCACGTGGGGTCACCGGCCCCAGGTGACCGGGTCACGTGGGGTCACCGGCCCCAGGTGACCGGGTCACGTGGGGTCACCGGCCCCAGGTGACCGGGTCACGTGGGGTCAGCGGCCCCAGGTGACCGGGTCACGTGGGGTCACCGGCCCCAGGTGACCGGGTCACGTGGGGTCACCGGCCCCAGGTGACCGGGTCACGTGGGGTCACCGGCCCCAGGTGACCGGGTCACGTGGGGACACCGGCCCCAGGTGACCGGGTCACGTGGGGTCACCGGCCCCAGGTGACCGGGTCACGTGGGGTCACCGGCCCCAGGTGACCGGGTCACGTGGGGACACCGGCCCCAGGTCACCGGGTCACGTGGGGTCACCGGCCCCAGGTCACCGGGTCACGTGGGGTCACCGGCCCCAGGTGACCGGGTCACGTGGGGTCACCGGCACCAGGTGACCGGGTCACGTGGGGACACCGGCCCCAGGTGACCGGGTCACGTGGGGTCACCGGCCCCAGGTGACCCGGTCACGTGGGGTCACCGGCCCCAGGTGACCGGGTCACGTGGGGTCACCGGCCCCAGGTGACCGGGTCACGTGGGGTCACCGGCCCCAGGTCAGCAGGTCACGTTGGGACACCGGCCCCAGGTAACCAAGGCATGTCGGGACCCAGCCCGGGTCCCCGGGACGTGTTTTTACCCCAGCCGCAGATCACCGGGTCCTGTCGGGTACCCGGGTCGGGTCCCCTGGACAGGTCGGCACCCCGGCCCCGGGTCACGGGGTCATGTCGGGTCGCTGTCCCGGGTACCAGTGTCAGGTGACCACCCCGGCCCCGGGAGACGGAGTCATACCGGGTCCCCGGCCCAGGTCCCCGGGTTGCATCGGGACAAAAGCACCGGATCACTGGATCACGTGGGGGCCCGGGCCCGGGTCCCCGGGTTGCATCGGGACACCAGCGAAGGACCACCGGGTCCTGTCGGGTCCCCGGCCCGGGTCCCCTGGACAGGTCGTTAACCCGGCCCCAGGTCACCGGGTCGTGTCGGGTAACCGGCCTGGTTCCCAGGTTCCGGTGACCACCCCGGCACCAGGACCCCGGGTCCCGTGGGGACCCGGGCCCCAGGTGACCGGGTCACGCGGGGTCACCGGCCCCAGGTGACCGGGTCACGTGGGGTCACCGGCCCCAGGTCAGCGGGTCACGTGGGGTCACCGGCCCCAGGTGACCGGGTCACGTGGGGACACCGGCCCCAGGTCACCGGGTCACGTGGGGTCACCGGCCCCAGGTGACCGGGTCACATGGGGTCACCGGCCCCAGGTAACCAAGGCATGTCGGGACCCAGCCCGGGTCCCCGGGACTGGTTTTTACCCCAGCCGCAGATCACCGGGTCCTGTCGGGTACCCGGGTCGGGTCCCCTGGACAGGTCGGCACCCCGGCCCCGGGTCACGGGGTCATGTCGGGTCGCTGTCCCGGGTACCAGTGTCAGGTGACCACCCCGGCCCCGGGAGACGGAGTCATACCGGGTCCCCGGCCCAGGTCCCCGGGTTGCATCGGGACAAAAGCACCGGATCACTGGATCATGTGGGGGCCCGGGCCCGGGTCCCCGGGTTGCATCGGGACACCAGCGAAGGACCACCGGGTCCTGTCGGGTCCCCGGCCCGGGTCCCCTGGACAGGTCGTTAACCCGGCCCCAGGTCACCGGGTCGTGTCGGGTAACCGGCCTGGTTCCCAGGTTCCGGTGACCACCCCGGCACCAGGACCCCGGGTCCCGTGGGGACCCCGGCCCCAGGTGACCGGGTCATGCGGGGTCACCGGCCCCAGGTCAGCGGGTCACGTGGGGACACCGGCCCCAGGTCACCGCGTCAGGTCGGGACCCAGAACCCAGGTCCACGAGTCCGTCGACACCACAGCAACGGGTCACCGGGTCGTGTCGGGTAACCGGCCTGGTTCCCAGGTTCCGATGACCACCCCGGCACCAGGACCCCGGGTCACGTGGGGACACCGGCCCCAGGTGACCGGGTCACGTGGGGTCACCGGCCCCAGGTCATCGGGTCACGTGGGGTCACCGGCCCCAGGTGACCTGGTCACGTGGGGTCACCGGCCCCAGGTGACCGGGTCACGTGGGGTCACCGGCCCCAGGTGACCGGGTCACGTGGGGTCACCGGCCCCAGGTGACCGTGTCACGTGGGGTCACCGGCCCCAGGTGACCGGGTCACGTGGGGTCACCGGCCCCAGGTGACCGGGTCACGAGGGGTCACCGGCCCCAGGTGACCGGGTCACGTGGGGACACCGGCCCCAGGTGACCGGGTCACGTGGGGTCACCGGCCCCAGGTGACCGGGTCACGTGGGGTCACCGGCCCCAGGTGACCGGGTCACGTGGGGTCACCGGTCCCAGGTGACCGGGTCACGTGGGGTCACCGGCCCCAGGTCAGCGGGTCACGTGGGGACACCGGCCCCAGGTCACCGGGTCACGTGGGGTCACCGGCCCCAGGTGACCGGGTCACGTGGGGTCACCGGCCCCAGCTCAGCGGGTCACGTGGGGACACCGGCCCCAGGTCAGCGGGTCACGTGGGGACACCGGCCCCAGGTCACCGGGTCACGTGGGGTCACCGGCCCCAGGTGACCGGGTCACGTGGGGTCACCGGCCCCAGCTCAGCGGGTCACGTGGGGACACCGGCCCCAGGTCACCGGGTCACGTGGGGTCACCGGCCCCAGGTGACCGGGTCACGTGGGGTCACCGGCCCCAGGTGACCGGGTCACGTGGGGTCACCGGCACCAGGTGACCGGGTCACGTGGGGTCATTGGCACCAGGTGACCGGGTCACGTGGGGACACCGGCCCCAGGTGACCGG
The DNA here is from genome assembly GCA_951411735.1 of Somateria mollissima. Classification (NCBI taxonomy): domain Eukaryota; kingdom Metazoa; phylum Chordata; class Aves; order Anseriformes; family Anatidae; genus Somateria; species Somateria mollissima. The sequence continues at coordinate 519,321 of CATOCB010000293.1, read as the reverse complement.
GTCACGTGGGGTCACCGGCCCCAGGTGACCGGGTCACGTGGGGTCACCGGCCCCAGGTGACCCGGTCACGTGGGGTCACCGGCCCCAGGTGACCGGGTCACGTGGGGTCACCGGCCCCAGGTCAGCGGGTCACGTGGGGACACCGGCCCCAGGTAGCCAAGGCATGTCGGGACCCAGCCCGGGTCCCCGGGACGGGTTTTTACCCCAGCCGCAGATTACCGGGTCCTGTCGGGTACCCGGGTCGGGTCCCCTGGACAGGTCGGCACCCCGGCCCCGGGTCACGGGGTCATGTCGGGTCGCTGTCCCGGGTACCAGTGTCAGGTGACCACCCCGGCCCCGGGAGACGGAGTCATACCGGGTCCCCGGCCCAGGTCCCCGGGTTGCATCGGGACAAAAGCACCGGATCACTGGATCACGTGGGGGCCCGGGCCCGGGTCCCCGGGTTGCATCGGGACACCAGCGAAGGACCACCGGGTCCTGTCGGGTCCCCGGCCCGGGTCCCCTGGACAGGTCGTTAACCCGGCCCCAGGTCACCGGGTCGTGTCGGGTAACCGGCCTGGTTCCCAGGTTCCGGTGACCACCCCGGCACCAGGACCCCGGGTCCCGTGGGGACCCCGGCCCCAGGTGACTGGGTCACGCAGGGTCACCGGCCCCAGGTTAGCGGGTCACGTGGGGTCACCGGCCCCAGGTCAGCGGGTCACGTGGGGACACCGGCCCCAGGTCACCGCGTCAGGTCGGGACCCCGAACCCAGGTCCACGAGTCCGTCGACACCACAGCAACGGGTCACCGGGTCGTGTCGGGTAACCGGCCTGGTTCCCAGGTTCCGATGACCACCCTGGCACCAGGACCCCGGGTCACGTGGGGACACCGGCCCCAGGTGACCGGGTCACGTGGGGTCACCGGCCCCAGGTGACCGGGTCACGTGGGGTCACCGGCCCCAGGTGACCGGGTCACGTGGGGTCACCGGCCCCAGGTGACCGGGTCACGTGGGGACACCGGCCCCAGGTGACCGGGTCACGTGGGGTCACCGGCCCCAGGTGACCGGGTCACGTGGGGTCACCGGCCCCAGGTGACCGGGTCACGTGGGGACACCGGCCCCAGGTCACCGGGTCACGTGGGGTCACCGGCCCCAGGTGACCGGGTCACGTGGGGTCACCGGCCCCAGGTGACCGGGTCACGTGGGGTCACCGGCACCAGGTGACCGGGTCATGTGGGGACAACGGCCCCAGGTGACCGGGTCACGTGGGGTCACCGGCCCCAGGTGACCGGGTCACGTGGGGTCACCGGCCCCAGGTGACCCGGTCACGTGGGGTCACCGGCCCCAGGTGACCGGGTCACGTGGGGTCACCGGCCCCAGGTGACCGGGTCACGTGGGGTCACCGGCCCCAGGTCAGCAGGTCACGTTGGGACACCGGCCCCAGGTAACCAAGGCATGTCGGGACCCAGCCCGGGTCCCCGGGACGGGTTTTTACCCCAGCCGCAGATCACCGGGTCCTGTCGGGTACCCGGGTCGGGTCCCCTGGACAGGTCGGCACCCCGGCCCCGGGTCACGGGGTCATGTCGGGTCGCTGTCCCGGGTACCAGTGTCAGGTGACCACCCCGGCCCCGGGAGACGGAGTCATACCGGGTCCCCGGCCCAGGTCCCCGGGTTGCATCGGGACAAAAGCACCGGATCACTGGATCACGTGGGGGCCCGGGCCCGGGTCCCCGGGTTGCATCGGGACACCAGCGAAGGACCACCGGGTCCTGTCGGGTCCCCGGCCCGGGTCCCCTGGACAGGTCGTTAACCCGGCCCCAGGTCACCGGGTCGTGTCGGGTAACCGGCCTGGTTCCCAGGTTCCGGTGACCACCCCGGCACTAGGACCCCGGGTCCCGTGGAGACCCGGGCCCCAGGTGACCGGGTCACGCGGGGTCACCGGCCCCAGGTGACCGGGTCACGTGGGGTCACCGGCCCCAGGTCAGCGGGTCATGTGGGGACACCGGCCCCAGGTCACCGCGTCAGGTCGGGACCCCGAACCCAGGTCCACGAGTCCGTCGACACCACAGCAACGGGTCACCGGGTCGTGTCGGGTAACATGCCTGGTTCCCAGGTTCCGATGACCACCCCGGCACCAGGACCCCGGGTCACGTGGGGACACCGGCCCCAGGTGACCGGGTCACGTGGGGTCACCGGCCCCAGGTCATCGGGTCACGTGGGGTCACCGGCCCCAGGTGACCTGGTCACGTGGGGTCACCGGCCCCAGGTGACCGGGTCACGTGGGGTCACCGGCCCCAGGTGACCGGGTCACGTGGGGTCACTGGCCCCAGGTGACCGGGTCACGTGGGGTCACCGGCCCCAGGTGACCGGGTCACGTGGGGTCACCGGCCCCAGGTCAGCGGGTCACGTGGGGTCACCGGCCCCAGGTGACCGGGTCACGTGGGGTCACCGGCCCCAGGTGACCGGGTCACGTGGGGACACCGGCCCCAGGTGACCGGGTCACGTGGGGTCACCGGCCCCAGGTGACCGGGTCACGTGGGGTCACCGGCCCCAGGTGACCGGGTCACGTGGGGACACCGGCCCCAGGTGACCGGGTCACGTGGGGTCACCGGCCCCAGGTGACCGGGTCACGTGGGGTCACCGGCCCCAGGTGACCGGGTCACGTGGGGTCACCGGCCCCAGGTGACCGGGTCACGTGGGGACACCGGCCCCAGGTGACCGGGTCACGTGGGGTCACCGGCCCCAGGTGACCGGGTCACGTGGGGTCACCGGCCCCAGGTGACCGGGTCTCGTGGGGTCACCGGCCCCAGGTCACCGGGTCACGTGGGGTCACCGGCCCCAGGTCAGCGGGTCACGTGGGGTCACCGGCCCCAGGTGACCGGGTCACATGGGGTCACCGGCCCCAGGTAACCAAGGCATGTCGGGACCCAGCCCGGGTCCCCGGGACGGGTTTTTACCCCAGCCGCAGATCACCGGGTCCTGTCGGGTACCCGGGTCGGGTCCCCTGGACAGGTCGGCACCCCGGCCCCGGGTCACGGGGTCATGTCGGGTCGCTGTCCCGGGTACCAGTGTCAGGTGACCACCCCGGCCCCGGGAGACGGAGTCATACCGGGTCCCCGGCCCAGGTCCCCGGGTTGCATCGGGACAAAAGCACCGGATCACTGGATCACGTGGGGGCCCGGGCCCGGGTCCCCGGGTTGCATCGGGACACCAGCGAAGGACCACCGGGTCCTGTCGGGTCCCCGGCCCGGGTCCCCTGGACAGGTCGTTAACCCGGCCCCAGGTCACCGGGTCGTGTCGGGTAACCGGCCTGGTTCCCAGGTTCCGGTGACCACCCCGGCACCAGAACCCCGGGTCCCGTGGGGACCCCGGCCCCAGGTGACCGGGTCACGCGGGGTCACCGGCCCCAGGTCAGCGGGTCACGTGGGGTCACCGGCCCCAGGTCATCGGGTCACGTGGGGTCACCGGCCCCAGGTGACCGGGTCACGTGGGGTCACCGGCCCCAGGTGACCGGGTCACGTGGGGTCACCGGCCCCAGGTGACCGGGTCACGTGGGGTCACCGGCCCCAGGTGACCGGGTCACGTGGGGACACCGGCCCCAGGTGACCGGGTCACGTGGGGACACCGGCCCCAGGTGACCGGGTCACGTGGGGTCACCGGCCCCAGGTGGCCGGGTCACGTGGGGACACCGGCCCCAGGTGACCGGGTCACGTGGGGTCACCGGCCCCAGGTGACCGGGTCACGTGGGGTCACCGGCCCCAGGTGACCGGGTCACGTGGGGTCACCGGTCCCAGGTGACCGGGTCACGTGGGGTCACCGGCCCCAGGTCAGCGGGTCACGTGGGGACACCGGCCCCAGGTCACCGGGTCACGTGGGGTCACCGGCCCCAGGTGACCGGGTCACGTGGGGTCACCGGCCCCAGCTCAGCGGGTCACGTGGGGTCACCGGCCCCAGGTCACCGGGTCACGTGGGGACACCGGCCCCAGGTCACCGTGTCACGTGGGGTCACCGGCCCCAGGTGACCGGGTCACGTGGGGTCACCGGCCCCAGCTCAGCGGGTCACGTGGGGACACCGGCCCCAGGTCACCGGGTCACGTGGGGTCACCGGCCCCAGGTGACCGGGTCATGTGGGGTCACCGGCACCAGGTGACCGGGTCACGTGGGGTCACCGGCACCAGGTGACCGGGTCACGTGGGGACACCGGCCCCAGGTGACCGGGTCACGTGGGGTCACCGGCCCCAGGTGACCTGGTCACGTGGGGTCACCGGCCCCAGGTGACCCGGTCACGTGGGGTCACCGGCCCCAGGTGACCGGGTCACGTGGGGTCACCGGCCCCAGGTGACCGGGTCACGTGGGGTCACCGGCCCCAGGTCAGCGGGTCACGTGGGGACACCGGCCCCAGGTAACCAAGGCATGTCGGGACCCAGCCCGGGTCCCCGGGACGGGTTTTTACCCCAGCCGCAGATCACCGGGTCCTGTCGGGTACCCGGGTCGGGTCCCCTGGACAGGTCGGCACCCCGGCCCCGGGTCACGGGGTCATGTCGGGTCGCTGTCCCGGGTACCAGTGTCAGGTGACCACCCCGGCCCCGGGAGACGGAGTCATACCGGGTCCCCGGCCCAGGTCCCCGGGTTGCATCGGGACAAAAGCACCGGATCACTGGATCACGTGGGGGCCCGGGCCCGGGTCCCCGGGTTGCATCGGGACACCAGCGAAGGACCACCGGGTCCTGTCGGGTCCCCGGCCCGGGTCCCCTGGACAGGTCGTTAACCCGGCCCCAGGTCACCGGGTCGTGTCGGGTAACCGGCCTGGTTCCCAGGTTCCGGTGACCACCCCGGCACCAGGACCCCGGGTCCCGTGGGGACCCCGGCCCCAGGTGACCGGGTCACGCGGGGTCACCGGCCCCAGGTCAGCGGGTCACGTGGGGTCACCGGCCCCAGGTCAGCGGGTCACGTGGGGACACCGGCCCCAGGTCGCCGCGTCAGGTCGGGTACCCGAACCCAGGTCCACGAGTCCGTCGACACCACAGCAACGGGTCACCGGGTCGTGTCGGGTAACCGGCCTGGTTCCCAGGTTCCGATGACCACCCCGGCACCAGGACCCCGGGTCACGTGGGGACACCGGCCCCAGGTGACCTGGTCACGTGGGGTCACCGGCCCCAGGTCAGCGGGTCACGTGGGGACCCCGGCCCCAGGTGACCTGGTCACGTGGGGACCCCGGACCCAGGTAACCGGGTCATACCGAGTCCCCGGACCCAGGTCACCGGGTCAGTTCGGGACCCCGGACCCAGGTCGGGTCATGTCACGTCCCATGCCCGGGTCCCCGGGTTGGATTTTTACCCAGGCCCCGGGTCACAGGGTCATGACGGGACACCGGACCAGGTCCCCGAGTCCGGTCGACACCACAGCCCCAGGTCACCGGGTCATGTCGGGACCCAGCCCGGGTCCCCGGGACGGGTTTTTACCCCAGCCGCAGATCACCGGGTCCTGTCGGGTACCCGGGTCGGGTCCCCTGGACAGGTCGGCACCCCGGCCCCGGGTCACGGGGTCATGTCGGGTCGCTGTCCCGGGTACCAGTGTCAGGTGACCACCCCGGCCCCGGGAGACGGAGTCATACCGGGTCCCCGGCCCAGGTCCCCGGGTTGCATCGGGACAAAAGCACCGGATCACTGGATCACGTGGGGGCCCGGGCCCGGGTCCCCGGGTTGCATCGGGACACCAGCGAAGGACCACCGGGTCCTGTCGGGTCCCCGGCCTGGGTCCCCTGGACAGGTCGTTAACCCGGCCCCAGGTCACCGGGTCGTGTCGGGTAACCGGCCTGGTTCCCAGGTTCCGGTGACCACCCCGGCACCAGGACCCCGGGTCCCGTGGGGACCCCGGCCCCAGGTGACCGGGTCTCGTGGGGTCACCGGCCCCAGGTGACCGGGTCACGTGGGGTCACCGGCCCCAGGTAACCAAGGCATGTCGGGACCCAGCCCGGGTCCCCGGGACGGGTTTTTACCCCAGCCGCAGATCACCGGGTCCTGTCGGGTCCCCGGCCCGGGTCCCCTGGACAGGTTGATAACCCGGCCCCAGGTCACCCGGTCATCTCGCGCACCCGGCCTGGTTCCCAGGTTCCGATGACCACCCCGGCACCAGGACCCCGGGTCACGTGGGGACACCGGCCCCAGGTGACCTGGTCACGTGGGGTCACCGGCCCCAGGTCAGCGGGTCACGTGGGGACACCGGCCCCAGGTGACCTGGTCACGTGGGGACCCCGGACCCAGGTAACCGGGTCATACCGAGTCCCCGGACCCAGGTCACCGGGTCAGTTCGGGACCCCGGACCCAGGTCGGGTCATGTCACGTCCCATGCCCGGGTCCCCGGGTTGGATTTTTACCCAGGCCCCGGGTCACAGGGTCATGACGGGACACCGGACCAGGTCCCCGAGTCCGGTCGACACCACAGCCCCAGGTCACCGGGTCATGTCGGGACCCAGCCCGGGTCCCCGGGACGGGTTTTTACCCCAGCCGCAGATCACCGGGTCCTGTCGGGTACCCGGGTCGGGTCCCCTGGACAGGTCGGCACCCCGGCCCCGGGTCACGGGGTCATGTCGGGTCGCTGTCCCGGGTACCAGTGTCAGGTGACCACCCCGGCCCCGGGAGACGGAGTCATACCGGGTCCCCGGCCCAGGTCCCCGGGTTGCATCGGGACAAAAGCACCGGATCACTGGATCACGTGGGGGCCCGGGCCCGGGTCCCCGGGTTGCATCGGGACACCAGCGAAGGACCACCGGGTCCTGTCGGGTCCCCGGCCTGGGTCCCCTGTACAGGTCGTTAACCCGGCCCCAGGTCACCGGGTCGTGTCTGGTAACCGGCCTGGTTCCCAGGTTCCGGTGACCACCCCGGCACCAGGACCCCGGGTCCCGTGGGGTCACCGGCCCGAGGTGACCGGGTCACGTGGGGACACCGGCCCCAGGTGACCGGGTCACGTGGGGTCACCGGCCCCAGGTCAGCGGGTCACGTGGGGTCACCGGCCCCAGGTGACCGGGTCACGTGGGGTCACCGGCCCCAGGTGACCGGGTCACGTGGGGACACCGGCACCAGGTGACCGGGTCACGTGGGGTCACCGGCCCCAGGTGACCGGGTCACGTGGGGTCACCGGCCCCAGGTGACCGGGTCACGTGGGGTCACCGGCCCCAGGTGACCGGGTCACGTGGGGTCACCGGCCCCAGGTGACCGGGTCACGTGGGGACACCGGCCCCAGGTGACCGGGTCACGTGGGGTCACCGGCCCCAGGTGACCGGGTCACGTGGGGTCACCGGCCCCAGGTGACCGGGTCACGTGGGGACACCGGCCCCAGGTGACCGGGTCACGTGGGGACACCGGCCCCAGGTGACCGGGTCACGTGGGGTCACCGGCCCCAGGTGACCGGGTCACGTGGGGTCACCGGCCCCAGGTGACCGGGTCACGTGGGGACACCGGCCCCAGGTGACCGGGTCACGTGGGGTCACCGGCCCCAGGTGACCTGGTCACGTGGGGTCACCGGCCCCAGGTGACCGGGTCACGTGGGGTCACCGGCCCCAGGTGACCGGGTCACGTGGGGACCCCGGACCCAGGTCAGCGGGTCACGTGGGGACACCGGCCCCAGGTAACCGGGTCATACCGAGTCCCCGGACCCAGGTCACCGGGTCAGTTCGGGACCCCGGACCCAGGTCGGGTCATGTCACGTCCCATGCCCGGGTCCCCGGGTTGGATTTTTACCCAGGCCCCGGGTCACAGGGTCATGTCGGGTCAACGGCCTGGGTACAAGGGTCTGGTGACCACCCCGACCCCAGGTCTCCGGGTCATGACGGGACACCGGACCAGGTCCCCGAGTCCGGTCGACACCACAGCCCCAGGTCACCGGGTCATGTCGGGACCCAGCCCGGGTCCCCGGGACGGGTTTTTACCCCAGCCGCAGATCACCGGGTCCTGTCGGGTACCCGGGTCGGGTCCCCTGGACAGGTCGGCACCCCGGCCCCGGGTCACGGGGTCATGTCGGGTCGCTGTCCCGGGTACCAGTGTCAGGTGACCACCCCGGCCCCGGGAGACGGAGTCATACCGGGTCCCCGGCCCAGGTCCCCGGGTTGCATCGGGACAAAAGCACCGGATCACTGGATCACGTGGGGGCCCGGGCCCGGGTCCCCGGGTTGCATCGGGACACCAGCGAAGGACCACCGGGTCCTGTCGGGTCCCCGGCCCGGGTCCCCTGGACAGGTCGTTAACCCGGCCCCAGGTCAACGGGTCATGTCGCGCACCCGGCCTGGTTCCCACGTTCCGGTGACCACCCCGGCACCAGGACCCCGGGTCCCGTGGGGACCCCGGCACCAGGTGACTGGGTCACGTGGGGTCACCAGCCCCAGGTGACCTGGTCACGTGGGGTCACCGGCCCCAGGTGACCTGGTCACGTGGGGTCACCGGCCCCAGGTGACTGGGTCACGTGGGGTCACCGGCCCCAGGTGACCTGGTCACGTGGGGTCACCGGCCCCAGGTGACCGGGTCACGTGGGGTCACCGGCCCCAGGTGACCGGGTCACGTGGGGTCACCGGCCCCAGGTGACCGGGTCTCGTGGGGTCACCGGCCCCAGGTGACCGGGTCACGTGGGGACACCGGCCCCAGGTGACCGGGTCACGTGGGGTCACCGGCCCCAGGTGACCGGGTCACATGGGGTCACCGGCCCCAGGTAACCAAGGCATGTCGGGACCCAGCCCGGGTCCCCGGGACGGGTTTTTACCCCAGCCGCAGATCACCGGGTCCTGTCGGGTCCCCGGCCCGGGTCCCCTGGACAGGTTGATAACCCGGCCCCAGGTCACCCGGTCATCTCGCGCACCCGGCCTGGTTCCCAGGTTCCGATGACCACCCCGGCACCAGGACCCCGGGTCACGTGGGGACACCGGCCCCAGGTGACCGGGTCACGTGGGGTCACCGGCCCCAGGTCAGCGGGTCACGTGGGGACACCGGCCCCAGGTGACCTGGTCACGTGGGGACCCCGGACCCAGGTAACCGGGTCATACCGAGTCCCCGGACCCAGGTCACCGGGTCAGTTCGGGACCCCGGACCCAGGTCAGGTCATGTCACGTCCCATGCCCGGGTCCCCGGGTTGGATTTTTACCCAGGCCCCGGGTCACAGGGTCATGTCGGGACACCGGACCAGGTCCCCGAGTCCGGTCGACACCACAGCCCCAGGTCACCGGGTCATGTCGGGACCCAGCCCGGGTCCCCGGGACGGGTTTTTACCCCAGCCGCAGATCACCGGGTCCTGTCGGGTACCCGGGTCGGGTCCCCTGGACAGGTCGGCACCCCGGCCCCGGGTCACGGGGTCATGTCGGGTCGCTGTCCCGGGTACCAGTGTCAGGTGACCACCCCGGCCCCGGGAGACGGAGTCATACCGGGTCCCCGGCCCGGGTCCCCGGGTTGCATCGGGACAAAAGCACCGGATCACTGGATCACGTGGGGGCCCGGGCCCGGGTCCCCGGGTTGCATCGGGACACCAGCGAAGGACCACCGGGTCCTGTCGGGTCCCCGGCCCGGGTCCCCTGGACAGGTCGTTAACCCGGCCCCAGGTCACCGGGTTGTGTCGGGTAACCGGCCTGGTTCCCAGGTTCCGGTGACCACCCCGGCACCAGGACCCCGGGTCCCGTGGGGACCCCGGCCCCAGGTGACCGGGTCACGCGGGGTCACCGGCCCCAGGTGACCGGGTCACGTGGGGTCACCGGCCCCAGGTGACCGGGTCACGTGGGGTCACCGGCCCCAGGTGACCGGGTCACGTGGGGTCACCGGCCCCAGGTGACCGGGTCACGTGGGGACACCGGCCCCAGGTGACCGGGTCACGTGGGGTCACCGGCCCCAGGTCAGCGGGTCACGTGGGCTCACCGGCCCCAGGTGACCGGGTCACGTGGGGACACCGGCCCCAGGTGACCGGGTCACGTGGGGTCACCGGCCCCAGGTGACCGGGTCACGTGGGGTCACCGGCCCCAGGTGACCGGGTCACGTGGGGTCACCGGCCCCAGGTTACCGGGTCACGTGGGGTCACCGGCCCCAGGTGACCGGGTCACGTGGGGACACCGGCCCCAGGTCACCGGGTCACGTGGGGACACCGGCCCCAGGTGACCGGGTCACGTGGGGTCACCGGCCCCAGGTGACCGGGTCACGTGGGGTCACCGGCACCAGGTGACCTGGTCACGTGGGGACACCGGCCCCAGGTGACCGGGTCACGTGGGGTCACCGGCCCCAGGTGACCGGGTCACGTGGGGTCACCGGCCCCAGGTGACCCGGTCACGTGGGGTCACCGGCCCCAGGTGACCGGGTCACGTGGGGTCACCGGACCCAGGTGACCGGGTCACGTGGGGTCACCGGCCCCAGGTCAGCGGGTCACGTGGGGACACCGGCCCCAGGTAACCAAGGCATGTCGGGACCCAGCCCGGGTCCCCGGGACGGGTTTTTACCCCAGCCGCAGATCACCGGGTCCTGTCGGGTACCCGGGTTGGGTCCCCTGGACAGGTCGGCACCCCGGCCCCGGGTCACGGGGTCATGTCGGGTCGCTGTCCCGGGTACCAGTGTCAGGTGACCACCCCGGCCCCGGGAGACGGAGTCATACCGGGTCCCCGGCCCAGGTCCCCGGGTTGCATCGGGACAAAAGCACCGGATCACTGGATCACGTGGGGGCCCGGGCCCGGGTCCCCGGGTTGCATCGGGACACCAGCGAAGGACCACCGGGTCCTGTCGGGTCCCCGGCCCGGGCTCCCTGGACAGGTCGTTAACCCGGCCCCAGGTCACCGGGTCGTGTCGGGAACCGGCCTGGTTCCCAGGTTCCGGTGACCACCCCGGCACCAGGACCCCGGGTCCCGTGGGGACCCCGGCCCCAGGTGACCGGGTCACGCGGGGTCACCGGCCCCAGGTCAGCGGGTCACGTGGGGTCACCGGCCCCAGGTCAGCGGGTCACGTGGGGACACCGGCCCCAGGTCACCGCGTCAGGTCGGGACCCCGAACCCAGGTCCACGAGTCCGTCGACACCACAGCAACGGGTCACCGGGTCGTGTCGGGTAACCGGCCTGGTTCCCAGGTTCCGATGACCACCCCGGCACCAGGACCCCGGGTCACGTGGGGACACCGGCCCCAGGTGACCGGGTCACGTGGGGTCACCGGCCCCAGGTGACCGGGTCACGTGGGGTCACCGGCCCCAGGTGACCGGGTCACGTGGGGACACCGGCCCCAGGTGACCGGGTCACGTGGGGACACCGGCCCCAGGTGACCGGGTCACGTGGGGTCACCGGCCCCAGGTGACCGGGTCACGTGGGGTCACCGGCCCCAGGTGACCGGGTCACGTGGGGTCACCGGCCCCAGGTGACCGGGTCACGTGGGGTCACCGGCCCCAGGTGACCGGGTCACGTGGGGACACCGGCCCCAGGTGACCAGGTCACGTGGGGTCACCGGCCCCAGGTGACCTGGTCACGTGGGGTCACCGGCCCCAGGTGACCGGGTCACGTGGGGTCACCGGCCCCAGGTGACCGGGTCACGTGGGGACCCCGGACCCAGGTCAGCGGGTCACGTGGGGACACCGGCCCCAGGTAACCGGGTCATACCGAGTCCCCGGCCTCAGGTCAGCGGGTCACGTGGGGACCCCGGACCCAGGTCGGGTCATGTCACGTCCCATGCCCGGGTCCCCGGGTTGGATTTTTACCCAGGCCCCGGGTCACAGGGTCATGTCGGGTCAACGGCCTGGGTACAAGGGTCTGGTGACCACCCCGACCCCAGGTCTCCGGGTCATGACGGGACACCGGACCAGGTCCCCGAGTCCGGTCGACACCACAGCCCCAGGTCACCGGGTCATGTCGGGACCCAGCCCGGGTCCCCGGGACGGGTTTTTACCCCAGCCGCAGATCACCGGGTCCTGTCGGGTACCCGGGTCGGGTCCCCTGGACAGGTCGGCACCCCGGCCCCGGGTCACGGGGTCATGTCGGGTCGCTGTCCCGGGTACCAGTGTCAGGTGACCACCCCGGCCCCGGGAGACGGAGTCATACCGGGTCCCCGGCCCGGGTCCCCGGGTTGCATCGGGACAAAAGCACCGGATCACTGGATCACGTGGGGGCCCGGGCCCGGGTCCCCGGGTTGCATCGGGACACCAGCGAAGGACCACCGGGTCCTGTCGGGTCCCCGGCCCGGGTCCCCTGGACAGGTCGTTAACCCGGCCCCAGGTCAACGGGTCATGTCGCGCACCCGGCGGGGTTCCCAGGTTCCGGTGACCACCCCGGCACCAGGACCCCGGGTCCCGTGGGGACCCCGGCACCAGGTGACTGGGTCACGTGGGGTCACCGGCCCCAGGTGACCTGGTCACGTGGGGTCACCGGCCCCAGGTGACCTGGTCACGTGGGGTCACCGGCCCCAGGTGACCGGGTCACGTGGGGTCACCGGCCCCAGGTGACCGGGTCACGTGGGGTCACCGGCCCCAGGTGACCGGGTCTCGTGGGGTCACCGGCCCCAGGTGACCGGGTCACGTGGGGACACCGGCCCCAGGTGACCGGGTCACGTGGGGTCACCGGCCCCAGGTGACCGGGTCACGTGGGGTCACCGGCCCCAGGTAACCAAGGCATGTCGGGACCCAGCCCGGGTCCCCGGGACGGGTTTTTACCCCAGCCGCAGATCACCGGGTCCTGTCGGGTCCCCGGCCCGGGTCCCCTGGACAGGTTGATAACCCGGCCCCAGGTCACCCGGTCATCTCGCGCACCCGGCCTGGTTCCCAGGTTCCGATGACCACCCCGGCACCAGGACCCCGGGTCACGTGGGGACACCGGCCCCAGGTGACCGGGTCACGTGGGGTCACCGGCCCCAGGTCAGCGGGTCACGTGGGGACACCGGCCCCAGGTGACCTGGTCACGTGGGGACCCCGGACCCAGGTAACCGGGTCATACCGAGTCCCCGGACCCAGGTCACCGGGTCAGTTCGGGACCCCGGACCCAGGTCAGGTCATGTCACGTCCCATGCCCGGGTCCCCGGGTTGGATTTTTACCCAGGCCCCGGGTCACAGGGTCATGTCGGGACACCGGACCAGGTCCCCGAGTCCGGTCGACACCACAGCCCCAGGTCACCGGGTCATGTCGGGACCCAGCCCGGGTCCCCGGGACGGGTTTTTACCCCAGCCGCAGATCACCGGGTCCTGTCGGGTACCCGGGTCGGGTCCCCTGGACAGGTCGGCACCCCGGCCCCGGGTCACGGGGTCATGTCGGGTCGCTGTCCCGGGTACCAGTGTCAGGTGACCACCCCGGCCCCGGGAGACGGAGTCATACCGGGTCCCCGGCCCGGGTCCCCGGGTTGCATCGGGACAAAAGCACCGGATCACTGGATCACGTGGGGGCCCGGGCCCGGGTCCCCGGGTTGCATCGGGACACCAGCGAAGGACCACCGGGTCCTGTCGGGTCCCCGGCCCGGGTCCCCTGGACAGGTCGTTAACCCGGCCCCAGGTCACCGGGTTGTGTCGGGTAACCGGCCTGGTTCCCAGGTTCCGGTGACCACCCCGGCACCAGGACCCCGGGTCCCGTGGGGACCCCGGCCCCAGGTGACCGGGTCACGCGGGGTCACCGGCCCCAGGTGACCGGGTCACGTGGGGTCACCGGCCCCAGGTGACCGGGTCACGTGGGGTCACCGGCCCCAGGTGACCGGGTCACGTGGGGTCACCGGCCCCAGGTGACCGGGTCACGTGGGGACACCGGCCCCAGGTGACCGGGTCACGTGGGGTCACCGGCCCCAGGTCAGCGGGTCACGTGGGGTCACCGGCCCCAGGTGACCGGGTCACGTGGGGACACCGGCCCCAGGTGACCGGGTCACGTGGGGTCACCGGCCCCAGGTGACCGGGTCACGTGGGGTCACCGGCCCCAGGTGACCGGGTCACGTGGGGTCACCGGCCCCAGGTGACCGGGTCACGTGGGGTCACCGGCCCCAGGTTACCGGGTCACGTGGGGTCACCGGCCCCAGGTGACCGGGTCACGTGGGGACACCGGCCCCAGGTCACCGGGTCACGTGGGGACACCGGCCCCAGGTGACCGGGTCACGTGGGGTCACCGGCCCCAGGTGACCGGGTCACGTGGGGTCACCGGCACCAGGTGACCTGGTCACGTGGGGACACCGGCCCCAGGTGACCGGGTCACGTGGGGTCACCGGCCCCAGGTGACCGGGTCACGTGGGGTCACCGGCCCCAGGTGACCCGGTCACGTGGGGTCACCGGCCCCAGGTGACCGGGTCACGTGGGGTCACCGGACCCAGGTGACCGGGTCACGTGGGGTCACCGGCCCCAGGTCAGCGGGTCACGTGGGGACACCGGCCCCAGGTAACCAAGGCATGTCGGGACCCAGCCCGGGTCCCCGGGACGGGTTTTTACCCCAGCCGCAGATCACCGGGTCCTGTCGGGTACCCGGGTCGGGTCCCCTGGACAGGTCGGCACCCCGGCCCCGGGTCACGGGGTCATGTCGGGTCGCTGTCCCGGGTACCAGTGTCAGGTGACCACCCCGGCCCCGGGAGACGGAGTCATACCGGGTCCCCGGCCCAGGTCCCCGGGTTGCATCGGGACAAAAGCACCGGATCACTGGATCACGTGGGGGCCCGGGCCCGGGTCCCCGGGTTGCATCGGGACACCAGCGAAGGACCACCGGGTCCTGTCGGGTCCCCGGCCCGGGCTCCCTGGACAGGTCGTTAACCCGGCCCCAGGTCACCGGGTCGTGTCGGGAACCGGCCTGGTTCCCAGGTTCCGGTGACCACCCCGGCACCAGGACCCCGGGTCCCGTGGGGACCCCGGCCCCAGGTGACCGGGTCACGCGGGGTCACCGGCCCCAGGTCAGCGGGTCACGTGGGGTCACCGGCCCCAGGTCAGCGGGTCACGTGGGGACACCGGCCCCAGGTCACCGCGTCAGGTCGGGACCCCGAACCCAGGTCCACGAGTCCGTCGACACCACAGCAACGGGTCACCGGGTCGTGTCGGGTAACCGGCCTGGTTCCCAGGTTCCGATGACCACCCCGGCACCAGGACCCCGGGTCACGTGGGGACACCGGCCCCAGGTGACCGGGTCACGTGGGGTCACCGGCCCCAGGTGACCGGGTCACGTGGGTTCACCGGCCCCAGGTGACCGGGTCACGTGGGGACACCGGCCCCAGGTGACCGGGTCACGTGGGGACACCGGCCCCAGGTGACCGGGTCACGTGGGGTCACCGGCCCCAGGTGACCGGGTCACGTGGGGTCACCGGCCCCAGGTGACCGGGTCACGTGGGGTCACCGGCCCCAGGTGACCGGGTCACGTGGGGTCACCGGCCCCAGGTGACCGGGTCACGTGGGGACACCGGCCCCAGGTGACCAGGTCACGTGGGGTCACCGGCCCCAGGTGACCTGGTCACGTGGGGTCACCGGCCCCAGGTGACCGGGTCACGTGGGGTCACCGGCCCCAGGTGACCGGGTCACGTGGGGACCCCGGACCCAGGTCAGCGGGTCACGTGGGGACACCGGCCCCAGGTAACCGGGTCATACCGAGTCCCCGGCCTCAGGTCAGCGGGTCACGTGGGGACCCCGGACCCAGGTCGGGTCATGTCACGTCCCATGCCCGGGTCCCCGGGTTGGATTTTTACCCAGGCCCCGGGTCACAGGGTCATGTCGGGTCAACGGCCTGGGTACAAGGGTCTGGTGACCACCCCGACCCCAGGTCTCCGGGTCATGACGGGACACCGGACCAGGTCCCCGAGTCCGGTCGACACCACAGCCCCAGGTCACCGGGTCATGTCGGGACCCAGCCCGGGTCCCCGGGACGGGTTTTTACCCCAGCCGCAGATCACCGGGTCCTGTCGGGTACCCGGGTCGGGTCCCCTGGACAGGTCGGCACCCCGGCCCCGGGTCACGGGGTCATGTCGGGTCGCTGTCCCGGGTACCAGTGTCAGGTGACCACCCCGGCCCCGGGAGACGGAGTCATACCGGGTCCCCGGCCCGGGTCCCCGGGTTGCATCGGGACAAAAGCACCGGATCACTGGATCACGTGGGGGCCCAGGCCCGGGTCCCCGGGTTGCATCGGGACACCAGCGAAGGACCACCGGGTCCTGTCGGGTCCCCGGCCCGGGTCCCCTGGACAGGTCGTTAACCCGGCCCCAGGTCAACGGGTCATGTCGCGCACCCGGCGGGGTTCCCAGGTTCCGGTGACCACCCCGGCACCAGGACCCCGGGTCCCGTGGGGACCCCGGCACCAGGTGACTGGGTCACGTGGGGTCACCGGCCCCAGGTGACCTGGTCACGTGGGGTCACCGGCCCCAGGTGACCTGGTCACGTGGGGTCACCGGCCCCAGGTGACCGGGTCACGTGGGGTCACCGGCCCCAGGTGACCGGGTCACGTGGGGTCACCGGCCCCAGGTGACCGGGTCTCGTGGGGTCACCGGCCCCAGGTGACCGGGTCACGTGGGGACACCGGCCCCAGGTGACCGGGTCACGTGGGGTCACCGGCCCCAGGTGACCGGGTCACGTGGGGTCACCGGCCCCAGGTAACCAAGGCATGTCGGGACCCAGCCCGGGTCCCCGGGACGGGTTTTTACCCCAGCCGCAGATCACCGGGTCCTGTCGGGTCCCCGGCCCGGGTCCCCTGGACAGGTTGATAACCCGGCCCCAGGTCACCCGGTCATCTCGCGCACCCGGCCTGGTTCCCAGGTTCCGATGACCACCCCGGCACCAGGACCCCGGGTCACGTGGGGACACCGGCCCCAGGTGACCGGGTCACGTGGGGTCACCGGCCCCAGGTCAGCGGGTCACGTGGGGACACCGGCCCCAGGTGACCTGGTCACGTGGGGACCCCGGACCCAGGTAACCGGGTCATACCGAGTCCCCGGACCCAGGTCACCGGGTCAGTTCGGGACCCCGGACCCAGGTCAGGTCATGTCACGTCCCATGCCCGGGTCCCCGGGTTGGATTTTTACCCAGGCCCCGGGTCACAGGGTCATGTCGGGACACCGGACCAGGTCCCCGAGTCCGGTCGACACCACAGCCCCAGGTCACCGGGTCATGTCGGGACCCAGCCCGGGTCCCCGGGACGGGTTTTTACCCCAGCCGCAGATCACCGGGTCCTGTCGGGTACCCGGGTCGGGTCCCCTGGACAGGTCGGCACCCCGGCCCCGGGTCACGGGGTCATGTCGGGTCGCTGTCCCGGGTACCAGTGTCAGGTGACCACCCCGGCCCCGGGAGACGGAGTCATACCGGGTCCCCGGCCCGGGTCCCCGGGTTGCATCGGGACAAAAGCACCGGATCACTGGATCACGTGGGGGCCCGGGCCCGGGTCCCCGGGTTGCATCGGGACACCAGCGAAGGACCACCGGGTCCTGTCGGGTCCCCGGCCCGGGTCCCCTGGACAGGTCGTTAACCCGGCCCCAGGTCACCGGGTTGTGTCGGGTAACCGGCCTGGTTCCCAGGTTCCGGTGACCACCCCGGCACCAGGACCCCGGGTCCCGTGGGGACCCCGGCCCCAGGTGACCGGGTCACGCGGGGTCACCGGCCCCAGGTGACCGGGTCACGTGGGGTCACCGGCCCCAGGTGACCGGGTCACGTGGGGTCACCGGCCCCAGGTGACCGGGTCACGTGGGGACACCGGCCCCAGGTGACCGGGTCACGTGGGGTCACCGGCCCCAGGTCAGCGGGTCACGTGGGGTCACCGGCCCCAGGTGACCGGGTCACGTGGGGACACCGGCCCCAGGTGACCGGGTCACGTGGGGTCACCGGCCCCAGGTGACCGGGTCACGTGGGGTCACCGGCCCCAGGTGACCGGGTCACGTGGGGTCACCGGCCCCAGGTGACCGGGTCACGTGGGGACACCGGCCCCAGGTCACCGGGTCACGTGGGGACACCGGCCCCAGGTGACCGGGTCACGTGGGGTCACCGGCCCCAGGTGACCGGGTCATGTGGGGTCACCGGCACCAGGTGACCTGGTCACGTGGGGACACCGGCCCCAGGTGACCGGGTCACGTGGGGTCACCGGCCCCAGGTGACCGGGTCACGTGGGGTCACCGGCCCCAGGTGACCCGGTCACGTGGGGTCACCGGCCCCAGGTGACCGGGTCACGTGGGGTCACCGGACCCAGGTGACCGGGTCACGTGGGGTCACCGGCCCCAGGTCAGCGGGTCACGTGGGGACACCGGCCCCAGGTAACCAAGGCATGTCGGGACCCAGCCCGGGTCCCCGGGACGGGTTTTTACCCCAGCCGCAGATCACCGGGTCCTGTCGGGTACCCGGGTCGGGTCCCCTGGACAGGTCGGCACCCCGGCCCCGGGTCACGGGGTCATGTCGGGTCGCTGTCCCGGGTACCAGTGTCAGGTGACCACCCCGGCCCCGGGAGACGGAGTCATACCGGGTCCCCGGCCCAGGTCCCCGGGTTGCATCGGGACAAAAGCACCGGATCACTGGATCACGTGGGGGCCCGGGCCCGGGTCCCCGGGTTGCATCGGGACACCAGCGAAGGACCACCGGGTCCTGTCGGGTCCCCGGCCCGGGCTCCCTGGACAGGTCGTTAACCCGGCCCCAGGTCACCGGGTCGTGTCGGGAACCGGCCTGGTTCCCAGGTTCCGGTGACCACCCCGGCACCAGGACCCCGGGTCCCGTGGGGACCCCGGCCCCAGGTGACCGGGTCACGCGGGGTCACCGGCCCCAGGTCAGCGGGTCACGTGGGGTCACCGGCCCCAGGTCAGCGGGTCACGTGGGGACACCGGCCCCAGGTCACCGCGTCAGGTCGGGACCCCGAACCCAGGTCCACGAGTCCGTCGACACCACAGCAACGGGTCACCGGGTCGTGTCGGGTAACCGGCCTGGTTCCCAGGTTCCGATGACCACCCCGGCACCAGGACCCCGGGTCACGTGGGGACACCGGCCCCAGGTGACCGGGTCACGTGGGGTCACCGGCCCCAGGTGACCGGGTCACGTGGGGTCACCGGCCCCAGGTGACCGGGTCACGTGGGGACACCGGCCCCAGGTGACCGGGTCACGTGGGGACACCGGCCCCAGGTGACCGGGTCACGTGGGGTCACCGGCCCCAGGTGACCGGGTCACGTGGGGTCACCGGCCCCAGGTGACCGGGTCACGTGGGGTCACCGGCCCCAGGTGACCGGGTCACGTGGGGACACCGGCCCCAGGTGACCAGGTCACGTGGGGTCACCGGCCCCAGGTGACCTGGTCACGTGGGGTCACCGGCCCCAGGTGACCGGGTCACGTGGGGTCACCGGCCCCAGGTGACCGGGTCACGTGGGGACCCCGGACCCAGGTCAGCGGGTCACGTGGGGACACCGGCCCCAGGTAACCGGGTCATACCGAGTCCCCGGCCTCAGGTCAGCGGGTCACGTGGGGACCCCGGACCCAGGTCGGGTCATGTCACGTCCCATGCCCGGGTCCCCGGGTTGGATTTTTACCCAGGCCCCGGGTCACAGGGTCATGTCGGGTCAACGGCCTGGGTACAAGGGTCTGGTGACCACCCCGACCCCAGGTCTCCGGGTCATGACGGGACACCGGACCAGGTCCCCGAGTCCGGTCGACACCACAGCCCCAGGTCACCGGGTCATGTCGGGACCCAGCCCGGGTCCCCGGGACGGGTTTTTACCCCAGCCGCAGATCACCGGGTCCTGTCGGGTACCCGGGTCGGGTCCCCTGGACAGGTCGGCACCCCGGCCCCGGGTCACGGGGTCATGTCGGGTCGCTGTCCCGGGTACCAGTGTCAGGTGACCACCCCGGCCCCGGGAGACGGAGTCATACCGGGTCCCCGGCCCGGGTCCCCGGGTTGCATCGGGACAAAAGCACCGGATCACTGGATCACGTGGGGGCCCGGGCCCGGGTCCCCGGGTTGCATCGGGACACCAGCGAAGGACCACCGGGTCCTGTCGGGTCCCCGGCCCGGGTCCCCTGGACAGGTCGTTAACCCGGCCCCAGGTCACCGGGTTGTGTCGGGTAACCGGCCTGGTTCCCAGGTTCCGGTGACCACCCCGGCACCAGGACCCCGGGTCCCGTGGGGACCCCGGCCCCAGGTGACCGGGTCACGCGGGGTCACCGGCCCCAGGTGACCGGGTCACGTGGGGTCACCGGCCCCAGGTGACCGGGTCACGTGGGGTCACCGGCCCCAGGTGACCGGGTCACGTGGGGTCACCGGCCCCAGGTGACCGGGTCACGTGGGGACACCGGCCCCAGGTGACCGGGTCACGTGGGGTCACCGGCCCCAGGTCAGCGGGTCACGTGGGGTCACCGGCCCCAGGTGACCGGGTCACGTGGGGACACCGGCCCCAGGTGACCGGGTCACGTGGGGTCACCGGCCCCAGGTGACCGGGTCACGTGGGGTCACCGGCCCCAGGTGACCGGGTCACGTGGGGTCACCGGCCCCAGGTGACCGGGTCACGTGGGGTCACCGGCCCCAGGTGACCGGGTCACGTGGGGTCACCGGCCCCAGGTGACCGGGTCACGTGGGGTCACCGGCCCCAGGTGACCGGGTCACGTGGGGACACCGGCCCCAGGTCACCGGGTCACGTGGGGACACCGGCCCCAGGTGACCGGGTCACGTGGGGTCACCGGCCCCAGGTGACCGGGTCACGTGGGGTCACCGGCACCAGGTGACCTGGTCACGTGGGGACACCGGCCCCAGGTGACCGGGTCACGTGGGGTCACCGGCCCCAGGTGACCGGGTCACGTGGGGTCACCGGCCCCAGGTAACCAAGGCATGTCGGGACCCAGCCCGGGTCCCCGGGACGGGTTTTTACCCCAGCCGCAGATCACCGGGTCCTGTCGGGTCCCCGGCCCGGGTCCCCTGGACAGGTTGATAACCCGGCCCCAGGTCACCCGGTCATCTCGCGCACCCGGCCTGGTTCCCAGGTTCCGATGACCACCCCGGCACCAGGACCCCGGGTCACGTGGGGACACCGGCCCCAGGTGACCGGGTCACGTGGGGTCACCGGCCCCAGGTCAGCGGGTCACGTGGGGACACCGGCCCCAGGTGACCTGGTCACGTGGGGACCCCGGACCCAGGTAACCGGGTCATACCGAGTCCCCGGACCCAGGTCACCGGGTCAGTTCGGGACCCCGGACCCAGGTCAGGTCATGTCACGTCCCATGCCCGGGTCCCCGGGTTGGATTTTTACCCAGGCCCCGGGTCACAGGGTCATGTCGGGACACCGGACCAGGTCCCCGAGTCCGGTCGACACCACAGCCCCAGGTCACCGGGTCATGTCGGGACCCAGCCCGGGTCCCCGGGACGGGTTTTTACCCCAGCCGCAGATCACCGGGTCCTGTCGGGTACCCGGGTCGGGTCCCCTGGACAGGTCGGCACCCCGGCCCCGGGTCACGGGGTCATGTCGGGTCGCTGTCCCGGGTACCAGTGTCAGGTGACCACCCCGGCCCCGGGAGACGGAGTCATACCGGGTCCCCGGCCCGGGTCCCCGGGTTGCATCGGGACACCAGCGAAGGACCACCGGGTCCTGTCGGGTCCCCGGCCCGGGTCCCCTGGACAGGTCGTTAACCTGGCCCCAGGTCACCAGGTTGTGTCGGGTAACCGGCCTGGTTCCCAGGTTCCGGTGACCACCCCGGCACCAGGACCCCGGGTCCCGTGGGGACCCCGGCCCCAGGTGACCGGGTCACGCGGGGTCACCGGCCCCAGGTGACCGGGTCACGTGGGGTCACCGGCCCCAGGTGACCGGGTCACGTGGGGTCACCGGCCCCAGGTGACCGGGTCACGTGGGGTCACCGGCCCCAGGTGACCGGGTCACGTGGGGACACCGGCCCCAGGTGACCGGGTCACGTGGGGTCACCGGCCCCAGGTCAGCGGGTCACGTGGGGTCACCGGCCCCAGGTGACCGGGTCACGTGGGGACACCGGCCCCAGGTGACCGGGTCACGTGGGGTCACCGGCCCCAGGTGACCGGGTCACGTGGGGTCACCGGCCCCAGGTGACCGGGTCACGTGGGGTCACCGGCCCCAGGTGACCGGGTCACGTGGGGTCACCGGCCCCAGGTGACCGGGTCACGTGGGGACACCGGCCCCAGGTGACCGGGTCACGTGGGGTCACCGGCACCAGGTGACCTGGTCACGTGGGGACACCGGCCCCAGGTGACCGGGTCACGTGGGGTCACCGGCCCCAGGTGACCGGGTCACGTGGGGTCACCGGCCCCAGGTGACCCGGTCACGTGGGGTCACCGGCCCCAGGTGACCGGGTCACGTGGGGTCACCGGCCCCAGGTGACCGGGTCACGTGGGGTCACCGGCCCCAGGTCAGCGGGTCACGTGGGGACACCGGCCCCAGGTAACCAAGGCATGTCGGGACCCAGCCCGGGTCCCCGGGACGGGTTTTTACCCCAGCCGCAGATCACCGGGTCCTGTCGGGTACCCGGGTCGGGTCCCCTGGACAGGTCGGCACCCCGGCCCCGGGTCACGGGGTCATGTCGGGTCGCTGTCCCGGGTACCAGTGTCAGGTGACCACCCCGGCCCCGGGAGACGGAGTCATACCGGGTCCCCGGCCCAGGTCCCCGGGTTGCATCGGGACAAAAGCACCGGATCACTGGATCACGTGGGGGCCCGGGCCCGGGTCCCCGGGTTGCATCGGGACACCAGCGAAGGACCACCGGGTCCTGTCGGGTCCCCGGCCCGGGCTCCCTGGACAGGTCGTTAACCCGGCCCCAGGTCACCGGGTCGTGTCGGGTAACCGGCCTGGTTCCCAGGTTCCGGTGACCACCCCGGCACCAGGACCCCGGGTCCCGTGGGGACCCCGGCCCCAGGTGACCGGGTCACGCGGGGTCACTGGCCCCAGGTCAGCGGGTCACGTGGGGTCACCGGCCCCAGGTCAGCGGGTCACGTGGGGACACCGGCCCCAGGTCACCGCGTCAGGTCGGGACCCCGAACCCAGGTCCACGAGTCCGTCGACACCACAGCAACGGGTCACCGGGTCGTGTCGGGTAACCGGCCTGGTTCCCAGGTTCCGATGACCACCCCGGCACCAGGACCCCGGGTCACGTGGGGACACCGGCCCCAGGTGACCGGGTCACGTGGGGTCACCGGCCCCAGGTCATCGGGTCACGTGGGGTCACCGGCCCCAGGTGACCTGGTCACGTGGGGTCACCGGCCCCAGGTGACCGGGTCACGTGGGGTCACCGGCCCCAGGTGACCGGGTCACGTGGGGACACCGGCCCCAGGTGACCGGGTCACGTGGGGTCACCGGCCCCAGGTGACCGGGTCACGTGGGGTCACCGGCCCCAGGTGACCGGGTCACGTGGGGTCACCGGCCCCAGGTGACCGGGTCACGTGGGGACACCGGCCCCAGCTGACCGGGTCACGTGGGGTCACCGGCCCCAGGTGACCGGGTCACGTGGGGTCACCGGCCCCAGGTGACCGGGTCACGTGGGGACACCGGCCCCAGGTCACCGGGTCACGTGGGGTCACCGGCCCCAGGTGACCGGGTCACGTGGGGTCACCGGCCCCAGGTGACCGGGTCACGTGGGGTCACCGGCCCCAGGTGACCTGGTCACGTGGGGTCACCGGCCCCAGGTGACCGGGTCACGTGGGGTCACCGGCCCCAGGTGACCGGGTCACGTGGGGACACCGGCCCCAGGTCACCGGGTCACGTGGGGTCACCGGCCCCAGGTGACCGGGTCACGTGGGGTCACCGGCCCCAGGTGACCGGGTCACGTGGGGTCACCGGCCCCAGGTGACCGGGTCACGTGGGGTCACCGGCCCCAGGTGACCGGGTCACGTGGGGTCAGCGGCCCCAGGTGACCGGGTCACGTGGGGTCACCGGCCCCAGGTGACCGGGTCACGTGGGGTCACCGGCCCCAGGTGACCGGGTCACGTGGGGTCACCGGCCCCAGGTGACCGGGTCACGTGGGGACACCGGCCCCAGGTGACCGGGTCACGTGGGGTCACCGGCCCCAGGTGACCGGGTCACGTGGGGTCACCGGCCCCAGGTGACCGGGTCACGTGGGGACACCGGCCCCAGGTCACCGGGTCACGTGGGGTCACCGGCCCCAGGTCACCGGGTCACGTGGGGTCACCGGCCCCAGGTGACCGGGTCACGTGGGGTCACCGGCACCAGGTGACCGGGTCACGTGGGGACACCGGCCCCAGGTGACCGGGTCACGTGGGGTCACCGGCCCCAGGTGACCCGGTCACGTGGGGTCACCGGCCCCAGGTGACCGGGTCACGTGGGGTCACCGGCCCCAGGTGACCGGGTCACGTGGGGTCACCGGCCCCAGGTCAGCAGGTCACGTTGGGACACCGGCCCCAGGTAACCAAGGCATGTCGGGACCCAGCCCGGGTCCCCGGGACGTGTTTTTACCCCAGCCGCAGATCACCGGGTCCTGTCGGGTACCCGGGTCGGGTCCCCTGGACAGGTCGGCACCCCGGCCCCGGGTCACGGGGTCATGTCGGGTCGCTGTCCCGGGTACCAGTGTCAGGTGACCACCCCGGCCCCGGGAGACGGAGTCATACCGGGTCCCCGGCCCAGGTCCCCGGGTTGCATCGGGACAAAAGCACCGGATCACTGGATCACGTGGGGGCCCGGGCCCGGGTCCCCGGGTTGCATCGGGACACCAGCGAAGGACCACCGGGTCCTGTCGGGTCCCCGGCCCGGGTCCCCTGGACAGGTCGTTAACCCGGCCCCAGGTCACCGGGTCGTGTCGGGTAACCGGCCTGGTTCCCAGGTTCCGGTGACCACCCCGGCACCAGGACCCCGGGTCCCGTGGGGACCCGGGCCCCAGGTGACCGGGTCACGCGGGGTCACCGGCCCCAGGTGACCGGGTCACGTGGGGTCACCGGCCCCAGGTCAGCGGGTCACGTGGGGTCACCGGCCCCAGGTGACCGGGTCACGTGGGGACACCGGCCCCAGGTCACCGGGTCACGTGGGGTCACCGGCCCCAGGTGACCGGGTCACATGGGGTCACCGGCCCCAGGTAACCAAGGCATGTCGGGACCCAGCCCGGGTCCCCGGGACTGGTTTTTACCCCAGCCGCAGATCACCGGGTCCTGTCGGGTACCCGGGTCGGGTCCCCTGGACAGGTCGGCACCCCGGCCCCGGGTCACGGGGTCATGTCGGGTCGCTGTCCCGGGTACCAGTGTCAGGTGACCACCCCGGCCCCGGGAGACGGAGTCATACCGGGTCCCCGGCCCAGGTCCCCGGGTTGCATCGGGACAAAAGCACCGGATCACTGGATCATGTGGGGGCCCGGGCCCGGGTCCCCGGGTTGCATCGGGACACCAGCGAAGGACCACCGGGTCCTGTCGGGTCCCCGGCCCGGGTCCCCTGGACAGGTCGTTAACCCGGCCCCAGGTCACCGGGTCGTGTCGGGTAACCGGCCTGGTTCCCAGGTTCCGGTGACCACCCCGGCACCAGGACCCCGGGTCCCGTGGGGACCCCGGCCCCAGGTGACCGGGTCATGCGGGGTCACCGGCCCCAGGTCAGCGGGTCACGTGGGGACACCGGCCCCAGGTCACCGCGTCAGGTCGGGACCCAGAACCCAGGTCCACGAGTCCGTCGACACCACAGCAACGGGTCACCGGGTCGTGTCGGGTAACCGGCCTGGTTCCCAGGTTCCGATGACCACCCCGGCACCAGGACCCCGGGTCACGTGGGGACACCGGCCCCAGGTGACCGGGTCACGTGGGGTCACCGGCCCCAGGTCATCGGGTCACGTGGGGTCACCGGCCCCAGGTGACCTGGTCACGTGGGGTCACCGGCCCCAGGTGACCGGGTCACGTGGGGTCACCGGCCCCAGGTGACCGGGTCACGTGGGGTCACCGGCCCCAGGTGACCGTGTCACGTGGGGTCACCGGCCCCAGGTGACCGGGTCACGTGGGGTCACCGGCCCCAGGTGACCGGGTCACGAGGGGTCACCGGCCCCAGGTGACCGGGTCACGTGGGGACACCGGCCCCAGGTGACCGGGTCACGTGGGGTCACCGGCCCCAGGTGACCGGGTCACGTGGGGTCACCGGCCCCAGGTGACCGGGTCACGTGGGGTCACCGGTCCCAGGTGACCGGGTCACGTGGGGTCACCGGCCCCAGGTCAGCGGGTCACGTGGGGACACCGGCCCCAGGTCACCGGGTCACGTGGGGTCACCGGCCCCAGGTGACCGGGTCACGTGGGGTCACCGGCCCCAGCTCAGCGGGTCACGTGGGGACACCGGCCCCAGGTCAGCGGGTCACGTGGGGACACCGGCCCCAGGTCACCGGGTCACGTGGGGTCACCGGCCCCAGGTGACCGGGTCACGTGGGGTCACCGGCCCCAGCTCAGCGGGTCACGTGGGGACACCGGCCCCAGGTCACCGGGTCACGTGGGGTCACCGGCCCCAGGTGACCGGGTCACGTGGGGTCACCGGCCCCAGGTGACCGGGTCACGTGGGGTCACCGGCACCAGGTGACCGGGTCACGTGGGGTCATTGGCACCAGGTGACCGGGTCACGTGGGGACACCGGCCCCAGGTGACCGGGTCACGTGGGGTCACCGGCCCCAGGTGACCGGGTCACGTGGGGTCACCGGCCCCAGGTGACCCGGTCACGTGGGGTCACCGGCCCCAGGTGACCGGGTCACGTGGGGTCACCGGCCCCAGGTCAGCGGGTCACGTGGGGACACCGGCCCCAGGTAGCCAAGGCATGTCGGGACCCAGCCCGGGTCCCCGGGACGGGTTTTTACCCCAGCCGCAGATTACCGGGTCCTGTCGGGTACCCGGGTCGGGTCCCCTGGACAGGTCGGCACCCCGGCCCCGGGTCACGGGGTCATGTCGGGTCGCTGTCCCGGGTACCAGTGTCAGGTGACCACCCCGGCCCCGGGAGACGGAGTCATACCGGGTCCCCGGCCCAGGTCCCCGGGTTGCATCGGGACAAAAGCACCGGATCACTGGATCACGTGGGGGCCCGGGCCCGGGTCCCCGGGTTGCATCGGGACACCAGCGAAGGACCACCGGGTCCTGTCGGGTCCCCGGCCCGGGTCCCCTGGACAGGTCGTTAACCCGGCCCCAGGTCACCGGGTCGTGTCGGGTAACCGGCCTGGTTCCCAGGTTCCGGTGACCACCCCGGCACCAGGACCCCGGGTCCCGTGGGGACCCCGGCCCCAGGTGACTGGGTCACGCAGGGTCACCGGCCCCAGGTTAGCGGGTCACGTGGGGTCACCGGCCCCAGGTCAGCGGGTCACGTGGGGACACCGGCCCCAGGTCACCGCGTCAGGTCGGGACCCCGAACCCAGGTCCACGAGTCCGTCGACACCACAGCAACGGGTCACCGGGTCGTGTCGGGTAACCGGCCTGGTTCCCAGGTTCCGATGACCACCCTGGCACCAGGACCCCGGGTCACGTGGGGACACCGGCCCCAGGTGACCGGGTCACGTGGGGTCACCGGCCCCAGGTGACCGGGTCACGTGGGGTCACCGGCCCCAGGTGACCGGGTCACGTGGGGTCACCGGCCCCAGGTGACCGGGTCACGTGGGGACACCGGCCCCAGGTGACCGGGTCACGTGGGGTCACCGGCCCCAGGTGACCGGGTCACGTGGGGTCACCGGCCCCAGGTGACCGGGTCACGTGGGGACACCGGCCCCAGGTCACCGGGTCACGTGGGGTCACCGGCCCCAGGTGACCGGGTCACGTGGGGTCACCGGCCCCAGGTGACCGGGTCACGTGGGGTCACCGGCACCAGGTGACCGGGTCATGTGGGGACAACGGCCCCAGGTGACCGGGTCACGTGGGGTCACCGGCCCCAGGTGACCGGGTCACGTGGGGTCACCGGCCCCAGGTGACCCGGTCACGTGGGGTCACCGGCCCCAGGTGACCGGGTCACGTGGGGTCACCGGCCCCAGGTGACCGGGTCACGTGGGGTCACCGGCCCCAGGTCAGCAGGTCACGTTGGGACACCGGCCCCAGGTAACCAAGGCATGTCGGGACCCAGCCCGGGTCCCCGGGACGGGTTTTTACCCCAGCCGCAGATCACCGGGTCCTGTCGGGTACCCGGGTCGGGTCCCCTGGACAGGTCGGCACCCCGGCCCCGGGTCACGGGGTCATGTCGGGTCGCTGTCCCGGGTACCAGTGTCAGGTGACCACCCCGGCCCCGGGAGACGGAGTCATACCGGGTCCCCGGCCCAGGTCCCCGGGTTGCATCGGGACAAAAGCACCGGATCACTGGATCACGTGGGGGCCCGGGCCCGGGTCCCCGGGTTGCATCGGGACACCAGCGAAGGACCACCGGGTCCTGTCGGGTCCCCGGCCCGGGTCCCCTGGACAGGTCGTTAACCCGGCCCCAGGTCACCGGGTCGTGTCGGGTAACCGGCCTGGTTCCCAGGTTCCGGTGACCACCCCGGCACTAGGACCCCGGGTCCCGTGGAGACCCGGGCCCCAGGTGACCGGGTCACGCGGGGTCACCGGCCCCAGGTGACCGGGTCACGTGGGGTCACCGGCCCCAGGTCAGCGGGTCATGTGGGGACACCGGCCCCAGGTCACCGCGTCAGGTCGGGACCCCGAACCCAGGTCCACGAGTCCGTCGACACCACAGCAACGGGTCACCGGGTCGTGTCGGGTAACATGCCTGGTTCCCAGGTTCCGATGACCACCCCGGCACCAGGACCCCGGGTCACGTGGGGACACCGGCCCCAGGTGACCGGGTCACGTGGGGTCACCGGCCCCAGGTCATCGGGTCACGTGGGGTCACCGGCCCCAGGTGACCTGGTCACGTGGGGTCACCGGCCCCAGGTGACCGGGTCACGTGGGGTCACCGGCCCCAGGTGACCGGGTCACGTGGGGTCACTGGCCCCAGGTGACCGGGTCACGTGGGGTCACCGGCCCCAGGTGACCGGGTCACGTGGGGTCACCGGCCCCAGGTCAGCGGGTCACGTGGGGTCACCGGCCCCAGGTGACCGGGTCACGTGGGGTCACCGGCCCCAGGTGACCGGGTCACGTGGGGACACCGGCCCCAGGTGACCGGGTCACGTGGGGTCACCGGCCCCAGGTGACCGGGTCACGTGGGGTCACCGGCCCCAGGTGACCGGGTCACGTGGGGACACCGGCCCCAGGTGACCGGGTCACGTGGGGTCACCGGCCCCAGGTGACCGGGTCACGTGGGGTCACCGGCCCCAGGTGACCGGGTCACGTGGGGTCACCGGCCCCAGGTGACCGGGTCACGTGGGGACACCGGCCCCAGGTGACCGGGTCACGTGGGGTCACCGGCCCCAGGTGACCGGGTCACGTGGGGTCACCGGCCCCAGGTGACCGGGTCTCGTGGGGTCACCGGCCCCAGGTCACCGGGTCACGTGGGGTCACCGGCCCCAGGTCAGCGGGTCACGTGGGGTCACCGGCCCCAGGTGACCGGGTCACATGGGGTCACCGGCCCCAGGTAACCAAGGCATGTCGGGACCCAGCCCGGGTCCCCGGGACGGGTTTTTACCCCAGCCGCAGATCACCGGGTCCTGTCGGGTACCCGGGTCGGGTCCCCTGGACAGGTCGGCACCCCGGCCCCGGGTCACGGGGTCATGTCGGGTCGCTGTCCCGGGTACCAGTGTCAGGTGACCACCCCGGCCCCGGGAGACGGAGTCATACCGGGTCCCCGGCCCAGGTCCCCGGGTTGCATCGGGACAAAAGCACCGGATCACTGGATCACGTGGGGGCCCGGGCCCGGGTCCCCGGGTTGCATCGGGACACCAGCGAAGGACCACCGGGTCCTGTCGGGTCCCCGGCCCGGGTCCCCTGGACAGGTCGTTAACCCGGCCCCAGGTCACCGGGTCGTGTCGGGTAACCGGCCTGGTTCCCAGGTTCCGGTGACCACCCCGGCACCAGAACCCCGGGTCCCGTGGGGACCCCGGCCCCAGGTGACCGGGTCACGCGGGGTCACCGGCCCCAGGTCAGCGGGTCACGTGGGGTCACCGGCCCCAGGTCATCGGGTCACGTGGGGTCACCGGCCCCAGGTGACCGGGTCACGTGGGGTCACCGGCCCCAGGTGACCGGGTCACGTGGGGTCACCGGCCCCAGGTGACCGGGTCACGTGGGGTCACCGGCCCCAGGTGACCGGGTCACGTGGGGACACCGGCCCCAGGTGACCGGGTCACGTGGGGACACCGGCCCCAGGTGACCGGGTCACGTGGGGTCACCGGCCCCAGGTGGCCGGGTCACGTGGGGACACCGGCCCCAGGTGACCGGGTCACGTGGGGTCACCGGCCCCAGGTGACCGGGTCACGTGGGGTCACCGGCCCCAGGTGACCGGGTCACGTGGGGTCACCGGTCCCAGGTGACCGGGTCACGTGGGGTCACCGGCCCCAGGTCAGCGGGTCACGTGGGGACACCGGCCCCAGGTCACCGGGTCACGTGGGGTCACCGGCCCCAGGTGACCGGGTCACGTGGGGTCACCGGCCCCAGCTCAGCGGGTCACGTGGGGTCACCGGCCCCAGGTCACCGGGTCACGTGGGGACACCGGCCCCAGGTCACCGTGTCACGTGGGGTCACCGGCCCCAGGTGACCGGGTCACGTGGGGTCACCGGCCCCAGCTCAGCGGGTCACGTGGGGACACCGGCCCCAGGTCACCGGGTCACGTGGGGTCACCGGCCCCAGGTGACCGGGTCATGTGGGGTCACCGGCACCAGGTGACCGGGTCACGTGGGGTCACCGGCACCAGGTGACCGGGTCACGTGGGGACACCGGCCCCAGGTGACCGGGTCACGTGGGGTCACCGGCCCCAGGTGACCTGGTCACGTGGGGTCACCGGCCCCAGGTGACCCGGTCACGTGGGGTCACCGGCCCCAGGTGACCGGGTCACGTGGGGTCACCGGCCCCAGGTGACCGGGTCACGTGGGGTCACCGGCCCCAGGTCAGCGGGTCACGTGGGGACACCGGCCCCAGGTAACCAAGGCATGTCGGGACCCAGCCCGGGTCCCCGGGACGGGTTTTTACCCCAGCCGCAGATCACCGGGTCCTGTCGGGTACCCGGGTCGGGTCCCCTGGACAGGTCGGCACCCCGGCCCCGGGTCACGGGGTCATGTCGGGTCGCTGTCCCGGGTACCAGTGTCAGGTGACCACCCCGGCCCCGGGAGACGGAGTCATACCGGGTCCCCGGCCCAGGTCCCCGGGTTGCATCGGGACAAAAGCACCGGATCACTGGATCACGTGGGGGCCCGGGCCCGGGTCCCCGGGTTGCATCGGGACACCAGCGAAGGACCACCGGGTCCTGTCGGGTCCCCGGCCCGGGTCCCCTGGACAGGTCGTTAACCCGGCCCCAGGTCACCGGGTCGTGTCGGGTAACCGGCCTGGTTCCCAGGTTCCGGTGACCACCCCGGCACCAGGACCCCGGGTCCCGTGGGGACCCCGGCCCCAGGTGACCGGGTCACGCGGGGTCACCGGCCCCAGGTCAGCGGGTCACGTGGGGTCACCGGCCCCAGGTCAGCGGGTCACGTGGGGACACCGGCCCCAGGTCGCCGCGTCAGGTCGGGTACCCGAACCCAGGTCCACGAGTCCGTCGACACCACAGCAACGGGTCACCGGGTCGTGTCGGGTAACCGGCCTGGTTCCCAGGTTCCGATGACCACCCTGGCACCAGGACCCCGGGTCACGTGGGGACACCGGCCCCAGGTGACCGGGTCACGTGGGGTCACCGGCCCCAGGTCATCGGGTCACGTGGGGTCACCGGCCCCAGGTGACCTGGTCACGTGGGGTCACCGGCCCCAGGTGACCGGGTCACGTGGGGTCACCGGCCCCAGGTGACCGGGTCACGTGGGGTCACCGGCCCCAGGTGACCGTGTCACGTGGGGTCACCGGCCCCAGGTGACCGGGTCACGTGGGGTCACCGGCCCCAGGTGACCGGGTCACGTGGGGTCACCGGCCCCAGGTGACCGGGTCACGTGGGGACACCGGCCCCAGGTGACCGGGTCACGTGGGGACACCGGCCCCAGGTGACCGTGTCACGTGGGGTCACCGGCCCCAGGTGGCCGGGTCACGTGGGGACACCGGCCCCAGGTGACCGGGTCACGTGGGGTCACCGGCCCCAGGTGACCGGGTCACGTGGGGTCACCGGCCCCAGGTGACCGGGTCACGTGGGGTCACCGGTCCCAGGTGACCGGGTCACGTGGGGTCACCGGCCCCAGGTCAGCGGGTCACGTGGGGACACCGGCCCCAGGTCACCGGGTCACGTGGGGTCACCGGCCCCAGGTGACCGGGTCACGTGGGGTCACCGGCCCCAGCTCAGCGGGTCACGTGGGGACACCGGCCCCAGGTCACCGGGTCACGTGGGGACACCGGCCCCAGGTCACCGTGTCACGTGGGGTCACCGGCCCCAGGTGACCGGGTCACGTGGGGTCACCGGCCCCAGCTCAGCGGGTCACGTGGGGACACCGGCCCCAGGTCACCGGGTCACGTGGGGTCACCGGCCCCAGGTGACCGGGTCACGTGGGGTCACCGGCCCCAGGTGACCGGGTCAGGTGGGGTCACCGGCACCAGGTGACCGGGTCACGTGGGGTCACCGGCACCAGGTGACCGGGTCACGTGGGGACACCGGCCCCAGGTGACCGGGTCACGTGGGGTCACCGGCCCCAGGTGACCGGGTCACGTGGGGTCACCGGCCCCAGGTGACCCGGTCACGTGGGGTCACCGGCCCCAGGTGACCCGGTCACGTGGGGTCACCGGCCCCAGGTGACCGGGTCACGTGGGGTCACCGGCCCCAGGTCAGCGGGTCACGTGGGGACACCGGCCCCAGGTAACCAAGGCATGTCGGGACCCAGCCCGGGTCCCCGGGACGGGTTTTTACCCCAGCCGCAGATTACCGGGTCCTGTCGGGTACCCGGGTCGGGTCCCCTGGACAGGTCGGCACCCCGGCCCCGGGTCACGGGGTCATGTCGGGTCGCTGTCCCGGGTACCAGTGTCAGGTGACCACCCCGGCCCCGGGAGACGGAGTCATACCGGGTCCCCGGCCCAGGTCCCCGGGTTGCATCGGGACAAAAGCACCGGATCACTGGATCACGTGGGGGCCCGGGCCCGGGTCCCCGGGTTGCATCGGGACACCAGCGAAGGACCACCGGGTCCTGTCGGGTCCCCGGCCCGGGTCCCCTGGACAGGTCATTAACCCGGCCCCAGGTCACCGGGTCGTGTCGGGTAACCGGCCTGGTTCCCAGGTTCCGGTGACCACCCCGGCACCAGGACCCCGGGTCCCGTGGGGACCCCGGCCCCAGGTGACCGGGTCACGCGGGGTCACCGGCCCCAGGTCAGCGGGTCACGTGGGGTCACCGGCCCCAGGTCAGCGGGTCACGTGGGGACACCGGCCCCAGGTCACCGCGTCAGGTCGGGACCCCGAACCCAGGTCCACGAGTCCGTCGACACCACAGCAACGGGTCACCGGGTCGTGTCGGGTAACCGGCCTGGTTCCCAGGTTCCGATGACCACCCTGGCACCAGGACCCCGGGTCACGTGGGGACACCGGCCCCAGGTGACCGGGTCACGTGGGGTCACCGGCCCCAGGTGACCTGGTCACGTGGGGTCACCGGCCCCAGGTGACCTGGTCACGTGGGGTCACCGGCCCCAGGTGACCGGGTCACGTGGGGTCACCGGCCCCAGGTGACCGGGTCACGTGGGGTCACCGGCCCCAGGTGACCGGGTCACGTGGGGTCACCGGCCCCAGGTGACCGGGTCACGTGGGGTCTCCGGCCCCAGGTGACCGGGTCACGTGGGGACACCGGCCCCAGGTGACCGGGTCACGTGGGGTCACCGGCCCCAGGTCAGCGGGTCACGTGGGGTCACCGGCCCCAGGTGACCGGGTCACGTGGGGTCACCGGCCCCAGGTGACCGGGTCACGTGGGGACACCGGCCCCAGGTGACCGGGTCACGTGGGGTCACCGGCCCCAGGTGACCGGGTCACGTGGGGTCACCGGCCCCAGGTGACCGGGTCACGTGGGGACACCGGCCCCAGGTGACCGGGTCACGTGGGGTCACCGGCCCCAGGTGACCGGGTCACGTGGGGTCACCGGCCCCAGGTGACCGGGTCACGTGGGGTCACCGGCCCCAGGTGACCGGGTCACGTGGGGACACCGGCCCCAGGTGACCGGGTCACGTGGGGTCACCGGCCCCAGGTGACCTGGTCACGTGGGGTCACCGGCCCCAGGTGACCGGGTCACGTGGGGTCACCGGCCCCAGGTGACCGGGTCACGTGGGGTCACCGGCCCCAGGTGACCGGGTCACGTGGGGACACCGGCCCCAGGTCAGCGGGTCACGTGGGGACCCCGGACCCAGGTCAGCGGGTCACGTGGGGACACCGGCCCCAGGTAACCGGGTCATACCGAGTCCCCGGACCCAGGTCACCGGGTCAGTTCGGGACCCCGGACCCAGGTCGGGTCATGTCACGTCCCATGCCCGGGTCCCCGGGTTGGATTTTTACCCAGGCCCCGGGTCACAGGGTCATGTCGGGTCAACGGCCTGGGTACAAGGGTCTGGTGACCACCCCGACCCCAGGTCTCCGGGTCATGACGGGACACCGGACCAGGTCCCCGAGTCCGGTCGACACCACAGCCCCAGGTCACCGGGTCATGTCGGGACCCAGCCCGGGTCCCCGGGACGGGTTTTTACCCCAGCCGCAGATCACCGGGTCCTGTCGGGTACCCGGGTCGGGTCCCCTGGACAGGTCGGCACCCCGGCCCCGGGTCACGGGGTCATGTCGGGTCGCTGTCCCGGGTACCAGTGTCAGGTGACCACCCCGGCCCCGGGAGACGGAGTCATACCGGGTCCCCGGCCCGGGTCCCCGGGTTGCATCGGGACAAAAGCACCGGATCACTGGATCACGTGGGGGCCCGGGCCCGGGTCCCCGGGTTGCATCGGGACACCAGCGAAGGACCACCGGGTCCTGTCGGGTCCCCGGCCCGGGTCCCCTGGACAGGTCGTTAACCCGGCCCCAGGTCACCGGGTCATGTCGCGCACCCGGCCTGGTTCCCAGGTTCCGGTGACCACCCCGGCACCAGGACCCCGGGTCCCGTGGGGACCCCGGCACCAGGTGACCGGGTCACGTGGGGTCACCGGCCCCAGGTGACCGGGTCACGTGGGGACACCGGCCCCAGGTGACCGGGTCACGTGGGGTCACCGGCCCCAGGTGACCGGGTCACGTGGGGTCACCGGCCCCAGGTGACCGGGTCACGTGGGGACACCGGCCGCAGGTAACCAAGGCATGTTGGGACCCAGCCCGGGTCCCCGGGACGGGTTTTTACCCCAGCCGCAGATCACCGGGTCCTGTCGGGTCCCCGGCCCGGGTCCCCTGGACAGGTCGATAACCCGGCCCCAGGTTACCCGGTCATCCCGCGCACCCGGCCTGGTTCCCAGGTTCCGATGACCACCCCGGCACCAGGACCCCGGGTCACGTGGGGACACCGGCCCCAGGTGACCGGGTCACGTGGGGTCACCGGCCCCAGGTCAGCGGGTCACGTGGGGACCCCGGCCCCAGGTGACCGGGTCACGTGGGGACCCCGGACCAGGTAACCGGGTCATACCGAGTCCCCGGACCCAGGTCACCGGGTCAGTTCGGGACCCCGGACCCAGGTCGGGTCATGTCACGTCCCATGCCCGGGTCCCCGGGTTGGATTTTTACCCAGGCCCCGGGTCACAGGGTCATGTCGGGTCAACGGCCTGGGTACAAGGGTCTGGTGACCACCCCGACCCCAGGTCCCCGGGTCATGACGGGACACCGGACCAGGTCCCCGAGTCCGGTCGACACCACAGCCCCAGGTCACCGGGTCATGTCGGGACCCAGCCCGGGTCCCCGGGACGGGTTTTTACCCCAGCCGCAGATCACCGGGTCCTGTCGGGTACCCGGGTCGGGTCCCCTGGACAGGTCGGCACCCCGGCCCCGGGTCACGGGGTCATGTCGGGTCGCTGTCCCGGGTACCAGTGTCAGGTGACCACCCCGGCCCCGGGAGACGGAGTCATACCGGGTCCCCGGCCCGGGTCCCCGGGTTGCATCGGGACAAAAGCACCGGATCACTGGATCACGTGGGGGCCCGGGCCCGGGTCCCCGGGTTGCATCGGGACACCAGCGAAGGACCACCGGGTCCTGTCGGGTCCCCGGCCCGGGTCCCCTGGACAGGTCGTTAACCCGGCCCCAGGTCACCGGGTCGTGTCGGGTAACCGGCCTGGTTCCCAGGTTCCGGTGACCACCCCGGCACCAGGACCCCGGGTCCCGTGGGGA
Source organism: Somateria mollissima (assembly GCA_951411735.1). NCBI lineage: Eukaryota > Metazoa > Chordata > Aves > Anseriformes > Anatidae > Somateria > Somateria mollissima. The sequence goes on along the minus strand of CATOCB010000293.1, from coordinate 483,194 downwards.
CCACAGCCCCAGGTGACCGGGTCACGCGGGGTCACCGGCCCCAGGTCAGCGGGTCACGTGGGGTCACCGGCCCCAGGTCAGCGGGTCACGTGGGGACACCGGCCCCAGGTCACCGCGTCAGGTCGGGACCCCGAACCCAGGTCCACGAGTCCGTCGACACCACAGCAACGGGTCACCGGGTCGTGTCGGGTAACCGGCCTGGTTCCCAGGTTCCGATGACCACCCCGGCACCAGGACCCCGGGTCACGTGGGGACACCGGCCCCAGGTGACCGGGTCACGTGGGGTCACCGGCCCCAGGTGACCTGGTCACGTGGGGTCACCGGCCCCAGGTGACCGGGTCACGTGGGGTCACCGGCCCCAGGTGACCGGGTCACGTGGGGTCACCGGCCCCAGGTGACCGGGTCACGTGGGTTCACCGGCCCCAGGTGACCGGGTCACGTGGGGTCACCGGCCCCAGGTGACCGGGTCACGTGGGGTCACCGGCCCCAGGTGACCGGGTCACGTGGGGTCACCGGCCCCAGGTGACCGGGTCACGTGGGGTCACCGGCCCCAGGTGACCGGGTCACGTGGGGTCACCGGCCCCAGGTGATCGGGTCACGTGGGGTCACCGGCCCCAGGTGACCGGGTCACGTGGGGACACCGGCCCCAGGTGACCGGGTCACGTGGGGTCACCGGCCCCAGGTGACCTGGTCACGTGGGGTCACCGGCCCCAGGTGACCGGGTCACGTGGGTTCACCGGCCCCAGGTGACCGGGTCACGTGGGTTCACCGGCCCCAGGTGACCGGGTCACGTGGGGTCACCGGCCCCAGGTGACCGGGTCACGTGGGGTCACCGGCCCCAGGTGACCGGGTCACGTGGGGTCACCGGCCCCAGGTGACCGGGTCACGTGGGGTCACCGGCCCCAGGTGACCGGGTCACGTGGGGTCACCGGCCCCAGGTGATCGGGTCACGTGGGGTCACCGGCCCCAGGTGACCGGGTCACGTGGGGACACCGGCCCCAGGTGACCGGGTCACGTGGGGTCACCGGCCCCAGGTGACCTGGTCACGTGGGGTCACCGGCCCCAGGTGACCGGGTCACGTGGGGTCACCGGCCCCAGGACCCCGGGTCACGTGGGGACCCCGGCCCCAGGTGACCGGGTCACGCGGGGTCACCGGCCCCAGGTCAGCGGGTCACGTGGGGTCACCGGCCCCAGGTCAGCGGGTCACGTGGGGACACCGGCCCCAGGTCAGCGGGTCACGTGGGGACACCGGCCCCAGGTCACCGCGTCAGGTCGGGACCCCGAACCCAGGTCCACGAGTCCGTCGACACCACAGCAACGGGTCACCGGGTCGTGTCGGGTAACCGGCCTGGTTCCCAGGTTCCGATGACCACCCCGGCACCAGGACTCTGGGTCACGTGGGGACACCGGCCCCAGGTGACCGGGTCACGTCGGGTCACCGGACCCAGGTGACCCGGTCACGTGGGGACACCGGCCCCAGGTGACCGGGTCACGTGGGGTCACCGGCCCCAGGTGACCGGGTCACGTGGGGTCACCGGCCCCAGGTGACCGGGTCACGTGGGGTCACCGGCCCCAGGTGACCGGGTCACGTGGGGACACCGGCCCCAGGTGACCGGGTCACGTGGGGTCACCGGCCCCAGGTGACCGGGTCACGTGGGGTCACCGGCCCCAGGTGACCGGGTCACGTGGGGTCACCGGCTCCAGGTGACCGGGTCACGTGGGGACACCGGCCCCAGGTGACCGGGTCACGTGGGGTCACCGGCCCCAGGTGACCGGGTCACGTGGGGTCACCGGCCTCAGGTCACCGGGTCACGTGGGGTCACCGGCCCCAGGTGACCGGGTCACGTGGGGTCACCGGCCCCAGCTCAGCGGGTCACGTGGGGACACCGGCCCCAGGTCACCGGGTCACGTGGGGTCACCGGCCCCAGGTGACCGGGTCATGTGGGGTCACCGGCCCCAGGTGGCCGGGTCACGTGGGGTCACCGGCCCCAGGTGACCGGGTCACGTGGGGTCACCGGCCCCAGGTGACCGGGTCACGTGGGGTCACCGGCCCCAGGTGACCCGGTCACGTGGGGTCACCGGCCCCAGGTGACCGGGTCACGTGGGGTCACCGGCCCCAGGTGACCGGGTCACGTGGGGTCACCGGCCCCAGGTCAGCGGGTCACGTGGGGACACCGGCCCCAGGTAACCAAGGCATGTCGGGACCCAGCCCGGGTCCCCGGGACGGGTTTTTACCCCAGCCGCAGATCACCGGGTCCTGTCGGGTACCCGGGTCGGGTCCCCTGGACAGGTCGGCACCCCGGCCCCGGGTCACGGGGTCATGTCGGGTCGCTGTCCCGGGTACCAGTGTCAGGTGACCACCCCGGCCCCGGGAGACGGAGTCATACCGGGTCCCCGGCCCAGGTCCCCGGGTTGCATCGGGACAAAAGCACCGGATCACTGGATCACGTGGGGGCCCGGGCCCGGGTCCCCGGGTTGCATCGGGACACCAGCGAAGGACCACCGGGTCCTGTCGGGTCCCCGGCCCGGGTCCCCTGGACAGGTCGTTAACCCGGCCCCAGGTCACCGGGTCGTGTCGGGTAACCGGCCTGGTTCCCAGGTTCCGGTGACCACCCCGGCACCAGGACCCCGGGTCCCGTGGGGACCCCGGCCCCAGGTGACCGGGTCACGCGGGGTCACTGGCCCCAGGTCAGCGGGTCACGTGGGGACACCGGCCCCAGGTCAGCGGGTCACGTGGGGACACCGGCCCCAGGTCACCGCGTCAGGTCGGGACCCCGAACCCAGGTCCACGAGTCCGTCGACACCACAGCAACGGGTCACCGGGTCGTGTCGGGTAACCGGCCTGGTTCCCAGGTTCCGATGACCACCCCGGCACCAGGACTCTGGGTCACGTGGGGACACCGGCCCCAGGTGACCGGGTCACGTGGGGTCACCGGCCCCAGGTGACCGGGTCACGTGGGGTCACCGGCCCCAGGTGACCGGGTCACGTGGGGACACCGGCCCCAGGTGACCGGGTCACGTGGGGTCACCGGCCCCAGGTGACCGGGTCACGTGGGGTCACCGGCCCCAGGTGACCGGGTCACGTGGGGTCACCGGCTCCAGGTGACCGGGTCAAGTGGGGACACCGGCCCCAGGTGACCGGGTCACGTGGGGTCACCGGCCCCAGGTGACCGGGTCACGTGGGGTCACCGGCCTCAGGTCACCGGGTCACGTGGGGTCACCGGCCCCAGGTGACCGGGTCACGTGGGGTCACCGGCCCCAGCTCAGCGGGTCACGTGGGGACACCGGCCCCAGGTGACCGGGTCACGTGGGGTCACCGGCCCCAGGTGACCGGGTCATGTGGGGTCACCGGCCCCAGGTGGCCGGGTCACGTGGGGTCACCGGCCCCAGGTGACCGGGTCACGTGGGGTCACCGGCCCCAGGTGACCCGGTCACGTGGGGTCACCGGCCCCAGGTGACCGGGTCACGTGGGGTCACCGGCCCCAGGTGACCGGGTCACGTGGGGTCACCGGCCCCAGGTCAGCGGGTCACGTGGGGACACCGGCCCCAGGTAACCAAGGCATGTCGGGACCCAGCCCGGGTCCCCGGGACGGGTTTTTACCCCAGCCGCAGATCACCGGGTCCTGTCGGGTACCCGGGTCGGGTCCCCTGGACAGGTCGGCACCCCGGCCCCGGGTCACGGGGTCATGTCGGGTCGCTGTCCCGGGTACCAGTGTCAGGTGACCACCCCGGCCCCGGGAGACGGAGTCATACCGGGTCCCCGGCCCAGGTCCCCGGGTTGCATCGGGACAAAAGCACCGGATCACTGGATCACGTGGGGGCCCGGGCCCGGGTCCCCGGGTTGCATCGGGACACCAGCGAAGGACCACCGGGTCCTGTCGGGTCCCCGGCCCGGGTCCCCTGGACAGGTCGTTAACCCGGCCCCAGGTCACCGGGTCGTGTCGGGTAACCGGCCTGGTTCCCAGGTTCCGGTGACCACCCCGGCACCAGGACCCCGGGTCCCGTGGGGACCCCGGCCCCAGGTGACCGGGTCACGCGGGGTCACCGGCCCCAGGTCAGCGGGTCACGTGGGGTCACCGGCCCCAGGTCAGCGGGTCACGTGGGGACACCGGCCCCAGGTCACCGCGTCAGGTCGGGACCCCGAACCCAGGTCCACGAGTCCGTCGACACCACAGCAACGGGTCACCGGGTCGTGTCGGGTAACCGGCCTGGTTCCCAGGTTCCGATGACCACCCCGGCACCAGGACCCCGGGTCATGTGGGGACACCGGCCCCAGGTGACCGGGTCACGTGGGGTCACCGGCCCCAGGTCATCGGGTCACGTGGGGTCACCGGCCCCAGGTGACCTGGTCACGTGGGGTCACCGGCCCCAGGTGACCGGGTCACGTGGGGTCACCGGCCCCAGGTGACCGGGTCACGTGGGGTCACCGGCCCCAGGTGACCGGGTCACGTGGGGTCACCGGCCCCAGGTGGCCGGGTCACGTGGGGTCACCGGCCCCAGGTGACCGGGTCACGTGGGGTCACCGGCCCCAGGTGACCGGGTCACGTGGGGTCACCGGCCCCAGGTGACCGGGTCACGTGGGGTCACCGGCCCCAGGTGACCGGGTCACGTGGGGTCACCGGCCCCAGGTGACCGGGTCACGTGGGGTCACCGGCCCCAGGTGACCGGGTCACGTGGGGTCACCGGCCCCAGGTGACCTGGTCACGTGGGGTCACCGGCCCCAGGTGACCGGGTCACGTGGGGTCACCGGCCCTAGGTGACCGGGTCACGTGGGGACACCGGCCTCAGGTCAGCGGGTCACGTGGGGACCCCGGCCCCAGGTGACCTGGTCACGTGGGGTCACCGGCCCCAGGTGACCGGGTCACGTGGGGTCACCGGCCCCAGGTGACCGGGTCACGTGGGGACACCGGCCGCAGGTAACCAAGGCATGTTGGGACCCAGCCCGGGTCCCCGGGACGGGTTTTTACCCCAGCCGCAGATCACCGGGTCCTGTCGGGTCCCCGGCCCGGGTCCCCTGGACAGGTCGATAACCCGGCCCCAGGTCACCCGGTCATCTCGCGCACCCGGCCTGGTTCCCAGGTTCCGATGACCACCCCGGCACCAGGACCCCGGGTCACGTGGGGACACCGGCCCCAGGTGACCGGGTCACGTGGGGTCACCGGCCCCAGGTCAGCGGGTCACGTGGGGACCCCGGCCCCAGGTGACCGGGTCACGTGGGGACCCCGGACCCAGGTAACCGGGTCATACCGAGTCCCCGGACCCAGGTCACCGGGTCAGTTCGGGACCCCGGACCCAGGTCGGGTCATGTCACGTCCCATGCCCAGGTCCCCGGGTTGGATTTTTACCCAGGCCCCGGGTCACAGGGTCATGTCGGGTCAACGGCCTGGGTACAAGGGTCTGGTGACCACCCCGACCCCAGGTCCCCGGGTCATGACGGGACACCGGACCAGGTCCCCGAGTCCGGTCGACACCACAGCCCCAGGTCACCGGGTCATGTCGGGACCCAGCCCGGGTCCCCGGGACGGGTTTTTACCCCAGCCGCAGATCACCGGGTCCTGTCGGGTACCCGGGTCGGGTCCCCTGGACAGGTCGGCACCCCGGCCCCGGGTCACGGGGTCATGTCGGGTCGCTGTCCCGGGTACCAGTGTCAGGTGACCACCCCGGCCCCGGGAGACGGAGTCATACCGGGTCCCCGGCCCGGGTCCCCGGGTTGCATCGGGACAAAAGCACCGGATCACTGGATCACGTGGGGGCCCGGGCCCGGGTCCCCGGGTTGCATCGGGACACCAGCGAAGGACCACCGGGTCCTGTCGGGTCCCCGGCCCGGGTCCCCTGGACAGGTCGTTAACCCGGCCCCAGGTCACCGGGTCGTGTCGGGTAACCGGCCTGGTTCCCAGGTTCCGGTGACCACCCCGGCACCAGGACCCCGGGTCCCGTGGGGACCACAGCCCCAGGTGACCGGGTCACGCGGGGTCACCGGCCCCAGGTCAGCGGGTCACGTGGGGTCACCGGCCCCAGGTCAGCGGGTCACGTGGGGACACCGGCCCCAGGTCACCGCGTCAGGTCGGGACCCCGAACCCAGGTCCACGAGTCCGTCGACACCACAGCAACGGGTCACCGGGTCGTGTCGGGTAACCGGCCTGGTTCCCAGGTTCCGATGACCACCCCGGCACCAGGACCCCGGGTCACGTGGGGACACCGGCCCCAGGTGACCGGGTCACGTGGGGTCACCGGCCCCAGGTGACCTGGTCACGTGGGGTCACCGGCCCCAGGTGACCGGGTCACGTGGGGTCACCGGCCCCAGGTGACCGGGTCACGTGGGTTCACCGGCCCCAGGTGACCGGCTCACGTGGGGTCACCGGCCCCAGGTGACCGGGTCACGTGGGGTCACCGGCCCCAGGTGACCGGGTCACGTGGGGTCACCGGCCCCAGGTGACCGGGTCACGTGGGGTCACCGGCCCCAGGTGACCGGGTCACGTGGGGTCACCGGCCCCAGGTGACCGGGTCACGTGGGGTCACCGGCCCCAGGTGACCGGGTCACGTGGGGTCACCGGCCCCAGGTGACCGGGTCACGTGGGGTCACCGGCCCCAGGTGACCGGGTCACGTGGGGACACCGGCCCCAGGTGACCGGGTCACGTGGGGTCACCGGCCCCAGGTGACCGGGTCACGTGGGGTCACCGGCCCCAGGTGACCGGGTCACGTGGGGTCACCGGCCCCAGGTGACCGGGTCACGTGGGGACACCGGACGCAGGTAACCAAGGCATGTCGGGACCCAGCCCGGGTCCCCGGGACGGGTTTTTACCCCAGCCGCAGATCACCGGGTCCTGTCGGGTCCCCGGCCCGGGTCCCCTGGACAGGTCGATAACCCGGCCCCAGGTTACCCGGTCATCTCGCGCACCCGGCCTGGTTCCCAGGTTCCGATGACCACCCCGGCACCAGGACCCCGGGTCACGTGGGGACACCGGCCCCAGGTGACCGGGTCACGTGGGGACCCCGGACCCAGGTAACCGGGTCATACCGAGTCCCCGGACCCAGGTCACCGGGTCAGTTCGGGACCCCGGACCCAGGTCGGGTCATGTCACGTCCCATGCCCGGGTCCCCGGGTTGGATTTTTACCCAGGCCCCGGGTCACAGGGTCATGTCGGGTCAACGGCCTGGGTACAAGGGTCTGGTGACCACCCCGACCCCAGGTCCCCGGGTCATGACGGGACACCGGACCAGGTCCCCGAGTCCGGTCGACACCACAGCCCCAGGTCACCGGGTCATGTCGGGACCCAGCCCGGGTCCCCGGGACGGGTTTTTACCCCAGACGCAGATCACCTGGTCCTGTCGGGTACCCGGGTCGGGTCCCCTGGACAGGTCGGCACCCCGGCCCCGGGTCACGGGGTCATGTCGGGTCGCTGTCCCGGGTACCAGTGTCAGGTGACCACCCCGGCCCCGGGAGACGGAGTCATACCGGGTCCCCGGCCCGGGTCCCCGGGTTGCATCGGGACAAAAGCACCGGATCACTGGATCACGTGGGGGCCCGGGCCCGGGTCCCCGGGTTGCATCGGGACACCAGCGAAGGACCACTGGGTCCTGTCGGGTCCCCGGCCCGGGTCCCCTGGACAGGTCGTTAACCCGGCCCCAGGTCACCGGGTCGTGTCGGGTAACCGGCCTGGTTCCCAGGTTCCGGTGACCACCCCGGCACCAGGACCCCGGGTCACGTGGGGACCCCGGCCCCAGGTGACCGGGTCACGCGGGGTCACCGGCCCCAGGTCAGCGGGTCACGTGGGGTCACCGGCCCCAGGTCAGCGGGTCACGTGGGGACACCGGCCCCAGGTCAGCGGGTCACGTGGGGACACCGACCCCAGGTCACCGCGTCAGGTCGGGACCCCGAACCCAGGTCCACGAGTCCGTCGACACCACAGCAACGGGTCACCGGGTCGTGTCGGGTAACCGGCCTGGTTCCCAGGTTCCGATGACCACCCCGGCACCAGGACTCTGGGTCACGTGGGGACACCGGCCCCAGGTGACCGGGTCACGTCGGGTCACCGGACCCAGGTGACCCGGTCACGTGGGGACACCGGCCCCAGGTGACCGGGTCACGTGGGGTCACCGGCCCCAGGTGACCGGGTCACGTGGGGTCACCGGCCCCAGGTGACCGGGTCACGTGGGGTCACCGGCCCCAGGTGACCGGGTCACGTGGGGTCACCGGCCCCAGGTGACCGGGTCACGTGGGGTCACCGGCTCCAGGTGACCGGGTCACGTGGGGACACCGGCCCCAGGTGACCGGGTCACGTGGGGTCACCGGCCCCAGGTGACCGGGTCACGTGGGGTCACCGGCCCCAGGTGACCGGGTCACGTGGGGACACCGGCCCCAGGTCACCGGGTCACGTGGGGTCACCGGCCCCAGGTGACCGGGTCATGTGGGGTCACCGGCCCCAGGTGGCCGGGTCACGTGGGGTCACCGGCCCCAGGTGACCGGGTCACGTGGGGTCACCGGCCCCAGGTGACCCGGTCACGTGGGGTCACCGGCCCCAGGTGACCGGGTCACGTGGGGTCACCGGCCCCAGGTGACCGGGTCACGTGGGGTCACCGGCCCCAGGTCAGCGGGTCACGTGGGGACACCGGCCCCAGGTAACCAAGGCATGTCGGGACCCAGCCCGGGTCCCCGGGACGGGTTTTTACCCCAGCCGCAGATCACCGGGTCCTGTCGGGTACCCGGGTCGGGTCCCCTGGACAGGTCGGCACCCCGGCCCCGGGTCACGGGGTCATGTCGGGTCGCTGTCCCGGGTACCAGTGTCAGGTGACCACCCCGGCCCCGGGAGACGGAGTCATACCGGGTCCCCGGCCCAGGTCCCCGGGTTGCATCGGGACAAAAGCACCGGATCACTGGATCACGTGGGGGCCCGGGCCCGGGTCCCCGGGTTGCATCGGGACACCAGCGAAGGACCACCGGGTCCTGTCGGGTCCCCGGCCCGGGTCCCCTGGACAGGTCGTTAACCCGGCCCCAGGTCACCGGGTCGTGTCGGGTAACCGGCCTGGTTCCCAGGTTCCGGTGACCACCCCGGCACCAGGACCCCGGGTCCCGTGGGGACCCCGGCCCCAGGTGACCGGGTCACGCGGGGTCACCGGCCCCAGGTCAGCGGGTCACGTGGGGTCACCGGCCCCAGGTCAGCGGGTCACGTGGGGACACCGGCCCCAGGTCACCGCGTCAGGTCGGGACCCCGAACCCAGGTCCACGAGTCCGTCGACACCACAGCAACGGGTCACCGGGTCGTGTCGGGTAACCGGCCTGGTTCCCAGGTTCCGATGACCACCCCGGCACCAGGACCCCGGGTCATGTGGGGACACCGGCCCCAGGTGACCGGGTCACGTGGGGTCACCGGCCCCAGGTCATCGGGTCACGTGGGGTCACCGGCCCCAGGTGACCGGGTCACGTGGGGTCACCGGCCCCAGGTGACCGGGTCACGTGGGGTCACCGGCCCCAGGTGACCGGGTCACGTGGGGTCACCGGCCCCAGGTGGCCGGGTCACGTGGGGTCACCGGCCCCAGGTGACCGGGTCACGTGGGGTCACCGGCCCCAGGTGACCGGGTCACGTGGGGTCACCGGCCCCAGGTGACCGGGTCACGTGGGGACACCGGCCCCAGGTGACCGGGTCACGTGGGGTCACCGGCCCCAGGTGACCGGGTCACGTGGGGTCACCGGCCCCAGGTGACCTGGTCACGCGGGGTCACCGGCCCCAGGTGACCGGGTCACGTGGGGTCACCGGCCCTAGGTGACCGGGTCACGTGGGGACACCGGCCTCAGGTCAGCGGGTCACGTGGGGACCCCGGACCCAGGTCAGCGGGTCACGTGGGGACACCGGCCCCAGGTAACCGGGTCATACCGAGTCCCCGGACCCAGGTCACCGGGTCAGTTCGGGACCCCGGACCCAGGTCGGGTCATGTCACGTCCCATGCCCGGGTCCCCGGGTTGGATTTTTACCCAGGCCCCGGGTCACAGGGTCATGTCGGGTCAACGGCCTGGGTACAAGGGTCTGGTGACCACCCCGACCCCAGGTCCCCGGGTCATGACGGGACACCGGACCAGGTCCCCGAGTCCGGTCGACACCACAGCCCCAGGTCACCGGGTCATGTCGGGACCCAGCCCGGGTCCCCGGGACGGGTTTTTACCCCAGCCGCAGATCACCGGGTCCTGTCGGGTACCCGGGTCGGGTCCCCTGGACAGGTCGGCACCCCGGCCCCGGGTCACGGGGTCATGTCGGGTCGCTGTCCCGGGTACCAGTGTCAGGTGACCACCCCGGCCCCGGGAGACGGAGTCATACCGGGTCCCCGGCCCGGGTCCCCGGGTTGCATCGGGACAAAAGCACCGGATCACTGGATCACGTGGGGGCCCGGGCCCGGGTCCCCGGTTTGCATCGGGACACCAGCGAAGGACCACCGGGTCCTGTCGGGTCCCCGGCCCGGGTCCCCTGGACAGGTCGTTAACCCGGCCCCAGGTCACCGGGTCGTGTCGGGTAACCGGCCTGGTTCCCAGGTTCCGGTGACCACCCCGGCACCAGGACCCCGGGTCCCGTGGGGACCCCGGCCCCAGGTGACCGGGTCACGCGGGGTCACCGGCCCCAGGTCAGCGGGTCACGTGGGGTCACCGGCCCCAGGTCAGCGGGTCACGTGGGGACACCGGCCCCAGGTCACCGCGTCAGGTCGGGACCCCGAACCCAGGTCCACGAGTCCGTCGACACCACAGCAACGGGTCACCGGGTCGTGTCGGGTAACCGGCCTGGTTCCCAGGTTCTGATGACCACCCCGGCACCAGGACCCCGGGTCACGTGGGGACACCGGCCCCAGGTGACCGGGTCACGTGGGGTCACCGGCCCCAGGTGACCGGGTCACGTGGGGTCACCGGCCCCAGGTGACCGGGTCACGTGGGGTCACCGGCCCCAGGTGACCGGGTCACGTGGGGTCACCGGCCCCAGGTGACCGGGTCACGTGGGGTCACCGGCCCCAGGTGACCGGGTCACGTGGGGACACCGGCCCCAGGTGACCGGGTCACGTGGGGACACCGGCCCCAGGTGACCGGGTCACGTGGGGACACCGGCCCCAGGTGACCGGGTCACGTGGGGTCACCGGCCCCAGGTGACCGGGTCACGTGGGGTCACCGGCCCCAGGTGACCGGGGTCACGTGGGGTCACCGGCCCCAGGTGACCGGGTCACGTGGGGACACCGGCCCCAGGTGACCGGGTCACGTGGGGACACCGGCCCCAGGTCAGCGGGTCAGGTGGGGACCCCGGACCCAGGTCAGCGGGTCACGTGGGGACACCGGCCCCAGGTAACCGGGTCATACCGAGTCCCCGGACCCAGGTCACCGGGTCAGTTCGGGACCCCGGACCCAGGTCGGGTCATGTCACGTCCCATGCCCGGGTCCCCGGGTTGGATTTTTACCCAGGCCCCGGGTCACAGGGTCATGTTGGGTCAACGGCCTGGGTACAAGGGTCTGGTGACCACCCCGACCCCAGGTCCCCGGGTCATGACGGGACACCGGACCAGGTCCCCGAGTCCGGTCGACACCACAGCCCCAGGTCACCGGGTCATGTCGGGACCCAGCCCGGGTCCCCGGGACGGGTTTTTACCCCAGCCGCAGATCACCGGGTCCTGTCGGGTACCCGGGTCGGGTCCCCTGGACAGGTCGGCACCCCGGCCCCGGGTCACGGGGTCATGTCGGGTCGCTGTCCCGGGTACCAGTGTCAGGTGACCACCCCGGCCCCGGGAGACGGAGTCATACCGGGTCCCCGGCCCGGGTCCCCGGGTTGCATCGGGACAAAAGCACCGGATCACTGGATCACGTGGGGGCCCGGGCCCGGGTCCCCGGGTTGCATCGGGACACCAGCGAAGGACCACCGGGTCCTGTCGGGTCCCCGGCCCGGGTCCCCTGGACAGGTCGTTAACCCGGCCCCAGGTCACCGGGTCGTGTCGGGTAACCGGCCTGGTTCCCAGGTTCCGGTGACCACCCCGGCACCAGGACCCCGGGTCACGTGGGGACCCCGGCCCCAGGTGACCGGGTCACGCGGGGTCACCGGCCCCAGGTCAGCGGGTCACGTGGGGTCACCGGCCCCAGGTCAGCGGGTCACGTGGGGACACCGGCCCCAGGTCACCGCGTCAGGTCGGGACCCCGAACCCAGGTCCACGAGTCCGTCGACACCACAGCAACGGGTCACCGGGTCGTGTCGGGTAACCGGCCTGGTTCCCAGGTTCCGATGACCACCCCGGCACCAGGACCCCGGGTCACGTGGGGACACCGGCCCCAGGTGACCGGGTCACGTGGGGTCACCGGCCCCAGGTGACCGGGTCACGTGGGGTCACCGGCCCCAGGTGACCGGGTCACGTGGGGTCACCGGCCCCAGGTGACCTGGTCACGTGGGGTCACCGGCCCCAGGTGACCGGGTCACGTGGGGACACCGGCCCCAGGTGACCGGGTCACGTGGGGACACCGGCCCCAGGTGACCGGGTCACGTGGGGTCACCGGCCCCAGGTGACCGGGTCACGTGGGGTCACCGGCCCCAGGTGACCGGGTCACGTGGGGTCACCGGCCCCAGGTGACCGGGTCACGTGGGGACACCGGCCCCAGGTGACCGGGTCACGTGGGGTCACCGGCCCCAGGTGACCTGGTCACGTGGGGTCACCGGCCCCAGGTGACCGGGTCACGTGGGGTCACCGGCCCCAGGTGACCGGGTCACGTGGGGACACCGGCCCCAGGTCAGCGGGTCACGTGGGGACCCCGGACCCAGGTCAGCGGGTCACGTGGGGACACCGGCCCCAGGTAACCGGGTCATACCGAGTCCCCGGACCCAGGTCACCGGGTCAGTTCGGGACCCCGGACCCAGGTCGGGTCATGTCACGTCCCATGCCCGGGTCCCCGGGTTGGATTTTTACCCAGGCCCCGGGTCACAGGGTCATGTCGGGTCAACGGCCTGGGTACAAGGGTCTGGTGACCACCCCGACCCCAGGTCCCCGGGTCATGACGGGACACCGGACCAGGTCCCCGAGTCCGGTCGACACCACAGCCCCAGGTCACCGGGTCATGTCGGGACCCAGCCCGGGTCCCCGGGACGGGTTTTTACCCCAGCCGCAGATCACCGGGTCCTGTCGGGTACCCGGGTCGGGTCCCCTGGACAGGTCGGCACCCCGGCCCCGGGTCACGGGGTCATGTCGGGTCGCTGTCCCGGGTACCAGTGTCAGGTGACCACCCCGGCCCCGGGAGACGGAGTCATACCGGGTCCCCGGCCCGGGTCCCCGGGTTGCATCGGGACAAAAGCACCGGATCACTGGATCACGTGGGGGCCCGGGCCCGGGTCCCCGGGTTGCATCGGGACACCAGCGAAGGACCACCGGGTCCTGTCGGGTCCCCGGCCCGGGTCCCCTGGACAGGTCGTTAACCCGGCCCCAGGTCACCGGGTCGTGTCGGGTAACCGGCCTGGTTCCCAGGTTCCGGTGACCACCCCGGCACCAGGACCCCGGGTCACGTGGGGACCCCGGCCCCAGGTGACCGGGTCACGCGGGGTCACCGGCCCCAGGTCAGCGGGTCACGTGGGGTCACCGGCCCCAGGTCAGCGGGTCACGTGGGGACACCGGCCCCAGGTCACCGCGTCAGGTCGGGACCCCGAACCCAGGTCCACGAGTCCGTCGACACCACAGCAACGGGTCACCGGGTCGTGTCGGGTAACCGGCCTGGTTCCCAGGTTCCGATGACCACCCCGGCACCAGGACCCCGGGTCACGTGGGGACACCGGCCCCAGGTGACCGGGTCACGTGGGGTCACCGGCCCCAGGTGACCGGGTCACGTGGGGTCACCGGCCCCAGGTGACCGGGTCACGTGGGGTCACCGGCCCCAGGTGACCTGGTCACGTGGGGTCACCGGCCCCAGGTGACCGGGTCACGTGGGGACACCGGCCCCAGGTGACCGGGTCACGTGGGGACACCGGCCCCAGGTGACCGGGTCACGTGGGGTCACCGGCCCCAGGTGACCGGGTCACGTGGGGTCACCGGCCCCAGGTGACCGGGTCACGTGGGGTCACCGGCCCCAGGTGACCGGGTCACGTGGGGACACCGGCCCCAGGTGACCGGGTCACGTGGGGTCACCGGCCCCAGGTGACCTGGTCACGTGGGGTCACCGGCCCCAGGTGACCGGGTCACGTGGGGTCACCGGCCCCAGGTGACCGGGTCACGTGGGGACACCGGCCCCAGGTCAGCGGGTCACGTGGGGACCCCGGACCCAGGTCAGCGGGTCACGTGGGGACACCGGCCCCAGGTAACCGGGTCATACCGAGTCCCCGGACCCAGGTCACCGGGTCAGTTCGGGACCCCCGGACCCAGGTCGGGTCATGTCACGTCCCATGCCCGGGTCCCCGGGTTGGATTTTTACCCAGGCCCCGGGTCACAGGGTCATGTCGGGTCAACGGCCTGGGTACAAGGGTCTGGTGACCACCCCGACCCCAGGTCTCCGGGTCATGACGGGACACCGGACCAGGTCCCCGAGTCCGGTCGACACCACAGCCCCAGGTCACCGGGTCATGTCGGGACCCAGCCCGGGTCCCCGGGACGGGTTTTTACCCCAGCCGCAGATCACCGGGTCCTGTCGGGTACCCGGGTCGGGTCCCCTGGACAGGTCGGCACCCCGGCCCCGGGTCACGGGGTCATGTCGGGTCGCTGTCCCGGGTACCAGTGTCAGGTGACCACCCCGGCCCCGGGAGACGGAGTCATACCGGGTCCCCGGCCCGGGTCCCCGGGTTGCATCGGGACAAAAGCACCGGATCACTGGATCACGTGGGGGCCCGGGCCCGGGTCCCCGGGTTGCATCGGGACACCAGCGAAGGACCACCGGGTCCTGTCGGGTCCCCGGCCCGGGTCCCCTGGACAGGTCGTTAACCCGGCCCCAGGTCACCGGGTCATGTCGCGCACCCGGCCTGGTTCCCAGGTTCCGGTGACCACCCCGGCACCAGGACCCCGGGTCCCGTGGGGACCCCGGCACCAGGTGACTGGGTCACGTGGGGTCACCGGCCCCAGGTAACCAAGGCATGTCGGGACCCAGCCTGGGTCCCCGGGACGGGTTTTTACCCCAGCCGCAGATCACCGGGTCCTGTCGGGTCCCCGGCCCGGGTCCCCTGGACAGGTCGATAACCCGGCCCCAGGTCACCCGGTCATCTCGCGCTCCCGGCCTGGTTCCCAGGTTCCGATGACCACCCCGGCACCAGGACCCCGGGTCACGTGGGGACACCGGCCCCAGGTGACCGGGTCACGTGGGGTCACCGGCCCCAGGTCAGCGGGTCACGTGGGGACCCCGGCCCCAGGTGACCGGGTCACGTGGGGACCCCGGACCCAGGTAACCGGGTCATACCGAGTCCCCGGACCCAGGTCACCGGGTCAGTTCGGGACCCCGGACCCAGGTCGGGTCATGTCACGTCCCATGCCCGGGTCCCCGGGTTGGATTTTTACCCAGGCCCCGGGTCACAGGGTCATGTCGGGTCAACGGCCTGGGTACAAGGGTCTGGTGACCACCCCGACCCCAGGTCCCCGGGTCATGACGGGACACCGGACCAGGTCCCCGAGTCCGGTCGACACCACAGCCCCAGGTCACCGGGTCATGTCGGGACCCAGCCCGGGTCCCCGGGACGGGTTTTTACCCCAGCCGCAGATTACCGGGTCCTGTCGGGTACCCGGGTCGGGTCCCCTGGACAGGTCGGCACCCCGGCCCCGGGTCACGGGGTCATGTCGGGTCGCTGTCCCGGGTACCAGTGTCAGGTGACCACCCCGGCCCCGGGAGACGGAGTCATACCGGGTCCCCGGCCCAGGTCCCCAGGTTGCATCGGGACAAAAGCACCGGATCACTGGATCACGTGGGGGCCCGGGCCCGGGTCCCCGGGTTGCATCGGGACACCAGCGAAGGACCACCGGGTCCTGTCGGGTCCCCGGCCCGGGTCCCCTGGACAGGTCGTTAACCCGGCCCCAGGTCACCGGGTCGTGTCGGGTAACCGGCCTGGTTCCCAGGTTCCGGTGACCACCCCGGCACCAGGACCCCGGGTCCCGTGGGGACCCCGGCCCCAGGTGACCGGGTCACGCGGGGTCACCGGCCCCAGGTCAGCGGGTCACGTGGGGTCACCGGCCCCAGGTCAGCGGGTCACGTGGGGACACCGGCCCCAGGTCAGCGGGTCACGTGGGGACACCGGCCCCAGGTCACCGCGTCAGGTCGGGACCCCGAACCCAGGTCCACGAGTCCGTCGACACCACAGCCCCGGGTCACCGGGTCGTGTCGTGTAACCGGCCTGGTTCCCAGGTTCCGATGACCACCCCGGCACCAGGACTCTGGGTCACGTGGGGACACCGGCCCCAGGTCATCGGGTCACGTCGGGTCACCGGACCCAGGTGACCCGGTCACGTGGGGACACCGGCCCCAGGTGACCGGGTCACGTGGGGTCACCGGCCCCAGGTGACCGGGTCACGTGGGGTCACCGGCCCCAGGTGACCGGGTCACGTGGGGACACCGGCCCCAGGTGACCGGGTCACGTGGGGTCACCGGCCCCAGGTGACCGGGTCACGTGGGGTCACCGGCCCCAGGTCAGCGGGTCACGTGGGGACACCGGCCCCAGGTGACCGGGTCACGTGGGGTCACCGGCCCCAGGTGACCGGGTCACGTGGGGTCACCGGCCCCAGCTCAGCGGGTCACGTGGGGACACCGGCCCCAGGTCACCGGGTCACGTGGGGTCACCGGCCCCAGGTGACCGGGTCACGTGGGGTCACCGGCCCCAGGTGGCCGGGTCACGTGGGGTCACCGGCCCCAGGTGACCGGGTCACGTGGGGTCACCGGCCCCAGGTGACCGGGTCACGTGGGGTCACCGGCCCCAGGTGACCGGGTCACGTGGGGACACCGGCCCCAGGTGACCGGGTCACGTGGGGTCACCGGCCCCAGGTGACCGGATCACGTGGGGTCACCGGCCCCAGGTGACCGGGTCACGTGGGGTCACCGGCCCCAGGTGACCGGGTCACGTGGGGTCACCGGCCCCAGCTCAGCGGGTCACGTGGGGACACCGGCCCCAGCTCAGCGGGTCACGTGGGGACACCGGCCCCAGGTGACCGGGTCACGTGGGGTCACCGGCCCCAGGTGGCCGGGTCACGTTGGGTCACCGGCCCCAGGTGACCGGGTCACGTGGGGTCACCGGCCCCAGGTGACCGGGTCACGTGGGGACACCGGCCCCAGGTGACCGGGTCACGTGGGGTCACCGGCCCCAGGTGACCGGGTCACGTGGGGTCACCGGCCCCAGGTGACCGGGTCACGTGGGGTCACCGGCCCCAGGTGACCGGGTCACGTGGGGACACCGGCCCCAGGTGACCGGGTCACGTGGGGACACCGGCCCCAGGTGACCGGGTCACGTGGGGTCACCGGCCCCAGGTGACCGGGTCACGTGGGGTCACCGGCCCCAGGTGACCGGGTCACGTGGGGTCACCGGCCCCAGGTGACCGGGTCACGTGGGGACACCGGCCCCAGGTGACCGGGTCACGTGGGGACACCGGCCCCAGGTGACCTGGTCACGTGGGGTCACCGGCCCCAGGTGACCGGGTCACGTGGGGACACCGGCCCCAGGTCAGCGGGTCACGTGGGGACACCGGCCCCAGGTAACCGGGTCATACCGAGTCCCCGGACCCAGGTCACCGGGTCAGTTCGGGACCCCGGACCCAGGTCGGGTCATGTCACGTCCCATGCCCGGGTCCCCGGGTTGGATTTTTACCCAGGCCCCGGGTCACAGGGTCATGTCGGGTCAACGGCCTGGGTACAAGGGTCTGGTGACCACCCCGACCCCAGGTCTCCGGGTCATGACGGGACACCGGACCAGGTCCCCGAGTCCAGTCGACACCACAGCCCCAGGTCACCGGGTCATGTCGGGACCCAGCCCGGGTCCCCGGGACGGGTTTTTACCCCAGCCGCAGATCACCGGGTCCTGTCGGGTACCCGGGTCGGGTCCCCTGGACAGGTCGGCACCCTGGCCCCGGGTCACGGGGTCATGTCGGGTCGCTGTCCCGGGTACCAGTGTCAGGTGACCACCCCGGCCCCGGGAGACGGAGTCATACCGGGTCCCCGGCCCGGGTCCCCGGGTTGCATCGGGACAAAAGCACCGGATCACTGGATCACGTGGGGGCCCGGGCCCGGGTCCCCGGGTTGCATCGGGACACCAGCGAAGGACCACCGGGTCCTGTCGGGTCCCCGGCCCGGGTCCCCTGGACAGGTCGTTAACCCGGCCCCAGGTCACCGGGTCATGTCGCGCACCCGGCCTGGTTCCCAGGTTCCGGTGACCACCCCGGCACCAGGACCCCGGGTCCCGTGGGGACCCCGGCACCAGGTGACCTGGTCACGTGGGGTCACCGGCCCCAGGTAACCAAGGCATGTCGGGACCCAGCCCGGGTCCCCGGGACGGGTTTTTACCCCAGCCGCAGATCACCGGGTCCTGTCGGGTCCCCGGCCCGGGTCCCCTGGACAGGTTGATAACCCGGCCCCAGGTCACCCGGTCATCTCGCGCACCCGGCCTGGTTCCCAGGTTCCGATGACCACCCCGGCACCAGGACCCCGGGTCACGTGGGGACACCGGCCCCAGGTGACCGGGTCACGTGGGGTCACCGGCCCCAGGTCAGCGGGTCACGTGGGGACCCCGGCCCCAGGTGACCGGGTCACGTGGGGACCCCGGACCCAGGTAACCGGGTCATACCGAGTCCCCGGACCCAGGTCACCGGGTCAGTTCGGGACCCCGGACCCAGGTCGGGTCATGTCACGTCCCATGCCCGGGTCCCCGGGTTGGATTTTTACCCAGGCCCCGGGTCACAGGGTCATGTCGGGTCAACGGCCTGGGTACAAGGGTCTGGTGACCACCCCGACCCCAGGTCCCCGGGTCATGACGGGACACCGGACCAGGTCCCCGAGTCCGGTCGACACCACAGCCCCAGGTCACCGGGTCATGTCGGGACCCAGCCCGGGTCCCCGGGACGGGTTTTTACCCCAGCCGCAGATTACCGGGTCCTGTCGGGTACCCGGGTCGGGTCCCCTGGACAGGTCGGCACCCCGGCCCCGGGTCACGGGGTCATGTCGGGTCGCTGTCCCGGGTACCAGTGTCAGGTGACCACCCCGGCCCCGGGAGACGGAGTCATACCGGGTCCCCGGCCCAGGTCCCCGGGTTGCATCGGGACAAAAGCACCGGATCACTGGATCACGTGGGGGCCCGGGCCCGGGTCCCCGGGTTGCATCGGGACACCAGCGAAGGACCACCGGGTCCTGTCGGGTCCCCGGCCCGGGTCCCCTGGACAGGTCGTTAACCCGGCCCCAGGTCACCGGGTCGTGTCGGGTAACCGGCCTGGTTCCCAGGTTCCGGTGACCACCCCGGCACCAGGCCCCCGGATCCCGTGGGGACCCCGGCCCCAGGTGACCGGGTCACGCGGGGTCACCGGCCCCAGGTCAGCGGGTCACGTGGGGTCACCGGCCCCAGGTCAGCGGGTCACGTGGGGACACCGGCCCCAGGTCAGCGGGTCACGTGGGGACACCGGCCCCAGGTCACCGCGTCAGGTCGGGACCCCGAACCCAGGTCCACGAGTCCGTCGACACCACAGCCCCGGGTCACCGGGTCGTGTCGTGTAACCGGCCTGGTTCCCAGGTTCCGATGACCACCCCGGCACCAGGACTCTGGGTCACGTGGGGACACCGGCCCCAGGTCACCGGGTCACGTCGGGTCACCGGACCCAGGTGACCCGGTCACGTGGGGACACCGGCCCCAGGTGACCGGGTCACGTGGGGTCACCGGCCCCAGGTGACCGGGTCACGTGGGGTCACCGGCCCCAGGTGACCGGGTCACGTGGGGACACCGGCCCCAGGTGACCGGGTCACGTGGGGTCACCGGCCCCAGGTGACCGGGTCACGTGGGGACACCGGCCCCAGGTGACCGGGTCACGTGGGGTCACAGGCCCCAGGTCAGCGGGTCACGTGGGGACACCGGCCCCAGGTGACCGGGTCACGTGGGGTCACTGGCCCCAGGTGACCGGGTCACGTGGGGTCACCGGCCCCAGCTCAGCGGGTCACGTGGGGACACCGGCCCCAGGTCACCGGGTCACGTGGGGTCACCGGCCCCAGGTGACCGGGTCACGTGGGGTCACCGGCCCCAGGTGGCCGGGTCACGTGGGGTCACCGGCCCCAGGTGACCGGGTCACGTGGGGTCACCGGCCCCAGGTGACCGGGTCACGTGGGGACACCGGCCCCAGGTGACCGGGTCACGTGGGGTCACCGGCCCCAGGTGACCGGGTCACGTGGGGACACCGGCCCCAGGTGACCGGGTCACGTGGGGTCACCGGCCCCAGGTGACCGGGTCACGTGGGGTCACCGGCCCCAGGTGACCGGGTCACGTGGGGACACCGGCTCCAGCTCAGCGGGTCACGTGGGGACACCGGCCCCAGGTGACCGGGTCACGTGGGGTCACCGGCCCCAGGTGGCCGGGTCACGTGGGGTCACCGGCCCCAGGTGACCGGGTCACGTGGGGTCACCGGCCCCAGGTGACCGGGTCACGTGGGGACACCGGCCCCAGGTCACCGGGTCACGTGGGGTCACCGGCCCCAGGTGACCGGGTCACGTGGGGACACCGGCCCCAGTTGACCGGGTCACGTGGGGTCACCGGCCCCAGGTGACCAGGTCACGTGGGGTCACCGGCCCCAGGTGACCGGGTCACGTGGGGTCACCGGCCCCAGGTGACCGGGTCACGTGGGGTCACCGGCCCCAGGTGACCGGGTCACGTGGGGACACCGGCCCCAGGTCAGCGGGTCACGTGGGGACCCCGGCACCAGGTCAGCGGGTCACGTGGGGTCACCGGCCTCAGGTGACCGGGTCACGTGGGGTCACCGGCCCCAGGTGACCGGGTCACGTGGGGTCACCGGCCCCAGGTGACCGGGTCACGTGGGGACACCGGCCCCAGGTGACCGGGTCACGTGGGGTCACCGGCCCCAGGTGACCTGGTCACGTGGGGTCACCGGCCCCAGGTGACCGGGTCACGTGGGGTCACCGGCCCCAGGTGACCGGGTCACGTGGGGACACCGGCCTCAGGTCAGCGGGTCACGTGGGTACCCCGGACCCAGGTCAGCGGGTCATACCGAGTCCCCGGACCCAGGTCACCGGGTTAGTTCGGGACCCCGGACCCAGGTCGGGTCATGTCACGTCCCATGCCCGGGTCCCCGGGTTGGATTTTTACCCAGGCCCCGGGTCACAGGGTCATGTCGGGTCAACGGCCTGGGTACAAGGGTCTGGTGACCACCCCGACCCCAGGTCTCCGGGTCATGACGGGACACCGGACCAGGTCCCCGAGTCCGGTCGACACCACAGCCCCAGGTCACCGGGTCATGTCGGGACCCAGCCCGGGTCCCCGGGACGGGTTTTTACCCCAGCCGCAGATCACCGGGTCCTGTCGGGTACCCGGGTCGGGTCCCCTGGACAGGTCGGCACCCCGGCCCCGGGTCACGGGGTCATGTCGGGTCGCTGTCCCGGGTACCAGTGTCAGGTGACCACCCCGGCCCCGGGAGACGGAGTCATACCGGGTCCCCGGCCCGGGTCCCCGGGTTGCATCGGGACAAAAGCACCGGATCACTGGATCACGTGGGGGCCCGGGCCCGGGTCCCCGGGTTGCATCGGGACACCAGCGAAGGACCACCGGGTCCTGTCGGGTCCCCGGCCCGGGTCCCCTGGACAGGTCGTTAACCCGGCCCCAGGTCACCGGGTCATGTCGCGCACCCGGCCTGGTTCCCACGTTCCGGTGACCACCCCGGCACCAGGACCCCGGGTCCCGTGGGGACCCCGGCACCAGGTGACTGGGTCACGTGGGGTCACCGGCCCCAGGTGACCTGGTCACGTGGGGTCACCGGCCCCAGGTCACCGGGTCACGTGGGGTCACCGGCCCCAGGTGAACGGGTCACGTGGAGTCACCGGCCCCAGGTGACCGGGTCACGTGGGGTCACCGGCCCCAGGTGACCGGGTCACGTGGGGTCACCGGCCCCAGGTCAGCGGGTCACGTGGGGACACCGGCCCCAGGTGACCGGGTCACGTGGGGTCACCGGCCCCAGGTGACCGGGTCACGTGGGGTCACCGGCCCCAGGTGACCGGGTCACGTGGGGTCACCGGCCCCAGGTCAGCAGGTCACGTGGGGTCACCGGCCCCAGGTGAACGGGTCACGTGGGGTCACCGGCCCCAGCTCAGCGGGTCACGTGGGGACACCGGCCCCAGGTCACCGGGTCACGTGGGGTAACCGGCCCCAGGTGACCGGGTCACGTGGGGTCACCGGCCCCAGGTGGCCGGGTCACGTGGGGTCACCGGCCCCAGGTGACCGGGTCACGTGGGGTCACCGGCCCCAGGTGACCGGGTCACGTGGGGACACCGGCCCCAGGTCACCGGGTCACGTGGGGTCACCGGCCCCAGGTGACCGGGTCACGTGGGGTCACCGGCCCCAGGTGACCGGGTCACGTGGGGTCACCGGCCCCAGGTGACCGGGTCACGTGGGGACACCGGCCCCAGGTGACCGGGTCACGTGGGGACACCGGCCCCAGGTGACCGGGTCACGTGGGGACACCGGCCCCAGGTCACCGGGTCACGTGGGGTCACCGGCCCCAGGTGACCGGGTCACGTGGGGTCACCGGCCCCAGGTGACCGGGTCACGTGGGGACACCGGCCCCAGGTGACCGGGTCACGTGGGGTCACCGGCCCCAGGTGACCTGGTCACGTGGGGTCACCGGCCCCAGGTGACTGGGTCACGTGGGGTCACCGGCCCCAGGTGACCGGGTCACGTGGGGACACCGGCCTCAGGTCAGCGGGTCACGTGGGGACCCCGGACCCAGGTCAGCGGGTCACGTGGGGACACCGGCCCCAGGTAACCGGGTCATACCGAGTCCCCGGACCCAGGTCACCGGGTCAGTTCGGGACCCCGGACCCAGGTCGGGTCATGTCACGTCCCATGCCCGGGTCCCCGGGTTGGATTTTTACCCAGGCCCCGGGTCACAGGGTCATGTCGGGTCAACGGCCTGGGTACAAGGGTCTGGTGACCACCCCGACCCCAGGTCTCCGGGTCATGACGGGACACCGGACCAGGTCCCCGAGTCCGGTCGACACCACAGCCCCAGGTCACCGGGTCATGTCGGGACCCAGCCCGGGTCCCCGGGACGGGTTTTTACCCCAGCCGCAGATCACCGGGTCCTGTCGGGTACCCGGGTCGGGTCCCCTGGACAGGTCGGCACCCCGGCCCCGGGTCACGGGGTCATGTCGGGTCGCTGTCCCGGGTACCAGTGTCAGGTGACCACCCCGGCCCCGGGAGACGGAGTCATACCGGGTCCCCGGCCCGGGTCCCCGGGTTGCATCGGGACAAAAGCACTGGATCACTGGATCACGTGGGGGCCCGGGCCCGGGTCCCCGGGTTGCATCGGGACACCAGCGAAGGACCACCGGGTCCTGTCGGGTCCCCGGCCCGGGTCCCCTGGACAGGTCGTTAACCCGGCCCCAGGTCACCGGGTCGTGTCGGGTAACCGGCCTGGTTCCCAGGTTCCGGTGACCACCCCGGCACCAGGACGCCGGGTCCCGTGGGGACCCCGGCACCAGGTGACCTGGTCACGTGGGGTCACCGGCCCCAGGTGACCGGGTCACGTGGGGTCACCGGCCCCAGGTGACCGGGTCACGTGGGGTCACCGGCCCCAGGTGACCGGGTCACGTGGGGTCACCGGCCCCAGGTGACCGGGTCTCGTGGGGTCACCGGCCCCAGGTGACCGGGTCACGTGGGGACACCGGCCCCAGGTGACCGGGTCACGTGGGGTCACCGGGCTCAGGTGACCGGGTCACGTGGGGTCACCGGCCCCAGGTGACCTGGTCACGTGGGGTCACCGGCCCCAGGTGACCGGGTCACGTGGGGTCACCGGCCCCAGGTGACCGGGTCACGTGGGGACACCGGCCCCAGGTGACCGGGTCACGTGGGGTCACCGGCCCCAGGTAACCAAGGCATGTCGGGACCCAGCCCGGGTCCCCGGGACGGGTTTTTACCCCAGCCGCAGATCACCGGGTCCTGTCGGGTCCCCGGCCCGGGTCCCCTGGACAGGTTGATAACCCGGCCCCAGGTCACCCGGTCATCTCGCGCTCCCGGCCTGGTTCCCAGGTTCCGATGACCACCCCGGCACCAGGACCCCGGGTCACGTGGGGTCACCGGCCCCAGGTGACTGGGTCACGTGGGGTCACCGGCCCCAGGTGACCGGGTCACGTGGGGACACCGGCCTCAGGTCAGCGGGTCACGTGGGGACCCCGGACCCAGGTCAGCGGGTCACGTGGGGACACCGGCCCCAGGTAACCGGGTCATACCGAGTCCCCGGACCCAGGTCACCGGGTCAGTTCGGGACCCCGGACCCAGGTCGGGTCATGTCACGTCCCATGCCCGGGTCCCCGGGTTGGATTTTTACCCAGGCCCCGGGTCACAGGGTCATGTCGGGTCAACGGCCTGGGTACAAGGGTCTGGTGACCACCCCGACCCCAGGTCTCCGGGTCATGACGGGACACCGGACCAGGTCCCCGAGTCCGGTCGACACCACAGCCCCAGGTCACCGGGTCATGTCGGGACCCAGCCCGGGTCCCCGGGACGGGTTTTTTACCCCAGCCGCAGATCACCGGGTCCTGTCGGGTACCCGGGTCGGGTCCCCTGGACAGGTCGGCACCCCGGCCCCGGGTCACGGGGTCATGTCGGGTCGCTGTCCCGGGTACCAGTGTCAGGTGACCACCCCGGCCCCGGGAGACGGAGTCATACCGGGTCCCCGGCCCGGGTCCCCGGGTTGCATCGGGACAAAAGCACCGGATCACTGGATCACGTGGGGGCCCGGGCCCGGGTCCCCGGGTTGCATCGGGACACCAGCGAAGGACCACCGGGTCCTGTCGGGTCCCCGGCCCGGGTCCCCTGGACAGGTCGTTAACCCGGCCCCAGGTCACCGGGTCATGTCGCGCACCCGGCCTGGTTCCCACGTTCCGGTGACCACCCCGGCACCAGGACCCCGGGTCCCGTGGGGACCCCGGCACCAGGTGACCGGGTCACGTGGGGTCACCGGCCCCAGGTGACCTGGTCACGTGGGGTCACCGGCCCCAGGTCACCGGGTCACGTGGGGTCACCGGCCCCAGGTGACCGGGTCACGTGGGGTCACCGGCCCCAGGTGACCGGGTCACGTGGGGTCACCGGCCCCAGGTCAGCGGGTCACGTGGGGACACCGGCCCCAGGTGACCGGGTCATGTGGGGTCACCGGCCCCAGGTGACCGGGTCACGTGGGGTCACCGGCCCCAGCTCAGCGGGTCACGTGGGGTCACCGGCCCCAGGTGACCGGGTCACGTGGGGTCACCGGCCCCAGGTGACCGGGTCACGTGGGGTCACCGGCCCCAGGTGGCCGGGTCACGTGGGGTCACCGGCCCCAGGTGACCGGGTCACGTGGGGTCACCGGCCCCAGGTGACCGGGTCACGTGGGGTCACCGGCCCCAGGTGACCGGGTCACGTGGGGTCACCGGCCCCAGGTGACCGGGTCACGTGGGGTCACCGGCCCCAGGTGACCGGGTCAAGTGGGGTCACCGGCCCCAGGTGACCGGGTCACGTGGGGTCACCGGCCCCAGGTGACCGGGTCACGTGGGGACACCGGCCCCAGGTGACCGGGTCACGTGGGGTCACCGGCCCCAGGTGACCGGGTCACGTGGGGTCACCGGCCCCAGGTGACCGGGTCACGTGGGGTCACCGGCCCCAGCTCAGCGGGTCACGTGGGGACACCGGCCCCAGGTCACCGGGTCACGTGGGGTCACCGGCCCCAGGTGACCGGGTCACGTGGGGTCACCGGCCCCAGGTGGCCGGGTCACGTGGGGTCACCGGCCCCAGGTGACCGGGTCACGTGGGGTCACCGGCCCCAGGTGACCGGGTCACGTGGGGACACCGGCCCCAGGTCACCGGGTCACGTGGGGTCACCGGCCCCAGGTGACCCGGTCACGTGGGGTCACCGGGCCCAGGTGACCGGGTCACGTGGGGTCACCGGCCCCAGGTGACCGGGTCACGTGGGGTCACCGGCCCCAGGTGACCGGGTCACGTGGGGTCACCGGCCCCAGGTGACCGGGTCACGTGGGGTCACCGGCCCCAGGTGACCGGGTCACGTGGGGACACCGGCCCCAGGTGACCGGGTCACGTGGGGTCACCGGCCCCAGGTGACCGGGTCACGTGGGGACACCGGCCCCAGGTGACCGGGTCACGTGGGGTCACCGGCCCCAGGTGACCGGGTCACGTGGGGTCACCGGCCCCAGGTGACCGGGTCACGTGGGGTCACCGGCCCCAGGTGACCTGGTCACGTGGGGTCACCGGCCCCAGGTGACTGGGTCACGTGGGGTCACCGGCCCCAGGTGACCGGGTCACGTGGGGACACCGGCCTCAGGTCAGCGGGTCACGTGGGGACCCCGGACCCAGGTCAGCGGGTCACGTGGGGACACCGGCCCCAGGTAACCGGGTCATACCGAGTCCCCGGACCCAGGTCACCGGGTCAGTTCGGGACCCCGGACCCAGGTCGGGTCATGTCACGTCCCATGCCCGGGTCCCCGGGTTGGATTTTTACCCAGGCCCCGGGTCACAGGGTCATGTCGGGTCAACGGCCTGGGTACAAGGGTCTGGTGACCACCCCGACCCCAGGTCTCCGGGTCATGACGGGACACCGGACCAGGTCCCCGAGTCCGGTCGACACCACAGCCCCAGGTCACCGGGTCATGTCGGGACCCAGCCCGGGTCCCCGGGACGGGTTTTTACCCCAGCCGCAGATCACCGGGTCCTGTCGGGTACCCGGGTCGGGTCCCCTGGACAGGTCGGCACCCCGGCCCCGGGTCACGGGGTCATGTCGGGTCGCTGTCCCGGGTACCAGTGTCAGGTGACCACCCCGGCCCCGGGAGACGGAGTCATACCGGGTCCCCGGCCCGGGTCCCCGGGTTGCATCGGGACAAAAGCACCGGATCACTGGATCACGTGGGGGCCCGGGCCCGGGTCCCCGGGTTGCATCGGGACACCAGCGAAGGACCACCGGGTCCTGTCGGGTCCCCGGCCCGGGTCCCCTGGACAGGTCGTTAACCCGGCCCCAGGTCACCGGGTCATGTCGCGCACCCGGCCTGGTTCCCAGGTTCCGGTGACCACCCCGGCACCAGGACCCCGGGTCCCGTGGGGACCCCGGCACCAGGTGACTGGGTCACGCGGGGTCACCGGCCCCAGGTGACCTGGTCACGTGGGGTCACCGGCCCCAGGTGACCTGGTCACGTGGGGTCACCGGCCCCAGGTGACCGGGTCACGTGGGGTCACCGGCCCCAGGTGACCGGGTCACGTGGGGACACCGGCCCCAGGTGACCGGGTCACGTGGGGTCACCGGCCCCAGGTGACCGGGTCTCGTGGGGTCACCGGCCCCAGGTGACCGGGTCACGTGGGGTCACCGGCCCCAGGTGACCGGGTCACGTGGGGTCACCGGCCCCAGGTGACCGGGTCACGTGGGGTCACCGGCCCCAGGTGGCCGGGTCACGTGGGGTCACCGGCCCCAGGTCACCGGGTCACGTGGGGACACCGGGCCCAGGTCACCGGGTCACGTGGGGTCACCGGCCCCAGGTGACCGGGTCACGTGGGGTCACCGGGCCCAGGTGACCGGGTCACGTGGGGTCACCGGCCCCAGGTGACCGGGTCACGTGGGGTCACCGGCCCCAGGTCAGCGGGTCACGTGGGGTCACCGGCCCCAGGTGACCGGGTCACGTGGGGTCACCGGCCCCAACTCAGCGGGTCACGTGGGGACACCGGCCCCAGGTCACCGGGTCACGTGGGGTCACCGGCCCCAGGTGACCGGGTCATGTGGGGTCACCAGCCCCAGGTGGCCGGGTCACGTGGGGTCACCGGCCCCAGGTGACCGGGTCACGTGGGGTCACCGGCCCCAGGTGACCGGGTCACGTGGGGACACCGGCCCCAGGTGACCGGGTCACGTGGGGTCACCGGCCCCAGGTGACCGGGTCACGTGGGGTCACAGGGCCCAGGTGACCGGGTCACGTGGTGTCACCGGCCCCAGGTGACCGGGTCACGTGGTGTCACCGGCCCCAGGTGACCGGGTCACGTGGGGTCACCGGCCCCAGGTGACCGGGTCACGTGGGGTCACCGGCCCCAGGTGACCGGGTCACGTGGGGACACCGGCCCCAGGTGACCGGGTCACGTGGGGTCACCGGCCCCAGGTGACCGGGTCACGTGGGGACACCGGCCCCAGGTGACCGGGTCACGTGGGGTCACCGGCCCCAGGTGACCGGGTCACGTGGGGTCACAGGCCCCAGGTGACCGGGTCACGTGGGGACACCGGCCCCAGGTGACCGGGTCACGTGGGGTCACCGGCCCCAGGTGACCGGGTCACGTGGGGTCACCGGCCCCAGGTGACTGGGTCACGTGGGGTCACCGGCCCCAGGTGACCGGGTCACGTGGGGACACCGGCCTCAGGTCAGCGGGTCACGTGGGGACCCCGGACCCAGGTCAGCGGGTCACGTGGGGACACCGGCCCCAGGTAACCGGGTCATACCGAGTCCCCGGACCCAGGTCACCGGGTCAGTTCGGGACCCCGGACCCAGGTCGGGTCATGTCACGTCCCATGCCCGGGTCCCCGGGTTGGATTTTTACCCAGGCCCCGGGTCACAGGGTCATGTCGGGTCAACGGCCTGGGTACAAGGGTCTGGTGACCACCCCGACCCCAGGTCTCCGGGTCATGACGGGACACCGGACCAGGTCCCCGAGTCCGGTCGACACCACAGCCCCAGGTCACCGGGTCATGTCGGGACCCAGCCCGGGTCCCCGGGACGGGTTTTTACCCCAGCCGCAGATCACCGGGTCCTGTCGGGTACCCGGGTCGGGTCCCCTGGACAGGTCGGCACCCCGGCCCCGGGTCACGGGGTCATGTCGGGTCGCTGTCCCGGGTACCAGTGTCAGGTGACCACCCCGGCCCCGGGAGACGGAGTCATACCGGGTCCCCGGCCCGGGTCCCCGGGTTGCATCGGGACAAAAGCACCGGATCACTGGATCACGTGGGGGCCCGGGCCCGGGTCCCCGGGTTGCATCGGGACACCAGCGAAGGACCACCGGGTCCTGTCGGGTCCCCGGCCCGGGTCCCCTGGACAGGTCGTTAACCCGGCCCCAGGTCACCGGGTCATGTCGCGCACCCGGCCTGGTTCCCAGGTTCCGGTGACCACCCCGGCACCAGGACCCCGGGTCCCGTGGGGACCCCGGCACCAGGTGACTGGGTCACGTGGGGTCACCGGCCCCAGGTGACCTGGTCACGTGGGGTCACCGGCCCCAGGTGACCTGGTCACGTGGGGTCACCGGCCCCAGGTGACCGGGTCACGTGGGGTCACCGGCCCCAGGTGACCGGGTCACGTGGGGTCACCGGCCCCAGGTGACCGGGTCTCGTGGGGTCACCGGCCCCAGGTGACCGGGTCACGTGGGGACACCGGCCCCAGGTGACCGGGTCACGTGGGGTCACCGGCCTCAGGTGACCGGGTCACGTGGGGTCACCGGCCCCAGGTAACCAAGGCATGTCGGGACCCAGCCCGGGTCCCCGGGACGGGTTTTTACCCCAGCCGCAGATCACCGGGTCCTGTCGGGTCCCCGGCCCGGGTCCCCTGGACAGGTTGATAACCCGGCCCCAGGTCACCCGGTCATCTCGCGCACCCGGCCTGGTTCCCAGGTTCCGATGACCACCCCGGCACCAGGACCCCGGGTCCCGTGGGGACCCCGGACCCAGGTGAACGGGTCACGCGGGGTCACCGGCCCCAGGTCAGCGGGTCACGTGGGGTCACCGGCCCCAGGTCAGCGGGTCACGTGGGGACACCGGCCCCAGGTCAGCGGGTCACGTGGGGACACCGGCCCCAGGTCACCGCGTCAGGTCGGGACCCCGAACCCAGGTCCACGAGTCCGTCGACACCACAGCAACGGGTCACCGGGTCGTGTCGGGTAACCGGCCTGGTTCCCAGGTTCCGATGACCACCCCGGCACCAGGACTCTGGGTCACGTGGGGACACCGGCCCCAGGTTACCGGGTCACGTCGGGTCACCGGCCCCAGGTGACCCGGTCACGTGGGGACACCGGCCCCAGGTGACCGGGTCACGTGGGGTCACCGGCCCCAGGTGACCCGGTCACGTGGGGTCACCGGCCCCAGGTGACCGGGTCACGTGGGGTCACCGGCCCCAGGTGACCGGGTCACGTGGGGACACCGGCCCCAGGTGACCGGGTCACGTGGGGTCACCGGCCCCAGGTGACCGGGTCACGTGGGGTCACCGGCCCCAGGTCAGCGGGTCACGTGGGGTCACCGGCCCCAGGTGACCTGGTCACGTGGGGACACCGGCCCCAGGTGACCGGGTCACGTGGGGACACCGGCCCCAGGTGACCGGGTCACGTGGGGTCACCGGCCCCAGGTCAGCGGGTCACGTGGGGACACCGGCCCCAGGTCACCGGGTCACGTGGGGTCACCGGCCCCAGGTGACCGGGTCACGTGGGGTCACCGGCCCCAGCTCAGCGGGTCACGTGGGGACACCGGCCCCAGGTCACTGGGTCACGTGGGGTCACCGGCCCCAGGTGACCGGGTCACGTGGGGTCACCGGCCCCAGGTGGCCGGGTCACGTGGGGTCACCGGCCCCAGGTGACCGGGTCACGTGGGGACACCGGCCCCAGGTCACCGGGTCACGTGGGGTCACCGGCCCCAGGTGACCGGGTCACGTGGGGTCACCGGCCCCAGGTGACCGGGTCACGTGGGGTCACCGGCACCAGGTGACCGGGTCACGTGGGGACACCGGCCCCAGGTGACCGGGTCACGTGGGGTCACCGGCCCCAGGTGACCGGGTCACGTGGGGTCACCGGCCCCAGGTGACCCGGTCACGTGGGGTCACCGGCCCCAGGTGACCGGGTCACGTGGGGTCACCGGCCCCAGGTCAGCGGGTCACGTGGGGACACCGGCCCCAGGTAACCAAGGCATGTCGGGACCCAGCCCGGGTCCCCGGGACGGGTTTTTACCCCAGCCGCAGATCACCGGGTCCTGTCGGGTACCCGGGTCGGGTCCCCTGGACAGGTCGGCACCCCGGCCCCGGGTCACGGGGTCATGTCGGGTCGCTGTCCCGGGTACCATTGTCAGGTGACCACCCCGGCCCCGGGAGACGGAGTCATACCGGGTCCCCGGCCCAGGTCCCCGGGTTGCATCGGGACAAAAGCACCGGATCACTGGATCACGTGGGGGCCCGGGCCCGGGTCCCCGGGTTGCATCGGGACACCAGCGAAGGACCACCGGGTCCTGTCGGGTCCCCGGCCCGGGTCCCCTGGACAGGTCGTTAACCCGGCCCCAGGTCACCGGGTCGTGTCGGGTAACCGGCCTGGTTCCCAGGTTCCGGTGACCACCCCGGCACCAGGACCCCGGGTCTCGTGGGGACCCCGGCCCCAGGTGACCGGGTCACGCGGGGTCACCGGCCCCAGGTCAGCGGGTCACGTGGGGTCACCGGCCCCAGCTCAGCGGGTCACGTGGGGACACCGGCCCCAGGTCACCGCGTCAGGTCGGGACCCCGAACCCAGGTCCACGAGTCCGTCGACACCACAGCAACGGGTCACCGGGTCGTGTCGGGTAACCGGCCTGGTTCCCAGGTTCCGATGACCACCCCGGAACCAGGACCCCGGGTCACGTGGGGACACCGGCCCCAGGTGACCGGGTCACGTGGGGTCACCGGCCCCAGGTCATCGGGTCACGTGGGGTCACCGGCCCCAGGTGACCTGGTCACGTGGGGTCACCGGCCCCAGGTGACCGGGTCACGTGGGGTCACCGGCCCCAGGTGACCGGGTCACGTGGGGTCACCGGCCCCAGGTGACCGGGTCACGTGGGGTCACCGGCCCCAGGTGACCGGGTCACGTGGGGTCACCGGTCCCAGGTGAACGGGTCACGTGGGGTCACCGGCCCCAGGTCAGCGGGTCACGTGGGGACACCGGCCCCAGGTCACCGGGTCACGTGGGGTCACCGGCCCCAGGTGACCGGGTCACGTGGGGTCACCGGCCCCAGCTCAGCGGGTCACGTGGGGACACCGGCCCCAGGTCACCGGGTCACGTGGGGTCACCGGCCCCAGGTCACCGGGTCACGTGGGGTCACCGGCCCCAGGTGGCCGGGTCACGTGGGGTCACCGGCCCCAGGTGACCGGGTCACGTGGGGTCACCGGCCCCAGGTGACCGGGTCACGTGGGGACACCGGCCCCAGGTCACCGGGTCACGTGGGGTCACCGGCCCCAGGTGACCGGGTCACGTGGGGTCACCGGCCCCAGGTGACCGGGTCACGTGGGGACACCGGCCCCAGGTGACCGGGTCACGTGGGGTCACCGGCCCCAGGTGACCGGGTCACGTGGGGTCACCGGCCCCAGGTGACCCGGTCACGTGGGGTCACCGGCCCCAGGTGACCGGGTCACGTGGGGTCACCGGCCCCAGGTGACCGGGTCACGTGGGGTCACCGGCCCCAGGTGACCGGGTCACGTGGGGACACCGGCCCCAGGTAACCAAGGCATGTCGGGACCCAGCCTGGGTCCCCGGGACGGGTTTTTACCCCAGCCGCAGATCACCGGGTCCTGTCGGGTACCCGGGTCGGGTCCCCTGGACAGGTCGGCACCCCGGCCCCGGGTCACGGGGTCATGTCGGGTCGCTGTCCCGGGTACCAGTGTCAGGTGACCACCCCGGCCCCGGGAGACGGAGTCATACCGGGTCCCCGGCCCAGGTCCCCGGGTTGCATCGGGACAAAAGCACCGGATCACTGGATCACGTGGGGGCCCGGGCCCGGGTCCCCGGGTTGCATCGGGACACCAGCGAAGGACCACCGGGTCCTGTCGGGTCCCCGGCCCGGGTCCCCTGGACAGGTCGTTAACCCGGCCCCAGGTCACCGGGTCGTGTCGGGTAACCGGCCTGGTTCCCAGGTTCCGGTGACCACCCTGGCACCAGGACCCCGGGTCCCGTGGGGACCCCGGCCCCAGGTGACCGGGTCACGCGGGGTCACCGGCCCCAGGTCAGCGGGTCACGTGGGGTCACCGGCCCCAGGTCAGCGGGTCACGTGGGGACACCGGCCCCAGGTCACCGCGTCAGGTCGGGACCCCGAACCCAGGTCCACGAGTCCGTCGACACCACAGCAACGGGTCACCGGGTCGTGTCGGGTAACCGGCCTGGTTCCCAGGTTCCGATGACCACCCCGGCACCAGGACCCCGGGTCACGTGGGGACACCGGCCCCAGGTGACCGGGTCACGTGGGGTCACCGGCCCCAGGTCATCGGGTCACGTGGGGTCACCGGCCCCAGGTGACCTGGTCACGTGGGGTCACCGGCCCCAGGTGACCGGGTCACGTGGGGTCACCGGCCCCAGGTGACCGGGTCACGTTGGGTCACCGGCCCCAGGTGACCGGGTCACGTGGGGTCACCGGCCCCAGGTGGCCGGGTCACGTGGGGTCACCGGCCCCAGGTGACCGGGTCACGTGGGGTCACCAGCCCCAGGTGACCGGGTCACGTGGGGTCACCGGCCCCAGGTGACCGGGTCACGTGGGGACACCGGCCCCAGGTGACCGGGTCACGTGGGGTCACCGGCCCCAGGTGACCGGGTCACGTGGGGTCACCGGCCCCAGGTGACCGGGTCACGTGGGGTCACCGGCCCCAGGTGACCGGGTCACGTGGGGTCACCGGCCCCAGGTGACCGGGTCACGTGGGGACACCGGCCCCAGGTGACCGGGTCACGTGGGGTCACCGGCCCCAGGTGACCTGGTCACGTGGGGTCACCGGCCCCAGGTGACCGGTTCACGTGGGGACACCAGCCTCAGGTCAGCGGGTCACCTGGGGACCCCGGACCCAGGTCAGCGGGTCACGTGGGGACACCGGCCCCAGGTAACCGGGTCATACCGAGTCCCCGGACCCAGGTCACCGGGTCAGTTCGGGACCCCGGACCCAGGTCGGGTCATGTCACGTCCCATGCCCGGGTCCCCGGGTTGGATTTTTACCCAGGCCCCGGGTCACAGGGTCATGTCGGGTCAACGGCCTGGGTACAAGGGTCTGGTGACCACCCCGACCCCAGGTCTCCGGGTCATGACGGGACACCGGACCAGGTCCCCGAGTCCGGTCGACACCACAGCCCCAGGTCACCGGGTCATGTCGGGACCCAGCCCGGGTCCCCGGGACGGGTTTTTACCCCAGCCGCAGATCACCGGGTCCTGTCGGGTACCCGGGTCGGGTCCCCTGGACAGGTCGGCACCCCGGCCCCGGGTCACGGGGTCATGTCGGGTCGCTGTCCCGGGTACCAGTGTCAGGTGACCACCCCGGCCCCGGGAGACGGAGTCATACCGGGTCCCCGGCCCGGGTCCCCGGGTTGCATCGGGACAAAAGCACCGGATCACTGGATCACGTGGGGGCCCGGGCCCGGGTCCCCGGGTTGCATCGGGACACCAGCGAAGGACCACCGGGTCCTGTCGGGTCCCCGGCCCGGGTCCCCTGGACAGGTCGTTAACCCGGCCCCAGGTCACCGGGTCATGTCGCGCACCCGGCCTGGTTCCCAGGTTCCGGTGACCACCCCGGCACCAGGACCCCGGGTCCCGTGGGGACCCCGGCACCAGGTGACTGGGTCACGCGGGGTCACCGGCCCCAGGTGACCTGGTCACGTGGGGTCACCGGCCCCAGGTGACCTGGTCACGTGGGGTCACCGGCCCCAGGTGACCGGGTCACGTGGGGTCACCGGCCCCAGGTGACCGGGTCACGTGGGGTCACCGGCCCCAGGTGACCGGGTCACGTGGGGTCACCGGCCCCAGGTGACCGGGTCACGTGGGGACACCGGCCCCAGGTGACCGGGTCACGTGGGGTCACCGGCCCCAGGTGACCTGGTCACGTGGGGTCACCGGCCCCAGGTGACCGGGTCACGTGGGGACACCAGCCTCAGGTCAGCGGGTCACCTGGGGACCCCGGACCCAGGTCAGCGGGTCACGTGGGGACACCGGCCCCAGGTAACCGGGTCATACCGAGTCCCCGGACCCAGGTCACCGGGTCAGTTCGGGACCCCGGACCCAGGTCGGGTCATGTCACGTCCCATGCCCGGGTCCCCGGGTTGGATTTTTACCCAGGCCCCGGGTCACAGGGTCATGTCGGGTCAACGGCCTGGGTACAAGGGTCTGGTGACCACCCCGACCCCAGGTCTCCGGGTCATGACGGGACACCGGACCAGGTCCCCGAGTCCGGTCGACACCACAGCCCCAGGTCACCGGGTCATGTCGGGACCCAGCCCGGGTCCCCGGGACGGGTTTTTACCCCAGCCGCAGATCACCGGGTCCTGTCGGGTACCCGGGTCGGGTCCCCTGGACAGGTCGGCACCCCGGCCCCGGGTCACGGGGTCATGTCGGGTCGCTGTCCCGGGTACCAGTGTCAGGTGACCACCCCGGCCCCGGGAGACGGAGTCATACCGGGTCCCCGGCCCGGGTCCCCGGGTTGCATCGGGACAAAAGCACCGGATCACTGGATCACGTGGGGGCCCGGGCCCGGGTCCCCGGGTTGCATCGGGACACCAGCGAAGGACCACCGGGTCCTGTCGGGTCCCCGGCCCGGGTCCCCTGGACAGGTCGTTAACCCGGCCCCAGGTCACCGGGTCATGTCGCGCACCCGGCCTGGTTCCCAGGTTCCGGTGACCACCCCGGCACCAGGACCCCGGGTCCCGTGGGGACCCCGGCACCAGGTGACTGGGTCACGCGGGGTCACCGGCCCCAGGTGACCTGGTCACGTGGGGTCACCGGCCCCAGGTGACCTGGTCACGTGGGGTCACCGGCCCCAGGTGACCGGGTCACGTGGGGTCACCGGCCCCAGGTGACCGGGTCACGTGGGGTCACCGGCCCCAGGTCAGCGGGTCACGTGGGGTCACCGGCCCCAGGTCAGCGGGTCACGTGGGGACACCGGCCCCAGGTCACCGCGTCAGGTCGGGACCCCGAACCCAGGTCCACGAGTCCGTCGACACCACAGCAACGGGTCACCGGGTCGTGTCGGGTAACCGGCCTGGTTCCCAGGTTCCGATGACCACCCCGGCACCAGGACCCCGGGTCACGTGGGGACACCGGCCCCAGGTGACCGGGTCACGTGGGGTCACCGGCCCCAGGTCATCGGGTCACGTGGGGTCACCGGCCCCAGGTGACCTGGTCACGTGGGGTCACCGGCCCCAGGTGACCGGGTCACGTGGGGTCACCGGCCCCAGGTGACCGGGTCACGTGGGGTCACCGGCCCCAGGTGACCGGGTCACGTGGGGTCACCGGCCCCAGCTCAGCGGGTCACATGGGGACACCGGCCCCAGGTCACTGGGTCACGTGGGGTCACCGGCCCCAGGTGACCGGGTCACGTGGGGTCACCGGCCCCAGGTGGCCGGGTCACGTGGGGTCACCGGCCCCAGGTGACCGGGTCACGTGGGGACACCGGCCCCAGGTCACCGGGTCACGTGGGGTCACCGGCCCCAGGTGACCGGGTCACGTGGGGTCACCGGCCCCAGGTGACCGGGTCACGTGGGGTCACCGGCACCAGGTGACCGGGTCACGTGGGGACACCGGCCCCAGGTGACCGGGTCACGTGGGGTCACCGGCCCCAGGTGACCGGGTCACGTGGGGTCACCGGCCCCAGGTGACCCGGTCACGTGGGGTCACCGGCCCCAGGTGACCGGGTCACGTGGGGTCACCGGCCCCAGGTCAGCGGGTCACGTGGGGACACCGGCCCCAGGTAACCAAGGCATGTCGGGACCCAGCCCGGGTCCCCGGGACGGGTTTTTACCCCAGCCGCAGATCACCGGGTCCTGTCGGGTACCCGGGTCGGGTCCCCTGGACAGGTCGGCACCCCGGCCCCGGGTCACGGGGTCATGTCGGGTCGCTGTCCCGGGTACCATTGTCAGGTGACCACCCCGGCCCCGGGAGACGGAGTCATACCGGGTCCCCGGCCCAGGTCCCCGGGTTGCATCGGGACAAAAGCACCGGATCACTGGATCACGTGGGGGCCCGGGCCCGGGTCCCCGGGTTGCATCGGGACACCAGCGAAGGACCACCGGGTCCTGTCGGGTCCCCGGCCCGGGTCCCCTGGACAGGTCGTTAACCCGGCCCCAGGTCACCGGGTCGTGTCGGGTAACCGGCCTGGTTCCCAGGTTCCGGTGACCACCCCGGCACCAGGACCCCGGGTCTCGTGGGGACCCCGGCCCCAGGTGACCGGGTCACGCGGGGTCACCGGCCCCAGGTCAGCGGGTCACGTGGGGTCACCGGCCCCAGGTCAGCGGGTCACGTGGGGACACCGGCCCCAGGTCACCGCGTCAGGTCGGGACCCCGAACCCAGGTCCACGAGTCCGTCGACACCACAGCAACGGGTCACCGGGTCGTGTCGGGTAACCGGCCTGGTTCCCAGGTTCCGATGACCACCCCGGCACCAGGAC
This sequence comes from Somateria mollissima, assembly GCA_951411735.1. Lineage (NCBI taxonomy): Eukaryota > Metazoa > Chordata > Aves > Anseriformes > Anatidae > Somateria > Somateria mollissima. The sequence goes on along the minus strand of CATOCB010000293.1, from coordinate 445,682 downwards.
CCCGGGTCACGTGGGGACACCGGCCCCAGGTGACCGGGTCACGTGGGGTCACCGGCCCCAGGTCATCGGGTCACGTGGGGTCACCGGCCCCAGGTGACCGGGTCACGTGGGGTCACCGGCCCCAGGTGACCGGGTCACGTGGGGTCACCGGCCCCAGGTGACCGGGTCACGTGGGGTCACCGGTCCCAGGTGAACGGGTCACGTGGGGTCACCGGCCCCAGGTCAGCGGGTCACGTGGGGACACCGGCCCCAGGTCACCGGGTCACGTGGGGTCACCGGCCCCAGGTGACCGGGTCACGTGGGGTCACCGGCCCCAGCTCAGCGGGTCACGTGGGGACACCGGCCCCAGGTCACCGGGTCACGTGGGGTCACCGGCCCCAGGTCACCGGGTCACGTGGGGTCACCGGCCCCAGGTGGCCGGGTCACGTGGGGTCACCGGCCCCAGGTGACCGGGTCACGTGGGGTCACCGGCCCCAGGTGACCGGGTCACGTGGGGACACCGGCCCCAGGTCACCGGGTCACGTGGGGTCACCGGCCCCAGGTGACCGGGTCACGTGGGGTCACCGGCCCCAGGTGACCGGGTCACGTGGGGACACCGGCCCCAGGTGACCGGGTCACGTGGGGTCACCGGCCCCAGGTGACCGGGTCACGTGGGGTCACCGGCCCCAGGTGACCCGGTCACGTGGGGTCACCGGCCCCAGGTGACCGGGTCACGTGGGGTCACCGGCCCCAGGTGACCGGGTCACGTGGGGACACCGGCCCCAGGTAACCAAGGCATGTCGGGACCCAGCCTGGGTCCCCGGGACGGGTTTTTACCCCAGCCGCAGATCACCGGGTCCTGTCGGGTACCCGGGTCGGGTCCCCTGGACAGGTCGGCACCCCGGCCCCGGGTCACGGGGTCATGTCGGGTCGCTGTCCCGGGTACCAGTGTCAGGTGACCACCCCGGCCCCGGGAGACGGAGTCATACCGGGTCCCCGGCCCAGGTCCCCGGGTTGCATCGGGACAAAAGCACCGGATCACTGGATCACGTGGGGGCCCGGGCCCGGGTCCCCGGGTTGCATCGGGACACCAGCGAAGGACCACCGGGTCCTGTCGGGTCCCCGGCCCGGGTCCCCTGGACAGGTCGTTAACCCGGCCCCAGGTCACCGGGTCGTGTCGGGTAACCGGCCTGGTTCCCAGGTTCCGGTGACCACCGTGGCACCAGGACCCCGGGTCCCGTGGGGACCCCGGCCCCAGGTGACCGGGTCACGCGGGGTCACCGGCCCCAGGTCAGCGGGTCACGTGGGGTCACCGGCCCCAGGTCAGCGGGTCACGTGGGGACACCGGCCCCAGGTCACCGCGTCAGGTCGGGACCCCGAACCCAGGTCCACGAGTCCGTCGACACCACAGCAACGGGTCACCGGGTCGTGTCGGGTAACCGGCCTGGTTCCCAGGTTCCGATGACCACCCCGGCACCAGGACCCCGGGTCACGTGGGGACACCGGCCCCAGGTGACCGGGTCACGTGGGGTCACCGGCCCCAGGTCATCGGGTCACGTGGGGTCACCGGCCCCAGGTGACCTGGTCACGTGGGGTCACCGGCCCCAGGTGACCGGGTCACGTGGGGTCACCGGCCCCAGGTGACCGGGTCACGTTGGGTCACCGGCCCCAGGTGACCGGGTCACGTGGGGTCACCGGCCCCAGGTGGCCGGGTCACGTGGGGTCACCGGCCCCAGGTGGCCGGGTCACGTGGGGTCACCAGCCCCAGGTGACCGGGTCACGTGGGGTCACCGGCCCCATGTGACCGGGTCACGTGGGGTCACCGGCCCCAGGTGACCGGGTCACGTGGGGACACCGGCCCCAGGTGACCGGGTCACGTGGGGTCACCGGCCCCAGGTGACCGGGTCACGTGGGGTCACCGGCCCCAGGTGACCGGGTCACGTGGGGTCACCGGCCCCAGGTGACCGGGTCACGTGGGGACACCGGCCCCAGGTGACCGGGTCACGTGGGGTCACCGGCCCCAGGTGACCTGGTCACGTGGGGTCACCGGCCCCAGGTGACCGGGTCACGTGGGGACACCAGCCTCAGGTCAGCGGGTCACCTGGGGACCCCGGACCCAGGTCAGCGGGTCACGTGGGGACACCGGCCCCAGGTAACCGGGTCATACCGAGTCCCCGGACCCAGGTCACCGGGTCAGTTCGGGACCCCGGACCCAGGTCGGGTCATGTCACGTCCCATGCCCGGGTCCCCGGGTTGGATTTTTACCCAGGCCCCGGGTCACAGGGTCATGTCGGGTCAACGGCCTGGGTACAAGGGTCTGGTGACCACCCCGACCCCAGGTCTCCGGGTCATGACGGGACACCGGACCAGGTCCCCGAGTCCGGTCGACACCACAGCCCCAGGTCACCGGGTCATGTCGGGACCCAGCCCGGGTCCCCGGGACGGGTTTTTACCCCAGCCGCAGATCACCGGGTCCTGTCGGGTACCCGGGTCGGGTCCCCTGGACAGGTCGGCACCCCGGCCCCGGGTCACGGGGTCATGTCGGGTCGCTGTCCCGGGTACCAGTGTCAGGTGACCACCCCGGCCCCGGGAGACGGAGTCATACCGGGTCCCCGGCCCGGGTCCCCGGGTTGCATCGGGACAAAAGCACCGGATCACTGGATCACGTGGGGGCCCGGGCCCGGGTCCCCGGGTTGCATCGGGACACCAGCGAAGGACCACCGGGTCCTGTCGGGTCCCCGGCCCGGGTCCCCTGGACAGGTCGTTAACCCGGCCCCAGGTCACCGGGTCATGTCGCGCACCCGGCCTGGTTCCCAGGTTCCGGTGACCACCCCGGCACCAGGACCCCGGGTCCCGTGGGGACCCCGGCACCAGGTGACTGGGTCACGCGGGGTCACCGGCCCCAGGTGACCTGGTCACGTGGGGTCACCGGCCCCAGGTGACCTGGTCACGTGGGGTCACCGGCCCCAGGTGACCGGGTCACGTGGGGTCACCGGCCCCAGGTGACCGGGTCACGTGGGGTCACCGGCCCCAGGTGACCGGGTCACGTGGGGTCACCGGCCCCAGGTGACCGGGTCACGTGGGGACACCGGCCCCAGGTGACCGGGTCACGTGGGGTCACCGGCCCCAGGTGACCTGGTCACGTGGGGTCACCGGCCCCAGGTGACCGGGTCACGTGGGGACACCAGCCTCAGGTCAGCGGGTCACGTGGGGACCCCGGACCCAGGTCAGCGGGTCACGTGGGGACACCGGCCCCAGGTAACCGGGTCATACCGAGTCCCCGGACCCAGGTCACCGGGTCAGTTCGGGACCCCGGACCCAGGTCGGGTCATGTCACGTCCCATGCCCGGGTCCCCGGGTTGGATTTTTACCCAGGCCCCGGGTCACAGGGTCATGTCGGGTCAACGGCCTGGGTACAAGGGTCTGGTGACCACCCCGACCCCAGGTCTCCGGGTCATGACGGGACACCGGACCAGGTCCCCGAGTCCGGTCGACACCACAGCCCCAGGTCACCGGGTCATGTCGGGACCCAGCCCGGGTCCCCGGGACGGGTTTTTACCCCAGCCGCAGATCACCGGGTCCTGTCGGGTACCCGGGTCGGGTCCCCTGGACAGGTCGGCACCCCGGCCCCGGGTCACGGGGTCATGTCGGGTCGCTGTCCCGGGTACCAGTGTCAGGTGACCACCCCGGCCCCGGGAGACGGAGTCATACCGGGTCCCCGGCCCGGGTCCCCGGGTTGCATCGGGACAAAAGCACCGGATCACTGGATCACGTGGGGGCCCGGGCCCGGGTCCCCGGGTTGCATCGGGACACCAGCGAAGGACCACCGGGTCCTGTCGGGTCCCCGGCCCGGGTCCCCTGGACAGGTCGTTAACCCGGCCCCAGGTCACCGGGTCATGTCGCGCACCCGGCCTGGTTCCCAGGTTCCGGTGACCACCCCGGCACCAGGACCCCGGGTCCCGTGGGGACCCCGGCACCAGGTGACTGGGTCACGCGGGGTCACCGGCCCCAGGTGACCTGGTCACGTGGGGTCACCGGCCCCAGGTGACCTGGTCACGTGGGGTCACCGGCCCCAGGTGACCGGGTCACGTGGGGTCACCGGCCCCAGGTGACCGGGTCACGTGGGGTCACCGGCCCCAGGTCAGCGGGTCACGTGGGGTCACCGGCCCCAGGTCAGCGGGTCACGTGGGGACACCGGCCCCAGGTCACCGCGTCAGGTCGGGACCCCGAACCCAGGTCCACGAGTCCGTCGACACCACAGCAACGGGTCACCGGGTCGTGTCGGGTAACCGGCCTGGTTCCCAGGTTCCGATGACCACCCCGGCACCAGGACCCCAGGTCACGTGGGGACACCGGCCCTAGGTGACCGGGTCACGTGGGGTCACCGGCCCCAGGTCATCGGGTCACGTGGGGTCACCGGCCCCAGGTGACCTGGTCACGTGGGGTCACCGGCCCCAGGTGACCGGGTCACGTGGGGTCACCGGCCCCAGGTGACCGGGTCACGTGGGGTCACCGGCCCCAGGTGACCGGGTCACGTGGGGTCACCGGCCCCAGGTGACCGGGTCACGTGGGGTCACCGGCCCCAGGTGACCTGGTCACGTGGGGTCACCGGCCCCAGGTGACCGGGTCACGTGGGGTCACCGGCCCCAGGTGACCTGGTCACGTGGGGTCACCGGCCCCAGGTGACCGGGTCACGTGGGGACACCGGCCTCAGGTCAGCGGGTCACCTGGGGACCCCAGACCCAGGTCAGCGGGTCACGTGGGGACACCGGCCCCAGGTAACCGGGTCATACCGAGTCCCCGGACCCAGGTCACCGGGTCAGTTCGGGACCCCGGACCCAGGTCGGGTCATGTCACGTCCCATGCCCGGGTCCCCGGGTTGGATTTTTACCCAGGCCCCGGGTCACAGGGTCATGTCGGGTCAACGGCCTGGGTACAAGGGTCTGGTGACCACCCCGACCCCAGGTCTCCGGGTCATGACGGGACACCGGACCAGGTCCCCGAGTCCGGTCGACACCACAGCCCCAGGTCACCGGGTCATGTCGGGACCCAGCCCGGGTCCCCGGGACGGGTTTTTACCCCAGCCGCAGATCACCGGGTCCTGTCGGGTACCCGGGTCGGGTCCCCTGGACAGGTCGGCACCCCGGCCCCGGGTCACGGGGTCATGTCGGGTCGCTGTCCCGGGTACCAGTGTCAGGTGACCACCCCGGCCCCGGGAGACGGAGTCATACCGGGTCCCCGGCCCGGGTCCCCGGGTTGCATCGGGACAAAAGCACCGGATCACTGGATCACGTGGGGGCCCGGGCCCGGGTCCCCGGGTTGCATCGGGACACCAGCGAAGGACCACCGGGTCCTGTCGGGTCCCCGGCCCGGGTCCCCTGGACAGGTCGTTAACCCGGCCCCAGGTCACCGGGTCATGTCGCGCACCCGGCCTGGTTCCCAGGTTCCGGTGACCACCCCGGCACCAGGACCCCGGGTCCCGTGGGGACCCCGGCACCAGGTGACTGGGTCACGCGGGGTCACCGGCCCCAGGTGACCTGGTCACGTGGGGTCACCGGCCCCAGGTGACCTGGTCACGTGGGGTCACCGGCCCCAGGTGACCGGGTCACGTGGGGTCACCGGCCCCAGGTCAGCGGGTCACGTGGGGTCACCGGCCCCAGGTCAGCGGGTCACGTGGGGACACCGGCCCCAGGTCACCGCGTCAGGTCGGGACCCCGAACCCAGGTCCACGAGTCCGTCGACACCACAGCAACGGGTCACCGGGTCGTGTCGGGTAACCGGCCTGGTTCCCAGGTTCCGATGACCACCCCGGCACCAGGACCCCGGGTCACGTGGGGACACCGGCCCCAGGTGACCGGGTCACGTGGGGTCACCGGCCCCAGGTCATCGGGTCACGTGGGGTCACCGGCCCCAGGTGACCTGGTCACGTGGGGTCACCGGCCCCAGGTGACCGGGTCACGTGGGGTCACCGGCCCCAGGTGACCGGGTCACGTGGGGACACCGGCCCCAGGTCACCGGGTCACGTGGGGTCACCGGCCCCAGGTGACCGGGTCACATGGGGTCACCGGCCTCAGGTCAGCGGGTCACCTGGGGACCCCAGACCCAGGTCAGCGGGTCATGTGGGGACACCGGCCCCAGGTAACCGGGTCATACCGAGTCCCCGGACCCAGGTCACCGGGTCAGTTCGGGACCCCGGACCCAGGTCGGGTCATGTCACGTCCCATGCCCGGGTCCCCGGGTTGGATTTTTACCCAGGCCCCGGGTCACAGGGTCATGTCGGGTCAACGGCCTGGGTACAAGGGTCTGGTGACCACCCCGACCCCAGGTCTCCGGGTCATGACGGGACACCGGACCAGGTCCCCGAGTCCGGTCGACACCACAGCCCCAGGTCACCGGGTCATGTCGGGACCCAGCCCGGGTCCCCGGGACGGGTTTTTACCCCAGCCGCAGATCACCGGGTCCTGTCGGGTACCCGGGTCGGGTCCCCTGGACAGGTCGGCACCCCGGCCCCGGGTCACGGGGTCATGTCGGGTCGCTGTCCCGGGTACCAGTGTCAGGTGACCACCCCGGCCCCGGGAGACGGAGTCATACCGGGTCCCCGGCCCGGGTCCCCGGGTTGCATCGGGACAAAAGCACCGGATCACTGGATCACGTGGGGGCCCGGGCCCGGGTCCCCGGGTTGCATCGGGACACCAGCGAAGGACCACCGGGTCCTGTCGGGTCCCCGGCCCGGGTCCCCTGGACAGGTCGTTAACCCGGCCCCAGGTCACCGGGTCATGTCGCGCACCCGGCCTGGTTCCCAGGTTCCGGTGACCACCCCGGCACCAGGACCCCGGGTCCCGTGGGGACCCCGGCACCAGGTGACTGGGTCACGCGGGGTCACCGGCCCCAGGTGACCTGGTCACGTGGGGTCACCGGCCCCAGGTGACCTGGTCACGTGGGGTCACCGGCCCCAGGTGACCGGGTCACGTGGGGTCACCGGCCCCAGGTGACCGGGTCACGTGGGGTCACCGGCCCCAGGTGACCTGGTCACGTGGGGTCACCGGCCCCAGGTGACCTGGTCACGTGGGGTCACCGGCCCCAGGTGACCGGGTCACGTGGGGTCACCGGCCCCAGGTGACCGGGTCACGTGGGGTCACCGGCCCCAGGTCAGCGGGTCACGTGGGGTCACCGGCCCCAGGTCAGCGGGTCACGTGGGGACACCGGCCCCAGGTCACCGCGTCAGGTCGGGACCCCGAACCCAGGTCCACGAGTCCGTCGACACCACAGCAACGGGTCACCGGGTCGTGTCGGGTAACCGGCCTGGTTCCCAGGTTCCGATGACCACCCCGGCACCAGGACCCCGGGTCACGTGGGGACACCGGCCCCAGGTGACCGGGTCACGTGGGGTCACCGGCCCCAGGTCATCGGGTCACGTGGGGTCACCGGCCCCAGGTGACCTGGTCACGTGGGGTCACCGGCCCCAGGTGACCGGGTCACGTGGGGTCACCGGCCCCAGGTGACCGGGTCACGTGGGGTCACCGGCCCCAGGTGACCGGGTCACGTGGGGTCACCGGCCCCAGGTGACCGGGTCACGTGGGGACACCGGCCCCAGGTCACCGGGTCACGTGGGGTCACCGGCCCCAGGTGACCGGGTCACGTGGGGTCACCGGCCCCAGGTGGCCGGGTCACGTGGGGTCACCGGCCCCAGGTGACCGGGTCACGTGGGGTCACCGGCCCCAGGTGACCGGGTCACGTGGGGACACCGGCCCCAGGTCACCGGGTCACGTGGGGTCACCGGCCCCAGGTGACCGGGTCACGTGGGGTCACCGGGCCCAGGTGACCGGGTCACGTGGGGTCACCGGCCCCAGGTGACCGGGTCACGTGGGGTCACCGGCCCCAGGTGACCGGGTCACGTGGGGTCACCGGCCCCAGGTGACCGGGTCACGTGGGGTCACCGGCCCCAGGTGACCTGGTCACGTGGGGTCACCAGCCCCAGGTGACTGGGTCACGTGGGGTCACCGGCCCTAGGTGACCGGGTCACGTGGGGACACCGGCCTCAGGTCAGCGGGTCACGTGGGGACCCCGGACCCAGGTCAGCGGGTCACGTGGGGACACCGGCCCCAGGTAACCGGGTCATACCGAGTCCCCGGACCCAGGTCACCGGGTCAGTTCGGGACCCCGGACCCAGGTCGGGTCATGTCACGTCCCATGCCCGGGTCCCCGGGTTGGATTTTTACCCAGGCCCCGGGTCACAGGGTCATGTCGGGTCAACGGCCTGGGTACAAGGGTCTGGTGACCACCCCGACCCCAGGTCTCCGGGTCATGACGGGACACCGGACCAGGTCCCCGAGTCCGGTCGACACCACAGCCCCAGGTCACCGGGTCATGTCGGGACCCAGCCCGGGTCCCCGGGACGGGTTTTTACCCCAGCCGCAGATCACCGGGTCCTGTCGGGTACCCGGGTCGGGTCCCCTGGACAGGTCGGCACCCCGGCCCCGGGTCACGGGGTCATGTCGGGTCGCTGTCCCGGGTACCAGTGTCAGGTGACCACCCCGGCCCCGGGAGACGGAGTCATACCGGGTCCCCGGCCCGGGTCCCCGGGTTGCATCGGGACAAAAGCACCGGATCACTGGATCACGTGGGGGCCCGGGCCCGGGTCCCCGGGTTGCATCGGGACACCAGCGAAGGACCACCGGGTCCTGTCGGGTCCCCGGCCCGGGTCCCCTGGACAGGTCGTTAACCCGGCCCCAGGTCACCGGGTCATGTCGCGCACCCGGCCTGGTTCCCAGGTTCCGGTGACCACCCCGGCACCAGGACCCCGGGTCCCGTGGGGACCCCGGCACCAGGTGACTGGGTCACGCGGGGTCACCGGCCCCAGGTGACCTGGTCACGTGGGGTCACCGGCCCCAGGTGACCTGGTCACGTGGGGTCACCGGCCCCAGGTGACCGGGTCACGTGGGGTCACCGGCCCCAGGTGACCGGGTCACGTGGGGTCACCGGCCCCAGGTGACCGGGTCTCGTGGGGACACCGGCCCCAGGTGACCGGGTCACGTGGGGTCACCGGCCCCAGGTGACCGGGTCACGTGGGGTCACCGGCCCCAGGTGACCGGGTCACGTGGGGTCACCGGCCCCAGGTGACCGGGTCACGTGGGGTCACCGGCCCCAGGTGACCGGGTCACGTGGGGACACCGGCCCCAGGTCACCGGGTCACGTGGGGTCACCGGCCCCAGGTGACCGGGTCACGTGGGGTCACCGGCCCCAGGTGGCCGGGTCACGTGGGGTCACCGGCCCCAGGTCACCGGGTCACGTGGGGACACCGGGCCCAGGTCACCGGGTCACGTGGGGTCACCGGCCCCAGGTGACCGGGTCACGTGGGGTCACCGGGCCCAGGTGACCGGGTCACGTGGGGTCACCGGCCCCAGGTGACCGGGTCACGTGGGGTCACCGGCCCCAGGTCAGCGGGTCACGTGGGGTCACCGGCCCCAGGTGACCGGGTCACGTGGGGTCACCGGCCCCAGCTCAGCGGGTCACGTGGGGACACCGGCCCCAGGTCACCGGGTCACGTGGGGTCACCGGCCCCAGGTGACCGGGTCATGTGGGGTCACCGGCCCCAGGTGGCCGGGTCACGTGGGGTCACCGGCCCCAGGTGACCGGGTCACGTGGGGTCACCGGCCCCAGGTGACCGGGTCACGTGGGGACACCGGCCCCAGGTCACCGGGTCACGTGGGGTCACCGGCCCCAGGTCACCGGGTCACGTGGGGTCACAGGGCCCAGGTGACCGGGTCACGTGGTGTCACCGGCCCCAGGTGACCGGGTCACGTGGGGACACCGGCCCCAGGTGACCGGGTCACGTGGGGTCACCGGCCCCAGGTGACCGGGTCACGTGGGGTCACCGGCCCCAGGTGACCGGGTCACGTGGGGTCACCGGCCCCAGGTGACCGGGTCACGTGGGGACACCGGCCCCAGGTGACCGGGTCACGTGGGGTCACCGGCCCCAGGTGACCGGGTCACGTGGGGACACCGGCCCCAGGTGACCGGGTCACGTGGGGTCACCGGCCCCAGGTGACCGGGTCACGTGGGGTCACAGGCCCCAGGTGACCGGGTCACGTGGGGTCACCGGCCCCAGGTGACCGGGTCACGTGGGGTCACCGGCCCCAGGTGACCGGGTCATGTGGGGTCACCGGCCCCGGGTGACTGGGTCACGTGGGGTCACCGGCCCCGGGTGACCGGGTCACGTGGGGACACCGGCCTCAGGTCAGCGGGTCACGTGGGGACCCCGGACCCAGGTCAGCGGGTCACGTGGGGACACCGGCCCCAGGTAACCGGGTCATACCGAGTCCCCGGACCCAGGTCACCGGGTCAGTTCGGGACCCCGGACCCAGGTCGGGTCATGTCACGTCCCATGCCCGGGTCCCCGGGTTGGATTTTTACCCAGGCCCCGGGTCACAGGGTCATGTCGGGTCAACGGCCTGGGTACAAGGGTCTGGTGACCACCCCGACCCCAGGTCTCCGGGTCATGACGGGACACCGGACCAGGTCCCCGAGTCCGGTCGACACCACAGCCCCAGGTCACCGGGTCATGTCGGGACCCAGCCCGGGTCCCCGGGACGGGTTTTTACCCCAGCCGCAGATCACCGGGTCCTGTCGGGTACCCGGGTCGGGTCCCCTGGACAGGTCGGCACCCCGGCCCCGGGTCACGGGGTCATGTCGGGTCGCTGTCCCGGGTACCAGTGTCAGGTGACCACCCCGGCCCCGGGAGACGGAGTCATACCGGGTCCCCGGCCCGGGTCCCCGGGTTGCATCGGGACAAAAGCACCGGATCACTGGATCACGTGGGGGCCCGGGCCCGGGTCCCCGGGTTGCATCGGGACACCAGCGAAGGACCACCGGGTCCTGTCGGGTCCCCGGCCCGGGTCCCCTGGACAGGTCGTTAACCCGGCCCCAGGTCACCGGGTCATGTCGCGCACCCGGCCTGGTTCCCAGGTTCCGGTGACCACCCCGGCACCAGGACCCCGGGTCCCGTGGGGACCCCGGCACCAGGTGACTGGGTCACGTGGGGTCACCGGCCCCAGGTGACCTGGTCACGTGGGGTCACCGGCCCCAGGTGACCTGGTCACGTGGGGTCACCGGCCCCAGGTGACCGGGTCACGTGGGGTCACCGGCCCCAGGTGACCGGGTCACGTGGGGTCACCGGCCCCAGGTGACCGGGTCTCGTGGGGTCACCGGCCCCAGGTGACCGGGTCACGTGGGGACACCGGCCCCAGGTGACCGGGTCACGTGGGGTCACCGGCCTCAGGTGACCGGGTCACGTGGGGTCACCGGCCCCAGGTAACCAAGGCATGTCGGGACCCAGCCCGGGTCCCCGGGACGGGTTTTTACCCCAGCCGCAGATCACCGGGTCCTGTCGGGTCCCCGGCCCGGGTCCCCTGGACAGGTTGATAACCCGGCCCCAGGTCACCCGGTCATCTCGCGCACCCGGCCTGGTTCCCAGGTTCCGATGACCACCCCGGCACCAGGACCCCGGGTCCCGTGGGGACCCCGGACCCAGGTGACCGGGTCACGCGGGGTCACCGGCCCCAGGTCAGCGGGTCACGTGGGGTCACCGGCCCCAGGTCAGCGGGTCACGTGGGGACACCGGCCCCAGGTCACCGCGTCAGGTCGGGACCCCGAACCCAGGTCCACGAGTCCGTCGACACCACAGCAACGGGTCACCGGGTCGTGTCGGGTAACCGGCCTGGTTCCCAGGTTCCGATGACCACCCCGGCACCAGGACCCCGGGTCACGTGGGGACACCTGCCCCAGGTGACCGGGTCACGTGGGGTCACCGGCCCCAGGTCATCGGGTCACGTGGGGTCACCGGCCCCAGGTGACCGGGTCACGTGGGGTCACCGGCCCCAGGTGACCGGGTCACGTGGGGTCACCGGTCCCAGGTGAACGGGTCACGTGGGGTCACCGGCCCCAGGTCAGCGGGTCACGTGGGGACACCGGCCCCAGGTCACCGGGTCACGTGGGGTCACCGGCCCCAGGTGACCGGGTCACGTGGGGTCACCGGCCCCAGCTCAGCGGGTCACGTGGGGACACCGGCCCCAGGTCACCGGGTCACGTGGGGTCACCGGCCCCAGGTCACCGGGTCACGTGGGGTCACCTGCCCCAGGTGGCCGGGTCACGTGGGGTCACCGGCCCCAGGTGACCGGGTCACGTGGGGTCACCGGCCCCAGGTGACCGGGTCACGTGGGGACACCGGCCCCAGGTCACCGGGTCACGTGGGGTCACCGGCCCCAGGTGACCGGGTCACGTGGGGTCACCGGCCCCAGGTGATCGGGTCACGTGGGGTCACCGGCCCCAGGTGACCGGGTCACGTGGGGACACCGGCCCCAGGTGACCGGGTCACGTGGGGTCACCGGCCCCAGGTGACCGGGTCACGTGGGGTCACCGGCCCCAGGTGACCCGGTCACGTGGGGTCACCGGCCCCAGGTGACCGGGTCACGTGGGGTCACCGGCCCCAGGTGACCGGGTCACGTGGGGACACCGGCCCCAGGTAACCAAGGCATGTCGGGACCCAGCCTGGGTCCCCGGGACGGGTTTTTACCCCAGCCGCAGATCACCGGGTCCTGTCGGGTACCCGGGTCGGGTCCCCTGGACAGGTCGGCACCCCGGCCCCGGGTCACGGGGTCATGTCGGGTCGCTGTCCCGGGTACCAGTGTCAGGTGACCACCCCGGCCCCGGGAGACGGAGTCATACCGGGTCCCCGGCCCAGGTCCCCGGGTTGCATCGGGACAAAAGCACCGGATCACTGGATCACGTGGGGGCCCGGGCCCGGGTCCCCGGGTTGCATCGGGACACCAGCGAAGGACCACCGGGTCCTGTCGGGTCCCCGGCCCGGGTCCCCTGGACAGGTCGTTAACCCGGCCCCAGGTCACCGGGTCGTGTCGGGTAACCGGCCTGGTTCCCAGGTTCCGGTGACCACCCCGGCACCAGGACCCCGGGTCCCGTGGGGACCCCGGCCCCAGGTGACCGGGTCACGCGGGGTCACCGGCCCCAGGTCAGCGGGTCACGTGGGGTCACCGGCCCCAGGTCAGCGGGTCACGTGGGGACACCGGCCCCAGGTCACCGCGTCAGGTCGGGACCCCGAACCCAGGTCCACGAGTCCGTCGACACCACAGCAACGGGTCACCGGGTCGTGTCGGGTAACCGGCCTGGTTCCCAGGTTCCGATGACCACCCCGGCACCAGGACCCCAGGTCACATGGGGACAAAGGCCCCAGGTGACCGGGTCACGTGGGGTCACCGGCCCCAGGTCATCGGGTCACGTGGGGTCACCGGCCCCAGGTGACCGGGTCACGTGGGGTCACCGGCCCCAGGTGACCTGGTCACGTGGGGTCACCGGCCCCAGGTGACCGGGTCACGTGGGGTCACCGGCCCCAGGTGACCGGGTCACGTGGGGACACCGGCCTCAGGTCAGCGGGTCACGTGGGGACCCCGGACCCAGGTCAGCGGGTCACGTGGGGACACCGGCCCCAGGTAACCGGGTCATACCGAGTCCCCGGACCCAGGTCACCGGGTCAGTTCGGGACCCCGGACCCAGGTCGGGTCATGTCACGTCCCATGCCCGGGTCCCCGGGTTGGATTTTTACCCAGGCCCCGGGTCACAGGGTCATGTCGGGTCAACGGCCTGGGTACAAGGGTCTGGTGACCACCCCGACCCCAGGTCTCCGGGTCATGACGGGACACCGGACCAGGTCCCCGAGTCCGGTCGACACCACAGCCCCAGGTCACCGGGTCATGTCGGGACCCAGCCCGGGTCCCCGGGACGGGTTTTTACCCCAGCCGCAGATCACCGGGTCCTGTCGGGTACCCGGGTCGGGTCCCCTGGACAGGTCGGCACCCCGGCCCCGGGTCACGGGGTCATGTCGGGTCGCTGTCCCGGGTACCATTGTCAGGTGACCACCCCGGCCCCGGGAGACGGAGTCATACCGGGTCCCCGGCCCAGGTCCCCGGGTTGCATCGGGACAAAAGCACCGGATCACTGGATCACGTGGGGGCCCGGGCCCGGGTCCCCGGGTTGCATCGGGACACCAGCGAAGGACCACCGGGTCCTGTCGGGTCCCCGGCCCGGGTCCCCTGGACAGGTCGTTAACCCGGCCCCAGGTCACCGGGTCGTGTCGGGTAACCGGCCTGGTTCCCAGGTTCCGGTGACCACCCCGGCACCAGGACCCCGGGTCTCGTGGGGACCCCGGCCCCAGGTGACCGGGTCACGCGGGGTCACCGGCCCCAGGTCAGCGGGTCACGTGGGGTCACCGGCCCCAGGTCAGCGGGTCACGTGGGGACACCGGCCCCAGGTCACCGCGTCAGGTCGGGACCCCGAACCCAGGTCCACGAGTCCGTCGACACCACAGCAACGGGTCACCGGGTCGTGTCGGGTAACCGGCCTGGTTCCCAGGTTCCGATGACCACCCCGGCACCAGGACCCCGGGTCACGTGGGGACACCGGCCCCAGGTGACCGGGTCACGTGGGGTCACCGGCCCCAGGTCATCGGGTCACGTGGGGTCACCGGCCCCAGGTGACCGGGTCACGTGGGGTCACCGGCCCCAGGTGACCGGGTCACGTGGGGTCACCGGCCCCAGGTGACCGGGTCACGTGGGGTCACCGGTCCCAGGTGAACGGGTCACGTGGGGTCACCGGCCCCAGGTCAGCGGGTCACGTGGGGACACCGGCCCCAGGTCACCGGGTCACGTGGGGTCACCGGCCCCAGGTGACCGGGTCACGTGGGGTCACCGGCCCCAGCTCAGCGGGTCACGTGGGGACACCGGCCCCAGGTCACCGGGTCACGTGGGGTCACCGGCCCCAGGTCACCGGGTCACGTGGGGTCACCTGCCCCAGGTGGCCGGGTCACGTGGGGTCACCGGCCCCAGGTGACCGGGTCACGTGGGGTCACCGGCCCCAGGTGACCGGGTCACGTGGGGACACCGGCCCCAGATCACCGGGTCACGTGGGGTCACCGGCCCCAGGTGACCGGGTCACGTGGGGTCACCGGCCCCAGGTGACCGGGTCACGTGGGGACACCGGCCCCAGGTGACCGGGTCACGTGGGGTCACCGGCCCCAGGTGACCGGGTCACGTGGGGTCACCGGCCCCAGGTGACCCGGTCACGTGGGGTCACCGGCCCCAGGTGACCGGGTCACGTGGGGTCACCGGCCCCAGGTGACCGGGTCACGTGGGGACACCGGCCCCAGGTAACCAAGGCATGTCTGGACCCAGCCTGGGTCCCCGGGACGGGTTTTTACCCCAGCCGCAGATCACCGGGTCCTGTCGGGTACCCGGGTCGGGTCCCCTGGACAGGTCGGCACCCCGGCCCCGGTTCACGGGGTCATGTCGGGTCGCTGTCCCGGGTACCAGTGTCAGGTGACCACCCCGGCCCCGGGAGACGGAGTCATACCGGGTCCCCGGCCCAGGTCCCCGGGTTGCATCGGGACAAAAGCACCGGATCACTGGATCACGTGGGGGCCCGGGCCCGGGTCCCCGGGTTGCATCGGGACACCAGCGAAGGACCACCGGGTCCTGTCGGGTCCCCGGCCCGGGTCCCCTGGACAGGTCGTTAACCCGGCCCCAGGTCACCGGGTCGTGTCGGGTAACCGGCCTGGTTCCCAGGTTCCGGTGACCACCCCGGCACCAGGACCCCGGGTCCCGTGGGGACCCCGGCCCCAGGTGACCGGGTCACGCGGGGTCACCGGCCCCAGGTCAGCGGGTCACGTGGGGTCACCGGCCCCAGGTCAGCGGGTCACGTGGGGACACCGGCCCCAGGTCACCGCGTCAGGTCGGGACCCCGAACCCAGGTCCACGAGTCCGTCGACACCACAGCAACGGGTCACCGGGTCGTGTCGGGTAACCGGCCTGGTTCCCAGGTTCCGATGACCACCCCGGCACCAGGACCCCAGGTCACATGGGGACAAAGGCCCCAGGTGACCTGGTCACGTGGGGTCACCGGCCCCAGGTCATCGGGTCACGTGGGGTCACCGGCCCCAGGTGACCGGGTCACGTGGGGTCACCGGCCCCAGGTGACCTGGTCACGTGGGGTCACCGGCCCCAGGTGACCGGGTCACGTGGGGTCACCGGCCCCAGGTGACCGGGTCACGTGGGGACACCGGCCTCAGGTCAGCGGGTCACGTGGGGACCCCGGACCCAGGTCAGCGGGTCACGTGGGGACACCGGCCCCAGGTAACCGGGTCATACCGAGTCCCCGGACCCAGGTCACCGGGTCAGTTCGGGACCCCGGACCCAGGTCGGGTCATGTCACGTCCCATGCCCGGGTCCCCGGGTTGGATTTTTACCCAGGCCCCGGGTCACAGGGTCATGTCGGGTCAACGGCCTGGGTACAAGGGTCTGGTGACCACCCCGACCCCAGGTCTCCGGGTCATGACGGGACACCGGACCAGGTCCCCGAGTCCGGTCGACACCACAGCCCCAGGTCACCGGGTCATGTCGGGACCCAGCCCGGGTCCCCGGGACGGGTTTTTACCCCAGCCGCAGATCACCGGGTCCTGTCGGGTACCCGGGTCGGGTCCCCTGGACAGGTCGGCACCCCGGCCCCGGGTCACGGGGTCATGTCGGGTCGCTGTCCCGGGTACCAGTGTCAGGTGACCACCCCGGCCCCGGGAGACGGAGTCATACCGGGTCCCCGGCCCGGGTCCCCGGGTTGCATCGGGACAAAAGCACCGGATCACTGGATCACGTGGGGGCCCGGGCCCGGGTCCCCGGGTTGCATCGGGACACCAGCGAAGGACCACCGGGTCCTGTCGGGTCCCCGGCCCGGGTCCCCTGGACAGGTCGTTAACCCGGCCCCAGGTCACCGGGTCGTGTCGGGTAACCGGCCTGGTTCCCAGGTTCCGGTGACCACCCCGGCACCAGGACCCCGGGTCTCGTGGGGACCCCGGCCCCAGGTGACCGGGTCACGCGGGGTCACCGGCCCCAGGTCAGCGGGTCACGTGGGGTCACCGGCCCCAGGTCAGCGGGTCACGTGGGGACACCGGCCCCAGGTCACCGCGTCAGGTCGGGACCCCGAACCCAGGTCCACGAGTCCGTCGACACCACAGCAACGGGTCACCGGGTCGTGTCGGGTAACCGGCCTGGTTCCCAGGTTCCGATGACCACCCCGGCACCAGGACCCCGGGTCACGTGGGGACACCGGCCCCAGGTGACCGGGTCACGTGGGGTCACCGGCCCCAGGTCATCGGGTCACGTGGGGTCACCGGCCCCAGGTGACCGGGTCACGTGGGGTCACCGGCCCCAGGTGACCGGGTCACGTGGGGTCACCGGTCCCAGGTGAACGGGTCACGTGGGGTCACCGGCCCCAGGTCAGCGGGTCACGTGGGGACACCGGCCCCAGGTCACCGGGTCACGTGGGGTCACCGGCCCCAGGTGACCGGGTCACGTGGGGTCACCGGCCCCAGCTCAGCGGGTCACGTGGGGACACCGGCCCCAGGTCACCGGGTCACGTGGGGTCACCGGCCCCAGGTCACCGGGTCACGTGGGGTCACCTGCCCCAGGTGGCCGGGTCACGTGGGGTCACCGGCCCCAGGTGACCGGGTCACGTGGGGTCACCGGCCCCAGGTGACCGGGTCACGTGGGGACACCGGCCCCAGATCACCGGGTCACGTGGGGTCACCGGCCCCAGGTGACCGGGTCACGTGGGGTCACCGGCCCCAGGTGACCGGGTCACGTGGGGACACCGGCCCCAGGTGACCGGGTCACGTGGGGTCACCGGCCCCAGGTGACCGGGTCACGTGGGGTCACCGGCCCCAGGTGACCCGGTCACGTGGGGTCACCGGCCCCAGGTGACCGGGTCACGTGGGGTCACCGGCCCCAGGTGACCGGGTCACGTGGGGACACCGGCCCCAGGTAACCAAGGCATGTCTGGACCCAGCCTGGGTCCCCGGGACGGGTTTTTACCCCAGCCGCAGATCACCGGGTCCTGTCGGGTACCCGGGTCGGGTCCCCTGGACAGGTCGGCACCCCGGCCCCGGGTCACGGGGTCATGTCGGGTCGCTGTCCCGGGTACCAGTGTCAGGTGACCACCCCGGCCCCGGGAGACGGAGTCATACCGGGTCCCCGGCCCAGGTCCCCGGGTTGCATCGGGACAAAAGCACCGGATCACTGGATCACGTGGGGGCCCGGGCCCGGGTCCCCGGGTTGCATCGGGACACCAGCGAAGGACCACCGGGTCCTGTCGGGTCCCCGGCCCGGGTCCCCTGGACAGGTCGTTAACCCGGCCCCAGGTCACCGGGTCGTGTCGGGTAACCGGCCTGGTTCCCAGGTTCCGGTGACCACCCCGGCACCAGGACCCCGGGTCCCGTGGGGACCCCGGCCCCAGGTGACCGGGTCACGCGGGGTCACCGGCCCCAGGTCAGCGGGTCACGTGGGGTCACCGGCCCCAGGTCAGCGGGTCACGTGGGGACACCGGCCCCAGGTCACCGCGTCAGGTCGGGACCCCGAACCCAGGTCCACGAGTCCGTCGACACCACAGCAACGGGTCACCGGGTCGTGTCGGGTAACCGGCCTGGTTCCCAGGTTCCGATGACCACCCCGGCACCAGGACCCCAGGTCACATGGGGACAAAGGCCCCAGGTGACCTGGTCACGTGGGGTCACCGGCCCCAGGTCATCGGGTCACGTGGGGTCACCGGCCCCAGGTGACCGGGTCACGTGGGGTCACCGGCCCCAGGTGACCTGGTCACGTGGGGTCACCGGCCCCAGGTGACCGGGTCACGTGGGGTCACCGGCCCCAGGTGACCGGGTCACGTGGGGACACCGGCCTCAGGTCAGCGGGTCACGTGGGGACCCCGGACCCAGGTCAGCGGGTCACGTGGGGACACCGGCCCCAGGTAACCGGGTCATACCGAGTCCCCGGACCCAGGTCACCGGGTCAGTTCGGGACCCCGGACCCAGGTCGGGTCATGTCACGTCCCATGCCCGGGTCCCCGGGTTGGATTTTTACCCAGGCCCCGGGTCACAGGGTCATGTCGGGTCAACGGCCTGGGTACAAGGGTCTGGTGACCACCCCGACCCCAGGTCTCCGGGTCATGACGGGACACCGGACCAGGTCCCCGAGTCCGGTCGACACCACAGCCCCAGGTCACCGGGTCATGTCGGGACCCAGCCCGGGTCCCCGGGACGGGTTTTTACCCCAGCCGCAGATCACCGGGTCCTGTCGGGTACCCGGGTCGGGTCCCCTGGACAGGTCGGCACCCCGGCCCCGGGTCACGGGGTCATGTCGGGTCGCTGTCCCGGGTACCAGTGTCAGGTGACCACCCCGGCCCCGGGAGACGGAGTCATACCGGGTCCCCGGCCCGGGTCCCCGGGTTGCATCGGGACAAAAGCACCGGATCACTGGATCACGTGGGGGCCCGGGCCCGGGTCCCCGGGTTGCATCGGGACACCAGCGAAGGACCACCGGGTCCTGTCGGGTCCCCGGCCCGGGTCCCCTGGACAGGTCGTTAACCCGGCCCCAGGTCACCGGGTCATGTCGCGCACGCGGCCTGGTTCCCAGGTTCCGGTGACCACCCCGGCACCAGGACCCCGGGTCCTGTGGGGACCCCGGCACCAGGTGACTGGGTCACGTGGGGTCACCGGCCCCAGGTGACCTGGTCACGTGGGGTCACCGGCCCCAGGTGACCGGGTCACGTGGGGTCACCGGCCCCAGGTGACCGGGTCACGTGGGGTCACCGGCCCCAGGTGACCGGGTCACGTGGGGTCACCGGCCCCAGGTGACCGGGTCACGTGGGGACACCGGCCCCAGGTGACCGGGTCACGTGGGGTCACCGGCCCCAGGTGACCGGGTCACGTGGGGTCACCGGCCCCAGGTGACCGGGTCACGTGGGGTCACCGGCCCCAGGTGACCGGGTCACGTGGGGACACCGGCCCCAGGTGACCGGGTCACGTGGGGTCACCGGCCCCAGGTGACCTGGTCACGTGGGGTCACCGGCCCCAGGTGACCGGGTCACGTGGGGACACCGGCCTCAGGTCAGCGGGTCACCTGGGGACCCCGGACCCAGGTCAGCGGGTCACGTGGGGACACCGGCCCCAGGTAACCGGGTCATACCGAGTCCCCGGACCCAGGTCACCGGGTCAGTTCGGGACCCCGGACCCAGGTCGGGTCATGTCACGTCCCATGCCCGGGTCCCCGGGTTGGATTTTTACCCAGGCCCCGGGTCACAGGGTCATGTCGGGTCAACGGCCTGGGTACAAGGGTCTGGTGACCACCCCGACCCCAGGTCTCCGGGTCATGACGGGACACCGGACCAGGTCCCCGAGTCCGGTCGACACCACAGCCCCAGGTCACCGGGTCATGTCGGGACCCAGCCCGGGTCCCCGGGACGGGTTTTTACCCCAGCCGCAGATCACCGGGTCCTGTCGGGTACCCGGGTCGGGTCCCCTGGACAGGTCGGCACCCCGGCCCCGGGTCACGGGGTCATGTCGGGTCGCTGTCCCGGGTACCAGTGTCAGGTGACCACCCCGGCCCCGGGAGACGGAGTCATACCGGGTCCCCGGCCCGGGTCCCCGGGTTGCATCGGGACACCAGCGAAGGACCACCGGGTCCTGTCGGGTCCCCGGCCCGGGTCCCCTGGACAGGTCGTTAACCCGGCCCCAGGTCACCGGGTCATGTCGCGCACCCGGCCTGGTTCCCAGGTTCCGGTGACCACCCCGGCACCAGGACCCCGGGTCCCGTGGGGACCCCGGCACCAGGTGACTGGGTCACGCGGGGTCACCGGCCCCAGGTGACCTGGTCACGTGGGGTCACCGGCCCCAGGTGACCTGGTCACGTGGGGTCACCGGCCCCAGGTGACCGGGTCACGTGGGGTCACCGGCCCCAGGTCAGCGGGTCACGTGGGGTCACCGGCCCCAGGTCAGCGGGTCACGTGGGGACACCGGCCCCAGGTCACCGCGTCAGGTCGGGACCCCGAACCCAGGTCCACGAGTCCGTCGACACCACAGCAACGGGTCACCGGGTCGTGTCGGGTAACCGGCCTGGTTCCCAGGTTCCGATGACCACCCCGGCACCAGGACCCCGGGTCACGTGGGGACACCGGCCCCAGGTGACCGGGTCACGTGGGGTCACCGGCCCCAGGTCATCGGGTCACGTGGGGTCACCGGCCCCAGGTGACCTGGTCACGTGGGGTCACCGGCCCCAGGTGACCGGGTCACGTGGGGTCACCGGCCCCAGGTGACCGGGTCACGTGGGGTCACCGGCCCCAGGTGACCGGGTCACGTGGGGTCACCGGCCCCAGGTGACCGGGTCACGTGGGGTCACCGGCCCCAGGTGACCGGGTCACGTGGGGACACCGGCCCCAGGTGACCGGGTCACGTGGGGTCACCGGCCCCAGGTGACCGGGTCACGTGGGGTCACCGGCCCCAGGTGACCTGGTCACGTGGGGTCACCGGCCCCAGGTGACCTGGTCACGTGGGGTCACCGGCCCCAGGTGACCGGGTCACGTGGGGTCACCGGCCCCAGGTGACCGGGTCACGTGGGGTCACCGGTCCCAGGTGACCGGGTCACGTGGGGTCACCGGCCCCAGGTCAGCGGGTCACGTGGGGACACCGGCCCCAGGTCACCGGGTCACGTGGGGTCACCGGCCCCAGGTGACCGGGTCACGTGGGGTCACCGGCCCCAGCTCAGCGGGTCACGTGGGGACACCGGCCCCAGGTCACCGGGTCACGTGGGGTCACCGGCCCCAGGTCACCGGGTCACGTGGGGTCACCGGCCCCAGGTGGCCGGGTCACGTGGGGTCACCGGCCCCAGGTGACCGGGTCACGTGGGGTCACCGGCCCCATGTGACCGGGTCACGTGGGGACACCGGCCCCAGGTCACCGGGTCACGTGGGGTCACCGGCCCCAGGTGACCGGGTCACGTGGGGTCACCGGCCCCAGGTGACCGGGTCACGTGGGGTCACCGGCCCCAGGTGACCGGGTCACGTGGGGACACCGGCCCCAGGTGACCGGGTCACGTGGGGTCACCGGCCCCAGGTGACCGGGTCACGTGGGGTCACCGGCCCCAGGTGACCCGGTCACGTGGGGTCACCGGCCCCAGGTGACCGGGTCACGTGGGGTCTCCAGCCCCAGGTGACCGGGTCACGTGGGGTCACCGGCCCCAGGTCAGCGGGTCACGTGGGGACACCGGCCCCAGGTAACCAAGGCATGTCGGGACCCAGCCTGGGTCCCCGGGACGGGTTTTTACCCCAGCCGCAGATCACCGGGTCCTGTCGGGTCCCCGGCCCGGGTCCCCTGGACAGGTCGTTAACCCGGCCCCAGGTCACCGGGTCGTGTCGGGTAACCGGCCTGGTTCCCAGGTTCCGGTGACCACCCCGGCACCAGGACCCCGGGTCCCGTGGGGACCCCGGCCCCAGGTGACCGGGTCACGCGGGGTCACCGGCCCCAGGTCAGCGGGTCACGTGGGGTCACCGGCCCCAGGTCAGCGGGTCACGTGGGGACACCGGCCCCAGGTCACCGCGTCAGGTCGGGACCCCGAACCCAGGTCCACGAGTCCGTCGACACCACAGCAACGGGTCACCGGGTCGTGTCGGGTAACCGGCCTGGTTCCCAGGTTCCGATGACCACCCCGGCACCAGGACCCCAGGTCACATGGGGACACAGGCCCCAGGTGACCGGGTCACGTGGGGTCACCGGCCCCAGGTCATCGGGTCACGTGGGGTCACCGGCCCCAGGTGACCGGGTCACGTGGGGTCACCGGCCCCAGGTGACCGGGTCACGTGGGGTCACCGGCCCCAGGTGACCTGGTCACGTGGGGTCACCGGCCCCAGGTGACCGGGTCACGTGGGGACCCCGGCCCCAGGTGACCTGGTCACGTGGGGTCACCGGCCCCAGGTGACCGGGTCACGTCGGGACCCCGGCACCAGGTGACTGGGTCACGTGGGGTCACCGGCCCCAGGTGACCTGGTCACGTGGGGTCACCGGCCCCAGGTGACCTGGTCACGTGGGGTCACCGGCCCCAGGTGACCGGGTCACGTGGGGTCACCGGCCCCAGGTGACCGGGTCACGTGGGGTCACCGGCCCCAGGTGACCGGGTCTCGTGGGGTCACCTGCCCCAGGTGACCGGGTCACGTGGGGACACCGGCCCCAGGTGACCGGGTCACGTGGGGTCACCGGCCTCAGGTGACCGGGTCACGTGGGGTCACCGGCCCCAGGTGACCTGGTCACGTGGGGTCACCGGCCCCAGGTGACCGGGTCACGTGGGGTCACCGGCCCCAGGTGACCGGGTCACGTGGGGACACCGGCCCCAGGTGACCGGGTCACGTGGGGTCACCGGCCCCAGGTGACCGGGTCACGTGGGGTCACCGGCCCCAGGTAACCAAGGCATGTCGGGACCCAGCCCGGGTCCCCGGGACGGGTTTTTACCCCAGCCGCAGATCACCGGGTCCTGTCGGGTCCCCGGCCCGGGTCCCCTGGACAGGTTGATAACCCGGCCCCAGGTCACCCGGTCATCTCGCGCACCCGGCCTGGTTCCCAGGTTCCGATGACCACCCCGGCACCAGGACCCCGGGTCATGTGGGGACACCGGCCCCAGGTGACCGGGTCACGTGGGGTCACCGGCCCCAGGTCAGCGGGTCACGTGGGGACCCCGGCCCCAGGTGACCGGGTCACGTGGGGACCCCGGACCCAGGTAACCGGGTCATACCGAGTCTCCGGACCCAGGTCACCGGGTCAGTTCGGGACCCCGGACCCAGGTCGGGTCATGTCACGTCCCATGCCCGGGTCCCCGGCTTGGATTTTTACCCAGGCCCCGGGTCACAGGGTCATGTCGGGTCAACGGCCTGGGTACAAGGGTCTGGTGACCACCCCGACCCCAGGTCCCCGGGTCATGACGGGACACCGGACCAGGTCCCCGAGTCCGGTCGACACCACAGCCCCAGGTCACCGGGTCATGTCGGGACCCAGCCCGGGTCCCCGGGACGGGTTTTTACCCCAGCCGCAGATCACCGGGTCCTGTCGGGTACCCGGGTCGGGTCCCCTGGACAGGTCGGCACCCCGGCCCCGGGTCACGGGGTCATGTCGGGTCGCTGTCCCGGGTACCAGTGTCAGGTGACCACCCCGGCCCCGGGAGACGGAGTCATACCGGGTCCCCGGCCCAGGTCCCCGGGTTGCATCGGGACAAAAGCACCGGATCACTGGATCACGTGGGGGCCCGGGCCCGGGTCCCCGGGTTGCATCGGGACACCAGCGAAGGACCACCGGGTCCTGTCGGGTCCCCGGCCCGGGTCCCCTGGACAGGTCGTTAACCCGGCCCCAGGTCACCGGGTCGTGTCGGGTAACCGGCCTGGTTCCCAGGTTCCGGTGACCACCCCGGCACCAGGACCCCGGATCCCGTGGGGACCCCGGACCCAGGTGACCGGGTCACGTGGGGTCACCGGCCCCAGGTCAGCGGGTCACGTGGGGACACCGGCCCCAGGTCACCGCGTCAGGTCGGGACCCCGAACCCAGGTCCACGAGTCCGTCGACACCACAGCAACGGGTCACCGGGTCGTGTCGGGTAACCGGCCTGGTTCCCAGGTTCCGATGACCACCCCGGCACCAGGACTCTGGGTCACGTGGGGACACCGGCCCCAGGTCACCGGGTCACGTCGGGTCACCAGCCCCAGGTGACCCGGTCACGTGGGGACACCGGCCCCAGGTGACCGGGTCACGTGGGGTCACCGGCCCCAGGTGACCCGGTCACGTGGGGTCACCGGCCCCAGGTGACCGGGTCACGTGGGGTCACCGGCCCCAGGTGACCGGGTCACGTGGGGACACCGGCCCCAGGTGACCGGGTCACGTGGGGTCACCGGCCCCAGGTGACCGGGTCACGTGGGGTCACCGGCCCCAGGTCAGCGGGTCACGTGGGGTCACCGGCCCCAGGTGACCGGGTCACGTGGGGACACCGGCCCCAGGTGACCGGGTCACGTGGGGACACCGGCCCCAGGTGACCGGGTCACGTGGGGTCACCGGCCCCAGGTCAGCGGGTCACGTGGGGACACCGGCCCCAGGTCACCGGGTCACGTGGGGTCACCGGCCCCAGGTGACCGGGTCACGTGGGGTCACCGGCCCCAGCTCAGCGGGTCACGTGGGGACACCGGCCCCAGGTCATCGGGTCACGTGGGGTCACCGGCCCCAGGTGACCGGGTCACGTGGGGTCACCGGCCCCAGGTGGCCGAGTCACGTGGGGTCACCGGCCCCAGGTGACCGGGTCACGTGGGGTCACCGGCCCCAGGTGACCGGGTCACGTGGGGACACCGGCCCCAGGTCACCGGGTCACGTGGGGTCACCGGCCCCAGGTGACCGGGTCACGTGGGGTCACCGGCACCAGGTGACCGGGTCACGTGGGGACACCGGCCCCAGGTGACCGGGTCACGTGGGGTCACCGGCCCCAGGTGACCGGGTCACGTGGGGTCACCGGCCCCAGGTGACCCGGTCACGTGGGGTCACCTGCCCCAGGTGACCGGGTCACGTGGGGTCACCGGCCCCAGGTGACCGGGTCACGTGGGGTCACCGGCCCCAGGTCAGCGGGTCACGTGGGGACACCGGCCCCAGGTAACCAAGGCATGTCGGGACCCAGCCCGGGTCCCCGGGACGGGTTTTTACCGCAGCCGCAGATCACCGGGTCCTGTCGGGTACCCGGGTCGGGTCCCCTGGACAGGTCGGCACCCCGGCCCCGGGTCACGGGGTCATGTCGGGTCGCTGTCCCGGGTACCAGTGTCAGGTGACCACCCCGGCCCCAGGAGACGGAGTCATACCGGGTCCCCGGCCCAGGTCCCCGGGTTGCATCGGGACAAAAGCACCGGATCACTGGATCACGTGGGGGCCCGGGCCCGGGTCCCCGGGTTGCATCGGGACACCAGCGAAGGACCACCGGGTCCTGTCGGGTCCCCGGCCCGGGTCCCCTGGACAGGTCGTTAACCCGGCCCCAGGTCACCGGGTCGTGTCGGGTAACCGGCCTGGTTCCCAGGTTCCGGTGACCACCCCGGCACCAGGACCCCGGGTCTCGTGGGGACCCCGGCCCCAGGTGACCGGGTCACGCGGGGTCACCGGCCCCAGGTCAGCGGGTCACGTGGGGTCACCGGCCCCAGGTCAGCGGGTCACGTGGGGACACCGGCCCCAGGTCACCGCGTCAGGTCGGGACCCCGAACCCAGGTCCACGAGTCCGTCGACACCACAGCAACGGGTCACCGGGTCGTGTCGGGTAACCGGCCTGGTTCCCAGGTTCCGATGACCACCCCGGCACCAGGACCCCGGGTCACGTGGGGACACCGGCCCCAGGTGACCGGGTCACGTGGGGTCACCGGCCCCAGGTCATCGGGTCACGTGGGGTCACCGGCCCCAGGTGACCTGGTCACGTGGGGTCACCGGCCCCAGGTGACCGGGTCACGTGGGGTCACCGGCCCCAGGTGACCGGGTCACGTGGGGTCACCGGTCCCAGGTCAGCGGGTCACGTGGGGACACCGGCCCCAGGTCACCGGGTCACGTGGGGTAACCGGCCCCAGGTGACCGGGTCACGTGGGGTCACCGGCCCCAGCTCAGCGGGTCACGTGGGGACACCGGCCCCAGGTCACCGGGTCACGTGGGGTCACCGGCCCCAGGTGACCGGGTCACGTGGGGTCACCGGCCCCAGGTGGCCGGGTCACGTGGGGTCACCGGCCCCAGGTGACCGGGTCACGTGGGGTCACCGGCCCCAGGTGACCAGGTCACGTGGGGACACCGGCCCCAGGTCACCGGGTCACGTGGGGTCACCGGCCACAGGTGACCGGGTCACGTGGGGTCACTGGCCCCAGGTGACCGGGTCACGTGGGGTCACCGGCACCAGGTGACCGGGTCACGTGGGGACACCGGCCCCAGGTGACCGGGTCACGTGGGGTCACCGGCCCCAGGTGACCCGGTCACGTGGGGTCACCGGCCCCAGGTGACCGGGTCACGTGGGGTCACCGGCCCCAGGTGACCGGGTCACGTGGGGTCACCGGCCCCAGGTCAGCGGGTCACGTGGGGACCCCGGCCCCAGGTGACCGGGTCACGTGGGGACCCCGGACCCAGGTAACCGGGTCATACCGAGTCCCCGGACCCAGGTCACCGGGTCAGTTCGGGACCCCGGACCCAGGTCGGGTCATGTCACGTCCCATGCCCGGGTCCCCGGGTTGGATTTTTACCCAGGTCCGGGTCACAGGGTCATGTCGGGTCAATGGCCTGGGTACAAGGGTCTGGTGACCACCCCGACCCCAGGTCCCCGGGTCATGACGGGACACCGGACCAGGTCCCCGAGTCCGGTCGACACCACAGCCCCAGGTCACCGGGTCATGTCGGGACCCAGCCCGGGTCCCCGGGACGGGTTTTTACCCCAGCCGCAGATCACCGGGTCCTGTCGGGTACCCGGGTCGGGTCCCCTGGACAGGTCGGCACCCCGGCCCCGGGTCACGGGGTCATGTCGGGTCGCTGTCCCGGGTACCAGTGTCAGGTGACCACCCCGGCCCCGGGAGACGGAGTCATACCGGGTCCCCGGCCCAGGTCCCCGGGTTGCATCGGGACAAAAGCACCGGATCACTGGATCACGTGGGGGCCCGGGCCCGGGTCCCCGGGTTGCATCGGGACACCAGCGAAGGACCACCGGGTCCTGTCGGGTCCCCGGCCCGGGTCCCCTGGACAGGTCGTTAACCCGGCCCCAGGTCACCGGGTCGTGTCGGGTAACCGGCCTGGTTCCCAGGTTCCGGTGACCACCCCGGCACCAGGACCCCGGGTCCCGTGGGGACCCCGGCCCCAGGTGACCGGGTCACGCGGGGTCACCGGCCCCAGGTCAGCGGGTCACGTGGGGTCACCGGCCCCAGGTCAGCGGGTCACGTGGGGACACCGGCCCCAGGTCACCGCGTCAGGTCGGGACCCCGAACCCAGGTCCACGAGTCCGTCGACACCACAGCAACGGGTCACCGGGTCGTGTCGGGTAACCGGCCTGGTTCCCAGGTTCCGATGACCACCCCGGCACCAGGACCCCGGGTCACGTGGGGACACCGGCCCCAGGTGACCGGGTCACGTGGGGTCACCGGCCCCAGGTCATCGGGTCACGTGGGGTCACCGGCCCCAGGTGACCTGGTCACGTGGGGTCACCGGCCCCAGGTGACCGGGTCACGTGGGGTCACCGGCCCCAGGTGACCGGGTCACGTGGGGTCACCGGCCCCAGGTGACCGGGTCACGTGGGGACACCGGCCCCAGGTGACCGGGTCACGTGGGGTCACCGGCCCCAGGTGACCGGGTCACGTGGGGACACCGGCCCCAGGTGACCGGGTCACGTGGGGACACCGGCCCCAGGTGACCGGGTCACGTGGGGTCACCGGCCCCAGGTGACCGGGTCACGTGGGGTCACCGGCCCCAGGTGACCGGGTCACGTGGGGTCACCGGCCCCAGGTGACCGGGTCACGTGGGGTCACCGGCCCCAGGTGACCGGGTCACGTGGGGTCACCGGCCCCAGGTGACCGGGTCACGTGGGGTCACCGGCCCCAAGTGACCGGGTCACGTGGGGTCACCGGCCCCAGGTGACCGGGTCACGTGGGGACACCGGCCCCAGGTGACCGGGTCACGTGGGGTCACCGGCCCCAGGTGACCTGGTCACGTGGGGTCACCGGCCCCAGGTGACCGGGTCACGTGGGGTCACCGGCCCCAGGTGACCGGGTCACGTGGGGTCACCGGCCCCAGGTGACCGGGTCACGTGGGGTCACCGGCCCCAGGTGACCGGGTCACGTGGGGACACCGGCCCCAGGTGACCGGGTCACGTGGGGTCACCGGCCCCAGGTGACCTGGTCACGTGGGGTCACCGGCCCCAGGTAACCGGGTCATACCGAGTCCCCGGACCCAGGTCACCGGGTCAGTTCGGGACCCCGGACCCGGGTCGGGTCATGTCACGTCCCATGCCCGGGTCCCCGGGTTGGATTTTTACCCAGGCCCCGGGTCACAGGGTCATGTCGGGTCAACGGCCTGGGTACAAGGGTCTGGTGACCACCCCGACCCCAGGTCTCCGGGTCATGACGGGACACCGGACCAGGTCCCCGAGTCCGGTCGACACCACAGCCCCAGGTCACCGGGTCATGTCGGGACCCAGCCCGGGTCCCCGGGACGGGTTTTTACCCCAGCCGCAGATCACCGGGTCCTGTCGGGTACCCGGGTCGGGTCCCCTGGACAGGTCGGCACCCCGGCCCCGGGTCACGGGGTCATGTCGGGTCGCTGTCCCGGGTACCAGTGTCAGGTGACCACCCCGGCCCCGGGAGACGGAGTCATACCGGGTCCCCGGCCCGGGTCCCCGGGTTGCATCGGGACAAAAGCACCGGATCACTGGATCACGTGGGGGCCCGGGCCCGGGTCCCCGGGTTGCATCGGGACACCAGCGAAGGACCACCGGGTCCTGTCGGGTCCCCGGCCCGGGTCCCCTGGACAGGTCGTTAACCCGGCCCCAGGTCACCGGGTCATGTCGCGCACCCGGCCTGGTTCCCAGGTTCCGGTGACCACCCCGGCACCAGGACCCCGGGTCCCGTGGGGACCCCGGCACCAGGTGACTGGGTCACGCGGGGTCACCGGCCCCAGGTGACCTGGTCACGTGGGGTCACCGGCCCCAGGTGACCGGGTCACGTGGGGTCACCGGCCCCAGGTCAGCGGGTCACGTGGGGTCACCGGCCCCAGGTCAGCGGGTCACGTGGGGACACCGGCCCCAGGTCACCGCGTCAGGTCGGGACCCAGAACCCAGGTCCACGAGTCCGTCGACACCACAGCAACGGGTCACCGGGTCGTGTCGGGTAACCGGCCTGGTTCCCAGGTTCCGATGACCACCCCGGCACCAGGACCCCGGGTCACGTGGGGACACCGGCCCCAGGTGACCGGGTCACGTGGGGTCACCGGCCCCAGGTCATCGGGTCACGTGGGGTCACCGGCCCCAGGTGACCTGGTCACATGGGGTCACCGGCCCCAGGTGACCGGGTCACGTGGGGTCACCGGCCCCAGGTGACCGGGTCACGTGGGGTCACCGGCCCCAGGTGACCGGGTCACGTGCGGTCACCGGCCCCAGGTGACCGGGTCACGTGGGGTCACCGGCCCCAGGTGACCGGGTCACGTGGGGACACCGGCCCCAGGTGACCGGGTCACGTGGGGTCACCGGCCCCAGGTGACCGGGTCACGTGGGGTCACCGGCCCCAGGTGACCGGGTCACGTGGGGTCACCGGCCCCAGGTGACCTGGTCACGTGGGGTCACCGGCCCCAGGTGACCGGGTCACGTGGGGTCACCGGCCCCAGGTGACCGGGTCACGTGGGGTCACCGGTCCCAGGTGACCGGGTCACGTGGGGTCACCGGCCCCAGGTCAGCGGGTCACGTGGGGACACCGGCCCCAGGTCACCGGGTCACGTGGGGTCACCGGCCCCAGGTGACCGGGTCACGTGGGGTCACCGGCCCCAGCTCAGCGGGTCACGTGGGGACACCGGCCCCAGGTCACCGGGTCACGTGGGGTCACCGGCCCCAGGTCACCGGGTCACGTGGGGTCACCGGCCCCAGGTGGCCGGGTCACGTGGGGTCACCGGCCCCAGGTGACCGGGTCACGTGGGGTCACCGGCCCCAGGTGACCGGGTCACGTGGGGACACCGGCCCCAGGTCACCGGGTCACGTGGGGTCACCGGCCCCAGGTGACCGGGTCACGTGGGGACACCGGCCCCAGGTGACCGGGTCACGTGGGGTCACCGGCCCCAGGTGACCGGGTCACGTGGGGACACCGGCCCCAGGTGACCGGGTCACGTGGGGTCACCGGCCCCAGGTGACCGGGTCACGTGGGGTCACCGGCCCCAGGTGACCCGGTCACGTGGGGTCACCGGCCCCAGGTGACCGGGTCACGTGGGGTCACCGGCCCCAGGTGACCGGGTCACGTGGGGTCACCGGCCCCAGGTCAGCGGGTCACGTGGGGACACCGGCCCCAGGTAACCAAGGCATGTCGGGACCCAGCCCGGGTCCCCGGGACGGGTTTTTACCCCAGCCGCAGATCACCGGGTCCTGTCGGGTACCCGGGTCGGGTCCCCTGGACAGGTCGGCACCCCGGCCCCGGGTCACGGGGTCATGTCGGGTCGCTGTCCCGGGTACCAGTGTCAGGTGACCACCCCGGCCCCGGGAGACGGAGTCATACCGGGTCCCCGGCCCGGGTCCCCGGGTTGCATCGGGACAAAAGCACCGGATCACTGGATCACGTGGGGGCCCGGGCCCGGGTCCCCGGGTTGCATCGGGACACCAGCGAAGGACCACCGGGTCCTGTCGGGTCCCCGGCCCGGGTCCCCTGGACAGGTCGTTAACCCGGCCCCAGGTCACCGGGTCATGTCGCGCACCCGGCCTGGTTCCCAGGTTCCGGTGACCACCCCGGCACCAGGACCCCGGGTCCCGTGGGGACCCCGGCCCCAGGTGACCGGGTCACGCGGGGTCACCGGCCCCAGGTCAGCGGGTCACGTGGGGTCACCGGCCCCAGGTCAGCGGGTCACGTGGGGACACCGGCCCCAGGTCACCGCGTCAGGTCGGGACCCCGAACCCAGGTCCACGAGTCCGTCGACACCACAGCAACGGGTCACCGGGTCGTGTCGGGTAACCGGCCTGGTTCCCAGGTTCCGATGACCACCCCGGCACCAGGACCCCGGGTCACGTGGGGACACCGGCCCCAGGTGACCGGGTCACGTGGGGTCACCGGCCCCAGGTCATCGGGTCACGTGGGGTCACCGGCCCCAGGTGACCTGGTCACGTGGGGTCACCGGCCCCAGGTGACCGGGTCACGTGGGGTCACCGGCCCCAGGTGACCGGGTCACGTGGGGTCACCGGCCCCAGGTGACCGGGTCACGTGGGGTCACCGGCCCCAGGTGACCGGGTCACGTGGGGACACCGGCCCCAGGTGACCGGGTCACGTGGGGTCACCGGCCCCAGGTGACCGGGTCACGTGGGGACACCGGCCCCAGGTGACCGGGTCACGTGGGGACACCGGCCCCAGGTGACCGGGTCACGTGGGGTCACCGGCCCCAGGTGACCGGGTCACGTGGGGTCACCGGCCCCAGGTGACCGGGTCACGTGGGGTCACCGGCCCCAGGTGACCGGGTCACGTGGGGACACCGGCCCCAGGTGACCGGGTCACGTGGGGTCACCGGCCCCAGGTGACCTGGTCACGTGGGGTCACCGGCCCCAGGTGACCGGGTCACGTGGGGTCACCGGCCCCAGGTGACCGGGTCACGTGGGGACACCGGCCTCAGGTCAGCGGGTCACCTGGGGACCCCGGACCCAGGTCAGCGGGTCACGTGGGGACACCGGCCCCAGGTAACCGGGTCATACCGAGTCCCCGGACCCAGGTCACCGGGTCAGTTCGGGACCCCGGACCCAGGTCGGGTCATGTCACGTCCCATGCCCGGGTCCCCGGGTTGGATTTTTACCCAGGCCCCGGGTCACAGGGTCATGTCGGGTCAACGGCCTGGGTACAAGGGTCTGGTGACCACCCCGACCCCAGGTCTCCGGGTCATGACGGGACACCGGACCAGGTCCCCGAGTCCGGTCGACACCACAGCCCCAGGTCACCGGGTCATGTCGGGACCCAGCCCGGGTCCCCGGGACGGGTTTTTACCCCAGCCGCAGATCACCGGGTCCTGTCGGGTACCCGGGTCGGGTCCCCTGGACAGGTCGGCACCCCGGCCCCGGGTCACGGGGTCATGTCGGGTCGCTGTCCCGGGTACCAGTGTCAGGTGACCACCCCGGCCCCGGGAGACGGAGTCATACCGGGTCCCCGGCCCGGGTCCCCGGGTTGCATCGGGACAAAAGCACCGGATCACTGGATCACGTGGGGGCCCGGGCCCGGGTCCCCGGGTTGCATCGGGACACCAGCGAAGGACCACCGGGTCCTGTCGGGTCCCCGGCCCGGGTCCCCTGGACAGGTCGTTAACCCGGCCCCAGGTCACCGGGTCGTGTCGGGTAACCGGCCTGGTTCCCAGGTTCCGGTGACCACCCCGGCCCCAGGACCCCGGGTCCCATGGGGACCCCGGCCCCAGGTGACCGGGTCACGCGGGGTCACCGGCCCCAGGTCAGCGGGTCACGTGGGGTCACCGGCCCCAGGTCAGCGGGTCACGTGGGGACACCGGCCCCAGGTCACCGCGTCAGGTCGGGACCCCGAACCCAGGTCCACGAGTCCGTCGACACCACAGCAACGGGTCACCGGGTCGTGTCGGGTAACCGGCCTGGTTCCCAGGTTCCGATGACCACCCCGGCACCAGGACCCCGGGTCACGTGGGGACACCGGCCCCAGGTCATCGGTTCACGTGGGGTCACCGGCCCCCGGTGACCTGGTCACGTGGGGTCACCGGCCCCAGGTGACCGGGTCACGTGGGGTCACCGGCCCCAGGTGACCGGGTCACGTGGGGTCACCGGCCCCAGGTGACCGGGTCACGTGGGGTCACCGGCCCCAGGTGACCGGGTCACGTGGGGACACCGGCCCCAGGTGACCGGGTCACGTGGGGTCACCGGCCCCAGGTGACCTGGTCACGTGGGGTCACCGGCCCCAGGTGACCGGGTCACGTGTTGTCACCGGCCCCAGGTGACCGGGTCACGTGGGGACACCGGCCGCAGGTAACCAAGGCATGTCGGGACCCAGCCCGGGTCCCCGGGACGGGTTTTTACCCCAGCCGCAGATCACCGGGTCCTGTCGGGTCCCCGGCCCGGGTCCCCTGGACAGGTCGATAACCCGGCCCCAGGTCACCCGGTCATCTCGCGCACCCGGCCTGGTTCCCAGGTTCCGATGACCACCCCGGCACCAGGACCCCGGGTCACGTGGGGACACCGGCCCCAGGTGACCGGGTCACGTGGGGTCACCGGCCCCAGGTCAGCGGGTCAAGTGGGGACCCCGGCCCCAGGTGACCGGGTCACGTGGGGACCCCGGACCCAGGTAACCGGGTCATACCGAGTCCCCGGACCCAGGTCACCGGGTCAGTTCGGGACCCCGGACCCAGGTCGGGTCATGTCACGTCCCATGCCCGGGTCCCCGGGTTGGATTTTTACCCAGGCCCCGGGTCACAGGGTCATGTCGGGTCAACGGCCTGGGTACAAGGGTCTGGTGACCACCCCGAACCCAGGTCCCCGGGTCATGACGGGACACCGGACCAGGTCCCCGAGTCCGGTCGACACCACAGCCCCAGGTCACCGGGTCATGTCGGGACCCAGCCCGGGTCCCCGGGACGGGTTTTTACCCCAGCCGCAGATCACCGGGTCCTGTCGGGTACCCGGGTCGGGTCCCCTGGACAGGTCGGCACCCCGGCCCCGGGTCACGGGGTCATGTCGGGTCGCTGTCCCGGGTACCAGTGTCAGGTGACCACCCCGGCCCCGGGAGACGGAGTCATACCGGGTCCCCGGCCCAGGTCCCCGGGTTGCATCGGGACAAAAGCACCGGATCACTGGATCACGTGGGGGCCCGGGCCCGGGTCCCCGGGTTGCATCGGGACACCAGCGAAGGACCACCGGGTCCTGTCGGGTCCCCGGCCCGGGTCCCCTGGACAGGTCGTTAACCCGGCCCCAGGTCACCGGGTCGTGTCGGGTAACCAGCCTGGTTCCCAGGTTCCGGTGACCACCCCGGCACCAGGACCCCGGATCCCGTGGGGACCCCGGCCCCAGGTGACCGGGTCACGCGGGGTCACCGGCCCCAGGTCAGCGGGTCACGTGGGGTCACCGGCCCCAGGTCAGCGGGTCACGTGGGGACACCGGCCCCAGGTCAGCGGGTCACGTGGGGACACCGGCCCCAGGTCACCGCGTCAGGTCGGGACCCCGAACCCAGGTCCACGAGTCCGTCGACACCACAGCCCCGGGTCACCGGGTCGTGTCGTGTAACCGGCCTGGTTCCCAGGTTCCGATGACCACCCCGGCACCAGGACTCTGGGTCACGTGGGGACACCGGCCCCAGGTCACCGGGTCACGTGGGGTCACCGGACCCAGGTGACCCGGTCACGTGGGGACACCGGCCCCAGGTGACCTGGTCACGTGGGGTCACCGGCCCCAGGTGACCGGGTCACGTGGGGTCACCGGCCCCAGGTGACCGGGTCACGTGGGGACACCGGCCCCAGGTGACCGGGTCACGTGGGGACACCGGCCCCAGGTCAGCGGGTCACGTGGGGTCACCGGCCCCAGGTGACCGGGTCACGTGGGGTCACCGGCCCCAGGTCAGCGGGTCACGTGGGGACACCGGCCCCAGGTCACCGGGTCACGTGGGGTCACCGGCCCCAGGTGACCGGGTCACGTGGGGTCACCGGCCCCAGCTCAGCGGGTCACGTGGGGACACCGGCCCCAGGTCACCGGGTCACGTGGGGTCACCGGCCCCAGGTGACCGGGTCACGTGGGGTCACCGGCCCCAGGTGGCCGGGTCACGTGGGGTCACCGGCCCCAGGTGACCGGGTCACGTGGGGTCACCGGCCCCAGGTGACCGGGTCACGTGGGGACACCGGCCCCAGGTCACTGGGTCACGTGGGGTCACCGGCACCAGGTGACCGGGTCACGTGGGGTCACCGGCCCCAGGTGACCGGGTCACGTGGGGTCACCGGCACCAGGTGACCGGGTCACGTGGGGACACCGGCACCAGGTGACCGGGTCACGTGGGGTCACCGGCCCCAGGTGACCGGGTCACGTGGGGTCACCGGCCCCAGGTGACCGGGTCACGTGGGGTCACCGGCCCCAGGTGACCGGGTCACGTGGGGTCACCGGCCCCAGGTGACCGGGTCACGTGGGGACACCGGCCCCAGGTGACCGGGTCACGTGGGGTCACCGGCCCCAGGTGACCTGGTCACGTGGGGTCACCGGCCCCAGGTGACCGGGTCACGTGTTGTCACCGGCCCCAGGTGACCGGGTCACGTGGGGACACCGGCCGCAGGTAACCAAGGCATGTCGGGACCCAGCCCGGGTCCCCGGGACGGGTTTTTACCCCAGCCGCAGATCACCGGGTCCTGTCGGGTCCCCGGCCCGGGTCCCCTGGACAGGTCGATAACCCGGCCCCAGGTCACCCGGTCATCTCGCGCACCCGGCCTGGTTCCCAGGTTCCGATGACCACCCCGGCACCAGGACCCCGGGTCACGTGGGGACACCGGCCCCAGGTGACCGGGTCACGTGGGGTCACCGGCCCCAGGTCAGCGGGTCAAGTGGGGACCCCGGCCCCAGGTGACCGGGTCACGTGGGGACCCCGGACCCAGGTAACCGGGTCATACCGAGTCCCCGGACCCAGGTCACCGGGTCAGTTCGGGACCCCGGACCCAGGTCGGGTCATGTCACGTCCCATGCCCGGGTCCCCGGGTTGGATTTTTACCCAGGCCCCGGGTCACAGGGTCATGTCGGGTCAACGGCCTGGGTACAAGGGTCTGGTGACCACCCCGAACCCAGGTCCCCGGGTCATGACGGGACACCGGACCAGGTCCCCGAGTCCGGTCGACACCACAGCCCCAGGTCACCGGGTCATGTCGGGACCCAGCCCGGGTCCCCGGGACGGGTTTTTACCCCAGCCGCAGATCACCGGGTCCTGTCGGGTACCCGGGTCGGGTCCCCTGGACAGGTCGGCACCCCGGCCCCGGGTCACGGGGTCATGTCGGGTCGCTGTCCCGGGTACCAGTGTCAGGTGACCACCCCGGCCCCGGGAGACGGAGTCATACCGGGTCCCCGGCCCAGGTCCCCGGGTTGCATCGGGACAAAAGCACCGGATCACTGGATCACGTGGGGGCCCGGGCCCGGGTCCCCGGGTTGCATCGGGACACCAGCGAAGGACCACCGGGTCCTGTCGGGTCCCCGGCCCGGGTCCCCTGGACAGGTCGTTAACCCGGCCCCAGGTCACCGGGTCGTGTCGGGTAACCGGCCTGGTTCCCAGGTTCCGGTGACCACCCCGGCACCAGGACCCCGGATCCCGTGGGGACCCCGGCCCCAGGTGACCGGGTCACGCGGGGTCACCGGCCCCAGGTCAGCGGGTCACGTGGGGTCACCGGCCCCAGGTCAGCGGGTCACGTGGGGACACCGGCCCCAGGTCAGCGGGTCACGTGGGGACACCGGCCCCAGGTCACCGCGTCAGGTCGGGACCCCGAACCCAGGTCCACGAGTCCGTCGACACCACAGCCCCGGGTCACCGGGTCGTGTCGTGTAACCGGCCTGGTTCCCAGGTTCCGATGACCACCCCGGCACCAGGACTCTGGGTCACGTGGGGACACCGGCCCCAGGTCACCGGGTCACGTCGGGTCACCGGACCCAGGTGACCCGGTCACGTGGGGACACCGGCCCCAGGTGACCTGGTCACGTGGGGTCACCGGCCCCAGGTGACCGGGTCACGTGGGGTCACCGGCCCCAGGTGACCGGGTCACGTGGGGACACCGGCCCCAGGTGACCGGGTCACGTGGGGACACCGGCCCCAGGTCAGCGGGTCACGTGGGGTCACCGGCCCCAGGTGACCGGGTCACGTGGGGTCACCGGCCCCAGGTCAGCGGGTCACGTGGGGACACCGGCCCCAGGTCACCGGGTCACGTGGGGTCACCGGCCCCAGGTGACCGGGTCACGTGGGGTCACCGGCCCCAGCTCAGCGGGTCACGTGGGGACACCGGCCCCAGGTCACCGGGTCACGTGGGGTCACCGGCCCCAGGTGACCGGGTCACGTGGGGTCACCGGCCCCAGGTGGCCGGGTCACGTGGGGTCACCGGCCCCAGGTGACCGGGTCACGTGGGGTCACCGGCCCCAGGTGACCGGGTCACGTGGGGACACCGGCCCCAGGTCACTGGGTCACGTGGGGTCACCGGCACCAGGTGACCGGGTCACGTGGGGTCACCGGCCCCAGGTGACCGGGTCACGTGGGGTCACCGGCACCAGGTGACCGGGTCACGTGGGGACACCGGCCCCAGGTGACCGGGTCACGTGGGGTCACCGGCCCCAGGTTACCGGGTCACGTGGGGTCACCGGCCCCAGGTGACCGGGTCACGTGGGGTCACCGGCCCCAGGTGACCGGGTCACGTGTGGTCACCGGCCCCAGGTCAGCGGGTCACGTGGGGACACCGGCCCCAGGTAACCAAGGCATGTCGGGACCCAGCCCGGGTCCCCGGGACGGGTTTTTACCCCAGCCGCAGATCACCGGGTCCTGTCGGGTACCCGGGTCGGGTCCCCTGGACAGGTCGGCACCCCGGCCCCGGGTCACGGGGTCATGTCGGGTCGCTGTCCCGGGTACCAGTGTCAGGTGACCACCCTGGCCCCGGGAGACGGAGTCATACCGGGTCCCCGGCCCAGGTCCCCGGGTTGCATCGGGACAAAAGCACCGGATCACTGGATCACGTGGGGGCCCGGGCCCGGGTCCCCGGGTTGCATCGGGACACCAGCGAAGGACCACCGGGTCCTGTCGGGTCCCCGGCCCGGGTCCCCTGGACAGGTCGTTAACCCGGCCCCAGGTCACCGGGTCGTGTCGGGTAACCGGCCTGGTTCCCAGGTTCCGGTGACCACCCCGGCACCAGGACCCCGGGTCCCGTGGGGACCCCGGCCCCAGGTGACCGGGTCACGTGGGGTCACCGGCCCCAGGTCAGCGGGTCACGTGGGGTCACCGGCCCCAGGTGACCGGGTCACGTGGGGACACCGGCCTCAGGTCAGCGGGTCACGTGGGGACCCCGGACCCAGGTCAGCGGGTCACGTGGGGACACCGGCCCCAGGTAACCGGGTCATACCGAGTCCCCGGACCCAGGTCACCGGGTCAGTTCGGGACCCCGGACCCAGGTCGGGTCATGTCACGTCCCATGCCCGGGTCCCCGGGTTGGATTTTTACCCAGGCCCCGGGTCACAGGGTCATGTCGGGTCAACGGCCTGGGTACAAGGGTCTGGTGACCACCCCGACCCCAGGTCTCCGGGTCATGACGGGACACCGGACCAGGTCCCCGAGTCCGGTCGACACCACAGCCCCAGGTCACCGGGTCATGTCGGGACCCAGCCCGGGTCCCCGGGACGGGTTTTTACCCCAGCCGCAGATCACCGGGTCCTGTCGGGTACCCGGGTCGGGTCCCCTGGACAGGTCGGCACCCCGGCCCCGGGTCACGGGGTCATGTCGGGTCGCTGTCCCGGGTACCAGTGTCAGGTGACCACCCCGGCCCCGGGAGACGGAGTCATACCGGGTCCCCGGCCCGGGTCCCCGGGTTGCATCGGGACAAAAGCACCGGATCACTGGATCACGTGGGGGCCCGGGCCCGGGTCCCCGGGTTGCATCGGGACACCAGCGAAGGACCACCGGGTCCTGTCGGGTCCCCGGCCCGGGTCCCCTGGACAGGTCGTTAACCCGGCCCCAGGTCACCGGGTCATGTCGCGCACCCGGCCTGGTTCCCACGTTCCGGTGACCACCCCGGCACCAGGACCCCGGGTCCCGTGGGGACCCCGGCACCAGGTGACTGGGTCACGCGGGGTCACCGGCCCCAGGTCAGCGGGTCACGTGGGGTCACCGGCCCCAGGTGACCTGGTCACGTGGGGTCACCGGCCCCAGGTGACCGGGTCACGTGGGGTCACCGGCCCCAGGTGACCGGGTCACGTGGGGTCACCGGCCCCAGGTGACCGGGTCTCGTGGGGTCACCGGCCCCAGGTGACCGGGTCACGTGGGGTCACCGGCCCCAGGTGACCGGGTCACGTGGGGTCACCGGCCCCAGGTGACCGGGTCACGTGGGGTCGCCGGCCCCAGGTGACCGGGTCACGTGGGGACACCGGCCCCAGGTGACCGGGTCACGTGGGGTCACCGGCCCCAGGTGACCTGGTCACGTGGGGTCACCGGCCCCAGGTGACCGGGTCACGTGGGGTCACCGGCCCCAGGTGACCGGGTCACGTAGGGACACCGGCATCAGGTCAGCGGGTCACGTGGGGACCCCGGACCCAGGTCAGCGGGTCACGTGGGGACACCGGCCCCAGGTAACCGGGTCATACCGAGTCCCCGGACCCAGGTCACCGGGTCAGTTCGGGACCCCGGACCCAGGTCGGGTCATGTCACGTCCCATGCCCGGGTCCCCGGGTTGGATTTTTACCTAGGCCCCGGGTCACAGGGTCATGTCGGGTCAATGGCCTGGGTACAAGGGTCTGGTGACCACCCCGACCCCAGGTCTCCGGGTCATGACGGGACACCGGACCAGGTCCCCGAGTCCGGTCGACACCACAGCCCCAGGTCACCGGGTCATGTCGGGACCCAGCCCGGGTCCCCGGGACGGGTTTTTACCCCAGCCGCAGATCACCGGGTCCTGTCGGGTACCCGGGTCGGGTCCCCTGGACAGGTCGGCACCCCGGCCCCGGGTCACGGGGTCATGTCGGGTCGCTGTCCCGGGTACCAGTGTCAGGTGACCACCCCGGCCCCGGGAGACGGAGTCATACCGGGTCCCCGGCCCGGGTCCCCGGGTTGCATCGGGACAAAAGCACCGGATCACTGGATCACGTGGGGGCCCGGGCCCGGGTCCCCGGGTTGCATCGGGACACCAGCGAAGGACCACCAGGTCCTGTCGGGTCCCCGGCCCGGGTCCCCTGGACAGGTCGTTAACCCGGCCCCAGGTCACCGGGTCATGTCGCGCACCCGGCCTGGTTCCCACGTTCCGGTGACCACCCCGGCACCAGGACCCCGGGTCCCGTGGGGACCCCGGCACCAGGTGACTGGGTCACGTGGGGTCACCGGCCCCAGGTGACCTGGTCACGTGGGGTCACCGGCCCCAGGTGACCTGGTCACGTGGGGTCACGGGCGCCAGGTGACCGGGTCACGTGGGGTCACCGGCCCCAGGTGACCGGGTCACGTGGGGTCACCGGCCCCAGGTGACAGGGTCAGGTGGGGTCACCGGCCCCAGGTGACCGGGTCTCGTGGGGTCACCGGCCCCAGGTGACCGGGTCACGTGGGGACACCGGCCCCAGGTGACCGGGTCACGTGGGGTCACCGGCCTCAGGTGACCGGGTCACGTGGGGTCACCGGCCCCAGGTGACCTGGTCACGTGGGGTCACCGGCCCCAGGTGACCGGGTCACGTGGGGTCACCGGCCCCAGGTGACCGGGTCACGTGGGGACACCGGCCCCAGGTGACCGGGTCACGTGGGGTCACCGGCCCCAGGTGACCGGGTCACGTGGGGTCACCGGCCCCAGGTAACCAAGGCATGTCGGGACCCAGCCCGGGTCCCCGGGACGGGTTTTTACCCCAGCCGCAGATCACCGGGTCCTGTCGGGTCCCCGGCCCGGGTCCCCTGGACAGGTTGATAACCCGGCCCCAGGTCACCCGGTCATCTCGCGCACCCGGCCTGGTTCCCAGGTTCCGATGACCACCCCGGCACCAGGACCCCGGGTCACGTGGGGACACCGGCCCCAGGTGACCGGGTCACGTGGGGTCACCGGCCCCAGGTCAGCGGGTCACGTGGGGACCCCGGCCCCAGGTGACCGGGTCACGTGGTGTCACCGGCCCCAGGTGACCAGGTCACGTAGGGTCACCGGCCCCAGGTGACCGGGTCACGTGCGGACACCGGCCCCAGGTGACCGGGTCACGTGGGGTCACCGGCCCCAGGTGACCGGGTCACGTGGGGTCACCGGCCCCAGGTGACCGGGTCACGTGGGGACTCCGGCCCCAGGTGACCCTGTCACGTTGGGTCACCGGCCCCAGGTGACCGGGTCACGTGGGGTCACCGGCCCCAGGTGACCGAGTCACGTGGGGTCACCGGCCCCAGGTGACCGGGTCACGTGGGGTCACCGGCCCCAGGTGACCGGGTCACGTGGGGACACCGGCCCCAGGTGACCGGGTCACGTGGGGTCACCGGCCCCAGGTGACCGGGTCACGTGGGGTCACCGGCCCCAGGTGACCGGGTCACGTGGGGTCACCGGCCCCAGGTGACCGGGTCACGTGGGGACACCGGCCCCAGGTGACCGGGTCACGTGGGGTCACCGGCCCCAGGTGACCGGGTCACGTGGGGTCACCGGCCCCAGGTGACCGGGTCACGTGGGGTCACCGGCCCCAGGTGACCGGGTCACGTGGGGACACCGGCCCCAGGTGACCGGGTCACGTGGGGTCACCGGCCCCAGGTGACCGGGTCACGTGGGGACACCGGCCCCAGGTGACCGGGTCACGTGGGGTCACCGGCCCCAGGTGACCGGGTCACGTGGGGTCACCGGCCCCAGGTGACCGGGTCACGTGGGGACACCGGCCTCAGGTCAGCGGGTCACGTGGGGACCCCGGACCCAGGTCAGCGGGTCACGTGGGGACACCGGCCCCAGGTAACCGGGTCATACCGAGTCCCCGGACCCAGGTCACCGGGTCAGTTCGGGACCCCGGACCCAGGTCGGGTCATGTCACGTCCCATGCCCGGGTCCCCGGGTTGGATTTTTACCCAGGCCCCGGGTCACAGGGTCATGTCGGGTCAACGGCCTGGGTACAAGGGTCTGGTGACCACCCCGACCCCAGGTCTCCGGGTCATGACGGGACACCGGACCAGGTCCCCGAGTCCGGTCGACACCACAGCCCCAGGTCACCGGGTCATGTCGGGACCCAGCCCGGGTCCCCGGGACGGGTTTTTACCCCAGCCGCAGATCACAGGGTCCTGTCGGGTACCCGGGTCGGGTCCCCTGGACAGGTCGGCACCCCGGCCCCGGGTCACGGGGTCATGTCGGGTCGCTGTCCCGGGTACCAGTGTCAGGTGACCACCCCGGCCCCGGGAGACGGAGTCATACCGGGTCCCCGGCCCAGGTCCCCGGGTTGCATCGGGACAAAAGCACCGGATCACTGGATCA
This sequence comes from Somateria mollissima, assembly GCA_951411735.1. NCBI lineage: Eukaryota > Metazoa > Chordata > Aves > Anseriformes > Anatidae > Somateria > Somateria mollissima. The sequence goes on along the minus strand of CATOCB010000293.1, from coordinate 402,952 downwards.
CGTGGGGGCCCGGGCCCGGGTCCCCGGGTTGCATCGGGACACCAGCGAAGGACCACCGGGTCCTGTCGGGTCCCCGGCCCGGGCTCCCTGGACAGGTCGTTAACCCGGCCCCAGGTCACCGGGTCGTGTCGGGTAACCGGCCTGGTTCCCAGGTTCCGGTGACCACCCCGGCCCCAGGACCCCGGGTCCCGTGGGGACCCCGGCACCAGGTGACCGGGTCACGCGGGGTCACCGGCCCCAGGTCAGCAAGTCACGTGGGGTCACCGGCCCAAGTTCAGCGGGTCACGTGGGGACACCGGCCCCAGGTCACCGCGTCAGGTCGGGACCCCGAACCCAGGTCCACGAGTCCGTCGACACCACAGCAACGGGTCACCGGGTCGTGTCGGGTAACCGGCCTGGTTCCCAGGTTCCGATGACCACCCCGGCACCAGGACCCCGGGTCACGTGGGGACACCGGCCCCAGGTGACCAGGTCACGTGGGGTCACCGGCCCCAGGTCATCGGGTCACGTGGGGTCACCGGCCCCAGGTGACCTGGTCACGTGGGGTCACCGGCCCCAGGTGACCGGGTCACGTGAGGTCACCGGCCCCAGGTGACCGGGTCACGTGGGGTCACCGGCCCCAGGTGACCGGGTCACGTGGGGTCACCGGCCCCAGGTGACCGGGTCACGTGGGGTCACCGACCCCAGGTGACCGGGTCACGTGGGGTCACCGGCCCCAGGTGACCGGGTCACGTGGGGACACCGGCCCCAGGTGACCGGGTCACGTGGGGTCACCGGTCCCAGGTGACCGGGTCACGTGGGGTCACCGGCCCCAGGTGACCGGGTCACGTGGGGTCACCGGCCCCAGGTGACCGGGTCACGTGGGGTCACCGGCCCCAGGTGACCGGGTCACGTGGGGACACCGGCCTCAGGTCAGCGGGTCACGTGGGGACCCCGGACCCAGGTCAGCGGGTCACGTGGGGACCCCGGACCCAGGTAACCGGGTCATACCGAGTCCCCGGACCCAGGTCACCGGGTCAGTTCGGGACCCCGGACCCAGGTCGGGTCATGTCACGTCCCATGCCCGGGTCCCCGGGTTGGATTTTTACCCAGGCCCCGGGTCACAGGGTCATGTCGGGTCAACGGCCTGGGTACAAGGGTCTGGTGACCACCCCGACCCCAGGTCTCCGGGTCATGACGGGACACCGGACCAGGTCCCCGAGTCCGGTCGACACCACAGCCCCAGGTCACCGGGTCATGTCGGGACCCAGCCCGGGTCCCCGGGACGGGTTTTTACCCCAGCCGCAAATCACCGGGTCCTGTCGGGTACCCGGGTCGGGTCCCCTGGACAGGTCGCACCCCGGCCCCGGGTCACGGGGTCATGTCGGGTCGCTGTCCCGGGTACCAGTGTCAGGTGACCACCCCGGCCCCGGGAGACGGAGTCATACCGGGTCCCCGGCCCGGGTCCCCGGGTTGCATCGGGACAAAAGCACCGGATCACTGGATCACGTGGGGGCCCGGGCCCGGGTCCCCGGGTTGCATCGGGACACCAGCGAAGGACCACCGGGTCCTGTCGGGTCCCCGGCCCGGGTCCCCTGGACAGGTCGTTAACCCGGCCCCAGGTCACCGGGTCATGTCGCGCACCCGGCCTGGTTCCCACGTTCCAGTGACCACCCCGGCACCAGGACCCCGGGTCCCGTGGGGACCCCGGCACCAGGTGACTGGGTCACGTGGGGTCACCGGCCCCAGGTGACCTGGTCACGTGGGGTCACCGGCCCCAGGTGACCTGGTCACGTGGGGTCACCGGCCCCAGGTGACCGGGTCACGTGGGGTCACCGGCCCCAGGTGACCGGGTCATGTGGGGTCACCGGCCCCAGGTGACCGGGTCACGTGGGGTCACCGGCCCCAGGTGACCGGGTCACGTGGGGTCACCGGCCCCAGGTGACCGGGTCTCGTGGGGTCACCGGCCCCAGGTGACCGGGTCACGTGGGGACACCGGCCCCAGGTGACCGGGTCACGTGGGGTCACCGGCCTCAGGTGACCGGGTCACGTGGGGTCACCGGCCCCAGGTGACCTGGTCACGTGGGGTCACCGGCCCCAGGTGACCGGGTCACGTGGGGACACCGGCCCCAGGTGACCGGGTCACGTGGGGTCACCGGCCCCAGGTGACCGGGTCACGTGGGGTCACCGGCCCCAGGTAACCAAGGCATGTCGGGACCCAGCCCGGGTCCCCTGGACGGGTTTTTACCCCAGCCGCAGATCACCGGGTCCTGTCGGGTCCCCGGCCCGGGTCCCCTGGACAGGTTGATAACCCGGCCCCAGGTCACCCGGTCATCTCGCGCACCCGGCCTGGTTCCCAGGTTCCGATGACCACCCCGGCACCAGGACCCCGGGTCACGTGGGGACACCGGCCCCAGGTGACCGGGTCACGTGGGGTCACCGGCCCCAGGTCAGCAGGTCACGTGGGGACCCCGGCCCCAGGTGACCGGGTCACGTGGGGACCCCGGACCCAGGTAACCGGGTCATACCGAGTCCCCGGACCCAGGTCACCGGGTCAGTTCGGGACCCCGGACCCAGGTCGGGTCATGTCACGTCCCATGCCCGGGTCCCCGGGTTGGATTTTTACCCAGGCCCCGGGTCACAGGGTCATGTCGGGTCAACGGCCTGGGTACAAGGGTCTGGTGACCACCCCGACCCCAGGTCCCCGGGTCATGACGGGACACCGGACCAGGTCCCCGAGTCCGGTCGACACCACAGCCCCAGGTCACCGGGTCATGTCGGGACCCAGCCCGGGTCCCCGGGATGGGTTTTTACCCCAGCCGCAGATCACAGGGTCCTGTCGGGTACCCGGGTCGGGTCCCCTGGACAGGTCGGCACCCCGGCCCCGGGTCACGGGGTCATGTCGGGTCGCTGTCCCGGGTACCAGTGTCAGGTGACCACCCCGGCCCCGGGAGACGGAGTCATACCGGGTCCCCGGCCCAGGTCCCCGGGTTGCATCGGGACAAAAGCACCGGATCACTGGATCACGTGGGGGCCCGGGCCCGGGTCCCCGGGTTGCATCGGGACACCAGCGAAGGACCACCGGGTCCTGTCGGGTCCCCGGCCCGGGCTCCCTGGACAGGTCGTTAACCCGGCCCCAGGTCACCGGGTCGTGTCGGGTAACCGGCCTGGTTCCCAGGTTCCGGTGACCACCCCGGCACCAGGACCCCGGGTCCCGTGGGGACCCCGGCCCCAGGTGACCGGGTCACGCGGGGTCACCGGCCCCAGGTCAGCGGGTCACGTGGGGTCACCGGCCCCAGGTCAGCGGGTCACGTGGGGACACCGGCCCCAGGTCACCGCGTCAGGTCGGGACCCCGAAGCCAGGTCCACGAGTCCGTCGACACCACAGCAACGGGTCACCGGGTCGTGTCGGGTAACTGGCCTGGTTCCCAGGTTCCGATGACCACCCCGGCACCAGGACCCCGGGTCACGTGGGGACACCGGCCCCAGGTGACCGGGTCACGTGGGGTCACCGGCCCCAGGTCATCGGGTCACGTGGGGTCAGCGGCCCCAGGTGACCTGGTCACGTAGGGTCACCGGCCCCAGGTGACCGGGTCACGTGCGGTCACCGGCCCCAGGTGACCGGGTCACGTGGGGTCACCGGCCCCAGGTGACCGGGTCACGTGGGGTCACCGGCCCCAGGTGACCGGGTCACGTGGGGACACCGGCCCCAGATGACCGGGTCACGTGGGGTCACCGGCCCCAGGTGACCGGGTCACGTGGGGTCACCGGCCCCAGGTGACCGGGTCACGTGGGGTCACCGGCCCCAGGTGACCGGGTCACGTGGGGTCACCGGCCCCAGTTGACCGGGTCACGTGGGGTAACCGGCCCCAGGTGACCGGGTCACGTGGGGTCACCGGCCCCAGGTGACCGGGTCACGTGGGGTCACCGGCCCCAGGTGACCGGGTCACGTGGGGACACCGGCCCCAGGTGACCGGGTCACGTGGGGTCACCGGCCCCAGGTGACCGGGTCACGTGGGGTCACCGGCCCCAGGTGACCGGGTCACGTGGGGTCACCGGCCCCAGGTGACCGGGTCACGTGGGGACACCGGCCCCAGGTGACCGGGTCACGTGGGGTCACCGGCCCCAGGTGACCTGGTCACGTGGGGTCACCGGCCCCAGGTGACCGGGTCACGTGGGGTCACCGGCCCCAGGTGACCGGGTCACGTGGGGACACCGGCCGCAGGTAACCAAGGCATGTCTGGACCCAGCCCGGGTCCCCGGGACGGGTTTTTACCCCAGCCGCAGATCACCGGGTCCTGTCGGGTCCCCGGCCCTGGTCCCCTGGACAGGTCGATAACCCGGCCCCAGGTCACCCGGTCATCTCGCGCACCCGGCCTGGTTCCCAGGTTCCGATGACCACCCCGGCATCAGGACCCCGGGTCACGTGGGGACACCGGCCCCAGGTGACCGGGTCACGTGGGGTCACCGGCCCCAGGTCAGCGGGTCACGTGGGGACCCCGGCCCCAGGTGACCGGGTCACGTGGGGACCCCGGACCCAGGTAACCGGGTCATACCGAGTCCCCGGACCCAGGTCACCGGGTCAGTTCGGGACCCCGGACCCAGGTCGGGTCATGTCACGTCCCATGCCCGGGTCCCCGGGTTGGATTTTTACGCAGGCCCCGGGTCACAGGGTCATGTCGGGTCAACGGCCTGGGTACAAGGGTCTGGTGACCACCCCGACCCCAGGTCCCCGGGTCATGACGGGACACCGGACCAGGTCCCCGAGTCCGGTCGACACCACAGCCCCAGGTCACCGGGTCATGTCGGGACCCAGCCCGGGTCCCCGGGACGGGTTTTTACCCCAGCCGCAGATCACAGGGTCCTGTCGGGTACCCGGGTCGGGTCCCCTGGACAGGTCGGCACCCCGGCCCCGGGTCACGGGGTCATGTCGGGTCGCTGTCCCGGGTACCAGTGTCAGGTGACCACCCCGGCCCCGGGAGACGGAGTCATACCGGGTCCCCGGCCCAGGTCCCCGGGTTGCATCGGGACAAAAGCACCGGATCACTGGATCACGTGGGGACACCGGCCCCAGGTGACCGGGTCACGTGGGGTCACCGGCCCCAGGTCAGCGGGTCACGTGGGGACACCGGCCCCAGGTCACCGCGTCAGGTCGGGACCCCGAACCCAGGTCCACGAGTCCGTCGACACCACAGCCCCGGGTCACCGGGTCGTGTCGTGTAACCGGCCTTGTTCCCAGGTTCCGATGACCACCCCGGCACCAGGACTCTGGGTCACGTGGGGACACCGGCCCCAGGTCACCGGGTCACGTCGGGTCACCGGACCCAGGTGACCCGGTCATGTGGGGACACCGGCCCCAGGTGACCGGGTCACGTGGGGTCACCGGCCCCAGGTCATCGGGTCACGTGGGGTCACCGGCCCCAGGTGACCGGGTCACGTGGGGACACCGGCCCCAGGTGACCGGGTCACGTGGGGTCACCGGCCCCAGGTCAGCGGGTCACGTGGGGTCACCGGCCCCAGGTGACCGGGTCACGTGGGGACACCGGCCCCAGGTGACCGGGTCACGTGGGGTCACCGGCCCCAGGTGACCGGGTCACGTGGGGAAACCGGCCCCAGGTCACCGGGTCACGTGGGGTCACCGGCCCCAGGTGACCGGGTCACGTGGGGTCACCGGCCCCAGCTCAGCGGGTCACGTGGGGACACCGGCCCCAGGTGGCCGGGTCACGTGGGGTCACCGGCCCCAGGTGACCGGGTCACGTGGGGTCACCGGCCCCAGGTGACCGGATCACGTGGGGACACCGGCCCCAGGTCACCGGGTCACGTGGGGTCACCGGCCCCAGGTGACCGGGTCACGTGGGGTCACCGGCCCCAGGTGACCGGGTCACGTGGTGTCACCGGCACCAGGTGACCGGGTCACGTGGGGACACCGGCCCCAGGTGACCGGGTCACGTGGGGTCACCGGCCCCAGGTGACCGGGTCACGTGGGGTCACCGGCCCCAGGTGACCCGGTCACGTGGGGTCACCGGACCCAGGTGACCGGGTCACGTGGGGTCACCGGCCCCAGGTGACCGGGTCACGTGGGGTCACCGGCCCCAGGTGACCTGGTCACGTGGGGACACCGGCCCCAGGTGACCGGGTCACGTGGGGTCACCGGCCCCAGGTAACCAAGGCATGTCGGGACCCAGCCCGGGTCCCCGGGACGGGTTTTTACCCCAGCCGCAGATCACCGGGTCCTGTCGGGTACCCGGGTCGGGTCCCCTGGACAGGTCGGCACCCCGGCCCCGGGTCACGGGGTCATGTCGGGTCGCTGTCCCGGGTACCAGTGTCAGGTGACCACCCCGGCCCCGGGAGACGGAGTCATACCGGGTCCCCAGCCCAGGTCCCCGGGTTGCATCGGGACACCAGCGAAGGACCACCGGGTCCTGTCGGGTCCCCGGCCCGGGTCCCCTGGACAGGTCGTTAACCCGGCCCCAGGTCACCGGGTCGTGTCGGGTAACCGGCCTGGTTCCCAGGTTCCGGTGACCACCCCGGCACCAGGACCCCGGGTCCCGTGGGGACCCCGGCCCCAGGTGACCGGGTCACGCGGGGTCACCGGCCCCAGGTCAGCGGGTCACGTGGGGTCACCGGCCCCAGGTCAGCGGGTCACGTGGGGACACCGGCCCCAGGTCACCGCGTCAGGTCGGGACCCCGAACCCAGGTCCACGAGTCCGTCGACACCACAGCAACGGGTCACCGGGTCGTGTCGGGTAACCGGCCTGGTTCCCAGGTTCCGATGACCACCCCGGCACCAGGACCCCGGGTCACGTGGGGACACCGGCCCCAGGTGACCGGGTCACGTGGGGTCACCGGCCCCAGGTCATCGGGTCACGTGGGGTCACCGGCCCCAGGTGACCTGGTCACGTGGGGTCACCGGCCCCAGGTCACCGCGTCAGGTCGGGACCCCGAAGCCAGGTCCACGAGTCCGTCGACACCACAGCAACGGGTCACCGGGTCGTGTCGGGTAACCGGCCTGGTTCCCAGGTTCCGATGACCACCCCGGCACCAGGACCCCGGGTCACGTGGGGACACCGGCCCCAGGTGACCGGGTCACGTGGGGTCACCGGCCCCAGGTCATCGGGTCACATGGGGTCACCGGCCCCAGGTGACCTGGTCACGTGGGGTCACCGGCCCCAGGTGACCGGGTACCGTGGGGTCACCGGCCCCAGGTGACCGGGTCACGTGGGGTCACCGGCCCCAGGTGACCGGGTCACGTGGGGACACCGGCCCCAGGTGACCGGGTCACGTGGGGTCACCCGCCCCAGGTGACCCGGTCACGTGGGGTCACCGGCCCCAGGTGACCGGGTCACGTGGGGTCACCGGCCCCAGGTGACCGGGTCACGTGGGGTCACCGGCCCCAGGTGACCGGGTCACGTTGGGACACCGGCCCCAGGTGACCGGGTCACGTGGGGTCACCGGCCCCAGGTGACCGGGTCACGTGGGGTCACCGGCCCCAGGTGACCGGGTCACGTGGGGACACCGGCCCCAGGTGACCGGGTCACGTGGGGTCACCGGCCCCAGGTGACCGGGTCACGTGGGGTCACCGGCCCCAGGTGACCGGGTCACGTGGGGACACCGGCCCCAGGTGACCGGGTCACGTGGGGTCACCGGCCCCAGGTGACCTGGTCACGTGGGGTCACCGGCCCCAGGTGACCGGGTCACGTGGGGTCACCGGCCCCAGGTGACCGGGTCACGTGGGGACCCCGGACCCAGGTCAGCGGGTCACGTGGGGACACCGGCCCCAGGTAACCGGGTCATACCGAGTCCCCGGACCCAGGTCACCGGGTCAGTTCGGGACCCCGGACCCAGGTCGGGTCATGTCACGTCCCATGCCTGGGTCCCCGGGTTGGATTTTTACCCAGGCCCCGGGTCACAGGGTCATGTCGGGTCAACGGCCTGGGTACAAGGGTCTGGTGACCACCCCGACCCCAGGTCTCCGGGTCATGACGGGACACCGGACCAGGTCCCCGAGTCCGGTCGACACCACAGCCCCAGGTCACCGGGTCATGTCGGGACCCAGCCCGGGTCCCCGGGACGGGTTTTTAACCCAGCCGCAGATCACCGGGTCCTGTCGGGTACCCGGGTCGGGTCCCCTGGACAGGTCGGCACCCCGGCCCCGGGTCACGGGGTCATGTCGGGTCGCTGTCCCGGGTACCAGTGTCAGGTGACCACCCCGGCCCCGGGAGACGGAGTCATACCGGGTCCCCGGCCCGGGTCCCCGGGTTGCATCGGGACAAAAGCACCGGATCACTGGATCACGTGGGGGCCCGGGCCCGGGTCCCCGGGTTGCATCGGGACACCAGCGAAGGACCACCGGGTCCTGTCGGGTCCCCGGCCCGGGTCCCCTGGACAGGTCGTTAACCCGGCCCCAGGTCACCGGGTCATGTCGCGCACCCGGCCTGGTTCCCACGTTCCGGTGACCACCCCGGCACCAGGACCCCGGGTCCCGTGGGGACCCCGGCACCAGGTGACTGGGTCACGTGGGGTCACCGGCCCCAGGTGACCGGGTCACGTGGGGTCACCGGCCCCAGGTGACCTGGTCACGTGGGGTCACCGGCCCCAGGTGACCTGGTCACGTGGGGTCACCGGCCCCAGGTGACCGGGTCACGTGGGGTCACCGGACCCAGGTGACCCGGTCACGTGGGGACACCGGCCCCAGGTGACCGGGTCACGTGGGGTCACCGGCCCCAGGTGACCGGGTCACTTGGGGTCACCGGCCCCAGGTGACCGGGTCACGTGGGGTCACCGGCCCCAGGTGACCGGGTCACGTGGGGACACCGGCCCCAGGTGACCGGGTCACGTGGGGTCACCGGCCCCAGGTGAACGGGTCACGTGGGGTCACCGGCCCCAGGTGACCGGGTCACGTGGGGACACCGGCCCCAGGTGACCGGGTCACGTGGGGTCACCGGCCCCAGGTCAGCGGGTCACGTGGGGACACCGGCCCCAGGTAACCAAGGCATGTCGGGACCCAGCCCGGGTCCCCGGGACGGGTTTTTACCCCAGCCGCAGATCACCGGGTCCTGTCGGGTCCCCGGCCCGGGTCCCCTGGACAGGTCGATAACCCGGCCCCAGGTCACCCGGTCATCTCGCGCACCCGGCCTGGTTCCCAGGTTCCGATGACCACCCCGGCACCAGGACCCCGGGTCACGTGGGGACACCGGCCCCAGGTGACCGGGTCACGTGGGGTCACCGGCCTCAGGTCAGCGGGTCACGTGGGGACCCCGGCCCCAGGTGACCGGGTCACGTGGGGACCCCGGACCCAGGTAACCGGGTCATACCGAGTCCCCGGACCCAGGTCACCGGGTCAGTTCGGGACCCCGGACCCAGGTCGGGTCATGTCACGTCCCATGCCCGGGTCCCCGGGTTGGATTTTTACCCAGGCCCCGGGTCACAGGGTCATGTCGGGTCAACGGCCTGGGTACAAGGGTCTGGTGACCACCCCGACCCCAGGTCCCCGGGTCATGACGGGACACCGGACCAGGTCCCCGAGTCCGGTCGACACCACAGCCCCAGGTCACCGGGTCATGTCGGGACCCAGCCCGGGTCCCCGGGACGGGTTTTTACCCCAGCCGCAGATCACCGGGTCCTGTCGGGTACCCGGGTCGGGTCCCCTGGACAGGTCGGCACCCCGGCCCCGGGTCACGGGGTCATGTCGGGTCGCTGTCCCGGGTACCAGTGTCAGGTGACCACCCCGGCCCCGGGAGACGGAGTCATACCGGGTCCCCGGCCCAGGTCCCCGGGTTGCATCGGGACAAAAGCACCGGATCACTGGATCACGTGGGGGCCCGGGCCCGGGTCCCCGGGTTGCATCGGGACACCAGCGAAGGACCACCGGGTCCTGTCGGGTCCCCGGCCCGGGTCCCCTGGACAGGTCGTTAACCCGGCCCCAGGTCACCGGGTCGTGTCGGGTAACCGGCCTGGTTCCCAGGTTCCGGTGACCACCCCGGCACCAGGACCCCGGGTCCCGTGGGGACCCCGGCCCCAGGAGACCGGGTCACGCGGGGTCACCGGCCCAAGGTGACCGGGTCACGTGGGGTCACCGGCCCCAGGTCAGCGGGTCACGTGGGGACACCGGCCCCAGGTCACCGCGTCAGGTCGGGACCCCGAAGCCAGGTCCACGAGTCCGTCGACACCACAGCAACGGGTCACCGGGTCGTGTCGGGTAACCGGCCTGGTTCCCAGGTTCCGATGACCACCCCGGCACCAGGACCCCGGGTCACGTGGGGACACCGGCCCCAGGTGACCGGGTCACGTGGGGTCACCGGCCCCAGGTGACCCGGTCACGTGGGGTCACCGGCCCCAGGTGACCGGGTCACGTGGGGACACCGGCCCCAGGTGACCGGGTCACGTGAGGTCACCGGCACCAGGTGATCGGGTCACGTGGGGTCACCGGCCCCAGGTGACCGGGTCACGTGGGGTCACCGGCCCCAGGTGACCGGGTCACGTGGGGTCACCGGCCCCAGGTGACCGGGTCACGTGGGGTCACCGGCCCCAGGTGACCTGGTCACGTGGGGTCACCGGCCCCAGGTGACCGGGTCACGTGGGGACACCGGCCCCAGGTGACGGGGTCACGTGGGGTCACCGGCCCCAGGTGACCGGGTCACGTGGGGTCACCGGACCCAGGTCAGCGGGTCACGTGGGGTCACCGGACCCAGGTGACCGGGTCACGTGGGGACACCGGACCCAGGTAACCGGGTCATACCGAGTCCCCGGACCCAGGTCACCGGGTCAGTTCGGGACCCCGGACCCAGGTCGGGTCATGTCACGTCCCATGCCCGGGTCCCCGGGTTGGATTTTTACCCAGGTCCGGGTCACAGGGTCATGTCGGGTCAATGGCCTGGGTACAAGGGTCTGGTGACCACCCCGACCCCAGGTCCCCGGGTCATGACGGGACACCGGACCAGGTCCCCGAGTCCGGTCGACACCACAGCCCCAGGTCACCGGGTCATGTCGGGACCCAGCCCGGGTCCCCGGGACGGGTTTTTACCCCAGCCGCAGATCACCGGGTCCTGTCGGGTACCCGGGTCGGGTCCCCTGGACAGGTCGGCACCCCGGCCCCGGGTCACGGGGTCATGTCGGGTCGCTGTCCCGGGTACCAGTGTCAGGTGACCACCCCGGCCCCGGGAGACGGAGTCATACCGGGTCCCCGGCCCGGGTCCCCGGGTTGCATCGGGACAAAAGCACCGGATCACTGGATCACGTGGGGGCCCGGGCCCGGGTCCCCGGGTTGCATCGGGACACCAGCGAAGGACCACCGGGTCCTGTCGGGTCCCCGGCCCGGGTCCCCTGGACAGGTCGTTAACCCGGCCCCAGGTCACCGGGTCATGTCGCGCACCCGGCCTGGTTCCCACGTTCCGGTGACCACCCCGGCACCAGGACCCCGGGTCCCGTGGGGACCCCGGCACCAGGTGACTGGGTCACGTGGGGTCACCGGCCCCAGGTCAGCGGGTCACGTGGGGTCACCGGCCCCAGGTGACCTGGTCACGTGGGGTCACCGGCCCCAGGTGACCTGGTCACGTGGGGTCACCGGCCCCAGGTGACCGGGTCACGTGGGGTCACCGGACCCAGGTGACCCGGTCACGTGGGGACACCGGCCCCAGGTGACCGGGTCACGTGGGGTCACCGGCCCCAGGTGACCGGGTCACGTGGGGTCACCGGCCCCAGGTGACCGGGTCACGTGGGGTCACCGGCCCCAGGTGACCGGGTCACGTGGGGACAACCGGCCCCAGGTGACCGGGTCACGTGGGGTCACCGGCCCCAGGTGAACGGGTCACGTGGGGTCACCGGCCCCAGGTGACCGGGTCACGTGGGGACACCGGCCCCAGGTGACCGGGTCACGTGGGGTCACCGGCCCCAGGTCAGCGGGTCACGTGGGGACACCGGCCCCAGGTAACCAAGGCATGTCGGGACCCAGCCCGGGTCCCCGGGACGGGTTTTTACCCCAGCCGCAGATCACCGGGTCCTGTCGGGTCCCCGGCCCGGGTCCCCTGGACAGGTCGATAACCCGGCCCCAGGTCACCCGGTCATCTCGCGCACCCGGCCTGGTTCCCAGGTTCCGATGACCACCCCGGCACCAGGACCCCGGGTCACGTGGGGACACCGGCCCCAGGTGACCGGGTCACGTGGGGTCACCGGCCTCAGGTCAGCGGGTCACGTGGGGACCCCGGCCCCAGGTGACCGGGTCACGTGGGGACCCCGGACCCAGGTAACCGGGTCATACCGAGTCCCCGGACCCAGGTCACCGGGTCAGTTCGGGACCCCCGACCCAGGTCGGGTCATGTCACGTCCCATGCCCGGGTCCCCGGGTTGGATTTTTACCCAGGCCCCGGGTCACAGGGTCATGTCGGGTCAACGGCCTGGGTACAAGGGTCTGGTGACCACCCCGACCCCAGGTCCCCGGGTCATGACGGGACACCGGACCAGGTCCCCGAGTCCGGTCGACACCACAGCCCCAGGTCACCGGGTCATGTCGGGACCCAGCCCGGGTCCCCGGGACGGGTTTTTACCCCAGCCGCAGATCACCGGGTCCTGTCGGGTACCCGGGTCGGGTCCCCTGGACAGGTCGGCACCCCGGCCCCGGGTCACGGGGTCATGTCGGGTCGCTGTCCCGGGTACCAGTGTCAGGTGACCACCCCGGCCCCGGGAGACGGAGTCATACCGGGTCCCCGGCCCAGGTCCCCGGGTTGCATCGGGACAAAAGCACCGGATCACTGGATCACGTGGGGGCCCGGGCCCGGGTCCCCGGGTTGCATCGGGACACCAGCGAAGGACCACCGGGTCCTGTCGGGTCCCCGGCCCGGGTCCCCTGGACAGGTCGTTAACCCGGCCCCAGGTCACCGGGTCGTGTCGGGTAACCGGCCTGGTTCCCAGGTTCCGGTGACCACCCCGGCACCAGGACCCCGGGTCCCGTGGGGACCCCGGCCCCAGGAGACCGGGTCACGCGGGGTCACCGGCCCAAGGTGACCGGGTCACGTGGGGTCACCGGCCCCAGGTCAGCGGGTCACGTGGGGACACCGGCCCCAGGTCACCGCGTCAGGTCGGGACCCCGAACCCAGGTCCACGAGTCCGTCGACACCACAGCAACGGGTCACCGGGTCGTGTCGGGTAACCGGCCTGGTTCCCAGGTTCCGATGACCACCCCGGCACCAGGACCCCGGGTCACGTGGGGACACCGGCCCCAGGTGACCGGGTCACGTGGGGTCACCGGCCCCAGGTGACCCGGTCACGTGGGGTCACCGGCCCCAGGTGACCGGGTCACGTGGGGACACCGGCCCCAGGTGACCGGGTCACGTGAGGTCACCGGCACCAGGTGATCGGGTCACGTGGGGTCACCGGCCCCAGGTGACCGGGTCACGTGGGGTCACCGGCCCCAGGTGACCGGGTCACGTGGGGTCACCGGCCCCAGGTGACCGGGTCACGTGGGGTCACCGGCCCCAGGTGACCGGGTCACGTGGGGTCACCGGCCCCAGGTGACCTGGTCACGTGGGGTCACCGGCCCCAGGTGACCGGGTCACGTGGGGACACCGGCCCCAGGTGACGGGGTCACGTGGGGTCACCGGCCCCAGGTGACCGGGTCACGTGGGGTCACCGGCCCCAGGTCAGCGGGTCACGTGGGGTCACCGGACCCAGGTGACCGGGTCACGTGGGGACACCGGACCCAGGTAACCGGGTCATACCGAGTCCCCGGACCCAGGTCACCGGGTCAGTTCGGGACCCCGGACCCAGGTCGGGTCATGTCACGTCCCATGCCCGGGTCCCCGGGTTGGATTTTTACCCAGGTCCGGGTCACAGGGTCATGTCGGGTCAATGGCCTGGGTACAAGGGTCTGGTGACCACCCCGACCCCAGGTCCCCGGGTCATGACGGGACACCGGACCAGGTCCCCGAGTCCGGTCGACACCACAGCCCCAGGTCACCGGGTCATGTCGGGACCCAGCCCGGGTCCCCGGGACGGGTTTTTACCCCAGCCGCAGATCACCGGGTCCTGTCGGGTACCCGGGTCGGGTCCCCTGGACAGGTCGGCACCCCGGCCCCGGGTCACGGGGTCATGTCGGGTCGCTGTCCCGGGTACCAGTGTCAGGTGACCACCCCGGCCCCGGGAGACGGAGTCATACCGGGTCCCCGGCCCGGGTCCCCGGGTTGCATCGGGACAAAAGCACCGGATCACTGGATCACGTGGGGGCCCGGGCCCGGGTCCCCGGGTTGCATCGGGACACCAGCGAAGGACCACCGTGTCCTGTCGGGTCCCCGGCCCGGGTCCCCTGGACAGGTCGTTAACCCGGCCCCAGGTCACCGGGTCATGTCGCGCACCCGGCCTGGTTCCCACGTTCCGGTGACCACCCCGGCACCAGGACCCCGGGTCCCGTGGGGACCCCAGCCCCAGGTGACCGGGTCACGCGGGGTCACCGGCCCCAGGTCAGCGGGTCACGTAGGGTCACCGGCCCCAGGTCAGCGGGTCACGTGGGGACCCCGGCCCCAGGTCAGCGGGTCACGTGGGGACACCGGCCCCAGGTCACCGCGTCAGGTCGGGACCCCGAAGCCAGGTCCACGAGTCCGTCGACACCACAGCCCCGGGTCACCGGGTCGTGTCGGGTAACCGGCCTGGTTCCCAGGTTCCGATGACCACCCCGGCAACAGGACCCCGGGTCACGTGGGGACACCGGCCCCAGGTGACCGGGTCACGTGGGGTCACCGGCCCCAGGTCAGCGGGTCACGTGGGGACCCCGGCCCCAGGTCAGCGGGTCACGTGGGGTCACCGGCCCCAGGTCAGAGGGTCACGTGGGGACCCCGGACCCAGGTCACCGGGTCACGTGGGGTCACCGGCCCCAGGTCAGAGGGTCACGTGGGGACACCGGCCCCAGGTCACCGGGTCACGTGGGGTCACCGGACCCAGATGACCCGGTCACGTGGAGACACCGGCCCCAGGTGACCGGGTCACGTGGGGTCACCGGCCCCAGGTGACCGGGTCACGTGGGGTCACCGGCCCCAGGTCAGCGGGTCACGTGGGGTCACCGGCCCCAGGTCAGCGGGTCACGTGGGGTCACCGGCCCCAGGTGACCGGGTCACGTGGGGACACCGGCCCCAGGTGACCGGGTCACGTGGGGTCACCGGCCCCAGGTCAGCGGGTCACGTGGGGACACCGGCCCCAGGTCACCGGGTCACGTGGGGTCACCGGCCCCAGGTGACCGGGTCACGTGGGGACACCGGCCCCAGGTGACCGGGTCACGTGGGGTCACCGGCCCCAGGTGACCGGGTCACGTGGGGTCACCGGCCCCAGGTGACCTGGTCACGTGGGGTCACCGGCCCCAGGTGACCGGGTCACGTGGGGTCACCGGCCCCAGGTGACCGGGTCACGTGGGGACACCGGCCCCAGGTGACGGGGTCACGTGGGGTCACCGGCCCCAGGTGACCGGGTCACGTGGGGTCACCGGACCCAGGTCAGCGGGTCACGTGGGGACACCGGCCCCAGGTAACCGGGTCATACCGAGTCCCCGGACCCAGGTCACCGGGTCAGTTCGGGACCCCGGACCCAGGTCGGGTCATGTCACGTCCCATGCCCGGTCCCCGGGTTGGATTTTTACCCAGGTCCGGGTCACAGGGTCATGTCGGGTCAATGGCCTGGGTACAAGGGTCTGGTGACCACCCCGACCCCAGGTCCCCGGGTCATGACGGGACACCGGACCAGGTCCCCGAGTCCGGTCGACACCACAGCCCCAGGTCACCGGGTCATGTCGGGACCCAGCCCGGGTCCCCGGGACGGGTTTTTACCCCAGCCGCAGATCACCGGGTCCTGTCGGGTACCCGGGTCGGGTCCCCTG
Organism: Somateria mollissima; assembly: GCA_951411735.1. Taxonomy (NCBI): domain Eukaryota; kingdom Metazoa; phylum Chordata; class Aves; order Anseriformes; family Anatidae; genus Somateria; species Somateria mollissima. The sequence continues at coordinate 387,120 of CATOCB010000293.1, read as the reverse complement.
GACAGGTCGGCACCCCGGCCCCGGGTCACGGGGTCATGTCGGGTCGCTGTCCCGGGTACCAGTGTCAGGTGACCACCCCGGCCCCGGGAGACGGAGTCATACCGGGTCCCCGGCCCGGGTCCCCGGGTTGCATCGGGACAAAAGCACCGGATCACTGGATCACGTGGGGGCCCGGGCCCGGGTCCCCGGGTTGCATCGGGACACCAGCGAAGGACCACCGGGTCCTGTCGGGTCCCCGGCCCGGGTCCCCTGGACAGGTCGTTAACCCGGCCCCAGGTCACCGGGTCATGTCGCGCACCCGGCCTGGTTCCCACGTTCCGGTGACCACCCCGGCACCAGGACCCCGGGTCCCGTGGGGACCCCGGCCCCAGGTGACCGGGTCACGCGGGGTCACCGGCCCCAGGTCAGCGGGTCACGTGTGGTCACCGGCCCCAGGTCAGCGGGTCACGTGGGGACCCCGGCCCCAGGTCAGCGGGTCACGTGGGGACACCGGCCCCAGGTCACCGCGTCAGGTCGGGACCCCGAAGCCAGGTCCACGAGTCCGTCGACACCACAGCCCCGGGTCACCGGGTCGTGTCGGGTAACCGGCCTGGTTCCCAGGTTCCGATGACCACCCCGGCACCAGGACCCCGGGTCACGTGGGGACACCGGCCCCAGGTGACCGGGTCACGTGGGGTCACCGGCCCCAGGTCAGCGGGTCACGTGGGGACCCCGGCCCCAGGTCAGCGGGTCACGTGGGGTCACCGGCCCCAGGTCAGAGGGTCACGTGGGGACCCCGGACCCAGGTCACCGGGTCACGTGGGGTCACCGGCCCCAGGTCAGAGGGTCACGTGGGGACACCGGCCCCAGGTCACCGGGTCACGTGGGGTCACCGGACCCAGATGACCCGGTCACGTGGAGACACAGGCCCCAGGTGACCGGGTCACGTGGGGTCACCGGCCCCAGGTGACCGGGTCACGTGGGGTCACCGGCCCCAGGTGACCGGGTCACGTGGGGTCACCGGCCCCAGGTCAGCGGGTCACGTGGGGTCACCGGCCCCAGGTGACCGGGTCACGTGGGGACACCGGCCCCAGGTGACCGGGTCACGTGGGGTCACCGGCCCCAGGTCAGCGGGTCACGTGGGGACACCGGCCCCAGGTCACCGGGTCACGTGGGGTCACCGGCCCCAGGTGACCGGGTCACGTGGGGTCACCGGCCCCAGGTGGCCGGGTCACGTGGGGTCACCGGCCCCAGGTGACCGGGTCACGTGGGGTCACCGGCCCCAGGTGACCGGGTCACGTGGGGACACCGGCCCCAGGTGACCGGGTCACGTGGGGTCACCGGCCCCAGGTGACCGGGTCACGTGGGGTCACCGGCACCAGGTGACCGGGTCACGTGGGGACACCGGCCCCAGGTGACCGGGTCACGTGGGGTCACCGGCCCCAGGTGACCGGGTCACGTGGGGTCACCGGCCCCAGGTGACCCGGTCACGTGGGGTCACCGGCCCCAGGTGACCGGGTCACGTGGGGTCACCGGCCCCAGGTCAGCGGGTCACGTGGGGACACCGGCCCCAGGTGACCGGGTCACGTGGGGTCACCGGCCCCAGGTGACCGGGTCACGTGGGGACACCGGCCCCAGGTAACCAAGGCATGTCGGGACCCAGCCCGGGTCCCCGGGACGGGTTTTTACCCCAGCCGCAGATCTCCAGGTCCTGTCGGGTCCCCGGCCCGGGTCCCCTGGACAGGTCGATAACCCGGCCCCAGGTCACCCGGTCATCTCGCGCACCCGGCCTGGTTCCCAGGTTCCGATGACCACCCCGGCACCAGGACCCCGGGTCACGTGGGGACACCGGCCCCAGGTGACCGGGTCACGTGGGGTCACCGGCCCCAGGTCAGCGGGTCACGTGGGGACCCCGGCCCCAGGTGACCGGGTCACGTGGGGACCCCGGACCCAGGTAACCGGGTCATACCGAGTCCCCGGACCCAGGTCACCGGGTCAGTTCGGGACCCCGGACCCAGGTCGGGTCATGTCACGTCCCATGCCCGGGTCCCCGGGTTGGATTTTTACCCAGGCCCCGGGTCACAGGGTCATGTCGGGTCAACGGCCTGGGTACAAGGGTCTGGTGACCACCCCGACCCCAGGTCCCCGGGTCATGACGGGACACCGGACCAGGTCCCCGAGTCCGGTCGACACCACAGCCCCAGGTCACCGGGTCATGTCGGGACCCAGCCCGGGTCCCCGGGACGGGTTTTTACCCCAGCCGCAGATCACCGGGTCCTGTCGGGTACCCGGGTCGGGTCCCCTGGACAGGTCGGCACCCCGGCCCCGGGTCACGGGGTCATGTCGGGTCGCTGTCCCGGGTACCAGTGTCAGGTGACCACCCCGGCCCCGGGAGACGGAGTCATACCGGGTCCCCGGCCCGGGTCCCCGGGTTGCATCGGGACAAGAGCACCGGATCACTGGATCACGTGGGGGCCCGGGCCCGGGTCCCCGGGTTGCATCGGGACACCAGCGAAGGACCACCGGGTCCTGTCGGGTCCCCGGCCCGGGTCCCCTGGACAGGTCGTTAACCCGGCCCCAGGTCAGCGGGTCATGTCGCGCACCCGGCCTGGTTCCCACGTTCCGGTGACCACCCCGGCACCAGGACCCCGGGTCCCGTGGGGACCCCGGCCCCAGGTGACCGGGTCACGCGGGGTCACCGGCCCCAGGTGACCGGGTCAAGTGGGGTCACCGGCCCCAGGTGACCGGGTCACGTGGGGTCACCGGCCCCAGGTGACCGGGTCACGTGGGGTTACCGGCCCCAGGTGACCGGGTCACGTGGGGACACCGGCCCCAGGTGACCGGGTCACGTGGGGTCACCGGCCCCAGGTCAGCGGGTCATGTGGGGACACCGGCCCCAGGTCACCGGGTCACGTGGGGTCACCGGCCCCAGGTGACCGGGTCACGTGGGGACACCGGCCCCAGGTGACCGGGTCACGTGGGGTCACCGGCCCCAGGTGACCGGGTCACGTGGGGTCACCGGCACCAGGTGACCGGGTCACGTGGGGACACCGGCCCCAGGTGACCGGGTTACGTGGGGTCACCGGCCCCAGGTGACCGGGTCACGTGGGGTCACCGGCCCCAGGTGACCCGGTCACGTGGGGTCACCGGCCCCAGGTGACCGGGTCACGTGGGGTCACCGGCCCCAGGTGACCGGGTCACGTGGGGTCACCGGCCCCAGGTGACCGGGTCACGTGGGGACACCGGCCCCAGGTGACCGGGTCACGTGGGGTCACCGGCCCTAGGTGACCGGGTCACGTGGGGACACCGGCCCCAGGTGACCGGGTCACGTGGGGTCACCGGCCCCAGGTGACCGGGTCACGTGGGGACACCGGCCCGAGGTAACCAAGGCATGTCGGGACCCAGCCCGGGTCCCCGGGACGGGTTTTTACCCCAGCCGCAGATCACCGGGTCCTGTCGGGTCCCCGGCCCGGGTCCCCTGGATAGGTCGATAACCCGGCCCCAGGTCACCCGGTCATCTCGCACACCCGGCCTGGTTCCCAGGTTCCGATGACCACCCCGGCACCAGGACCCCGGGTCACGTGGGGACACCGGCCCCAGGTGACCGGGTCACGTGGGGTCACCGGCCCCAGGTCAGCGGGTCACGTGGGGACCCCGGCCCCAGGTGACCGGGTCACGTGGGGACCCCGGACCCAGGTAACCGGGTCATACCGAGTCCCCGGACCCAGGTCACCGGGTCAGTTCGGGACCCCGGACCCAGGTCGGGTCATGTCACGTCCCATGCCCGGGTCCCCGGGTTGGATTTTTACCCAGGCCCCGGGTCACAGGGTCATGTCGGGTCAACGGCCTGGGTACAAGGGTCTGGTGACCACCCCGACCCCAGGTCCCCGGGTCATGACGGGACACCGGACCAGGTCCCCGAGTCCGGTCGACACCACAGCCCCAGGTCACCGGGTCATGTCGGGACCCAGCCCGGGTCCCCGGGACGGGTTTTTACCCCAGCCGCAGATCACCGGGTCCTGTCGGGTACCCGGGTCGGGTCCCCTGGACAGGTCGGCACCCCGGCCCCGGGTCACGGGGTCATGTCGGGTCGCTGTCCCGGGTACCAGTGTCAGGTGACCACCCCGGCCCCGGGAGACGGAGTCATACTGGGTCCCCGGCCCGGGTCCCCGGGTTGCATCGGGACAAAAGCACCGGATCACTGGATCACGTGGGGACCCGGGCCCGGGTCCCCGGGTTGCATCGGGACACCAGCGAAGGACCACCGGGTCCTGTCGGGTCCCCGGCCCGGGTCCCCTGGACAGGTCGTTAACCCGGCCCCAGCTCACCGGGTCATGTCGCGCACCCGGCCTGGTTCCCACGTTCCGGTGACCACCCCGGCACCAGGACCCCGGGTCCCGTGGGGACCCCGGCCCCAGGTGACCGGGTCACGCGGGGTCACCGGCCCCAGGTCAGCGGGTCACGTAGGGTCACCGGCCCCAGGTCAGCGGGTCACGTGGGGACCCCGGCCCCAGGTCAGCGGGTCACGTGGGGACACAGGCCCCAGGTCACCGCGTCAGGTCGGGACCCCGAACCCAGGTCCACGAGTCCGTCGACACCACAGCCCCGGGTCACTGGGTCGTGTCGGGTAACCGGCCTGGTTCCCAGGTTCCGATGACCACCCCGGCACCAGGACCCCGGGTCACGTGGGGACACCGGCCCCAGGTGACCGGGTCACGTGGGGTCACCGGCCCCAGGTCAGCGGGTCACGTGGGGACCCCGGCCCCAGGTCACCGGGTCACGTGGGGTCACCGGCCCCAGGTCAGAGGGTCACGTGGGGACCCCGGACCCAGGTCACCGGGTCATGTCGGGACGCAGCCTGGGTCCCCGGGACGGGTTTTTACCCCAGCCGCAGATCACCGGGTCCTGTCGGGTACCCGGGTCGGGTCCCCTGGACAGGTCGGCACCCCGGCCCCGGGTCACGGGGTCATGTCGGGTCGCTGTCCCGGGTACCAGTGTCAGGTGACCACCCCGGCCCCGGGAGACGGAGTCATACCGGGTCCCCGGCCCGGGTCCCCGGGTTGCATCGGGACACCAGCGAAGGACCACCGGGTCCTGTCGGGTCCCCGGCCCGGGTCCCCTGGACAGGTCGTTAACCCGGCCCCAGGTCACCGGGTCATGTCGCGCACCCGGCCTGGTTCCCAGGTTCCGGTGACCACCCCGGCACCAGGACCCCGGGTCACGTGGGGACCCCGGCCCCAGGTCAGCGGGTCACGTGGGGACACCGGCCCCAGGTCACCGCGTCAGGTCGGGACCCCGAACCCAGGTCCACGAGTCCGTCGACACCACAGCAACGGGTCACCGGGTCGTGTCGGGTAACCGGCCTGGTTCCAAGGTTCCGATGACCAACCCGGCACCAGGACCCCGGGTCACGTGGGGACACCGGCCCCAGGTGACCGGGTCACGTGGGGACACCGGCCCCAGGTCATCGGGTCACGTGGGGTCACCGGCCCCAGGTGACCGGGTCACGTGGGGTCACCGGCACCAGGTGACCGGGTCACGTGGGGTCACCGGCCCCAGGTGACCTGGTAACGTGGGGTCACCGGCCCCAGGTGACCGGGTCACGTGGGGACACCGGCCCCAGGTGACCGGGTCACGTGGGGTCACCGGCCCCAGGTGACCGGGTCACGTGGGGTCACCGGCCCCAGGTGACCGGGTCACGTGGGGACACCGGCCCCAGGTGACCGGGTCACGTGGGGTCACCGGCCCCAGGTGACCGGGTCACGTGGGGTCACCGGCCCCAGGTCACCGGGTCACGTGGTGTCACCGGCCCCAGGTGACCGGGTCACGTGGGGACACCGGCCCCAGGTGACCGGGTCACGTGGGGTCACCGGCCCCAGGTGACCGGGTCACGTGGGGTCACCGGCCCCAGGTGACCGGGTCACGTGGGGTCACCGGCCCCAGGTGACCGGGTCACGTGGGGACACCGGCCCCAGGTGACCGGGTCACGTGGGGTCACCGGCCCTAGTTGTCCGGGTCACGTGGGGTCACCGGCCCCAGGTGACCTGGTCACGTGGGGTCACTGGCCCCAGGTGACCGGGTCACGTGGGGTCACCGGCCCCAGGTGACCGGGTCACGTGGGGACACCGGCCTCAGGTCAGCGGGTCACGTGGGGACCCCGGACCCAGGTCAGCGGGTCACGTGGGGACACCGGCCCCAGGTAACCGGGTCATACCGAGTCCCCGGACCCAGGTCACCGGGTCAGTTCGGGACCCCGGACCCAGGTCGGGTCATGTCACGTCCCATGCCCGGGTCCCCGGGTTGGATTTTTACCCAGGCCCCGGGTCACAGGGTCATGTCGGGTCAACGGCCTGGGTACAAGGGTCTGGTGACCACCCCGACCCCAGGTCCCCGGGTCATGACGGGACACCGGACCAGGTCCCTGAGTCCGGTCGACACCACAGCCCCAGGTCACCGGGTCATGTCGGGACCCAGCCCGGGTCCCCGGGACGGGTTTTTACCCCAGCCGCAGATCACCGGGTCCTGTCGGGTACCCGGGTCGGGTCCCCTGGACAGGTCGGCACCCCGGCCCCGGGTCACGGGGTCATGTCGGGTCGCTGTCCCGGGTACCAGTGTCAGGTGACCACCCCGGCCCCGGGAGACGGAGTCATACCGGGTCCCCGGCCCAGGTCCCCGGGTTGCATCGGGACAAAAGCACCGGATCACTGGATCACGTGGGGGCCCGGGCCCGGGTCCCCGGGTTGCATCGGGACACCAGCGAAGGACCACCGGGTCCTGTCGGGTCCCCGGCCCGGGTCCCCTGGACAGGTCGTTAACCCGGCCCCAGGTCACCGGGTCGTGTCGGGTAACCGGCCTGGTTCCCAGGTTCCGGTGACCACCCCGGCACCAGGACCCCGGGTCCCGTGGGGACCCCGGCCCCAGGTGACCGGGTCACGCGGGGTCACCGGCCCCAGGTCAGCGGGTCACGTAGGGTCACCGGCCCCAGGTCAGCGGGTCACGTGGGGACACCGGCCCCAGGTCACCGCGTCAGGTCGGGACCCCGAACCCAGGTCCACGAGTCCGTCGACACCACAGCCCCGGGTCACCGGGTCGTGTCGGGTAACCGGCCTGGTTCCCAGGTTCCGATGACCACCCCGGCACCAGGACTCTGGGTCACGTGGGGACACCGGCCCCAGGTCACCGGGTCACGTGGGGTCACCGGACCGAGGTGACCCGGTCACGTGGGGACACCGGCCCCAGGTGACCGGGTCACGTGGGGTCACCGGCCCCAGGTGACCGGGTCACGTGGGGTCACCGGCCCCAGGTGACCGGGTCACGTGGGGTCACCGGCCCCAGGTGACCGGGTCACGTGGGGCCACCGGCCCCAGGTGACCGGGTCACGTGGGGTCACCGGCCCCAGGTGACCTGGTCACGTGGGGTCACCGGCCCCAGGTGACCGGGTCACGTGGGGTCACCGGCCCCAGGTGACCGGGTCACGTGGGGACACCGGCCTCAGGTCACCGGGTCACGTGGGGACCCCGGACCCAGGTCAGCAGGTCACGTGGGGACACCGGCCCCAGGTAACCGGGTCATACCGAGTCCCCGGCCCCAGGTGACCGGGTCACGTGGGGACACCGGCCCCAGGTAACCAAGGCATGTCGGGACCCAGCCCGGGTCCCCGGGACGGGTTTTTACCCCAGCCGCAGATCACCGGGTCCTGTCGGGTCCCCGGCCCGGGTCCCCTGGATAGGTCGATAACCCGGCCCCAGGTCACCCGGTCATCTCGCACACCCGGCCTGGTTCGCAGGTTCCGATGACCACCCCGGCACCAGGACCCCGGGTCACGTGGGGACACCGGCCCCAGGTGACCGGGTCACGTGGGGTCACCGGCCCCAGGTCAGCGGGTCACGTGGGGACCCCGGCCCCAGGTGACCGGGTCACGTGGGGACCCCGGACCCAGGTAACCGGGTCATACCGAGTCCCCGGACCCAGGTCACCGGGTCAGTTCGGGACCCCGGACCCAGGTCGGGTCATGTCACGTCCCATGCCCGGGTCCCCGGGTTGGATTTTTACCCAGGCCCCGGGTCACAGGGTCATGTCGGGTCAACGGCCTGGGTACAAGGGTCTGGTGACCACCCCGACCCCAGGTCCCCGGGTCATGACGGGACACCGGACCAGGTCCCCGAGTCCGGTCGACACCACAGCCCCAGGTCACCGGGTCATGTCGGGACCCAGCCCGGGTCCCCGGGACGGGTTTTTACCCCAGCCGCAGATCACCGGGTCCTGTCGGGTACCCGGGTCGGGTCCCCTGGACAGGTCGGCACCCCGGCCCCGGGTCACGGGGTCATGTCGGGTCGCTGTCCCGGGTACCAGTGTCAGGTGACCACCCCGGCCCCGGGAGACGGAGTCATACAGGGTCCCCGGCCCGGGTCCCCGGGTTGCATCGGGACAAAAGCACCGGATCACTGGATCACGTGGGGGCCCGGGCCCGGGTCCCCGGGTTGCATCGGGACACCAGCGAAGGACCACCGGGTCCTGTCGGGTCCCCGGCCCGGGTCCCCTGGACAGGTCGTTAACCCGGCCCCAGCTCACCGGGTCATGTCGCGCACCCGGCCTGGTTCCCACGTTCCGGTGACCACCCCGGCACCAGGACCCCGGGTCCCGTGGGGACCCCGGCCCCAGGTGACCGGGTCACGCGGGGTCACCGGCCCCAGGTCAGCGGGTCACGTAGGGTCACCGGCCCCAGGTCAGCGGGTCACGTGGGGACCCCGGCCCCAGGTCAGCGGGTCACGTGGGGACACAGGCCCCAGGTCACCGCGTCAGGTCGGGACCCCGAACCCAGGTCCACGAGTCCGTCGACACCACAGCCCCGGGTCACTGGGTCGTGTCGGGTAACCGGCCTGGTTCCCAGGTTCCGATGACCACCCCGGCACCAGGACCCCGGGTCACGTGGGGACACCGGCCCCAGGTGACCGGGTCACGTGGGGTCACCGGCCCCAGGTCAGCGGGTCACGTGGGGACCCCGGCCCCAGGTCACCGGGTCACGTGGGGTCACCGGCCCCAGGTCAGAGGGTCACGTGGGGACCCCGGACCCAGGTCACCGGGTCATGTCGGGACCCAGCCTGGGTCCCCGGGACGGGTTTTTACCCCAGCCGCAGATCACCGGGTCCTGTCGGGTACCCGGGTCGGGTCCCCTGGACAGGTCGGCACCCCGGCCCCGGGTCACGGGGTCATGTCGGGTCGCTGTCCCGGGTACCAGTGTCAGGTGACCACCCCGGCCCCGGGAGACGGAGTCATACCGGGTCCCCGGCCCGGGTCCCCGGGTTGCATCGGGACACCAGCGAAGGACCACCGGGTCCTGTCGGGTCCCCGGCCCGGGTCCCCTGGACAGGTCGTTAACCCGGCCCCAGGTCACCGGGTCATGTCGCGCACCCGGCCTGGTTCCCAGGTTCCGGTGACCACCCCGGCACCAGGACCCCGGGTCACGTGGGGACCCCGGCCCCAGGTCAGCGGGTCACGTGGGGACACCGGCCCCAGGTCACCGCGTCAGGTCGGGACCCCGAACCCAGGTCCACGAGTCCGTCGACACCACAGCAACGGGTCACCGGGTCGTGTCGGGTAACCGGCCTGGTTCCAAGGTTCCGATGACCAACCCGGCACCAGGACCCCGGGTCACGTGGGGACACCGGCCCCAGGTGACCGGGTCACGTGGGGACACCGGCCCCAGGTCATCGGGTCACGTGGGGTCACCGGCCCCAGGTGACCGGGTCACGTGGGGTCACCGGCACCAGGTGACCGGGTCACGTGGGGTCACCGGCCCCAGGTGACCTGGTAACGTGGGGTCACCGTCCCCAGGTGACCGGGTCACGTGGGGACACCGGCCCCAGGTGACCGGGTCACGTGGGGTCACCGGCCCCAGGTGACCGGGTCACGTGGGGTCACCGGCCCCAGGTGACCGGGTCACGTGGGGACACCGGCCCCAGGTGACCGGGTCACGTGGGGTCACCGGCCCCAGGTGACCGGGTCACGTGGGGTCACCGGCCCCAGGTGACCGGGTCACGTGGGGTCACCGGCCCCAGGTGACCGGGTCACGTGGGGACACCGGCCCCAGGTGACCGGGTCACGTGGGGTCACCGGCCCCAGGTGACCGGGTCACGTGGGGTCACCGGCCCCAGGTGACCGGGTCACGTGGGGTCACCGGCCCCAGGTGACCGGGTCACGTGGGGACACCGGCCCCAGGTGACCGGGTCACGTGGGGTCACCGGCCCCAGTTGTCCGGGTCACGTGGGGTCACCGGCCCCAGGTGACCTGGTCACGTGGGGTCACTGGCCCCAGGTGACCGGGTCACGTGGGGTCACCGGCCCCAGGTCAGCGGGTCACGTGGGGACCCCGGACCCAGGTCAGCGGGTCACGTGGGGACACCGGCCCCAGGTAACCGGGTCATACCGAGTCCCCGGACCCAGGTCACCGGGTCAGTTCGGGACCCCGGACCCAGGTCGGGTCATGTCACGTCCCATGCCCGGGTCCCCGGGTTGGATTTTTACCCAGGCCCCGGGTCACAGGGTCATGTCGGGTCAACGGCCTGGGTACAAGGGTCTGGTGACCACCCCGACCCCAGGTCCCCGGGTCATGACGGGACACCGGACCAGGTCCCTGAGTCCGGTCGACACCACAGCCCCAGGTCACCGGGTCATGTCGGGACCCAGCCCGGGTCCCCGGGACGGGTTTTTACCCCAGCCGCAGATCACCGGGTCCTGTCGGGTACCCGGGTCGGGTCCCCTGGACAGGTCGGCACCCCGGCCCCGGGTCACGGGGTCATGTCGGGTCGCTGTCCCGGGTACCAGTGTCAGGTGACCACCCCGGCCCCGGGAGACGGAGTCATACCGGGTCCCCGGCCCAGGTCCCCGGGTTGCATCGGGACAAAAGCACCGGATCACTGGATCACGTGGGGGCCCGGGCCCGGGTCCCCGGGTTGCATCGGGACACCAGCGAAGGACCACCGGGTCCTGTCGGGTCCCCGGCCCGGGTCCCCTGGACAGGTCGTTAACCCGGCCCCAGGTCACCGGGTCGTGTCGGGTAACCGGCCTGGTTCCGAGGTTCCGGTGACCACCCCGGCACCAGGACCCCGGGTCCCGTGGGGACCCCGGCCCCAGGTGACCGGGTCACGCGGGGTCACCGGCCCCAGGTCAGCGGGTCACGTAGGGTCACCGGCCCCAGGTCAGCGGGTCACGTGGGGACACCGGCCCCAGGTCAGCGGGTCACGTGGGGACACCGGCCCCAGGTCACCGCGTCAGGTCGGGACCCCGAACCCAGGTCCACGAGTCCGTCGACACCACAGCCCCGGGTCACCGGGTCGTGTCGGGTAACCGGCCTGGTTCCCAGGTTCCGATGACCACCCCGGCACCAGGACTCTGGGTCACGTGGGGACACCGGCCCCAGGTCACCGGGTCACGTGGGGTCACCGGACCGAGGTGACCCGGTCACGTGGGGACACCGGCCCCAGGTGACCGGGTCACGTGGGGTCACCGGCCCCAGGTGACCGGGTCACGTGGGGTCACCGGCCCCAGGTGACCGGGTCACGTGGGGCCACCGGCCCCAGGTGACCGGGTCACGTGGGGTCACCGGCCCCAGGTGACCGGGTCACGTGGGGTCACCGGCCCCAGGTGACCTGGTCACGTGGGGTCACCGGCCCCAGGTGACCGGGTCACGTGGGGTCACCGGCCCCAGGTGACCGGGTCACGTGGGGACACCGGCCTCAGGTCACCGGGTCACGTGGGGACCCCGGACCCAGGTCAGCAGGTCACGTGGGGACACCGGCCCCAGGTAACCGGGTCATACCGAGTCCCCGGACCCAGGTCACCGGGTCAGTTCGGGACCCCGGACCCAGGTCGGGTCATGTCACGTCCCATGCCCGGGTCCCCGGGTTGGATTTTTACCCAGGCCCCGGGTCACAGGGTCATGTCGGGTCAACGGCCTGGGTACAAGGGTCTGGTGACCACCCCGACCCCAGGTCCCCGGGTCATGACGGGACACCGGACCAGGTCCCCGAGTCCGGTCGACACCACAGCCCCAGGTCACCGGGTCATGTCGGGACCCAGCCCGGGTCCCCGGGACGGGTTTTTACCCCAGCCGCAGATCACCGGGTCCTGTCGGGTACCCGGGTCGGGTCCCCTGGACAGGTCGGCACCCCGGCCCCGGGTCACGGGGTCATGTCGGGTCGCTGTCCCGGGTACCAGTGTCAGGTGACCACCCCGGCCCCGGGAGACGGAGTCATACCGGGTCCCCGGCCCGGGTCCCCGGGTTGCGTCGGGACACCAGCGAAGGACCACCGGGTCCTGTCGGGTCCCCGGCCCGGGTCCCCTGGACAGGTCGTTAACCCGGCCCCAGGTCACCGGGTCATGTCGCGCACCCGGCCTGGTTCCCAGGTTCCGGTGACCACCCCGGCACCAGGACCCCGGGTCTCGTGGGGACACCGGCCCCAGGTCAGCGGGTCACGTGGGGACACCGGCCCCAGGTCACCGCGTCAGGTCGGGACCCCGAACCCAGGTCCACGAGTCCGTCGACACCACAGCCCCGGGTCACCGGGTCGTGTCGGGTAACCGGCCTGGTTCCAAGGTTCCGATGACCACCCCGGCACCAGGACCCCAGGTCACGTGGGGACACCGGCCCCAGGTGACCGGGTCACGTGGGGACACCGGCCCCAGGTCATCGGGTCACGTGGGGTCACCGGCCCCAGGTGACCGGGTCACGTGGGGTCACCGGCACCAGGTGACCGGGTCACGTGGGGTCACCGACCCCAGGTGACCGGGTCACGTGGGGTCACCGGCCCCAGGTGACCGGGTCACGTGGGGTCACCGGCCCCAGGTCAGCGGGTCACGTGGGGTCACCGGCCCCAGGTGACCTGGTCACGTGGGGTCACCGGCCCCAGGTGACCGGGTCACGTGGGGTCACCGGCCCCAGGTGACCGGGTCACGTGGGGACACCGGCCCCAGGTGACCGGGTCACGTGGGGTCACCGGCCCCAGGTGACCGGGTCACGTGGGGCCACCGGCCCCAGGTGACCGGGTCACGTGGGGTCACCGGCCCCAGGTCAGCGGGTCACGTGGGGTCACCGGCCCCAGGTGACCTGGTCACGTGGGGTCACCGGCCCCAGGTGACCGGGTCACGTGGGGTCACCGGCCCCAGGTGACCGGGTCACGTGGGGACACCGGCCCCAGGTGACCGGGTCACGTGGGGTCACCGGCCCCAGGTGACCGGGTCACGTGGGGTCACCGGCCCCAGGTGACCGGGTCACGTGGGGTCACCGGCCCCAGGTCAGCGGGTCACGTGGGGTCACCGGCCCCAGGTGACCTGGTCACGTGGGGTCACCGGCCCCAGGTGACCGGGTCACGTGGGGTCACCGGCCCCAGGTGACCGGGTCACGTGGGGTCACCGGCCCCAGGTGACCGGGTCACGTGGGGACACCGGCCCCAGGTCACCGGGTCACGTCGGGTCACCGGCCCCAGGTGACCGGGTCACGTGGGGTCACCGGCCCCAGGTGACCGGGTCACGTGGGGCCACCGGCCCCAGGTCAGCGGGTCACGTGGGGTCACCGGCCCCAGGTGACCTGGTCACGTGGGGTCACCGGCCCCAGGTGACCGGGTCACGTGGGGCCACCGGCCCCAGGTGACCGGGTCACGTGGGGTCACCGGCCCCAGGTGACCTGGTCACGTGGGGTCACCGGCCCCAGGTCAGCGGGTCACGTGGGGACCCCGGACCCAGGTCACCGGGTCATGTCGGGACCCAGCCTGGGTCCCCGGGACGGGTTTTTACCCCAGCCGCAGATCACCGGGTCCTGTCGGGTACCCGGGTCGGGTCCCCTGGACAGGTCGGCACCCCGGCCCCGGGTCACGGGGTCATGTCGGGTCGCTGTCCCGGGTACCAGTGTCAGGTGACCACCCCGGCCCCGGGAGACGGAGTCATACCGGGTCCCCGGCCCGGGTCCCCGGGTTGCATCGGGACAAAAGCACCGGATCACTGGATCACGTGGGGGCCCGGGCCCGGGTCCCCGGGTTGCATCGGGACACCAGCGAAGGACCACCGGGTCCTGTCGGGTCCCTGGCCCGGGTCCCCTGGACAGGTCGTTAACCCGGCCCCAGGTCACCGGGTCGTGTCGGGTAACCGGCCTGGTTCCCAGGTTCCGGTGACCACCCCGGCACCAGGATCCCGGGTCCCGTGGGGACCCCGGCCCCAGGTGACCGGGTCACGCGGGGTCACCGGCCCCAGGTCAGCGGGTCACGTGGGGTCACCGGCCCCAGGTCAGCGGGTCACGTGGGGACACCGGCCCCAGGTCACCGCGTCAGGTCGGGACCCCGAACCCAGGTCCACGAGTCCGTCGACACCACAGCAACGGGTCACCGGGTCGTGTCGGGTAACCGGCCTGGTTCCCAGGTTCCGATGACCACCCCGGCACCAGGACCCCGTGTCACGTGGGGACACCGGCCCCAGGTGACCGGGTCACGTGGGGTCACCGGCCCCAGGTGACCTGGTCACGTGGGGTCACCGGCCCCAGGTCACCGGGTCACGTGGGGTCACCGGCCCCAGGTCAGAGGGTCACGTGGGGACCCCGGACCCAGGTCACCGGGTCATGTCGGGACGCAGCCTGGGTCCCCGGGACGGGTTTTTACCCCAGCCGCAGATCACCGGGTCCTGTCGGGTACCCGGGTCGGGTCCCCTGGACAGGTCGACACCCCGGCCCCGGGTCACGGGGTCATGTCGGGTCGCTGTCCCGGGTACCAGTGTCAGGTGACCACCCCGGCCCCGGGAGACGGAGTCATACCGGGTCCCCGGCCCGGGTCCCCGGGTTGCATCGGGACACCAGCGAAGGACCACCGGGTCCTGTCGGGTCCCCGGCCCGGGTCCCCTGGACAGGTCGTTAACCCGGCCCCAGGTCACCGGGTCATGTCCCGCACCCGGCCTGGTTCCCAGGTTCCGGTGACCACCCCGGCACCAGGACCCCGGGTCACGTGGGGACCCCGGCCCCAGGTCAGCGGGTCACGTGGGGACACCGGCCCCAGGTCACCGCGTCAGGTCGGGACCCCGAACCCAGGTCCACGAGTCCGTCGACACCACAGCCCCGGGTCACCGGGTCGTGTCGGGTAACCGGCCTGGTTCCAAGGTTCTGATGACCACCCCGGCACCAGGACCCCGGGTCACGTGGGGACACCGGCCCCAGGTGACCGGGTCACGTGGGGACACCGGCCCCAGGTCATCGGGTCACGTGGGGTCACCGGCCCCAGGTGACCGGGTCACGTGGGGTCACCGGTACCAGGTGACCGGGTCACGTGGGGTCACCGGCCCCAGGTGACCGGGTCACGTGGGGTCACCGGCCCCAGGTGACCGGGTCACGTGGGGTCACCGGCCCCAGGTCAGCGGGTCACGTGGGGTCACCGGCCCCAGGTGACCTGGTCACGTGGGGTCACCGGCCCCAGGTGACCGGGTCACGTGGGGTCACCGGCCCCAGGTGACCGGGTCACGTGGGGTCACCGGCCCCAGGTGACCGGGTCACGTGGGGACACCGGCCCCAGGTGACCGGGTCACGTGGGGTCACCGGTACCAGGTGACCGGGTCACGTGGGGTCACCGGCCCCAGGTGACCGGGTCACGTGGGGTCACCGGCCCCAGGTGACCGGGTCACGTGGGGTCACCGGCCCCAGGTCAGCGGGTCACGTGGGGTCACCGGCCCCAGGTGACCGGGTCACGTGGGGTCACCGGCCCCAGGTGACCGGGTCACGTGGGGTCACCGGCCCCAGGTGACCTGGTCACGTGGGGTCACCGGCCCCAGGTCAGCGGGTCACGTGGGGACCCCGGACCCAGGTCACCGGGTCATGTCGGGACCCAGCCTGGGTCCCCGGGACGGGTTTTTACCCCAGCCGCAGATCACCGGGTCCTGTCGGGTACCCGGGTCGGGTCCCCTAGACAGGTCGGCACCCCGGCCCCGGGTCACGGGGTCATGTCGGGTCGCTGTCCCGGGTACCAGTGTCAGGTGACCACCTCGGCCCCGGGAGACGGAGTCATACCGGGTCCCCGGCCCGGGTCCCCGGGTTGCATCGGGACAAAAGCACCGGATCACTGGATCACGTGGGGGCCCGGGCCCGGGTCCCCGGGTTGCATCGGGACACCAGCGAAGGACCACCGGGTCCTGTCGGGTCCCTGGCCCGGGTCCCCTGGACAGGTCGTTAACCCGGCCCCAGGTCACCGGGTCGTGTCGGGTAACCGGCCTGGTTCCCAGGTTCCGGTGACCACCCCGGCACCAGGACCCCGGGTCCCGTGGGGACCCCGGCCCCAGGTGACCGGGTCACGCGGGGTCACCGGCCCCAGGTCAGCGGGTCACGTGGGGACACCGGCCCCAGGTCAGCGGGTCACGTGGGGACACCGGCCCCAGGTCACCGCGTCAGGTCGGGACCCCGAACCCAGGTCCACGAGTCCGTCGACACCACAGCCCCGGGTCACCGGGTCGTGTCGGGTAACCGGCCTGGTTCCAAGGTTCTGATGACCACCCCGGCACCAGGACCCCGGGTCACGTGGGGACACCGGCCCCAGGTGACCGGGTCACGTGGGGACACCGGCCCCAGGTCATCGGGTCACGTGGGGTCACCGGCCCCAGGTGACCGGGTCACGTGGGGTCACCGGTACCAGGTGACCGGGTCACGTGGGGTCACCGGCCCCAGGTGACCGGGTCACGTGGGGTCACCGGCCCCAGGTGACCGGGTCACGTGGGGTCACCGGCCCCAGGTCAGCGGGTCACGTGGGGTCACCGGCCCCAGGTGACCTGGTCACGTGGGGTCACCGGCCCCAGGTGACCGGGTCACGTGGGGTCACCGGCCCCAGGTGACCGGGTCACGTGGGGTCACCGGCCCCAGGTGACCGGGTCACGTGGGGACACCGGCCCCAGGTGACCGGGTCACGTGGGGTCACCGGTACCAGGTGACCGGGTCACGTGGGGTCACCGGCCCCAGGTGACCGGGTCACGTGGGGTCACCGGCCCCAGGTGACCGGGTCACGTGGGGTCACCGGCCCCAGGTCAGCGGGTCACGTGGGGTCACCGGCCCCAGGTGACCGGGTCACGTGGGGTCACCGGCCCCAGGTGACCGGGTCACGTGGGGTCACCGGCCCCAGGTGACCTGGTCACGTGGGGTCACCGGCCCCAGGTCAGCGGGTCACGTGGGGACCCCGGACCCAGGTCACCGGGTCATGTCGGGACCCAGCCTGGGTCCCCGGGACGGGTTTTTACCCCAGCCGCAGATCACCGGGTCCTGTCGGGTACCCGGGTCGGGTCCCCTAGACAGGTCGGCACCCCGGCCCCGGGTCACGGGGTCATGTCGGGTCGCTGTCCCGGGTACCAGTGTCAGGTGACCACCTCGGCCCCGGGAGACGGAGTCATACCGGGTCCCCGGCCCGGGTCCCCGGGTTGCATCGGGACAAAAGCACCGGATCACTGGATCACGTGGGGGCCCGGGCCCGGGTCCCCGGGTTGCATCGGGACACCAGCGAAGGACCACCGGGTCCTGTCGGGTCCCTGGCCCGGGTCCCCTGGACAGGTCGTTAACCCGGCCCCAGGTCACCGGGTCGTGTCGGGTAACCGGCCTGGTTCCCAGGTTCCGGTGACCACCCCGGCACCAGGACCCCGGGTCCCGTGGGGACCCCGGCCCCAGGTGACCGGGTCACGCGGGGTCACCGGCCCCAGGTCAGCGGGTCACGTGGGGACACCGGCCCCAGGTCAGCGGGTCACGTGGGGACACCGGCCCCAGGTCACCGCGTCAGGTCGGGACCCCGAACCCAGGTCCACGAGTCCGTCGACACCACAGCCCCGGGTCACCGGGTCGTGTCGGGTAACCGGCCTGGTTCCAAGGTTCTGATGACCACCCCGGCACCAGGACCCCGGGTCACGTGGGGACACCGGCCCCAGGTGACCGGGTCACGTGGGGACACCGGCCCCAGGTCATCGGGTCACGTGGGGTCACCGGCCCCAGGTGACCGGGTCACGTGGGGTCACCGGTACCAGGTGACCGGGTCACGTGGGGTCACCGGCCCCAGGTGACCGGGTCACGTGGGGTCACCGGCCCCAGGTGACCGGGTCACGTGGGGTCACCGGCCCCAGGTCAGCGGGTCACGTGGGGTCACCGGCCCCAGGTGACCTGGTCACGTGGGGTCACCGGCCCCAGGTGACCGGGTCACGTGGGGTCACCGGCCCCAGGTGACCGGGTCACGTGGGGTCACCGGCCCCAGGTGACCGGGTCACGTGGGGACACCGGCCCCAGGTGACCGGGTCACGTGGGGTCACCGGTACCAGGTGACCGGGTCACGTGGGGTCACCGGCCCCAGGTGACCGGGTCACGTGGGGTCACCGGCCCCAGGTGACCGGGTCACGTGGGGTCACCGGCCCCAGGTCAGCGGGTCACGTGGGGTCACCGGCCCCAGGTGACCGGGTCACGTGGGGTCACCGGCCCCAGGTGACCGGGTCACGTGGGGTCACCGGCCCCAGGTGACCTGGTCACGTGGGGTCACCGGCCCCAGGTCAGCGGGTCACGTGGGGACCCCGGACCCAGGTCACCGGGTCATGTCGGGACCCAGCCTGGGTCCCCGGGACGGGTTTTTACCCCAGCCGCAGATCACCGGGTCCTGTCGGGTACCCGGGTCGGGTCCCCTAGACAGGTCGGCACCCCGGCCCCGGGTCACGGGGTCATGTCGGGTCGCTGTCCCGGGTACCAGTGTCAGGTGACCACCTCGGCCCCGGGAGACGGAGTCATACCGGGTCCCCGGCCCGGGTCCCCGGGTTGCATCGGGACAAAAGCACCGGATCACTGGATCACGTGGGGGCCCGGGCCCGGGTCCCCGGGTTGCATCGGGACACCAGCGAAGGACCACCGGGTCCTGTCGGGTCCCTGGCCCGGGTCCCCTGGACAGGTCGTTAACCCGGCCCCAGGTCACCGGGTCGTGTCGGGTAACCGGCCTGGTTCCCAGGTTCCGGTGACCACCCCGGCACCAGGACCCCGGGTCCCGTGGGGACCCCGGCCCCAGGTGACCGGGTCACGCGGGGTCACCGGCCCCAGGTCAGCGGGTCACGTGGGGACACCGGCCCCAGGTCAGCGGGTCACGTGGGGACACCGGCCCCAGGTCACCGCGTCAGGTCGGGACCCCGAACCCAGGTCCACGAGTCCGTCGACACCACAGCAACGGGTCACCGGGTCGTGTCGGGTAACCGGCCTGGTTCCAAGGTTCCGATGACCACCCCGGCACCAGGACCCCGTGTCACGTGGGGACACCGGCCCCAGGTGACCGGGTCACGTGGGGTCACCGGCCCCAGGTGACCTGGTCACGTGGGGTCACCGGCCCCAGGTGACCGGGTCATGTCGCGCACCCGGCCTGGTTCCCACGTTCCGGTGACCACCCCGGCACCAGGACCCCGGGTCCCGTGGGGACCCCGGCCCCAGGTGACCGGGTCACGCGGGGTCACCGGCCCCAGGTCAGCGGGTCACGTAGGGTCACCGGCCCCAGGTCAGCGGGTCACGTGGGGACCCCGGCCCCAGGTCAGCGGGTCACGTGGGGACACCGGCCCCAGGTCACCGCGTCAGGTCGGGACCCCGAACCCAGGTCCACGATTCCGTCGACACCACAGCCCCGGGTCACCGGGTCGTGTCGGGTAACCGGCCTGGTTCCCAGGTTCCGATGACCACCCCGGCACAAGGACCCCGGGTCACGTGGGGACACCGGCCCCAGGCGACCGGGTCACGTGGGGTCACCGGCCCCAGGTCAGCGGGTCACGTGGGGACCCCGGCCCCAGGTCACCGGGTCACGTGGGGTCACCGGCCCCAGGTCAGAGGGTCACGTGGGGACCCCGGACCCAGGTCACCGGGTCATGTCGGGACGCAGCCTGGGTCCCCGGGACGGGTTTTTACCCCAGCCGCAGATCACCGGGTCCTGTCGGGTACCCGGGTCGGGTCCCCTGGACAGGTCGGCACCCCGGCCCCGGGTCACGGGGTCATGTCGGGTCGCTGTCCCGGGTACCAGTGTCAGGTGACCACCCCGGCCCCGGGAGACGGAGTCATACCGGGTCCCCGGCCCGGGTCCCCGGGTTGCATCGGGACACCAGCGAAGGACCACCGGGTCCTGTCGGGTCCCCGGCCCGGGTCCCCTGGACAGGTCGTTAACCCGGCCCCAGGTCACCGGGTCATGTCCCGCACCCGGCCTGGTTCCCAGGTTCCGGTGACCACCCCGGCACCAGGACCCCGGGTCACGTGGGGACCCCGGCCCCAGGTCAGCGGGTCACGTGGGGACACCGGCCCCAGGTCACCGCGTCAGGTCGGGACCCCGAACCCAGGTCCACGAGTCCGTCGACACCACAGCCCCGGGTCACCGGGTCGTGTCGGGTAACCGGCCTGGTTCCAAGGTTCCGATGACCACCCCGGCACCAGGACCCCGGGTCACGTGGGGACACCGGCCCCAGGTGACCGGGTCACGTGGGGACACCGGCCCCAGGTCATCGGGTCACGTGGGGTCACCGGCCCCAGGTGACCGGGTCACGTGGGGTCACCGGCACCACGTGACCGGGTCACGTGGGGTCACCGGCCCCAGGTGACCGGGTCACGTGGGGTCACCGGCCCCAGGTGACCGGGTCACGTGGGGTCACCGGCCCCAGGTCAGCGGGTCACGTGGGGTCACCGGCCCCAGGTGACCTGGTCACGTGGGGTCACCGGCCCCAGGTGACCGGGTCACGTGGGGTCACTGGCACCAGGTGACCGGGTCACGTGGGGACACCGGCCCCAGGTGACCGGGTCACGTGGGGTCACCGGCCCCAGGTGACCGGGTCACGTGGGGTCACCGGCCCCAGGTGACCGGGTCACGTGGGGTCTCCGGCCCCAGGTGACCGGGTCACGTGGGGTCACCGGCCCCAGGTTACCGGGTCACGTGGGGTCACCGGCCCCAGGTGACCGGGTCACGTGGGGTCACCGGCCCCAGGTGACCGGGTCACGTGGGGACACCGGCCCCAGGTGACCGGGTCAAGTGGGGTCACCGGCCCCAGGTGACCGGGTCACGTGGGGTCACCGGCCCCAGGTGACCTGGTCACGTGGGGTCACCGGCCCCAGGTGACCGGGTCACGTGGGGTCACCGGCCCCAGGTGACCGGGTCACGTGGGGACACCGGCCTCAGGTCAGCGGGTCACGTGGGGACCCCGGCCCCAGGTGACCGGGTCACGTGGGGACACCGGCCCCAGGTAACCGGGTCATACCGAGTCCCCGGACCCAGGTCACCGGGTCAGTTCGGGACCCCGGACCCAGGTCGGGTCATGTCACGTCCCATGCCCGGGTTCCCGGGTTGGATTTTTACCCAGGCCCCGGGTCACAGGGTCATGTCGGGTCAACGGCCTGGGTACAAGGGTCTGGTGACCACCCCGACCCCAGGTCTCCGGGTCATGACGGGACACCGGACCAGGTCCCCGAGTCCGGTCGACACCACAGCCCCAGGTCACCGGGTCATGTCGGGACCCAGCCCGGGTCCCCGGGACGGGTTTTTACCCCAGCCGCAGATCACCGGGTCCTGTCGGGTACCCGGGTCGGGTCCCCTGGACAGGTCGGCACCCCGGCCCCGGGTCACGGCGTCATGTCGGGTCGCTGTCCCGGGTACCAGTGTCAGGTGACCACCCCGGCCCCGGGAGACGGAGTCATACCGGGTCCCCGGCCCGGGTCCCCGGGTTGCATCGGGACAAAAGCACCGGATCACTGGATCACGTGGGGGCCCGGGCCCGGGTCCCCGGGTTGCATCGGGACACCAGCGAAGGACCACTGGGTCCTGTCGGGTCCCCGGCCCGGGTCCCCTGGACAGGTCGTTAACCCGGCCCCAGGTCACCGGGTCATGTCGCGCACCCGGCCTGGTTCCCACGTTCCGGTGACCACCCCGGCACCAGGACCCCGGGTCCCGTGGGGACCCCGGCCCCAGGTGACCGGGTCACGCGGGGTCACCGGCCCCAGGTCAGCGGGTCACGTGGGGTCACCGGCCCCACGTCAGCGGGTCACGTGGGGACACCGGCCCCAGGTCACCGCGTCAGGTCGGGACCCCGAACCCAGGTCCACGAGTCCGTCGACACCACAGCCCCGGGTCACCGGGTCGTGTCGGGTAACCGGCCTGGTTCCCAGGTTCCGATGACCACCCCGGCACCAGGACTCTGGGTCACGTGGGGACACCGGCCCCAGGTCACCGGGTCACGTGGGGTCACCGGACCCAGGTGACCCGGTCACGTGGGGACACCGGCCCCAGGTGACCGGGTCACGTGGGGTCACCGGCCCCAGGTGACCGGGTCACGTGGGGTCACCGGCCCCAGGTGACCGGGTCACGTGGGGTCACCGGCCCCAGGTCAGCGGGTCACGTGGGGACACCGGCCCCAGGTGACCGGGTCACGTGGGGTCACCGGCCTCAGGTCAGCGGGTCACGTGGGGACACCGGCCCCAGGTCACCGGGTCACGTGGGGTCACCGGCCCCAGGTGACCGGGTCACGTGGGGTCACCGGCCACAGGTCAGCGGGTCACGTGGGGTCACCGGCCCCAGGTGACCGGGTCACGTGGGGTCACCGGCCCCAGGTGACCGGGTCACGTGGGGACACCGGCCCCAGGTGACCGGGTCACGTGGGGTCACCGGCCCCAGGTGACCGGGTCACGTGGGGTCACCGGCACCAGGTGACCGGGTCACGTGGGGACACCGGCCCTAGGTGACCGGGTCACGTGGGGACACCGGCCCCAGGTGACCGGGTCACGTGGGGTCACCGGCCCCAGGTCAGCGGGTCACGTGGGGACACCGGCCCCAGGTAACCAAGGCAGGTCGGGACCCAGCCCGGGTCCCCGGGACGGGTTTTTACCCCAGCCGCAGATCACCGGGTCCTGTCGGGTCCCCAGCCCGGGTCCCCTGGACAGGTCGATAACCCGGCCCCAGGTCACCCGGTCATCTCGCGCACCCGGCCTGGTTCCCAGGTTCCGATGACCACCCCGGCACCAGGACCCCGGGTCACGTGGGGACACCGGCCCCAGGTGACCGGGTCACGTAGGGTCACCGGCCCCAGGTCAGCGGGTCACGTGGGGACCCCGGCCCCAGGTGACCGGGTCACGTGGGGACCCCGGACCCAGGTAACCGGGTCATACCGAGTCCCCGGACCCAGGTCACCGGGTCAGTTCGGGACCCCGGACCCAGGTCGGGTCATGTCACGTCCCATGCCTGGGTCCCCGGGTTGGATTTTTACCCAGGCCCCGGGTCACAGGGTCATGTCGGGTCAACGGCCTGGGTACAAGGGTCTGGTGACCACCCCGACCCCAGGTCCCCGGGTCATGACGGGACACCGGACCAGGTCCCCGAGTCCGGTCGACACCACAGCCCCAGGTCACCGGGTCATGTCGGGACCCAGCCCGGGTCCCCGGGACGGGTTTTTACCCCAGCCGCAGATCACCGGGTCCTGTCGGGTACCCGGGTCGGGTCCCCTGGACAGGTCGGCACCCCGGCCCCGGGTCACGGGGTCATGTCGGGTCGCTGTCCCGGGTACCAGTGTCAGGTGACCACCCCGGCCCCGGGAGACGGAGTCATACCGGGTCCCCGGCCCGGGTCCCCGGGTTGCATCGGGACAAAAGCACCGGA
Organism: Somateria mollissima; assembly: GCA_951411735.1. Classification (NCBI taxonomy): domain Eukaryota; kingdom Metazoa; phylum Chordata; class Aves; order Anseriformes; family Anatidae; genus Somateria; species Somateria mollissima. The sequence continues at coordinate 363,509 of CATOCB010000293.1, read as the reverse complement.
TCACTGGATCACGTGGGTGCCCGGGCCCGGGTCCCCGGGTTGCATCGGGACACCAGCGAAGGACCACTGGGTCCTGTCGGGTCCCCGGCCCGGGTCCCCTGGACAGGTCGTTAACCCGGCCCCAGGTCACCGGGTCATGTCGCGCACCCGGCCTGGTTCCCACGTTCCGGTGACCACCCCGGCACCAGGACCCCGGGTCCCGTGGGGACCCCGGCCCCAGGTGACCGGGTCACGCGGGGTCACCGGCCCCAGGTCAGCGGGTCACGTAGGGTCACCGGCCCCAGGTCAGCGGGTCACGTGGGGACCCCGGCCCCAGGTCAGCGGGTCACGTGGGGACACCGGCCCCAGGTCACCGCGTCAGGTCGGGACCCCGAACCCAGGTCCACGAGTCCGTCGACACCACAGCCCCGGGTCACCGGGTCGTGTCGGGTAACCGGCCTGGTTCCCAGGTTCCGGTGACCACCCCGGCACCAGGACCCCGGGTCCCGTGGGGACCCCGGCCCCAGGTGACCGGGTCACGCGGGGTCACCGGCCCCAGGTCAGCGGGTCACGTGGGGTCACCGGCCCCAGGTCAGCGGGTCACGTGGGGACACCGGCCCCAGGTCACCGCGTCAGGTCGGGACCCCGAAGCCAGGTCCACGAGTCCGTCGACACCACAGCAACGGGTCACCGGGTCGTGTCGGGTAACCGGCCTGGTTCCAGATTCCGATGACCACCCCGGAACCAGGACCCCGGGTCACGTGGGGACACCGGCCCCAGGTCATCGGGTCACGTGGGGTCACCGGCCCCAGGTGACCCGGTCACGTGGGGTCACCTGCCCCAGGTGACCTGGTCACGTGGGGACACCGGCCCCAGGTCACCGGGTCACGTGGGGTCACCGGCCCCAGGTGACCGGGTCACGTGGGGTCACCAGCCCCAGGTGACCTGGTCACGTGGGGTCACCGGCCCCAGGTGACCGGGTCACGTGGGGTCACCGGCCCCAGGTGACCGGGTCACGTGGGGTCACCGGCCCCAGGTGACCGGGTCACGTGAGGTCACCGGCCCCAGGTGACCGGGTCATGTGGGGTCACCGGCCCCAGGTGACCGGTCACGTGGGGTCACCGGCCACAGGTGACCGGGTCACGTGGGGACACCAGCCCCAGGTAACCAAGGCAGGTCGGGACCCAGCCCGGGTCCCCGGGACGGGTTTTTACCCCAGCCGCAGATCACCGGGTCCTGTCGGGTCCCCAGCCCGGGTCCCCTGGACAGGTCGATAACCCGGCCCCAGGTCACCCGGTCATCTCGCGCACCCGGCCTGGTTCCCAGGTTCCGATGACCACCCCGGCACCAGGACCCCGGGTCACGTGGGGACACCGGCCCCAGGTGACCGGGTCACGTGGGGTCACCGGCCCCAGGTCAGCGGGTCACGTGGGGACCCCGGCCCCAGGTGACCGGGTCACGTGGGGACCCTGGACCCAGGTAACCGGGTCATACCGAGTCCCCGGACCCAGGTCACCGGGTCAGTTCGGGACCCCGGACCCAGGTCGGGTCATGTCACGTCCCATGCCTGGGTCCCCGGGTTGGATTTTTACCCAGGCCCCGGGTCACAGGGTCATGTCGGGTCAACGGCCTGGGTACAAGGGTCTGGTGACCACCCCGACCCCAGGTCCCCGGGTCATGACGGGACACCGGACCAGGTCCCCGAGTCCGGTCGACACCACAGCCCCAGGTCACCGGGTCATGTCGGGACCCAGCCCGGGTCCCCGGGACGGGTTTTTACCCCAGCCGCAGATCACCGGGTCCTGTCGGGTACCCGGGTCGGGTCCCCTGGACAGGTCGGCACCCCGGCCCCGGGTCACGGGGTCATGTCGGGTCGCTGTCCCGGGTACCAGTGTCAGGTGACCACCCCGGCCCCGGGAGACGGAGTCATACCGGGTCCCCGGCCCAGGTCCCCGGGTTGCATCGGGACAAAAGCACCGGATCACTGGATCACGTGGGGGCCCGGGCCCGGGTCCCCGGGTTGCATCGGGACACCAGCGAAGGACCACCGGGTCCTGTCGGGTCCCCGGCCCGGGTCCCCTGGACAGGTCGTTAACCCGGCCCCAGGTCACCGGGTCGTGTCGGGTAACCGGCCTGGTTCCCAGGTTCCGGTGACCACCCCGGCACCAGGACCCCGGGTCCCGTGGGGACCCCGGCCCCAGGTGACCGGGTCACGCGGGGTCACCGGCCCCAGGTCAGCGGGTCACGTGGGGACACCGGCCCCAGGTCAGCGGGTCACGTGGGGACACCGGCCCCAGGTCACCGCGTCAGGTCGGGACCCCGAACCCAGGTCCACGAGTCCGTCGACACCACAGCCCCGGGTCACCGGGTCGTGTCGGGTAACCGGCCTGGTTCCCAGGTTCCGATGACCACCCCGGCACCAGGACTCTGGGTCACGTGGGGACACCGGCCCCAGGTGACCGGGTCACCAGGGGTCACCGGCCCCAGGTGACCGGGTCACGTGGGGACACCGGCCCCAGGTGACCGGGTCACGTGGGGTCACCGGCCCCAGGTGACCGGGTCACGTGGGGTCACCGGCCCCAGGTGACCGGGTCACGTGGGGACACCGGCCCCAGGTGACCGGGTCACGTGGGGTCACCGGCCCCAGGTGACCGGGTCACGTGGGGTCACCGGCCCCAGGTCAGCGGGTCACGTGGGGTCACCGGCCCCAGGTGACCGGGTCAGGTCGGGACCCCGAACCCAGGTCCACGAGTCCGTCGACACCACAGCCCCGGGTCACCGGGTCGTGTCGGGTAACCGGCCTGGTTCCCAGGTTCCGATGACCACCCCGGCACCAGGACCCCGGGTCACGTGGGGACACCGGCCCCAGGCGACCGGGTCACGTGGGGTCACCGGCCCCAGGTCAGCGGGTCACGTGGGGACCCCGGCCCCAGGTCACCGGGTCACGTGGGGTCACCGGCCCCAGGTCAGAGGGTCACGTGGGGACCCCGGACCCAGGTCACCGGGTCATGTCGGGACGCAGCCCGGGTCCCCGGGACGGGTTTTTACCCCAGCCGCAGATCACCGGGTCCTGTCGGGTACCCGGGTCGGGTCCCCTGGACAGGTCGGCACCCCGGCCCCGGGTCACGGGGTCATGTCGGGTCGCTGTCCCGGGTACCAGTGTCAGGTGACCACCCCGGCCCCGGGAGACGGAGTCATACCGGGTCCCCGGCCCGGGTCCCCGGGTTGCATCGGGACACCAGCGAAGGACCACCGGGTCCTGTCGGGTCCCCGGCCCGGGTCCCCTGGACAGGTCGTTAACCCGGCCCCAGGTCACCGGGTCATGTCGCGCACCCGGCCTGGTTCCCACGTTCCGGTGACCACCCCGGCACCAGGACCCCGGGTCACGTGGGGACCCCGGCCCCAGGTCAGCGGGTCACGTGGGGACACCGGCCCCAGGTCACCGCGTCAGGTCGGGACCCCGAACCCAGGTCCACGAGTCCGTCGACACCACAGCCCCGGGTCACCGGGTCGTGTCGGGTAACCGGCCTGGTTCCAAGGTTCCGATGACCACCCCGGCACCAGGACCCCGGGTCACGTGGGGACACCGGCCCCAGGTGACCGGGTCACGTGGGGACACCGGCCCCAGGTCATCGGGTCACGTGGGGTCACCGGCCCCAGGTGACCGGGTCACGTGGGGTCACCGGCACCAGGTGACCGGGTCACGTGGGTTCACCGGCCCCAGGTCACCGGGTCACGTGGGGTCACCGGCCCCAGGTGACCGGGTCACGTGGGGTCACCGGCCCCAGGTGACCGGGTCACGTGGGGTCACCGGCCCCAGGTGACCTGGTCACGTGGGGTCACCGGCCCCAGGTGACCGGGTCACGTGGGGTCACCGGCACCAGGTGACCGGGTCACGTGGGGACACCGGTCCCAGGTGACCGGGTCACGTGGGGTCACCGGCCCCAGGTGACCGGGTCACGTGGGGTCACCGGCCCCAGGTGACCGGGTCACGTGGGGTCACCGGCCCCAGGTGACCGGGTCACGTGAGGTCACCGGCCCCAGGTGACCGGGTCACGTGGGGTCACCGGCCCCAGGTGACCGGGTCACGTGGGGTCACCGGCCCCAGGTGACCGGGTCACGTGGGGTCACCGGCCCCAGGTGACCGGGTCACGTGGGGTCACCGGCCCCAGGTGACCGGGTCACGTGGGGTCACCGGCCCCAGGTCAGCGGGTCACGTGGGGACACCGGCCCCAGGTGACCGGGTCTCGTGGGGTCACCGGCCCCAGGTCAGCGGGTCACGTGGGGACACCGGCCCCAGGTGACCGGGTCACGTGGGGTCACCGGCCCCAGGTGACCGGGTCACGTGGGGTCACCGGCCACAGGTGACCGGGTCACGTGGGGTCACCGGCCCCAGGTGACCGGGTCACGTGGGGTCACCGGCCCCAGGTGACCGGGTCACGTGGGGACACCGGCCACAGGTGACCGGGTCACGTGGGGTCACCGGCCCCAGGTGACCGGGTCACGTGGGCTCACCGGCACCAGGTGACCGGGTCACGTGGGGACACCGGCCCCAGGTGACCGGGTCACGTGGGGTCACCGGCCCCAGGTGACCGGGTCACGTGGGGTCACCGGCCCTAGGTGACCGGGTCACATGGGGACACCGGCCCCAGGTGACCGGGTCACGTGGGGTCACCGGCCCCAGGTCAGCGGGTCACGTGGGGACACCGGCCCCAGGAAACCAAGGCAGGTCGGGACCCAGCCCGGGTCCCCGGGACGGGTTTTTACCCCAGCCGCAGATCACCGGGTCCTGTCGGGTCCCCAACCCGGGTCCCCTGGACAGGTCGATAACCCGGCCCCAGGTCACCCGGTCATCTCGCGCACCCGGCCTGGTTCCCAGGTTCCGATGACCACCCCGGCACCAGGACCCCGGGTCACGTGGGGACACCGGCCCCAGGTGACCGGGTCACGTGGGGTCACCGGCCCCAGGTCAGCGGGTCACGTGGGGACCCCGGCCCCAGGTGACCGGGTCACGTGGGGACCCCGGACCCAGGTAACCGGGTCATACCGAGTCCCCGGACCCAGGTCACCGGGTCAGTTCGGGACCCCGGACCCAGGTCGGGTCATGTCACGTCCCATGCCTGGGTGTCCGGGTTGGATTTTTACCCAGGCCCCGGGTCACAGGGTCATGTCGGGTCAACGGCCTGGGTACAAGGGTCTGGTGACCACCCCGACCCCAGGTCCCCGGGTCATGACGGGACACCGGACCAGGTCCCCGAGTCCGGTCGACACCACAGCCCCAGGTCACCGGGTCATGTCGGGACCCAGCCCGGGTCCCCGGGACGGGTTTTTACCCCAGCCGCAGATCACCGGGTCCTGTCGGGTACCCGGGTCGGGTCCCCTGGACAGGTCGGCACCCCGGCCCCGGGTCACGGGGTCATGTCGGGTCGCTGTCCCGGGTACCAGTGTCAGGTGACCACCCCGGCCCCGGGAGACGGAGTCATACCGGGTCCCCGGCCCAGGTCCCCGGGTTGCATCGGGACAAAAGCACCGGATCACTGGATCACGTGGGGGCCCGGGCCCGGGTCCCCGGGTTGCATCGGGACACCAGCGAAGGACCACCGGGTCCTGTCGGGTCCCCGGCCCGGGTCCCCTGGACAGGTCGTTAACCCGGCCCCAGGTCACCGGGTCGTGTCGGGTAACCGGCCTGGTTCCCAGGTTCCGGTGACCACCCCGGCACCAGGACCCCGGGTCCCGTGGGGACCCCGGCCCCAGGTGACCGGGTCACGCGGGGTCACCGGCCCCAGGTCAGCGGGTCACGTGGGGTCACCGGCCCCAGGTCAGCGGGTCACGTGGGGACACCGGCCCCAGGTCACCGCGTCAGGTCGGGACCCCGAAGCCAGGTCCACGAGTCCGTCGACACCACAGCAACGGGTCACCGGGTCGTGTCGGGTAACCGGCCTGGTTCCAGATTCCGATGACCACCCCGGAACCAGGACCCCGGGTCACGTGGGGACACCGGCCCCAGGTCATCGGGTCACGTGGGGTCACCGGCCCCAGGTGACCCGGTCACGTGGGGTCACCTGCCCCAGGTGACCTGGTCACGTGGGGACACCGGCCCCAGGTCACCGGGTCACGTGGGGTCACCGGCCCCAGGTGACCGGGTCACGTGGGGTCACCAGCCCCAGGTGACCTGGTCACGTGGGGTCACCGGCCCCAGGTGACCGGGTCACGTGGGGTCACCGGCCCCAGGTGACCGGGTCACGTGGGGTCACCGGCCCCAGGTGACCGGGTCACGTGAGGTCACCGGCCCCAGGTGACCGGGTCATGTGGGGTCACCGGCCCCAGGTGACCGGTCACGTGGGGTCACCGGCCACAGGTGACCGGGTCACGTGGGGACACCAGCCCCAGGTAACCAAGGCAGGTCGGGACCCAGCCCGGGTCCCCGGGACGGGTTTTTACCCCAGCCGCAGATCACCGGGTCCTGTCGGGTCCCCAGCCCGGGTCCCCTGGACAGGTCGATAACCCGGCCCCAGGTCACCCGGTCATCTCGCGCACCCGGCCTGGTTCCCAGGTTCCGATGACCACCCCGGCACCAGGACCCCGGGTCACGTGGGGACACCGGCCCCAGGTGACCGGGTCACGTGGGGTCACCGGCCCCAGGTCAGCGGGTCACGTGGGGACCCCGGCCCCAGGTGACCGGGTCACGTGGGGACCCTGGACCCAGGTAACCGGGTCATACCGAGTCCCCGGACCCAGGTCACCGGGTCAGTTCGGGACCCCGGACCCAGGTCGGGTCATGTCACGTCCCATGCCTGGGTCCCCGGGTTGGATTTTTACCCAGGCCCCGGGTCACAGGGTCATGTCGGGTCAACGGCCTGGGTACAAGGGTCTGGTGACCACCCCGACCCCAGGTCCCCGGGTCATGACGGGACACCGGACCAGGTCCCCGAGTCCGGTCGACACCACAGCCCCAGGTCACCGGGTCATGTCGGGACCCAGCCCGGGTCCCCGGGACGGGTTTTTACCCCAGCCGCAGATCACCGGGTCCTGTCGGGTACCCGGGTCGGGTCCCCTGGACAGGTCGGCACCCCGGCCCCGGGTCACGGGGTCATGTCGGGTCGCTGTCCCGGGTACCAGTGTCAGGTGACCACCCCGGCCCCGGGAGACGGAGTCATACCGGGTCCCCGGCCCAGGTCCCCGGGTTGCATCGGGACAAAAGCACCGGATCACTGGATCACGTGGGGGCCCGGGCCCGGGTCCCCGGGTTGCATCGGGACACCAGCGAAGGACCACCGGGTCCTGTCGGGTCCCCGGCCCGGGTCCCCTGGACAGGTCGTTAACCCGGCCCCAGGTCACCGGGTCGTGTCGGGTAACCGGCCTGGTTCCCAGGTTCCGGTGACCACCCCGGCACCAGGACCCCGGGTCCCGTGGGGACCCCGGCCCCAGGTGACCGGGTCACGCGGGGTCACCGGCCCCAGGTCAGCGGGTCACGTGGGGACACCGGCCCCAGGTCAGCGGGTCACGTGGGGACACCGGCCCCAGGTCACCGCGTCAGGTCGGGACCCCGAACCCAGGTCCACGAGTCCGTCGACACCACAGCCCCGGGTCACCGGGTCGTGTCGGGTAACCGGCCTGGTTCCCAGGTTCCGATGACCACCCCGGCACCAGGACTCTGGGTCACGTGGGGACACCGGCCCCAGGTGACCGGGTCACCAGGGGTCACCGGCCCCAGGTGACCGGGTCACGTGGGGACACCGGCCCCAGGTGACCGGGTCACGTGGGGTCACCGGCCCCAGGTGACCGGGTCACGTGGGGTCACCGGCCCCAGGTGACCGGGTCACGTGGGGACACCGGCCCCAGGTGACCGGGTCACGTGGGGTCACCGGCCCCAGGTGACCGGGTCACGTGGGGTCACCGGCCCCAGGTCAGCGGGTCACGTGGGGTCACCGGCCCCAGGTGACCGGGTCAGGTCGGGACCCCGAACCCAGGTCCACGAGTCTGTCGACACCACAGCCCCGGGTCACCGGGTCGTGTCGGGTAACCGGCCTGGTTCCCAGGTTCCGATGACCACCCCGGCACCAGGACCCCGGGTCCCGTGGGGACACCGGCCCCAGGCGACCGGGTCACGTGGGGTCACCGGCCCCAGGTCAGCGGGTCACGTGGGGACCCCGGCCCCAGGTCACCGGGTCACGTGGGGTCACCGGCCCCAGGTCAGAGGGTCACGTGGGGACCCCGGACCCAGGTCACCGGGTCATGTCGGGACGCAGCCCGGGTCCCCGGGACGGGTTTTTACCCCAGCCGCAGATCACCGGGTCCTGTCGGGTACCCGGGTCGGGTCCCCTGGACAGGTCGGCACCCCGGCCCCGGGTCACGGGGTCATGTCGGGTCGCTGTCCCGGGTACCAGTGTCAGGTGACCACCCCGGCCCCGGGAGACGGAGTCATACCGGGTCCCCGGCCCGGGTCCCCGGGTTGCATCGGGACACCAGCGAAGGACCACCGGGTCCTGTCGGGTCCCCGGCCCGGGTCCCCTGGACAGGTCGTTAACCCGGCCCCAGGTCACCGGGTCATGTCGCGCACCCGGCCTGGTTCCCACGTTCCGGTGACCACCCCGGCACCAGGACCCCGGGTCACGTGGGGACCCCGGCCCCAGGTCAGCGGGTCACGTGGGGACACCGGCCCCAGGTCACCGCGTCAGGTCGGGACCCCGAACCCAGGTCCACGAGTCCGTCGACACCACAGCCCCGGGTCACCGGGTCGTGTCGGGTAACCGGCCTGGTTCCAAGGTTCCGATGACCACCCCGGCACCAGGACCCCGGGTCACGTGGGGACACCGGCCCCAGGTGACCGGGTCACGTGGGGACACCGGCCCCAGGTCATCGGGTCACGTGGGGTCACCGGCCCCAGGTGACCGGGTCACGTGGGGTCACCGGCACCAGGTGACCGGGTCACGTGGGTTCACCGGCCCCAGGTCACCGGGTCACGTGGGGTCACCGGCCCCAGGTGACCGGGTCACGTGGGGTCACCGGCCCCAGGTGACCGGGTCACGTGGGGTCACCGGCCCCAGGTGACCTGGTCACGTGGGGTCACCGGCCCCAGGTGACCGGGTCACGTGGGGTCACCGGCACCAGGTGACCGGGTCACGTGGGGACACCGGTCCCAGGTGACCGGGTCACGTGGGGTCACCGGCCCCAGGTGACCGGGTCACGTGGGGTCACCGGCCCCAGGTGACCGGGTCACGTGGGGTCACCGGCCCCAGGTGACCGGGTCACGTGAGGTCACCGGCCCCAGGTGACCGGGTCACGTGGGGTCACCGGCCCCAGGTGACCGGGTCACGTGGGGTCACCGGCCCCAGGTGACCGGGTCACGTGGGGTCACCGGCCCCAGGTGACCGGGTCACGTGGGGTCACCGGCCCCAGGTGACCGGGTCACGTGGGGACACCGGCCCCAGGTGACCGGGTCACGTGGGGTCACCGGCCCCAGGTGACCGGGTCACGTGGGGTCACCGGCCCCAGGTGACCTGGTCACGTGGGGTCACCGGCCCCAGGTGACCGGGTCACGTGGGGTCACCGGCCCCAGGTGACCGGGTCACGTGGGGACTCCGGCCTCAGGTCAGCGGGTCACGTGGGGACCCCGGACCCAGGTCAGCGGGTCACGTGGGGACACCGGCCCCAGGTAACCGGGTCATACCGAGTCCCCGGACCCAGGTCACCGGGTCCGTTCGGGACCCCGGACCCAGGTCGGGTCATGTCACGTCCCATGCCCGGGTTCCCGGGTTGGATTTTTACCCAGGCCCCGGGTCACAGGGTCATGTCGGGTCAACGGCCTGGGTACAAGGGTCTGGTGACCACCCCGACCCCAGGTCTCCGGGTCATGACGGGACACCGGACCAGGTCCCCGAGTCCGGTCGACACCACAGCCCCAGGTCACCGGGTCATGTCGGGACCCAGCCCGGGTCCCCGGGACGGGTTTTTACCCCAGCCGCAGATCACCGGGTCCTGTCGGGTACCCGGGTCGGGTCCCCTGGACAGGTCGGCACCCCGGCCCCGGGTCACGGGGTCATGTCGGGTCGCTGTCCCGGGTACCAGTGTCAGGTGACCACCCCGGCCCCGGGAGACGGAGTCATACCGGGTCCCCGGCCCGGGTCCCCGGGTTGCATCGGGACAAAAGCACCGGATCACTGGATCACGTGGGGGCCCGGGCCCGGGTCCCCGGGTTGCATCGGGACACCAGCGAAGGACCACCGGGTCCTGTCGGGTCCCCGGCCCGGGTCCCCTGGACAGGTCGTTAACCCGGCTCCAGGTCACCGGGTCGTGTCGGGTAACCGGCCTGGTTCCCAGGTTCCGGTGACCACCCCGGCACCAGGACCCCGGGTCCCGTGGGGACCCCGGCCCCAGGTGACCGGGTCACGCGGGGTCACCGGCCCCAGCTCAGCGGGTCACGTGGGGTCACCGGCCCCAGGTCAGCGGGTCACGTGGGGACACCGGCCCCAGGTCAGCGGGTCACGTGGGGACACCGGCCCCAGGTCACCGCGTCAGGTCGGGACCCCGAACCCAGGTCCACGAGTCCGTCGACACCACAGCCCCGGGTCACCGGGTCGTGTCGGGTAACCGGCCTGGTTCCCAGGTTCCGATGACCACCCCGGCACCAGGACTCTGGGTCACGTGGGGACACCGGCCCCAGGTCACCGGGTCACGTGGGGTCACCGGACCCAGGTGACCCGGTCACGTGGGGACACCGGCCCCAGGTGACCGGGTCACGTGGGGTCACCGGCCCCAGGTGACCGGGTCACGTGGGGTCACCGGCCCCAGGTGACCGGGTCACGTGGGGTCACCGGCCCCAGGTCAGCGGGTCACGTGGGGTCACCGGCCCCAGGTGACCGGGTCACGTGGGGACACCGGCCCCAGGTGACCGGATCACGTGGGGTCACCGGCCCCAGCTCAGCGGGTCACGTGGGGACACCGGCCCCAGGTGACCGGGTCACGTGGGGACACCGGCCCCAGGTGACCGGGTCACGTGGGGTCACCGGCCCCAGGTCAGCGGGTCACGTGGGGAGACCGGCCCCAGGTCACCAGGTCACGTGGGGTCACCAGCCCCAGGTGACCGGGTCACGTGGGGTCACCGGCCCCAGGTGACCGGGTCACGTGGGGTCACCGGCCCCAGGTGACCGGGTCACGTGGGGTCACCGGCACCAGGTGACCGGGTCACGTGGGGACACCGGCCCCAGGTGACCGGGTCACGTGGGGTCACCGGCCCCAGGTGACCGGGTCACGTGGGGTCACCGGCCCCAGGTCAGCGGGTCACGTGGGGACACCGGCCCCAGGTGACCGGGTCACGTGGGGTCACCGGCCCCAGTTGACCGGGTCACGTGGGGACACCGGCCCCAGGTGACCGGGTCACGTGGGGTCACCGGCCCCAGGTCAGCGGGTCACGTGGGGACACCGGCCCCAGGTAACCAAGGCATGTCGGGACCCAGCCCGGGTCCCCGGGACGGGTTTTTACCCCAGCCCCAGATCACCGGGTCCTGTCGGGTCCCCGGCCCGGGTCCCCTGGACAGGTCGATAACCCGGCCCCAGGTCACCGGGTCGTGTCGGGTAACCGGCCTGGTTCCCACGTTCCGGTGACCACCCCGGCACCAGGACCCCGGGTCCCGTGGGGACCCCGGCCCCAGGTGACCGGGTCACGCGGGGTCACCGGCCCCAGGTCAGCGGGTCACGTGGGGACACCGGCCCCAGGTAACCGGGTCATACCGAGTCCCCGGACCCAGGTCACCGGGTCAGTTCGGGACCCCGGACCCAGGTCGGGTCATGTCATGTCCCATGCCCGGGTCCCCGGGTTGGATTTTTACCCAGGCCCCGGGTCACAGGGTCATGTCGGGTCAACGGCCTGGGTACAAGGGTCTGGTGACCACCCCGACCCCAGGTCCCCGGGTCATGACGGGACACCGGACCAGGTCCCCGAGTCCGGTCGACACCACAGCCCCAGGTCACCGGGTCATGTCGGGACCCAGCCCGGGTCCCCGGGACGGGTTTTTACCCCAGCCGCAGATCACCGGGTCCTGTCGGGTACCCGGGTCGGGTCCCCTGGACAGGTCGGCACCCCGGCCCCGGGTCACGGGGTCATGTCGGGTCGCTGTCCCGGGTACCAGTGTCAGGTGACCACCCCGGCCCCGGGAGACGGAGTCATACCGGGTCCCCGGCCCAGGTCCCCGGGTTGCATCGGGACAAAAGCACCGGATCACTGGATCACGTGGGGGCCCGGGCCCGGGTCCCCGGGTTGCATCGGGACACCAGCGAAGGACCACCGGGTCCTGTCGGGTCCCCGGCCCGGGTCCCCTGGACAGGTCGTTAACCCGGCCCCAGGTCAACGGGTCGTGTCGGGTAACCGGCCTGGTTCCCACGTTCCGGTGACCACCCCGGCACCAGGACCCCGGGTCACGTGGGGACACCGGCCCCAGGTGACCGGGTCACGTGGGGTCACCGGCCCCAGGTGACCGGGTCACGTGGGGACACCGGCCCCAGGTCACCGGGTCACGTGGGGTCACCGGCCCCAGGTGACTGGGTCACGTGGGGTCACCGGCCCCAGGTGACCTGGTCACGTGGGGTCACCGGCCCCAGGTGACCGGGTCACGTGGGGTCACCGACCCCAGGTGACCGGGTCACGTGAGGTCACCGGCCCCAGGTGACCGGGTCACGTGGGGTCACCGGCCCCAGGTGACCGGGTCACGTGGGGTCACCGGCCCCAGGTGACCGGGTCACGTGGGGACACCGGCCCCAGGTGACCGGGTCACGTGGGGTCACCGGCCCCAGGTGACCGGGTCACGTGGGGTCACCGGCCCCAGGTGACCGGGTCACGTGGGGTCACCGGCCCCAGGTGACCTGGTCACGTGGGGTCACCGGCCCCAGGTGACCGGGTCACGTGGGGTCACCGGCCCCAGGTGACCGGGTCACGTGGGGACACCGGTTCCAGGTGACCGGGTCACGTGGGGTCACCGGCCCCAGGTGACCGGGTCACGTGGGGTCACCGGACCCAGGTCAGCGGGTCACGTGGGGACACCGGCCCCAGGTAACCGGGTCATACCGAGTCCCCGGACCCAGGTCACCGGGTCAGTTCGGGACCCCGGACCCAGGTCGGGTCATGTCACGTCCCATGCCCGGGTCCCCGGGTTGGATTTTTACCCAGGCCCCGGGTCACAGGGTCATGTCGGGTCAACGGCCTGGGTACAAGGGTCTGGTGACCACCCCGACCCCAGGTCCCCGGGTCATGACGGGACACCGGACCAGGTCCCCGAGTCCGGTCGACACCACAGCCCCAGGTCACCGGGTCATGTCGGGACCCAGCCCGGGTCCCCGGGACGGGTTTTTACCCCAGCCGCAGATCACCGGGTCCTGTCGGGTACCCGGGTCGGGTCCCCTGGACAGGTCGGCACCCCGGCCCCGGGTCACGGGGTCATGTCGGGTCGCTGTCCCGGGTACCAGTGTCAGGTGACCACCCCGGCCCCGGGAGACGGAGTCATACCGGGTCCCCGGCCCGGGTCCCCGGGTTGCATCGGGACAAAAGCACCGGATCACTGGATCACGTGGGGGCCCGGGCCCGGGTCCCCGGGTTGCATCGGGACACCAGCGAAGGACCACCGGGTCCTGTCGGGTCCCCGGCCCGGGTCCCCTGGACAGGTCGTTAACCCGGCCCCAGGTCACCGGGTCATGTCGCGCACCCGGCCTGGTTCCCAGGTTCCGGTGACCACCCCGGCACCAGGACCCCGGGTCCCGTGGGGACCCCGGCCCCAGGTGACCGGGTCACGCGGGGTCACCGGCCCCAGGTCAGCGGGTCACGTAGGGTCACCGGCCCCAGGTCAGCGGGTCACGTGGGGACCCCGGCCCCAGGTCAGCGGGTCACGTGGGGACACCGGCCCCAGGTCACCGCGTCAGGTCGGGACCCCGAACCCAGGTCCACGAGTCCGTCGACACCACAGCCCCGGGTCACCAGGTCGTGTCGGGTTACCGGCCTGGTTCCCAGGTTCCGATGACCACCCCGGCACCAGGACCCCGGGTCACGTGGGGTCACCGGCCCCAGGTCAGCGGGTCACGTGGGGACCCCGGCCCCAGGTCACCGGGTCACGTGGGGTCACCGGCCCCAGGTCAGAGGGTCACGTGGGGACCCCGGACCCAGGTCACCGGGTCATGTCGGGACCCAGCCTGGGTCCCCGGGACGGGTTTTTACCCCAGCCGCAGATCACCGGGTCCTGTCGGGTACCCGGGTCGGGTCCCCTGGACAGCTCGGCACCCCGGCCCCGGGTCACGGGGTCATGTCGGGTCGCTGTCCCGGGTACCAGTGTCAGGTGACCACCCCGGCCCCGGGAGACGGAGTCATACCGGGTCCCCGGCCCGGGTCCCCGGGTTGCATCGGGACACCAGCGAAGGACCACCGGGTCCTGTCGGGTCCCCGGCCCGGGTCCCCTGGACAGGTCGTTAACCCGGCCCCAGGTCACCGGGTCATGTCGCGCACCCGGCCTGGTTCCCACGTTCCGGTGACCACCCCGGCACCAGGACCCCGGGTCACGTGGGGACCCCAGCCCCAGGTCAGCGGGTCACGTGGGGACACCGGCCCCAGGTCACCGCGTCAGGTCGGGACCCCGAACCCAGGTCCACGAGTCCGTCGACACCACAGCCCCGGGTCACCGGGTCGTGTGGGGTAACCGGCCTGGTTCCAAGGTTCCGATGACCACCCCGGCACCAGGACCCCGGGTCACGTGGGGTCACCGGCCCCAGGTGACCGGGTCACGTGGGGTCACCGGCCCCAGGTGACCGGGTCACGTGGGGTCACCGGCCCCAGGTGACCTGGTCACGTGGGGTCACCGGCCCCAGGTGACCGGGTCACGTGGGGTCACCGGCCCCAGGTGACCGGGTCACGTGGGGACACCGGTTCCAGGTGACCGGGTCACGTGGGGTCACCGGCCCCAGGTGACCGGGTCACGTGGGGTCACCGGACCCAGGTCAGCGGGTCACGTGGGGACACCGGCCCCAGGTAACCGGGTCATACCGAGTCCCCGGACCCAGGTCACCGGGTCAGTTCGGGACCCCGGACCCAGGTCGGGTCATGTCACGTCCCATGCCCGGGTCCCCGGGTTGGATTTTTACCCAGGCCCCGGGTCACAGGGTCATGTCGGGTCAACGGCCTGGGTACAAGGGTCTGGTGACCACCCCGACCCCAGGTCCCCGGGTCATGACGGGACACCGGACCAGGTCCCCGAGTCCGGTCGACACCACAGCCCCAGGTCACCGGGTCATGTCGGGACCCAGCCCGGGTCCCCGGGACGGGTTTTTACCCCAGCCGCAGATCACCGGGTCCTGTCGGGTACCCGGGTCGGGTCCCCTGGACAGGTCGGCACCCCGGCCCCGGGTCACGGGGTCATGTCGGGTCGCTGTCCCGGGTACCAGTGTCAGGTGACCACCCCGGCCCCGGGAGACGGAGTCATACCGGGTCCCCGGCCCGGGTCCCCGGGTTGCATCGGGACAAAAGCACCGGATCACTGGATCACGTGGGGGCCCGGGCCCGGGTCCCCGGGTTGCATCGGGACACCAGCGAAGGACCACCGGGTCCTGTCGGGTCCCCGGCCCGGGTCCCCTGGACAGGTCGTTAACCCGGCCCCAGGTCACCGGGTCATGTCGCGCACCCGGCCTGGTTCCCAGGTTCCGGTGA
The DNA here is from genome assembly GCA_951411735.1 of Somateria mollissima. Lineage (NCBI taxonomy): Eukaryota > Metazoa > Chordata > Aves > Anseriformes > Anatidae > Somateria > Somateria mollissima. Next base: position 347,851 of record CATOCB010000293.1, on the reverse strand, counting down.
CCACCCCGGCACCAGGACCCCGGGTCCCGTGGGGACCCCGGCCCCAGGTGACCGGGTCACGCGGGGTCACCGGCCCCAGGTCAGCGGGTCACGTAGGGTCACCGGCCCCAGGTCAGCGGGTCACGTGGGGACCCCGGCCCCAGGTCAGCGGGTCACGTGGGGACACCGGCCCCAGGTCACCGCGTCAGGTCGGGACCCCGAACCCAGGTCCACGAGTCCGTCGACACCACAGCCCCGGGTCACCAGGTCGTGTCGGGTTACCGGCCTGGTTCCAAGGTTCCGATGACCACCCCGGCACCAGGACCCCGGGTCACGTGGGGTCACCGGCCCCAGGTCAGCGGGTCACGTGGGGACCCCGGCCCCAGGTCACCGGGTCACGTGGGGTCACCGGCCCCAGGTCAGAGGGTCACGTGGGGACCCCGGACCCAGGTCACCGGGTCATGTCGGGACCCAGCCTGGGTCCCCGGGACGGGTTTTTACCCCAGCCGCAGATCACCGGGTCCTGTCGGGTACCCGGGTCGGGTCCCCTGGACAGCTCGGCACCCCGGCCCCGGGTCACGGGGTCATGTCGGGTCGCTGTCCCGGGTACCAGTGTCAGGTGACCACCCCGGCCCCGGGAGACGGAGTCATACCGGGTCCCCGGCCCGGGTCCCCGGGTTGCATCGGGACACCAGCGAAGGACCACCGGGTCCTGTCGGGTCCCCGGCCCGGGTCCCCTGGACAGGTCGTTAACCCGGCCCCAGGTCACCGGGTCATGTCGCGCACCCGGCCTGGTTCCCACGTTCCGGTGACCACCCCGGCACCAGGACCCCGGGTCACGTGGGGACCCCAGCCCCAGGTCAGCGGGTCACGTGGGGACACCGGCCCCAGGTCACCGCGTCAGGTCGGGACCCCCGAACCCAGGTCCACGAGTCCGTCGACACCACAGCCCCGGGTCACCGGGTCGTGTGGGGTAACCGGCCTGGTTCCAAGGTTCCGATGACCACCCCGGCACCAGGACCCCGGGTCACGTGGGGACACCGGCCCCAGGTGACCGGGTCACGTGGGGTCACCGGCCCCAGGTCAGCGGGTCACGTGGGGACCCCGGCCCCAGGTGACCGGGTCACGTGGGGGCCCCGGACCCAGGTAACTGGGTCATACCGAGTCCCCGGCCCCAGGTCACCGCGTCAGGTCGGGACCCCGAACCCAGGTCCACGAGTCCGTCGACACCACAGCAACGGTTCACCGGGTCGTGTCGGGTAACCGGCCTGGTTCCAAGGTTCCGATGACCACCCCGGCACCAGGACCCCGGGTCACGTGGGGACACCGGCCCCAGGTGACCGGGTCACGTGGGGTCACCGGCCCCAGGTGACCCGGTCACGTGGGGTCACCGGCCCCAGGTGACCGGGTCACGTGGGGACACCGGCCCCAGGTGACCGGGTCACGTGGGGTCACCGGCACCAGGTCATCGGGTCACGTGGGGTCACCGGCCCCAGGTGACCTGGTCACGTGTGGTCACCGGCACCAGGTGACCGGGTCACGTGGGGTCACCGGCCCCAGGTGACCGGGTCACGTGGGGTCACCGGCCCCAGGTGACCGGGTCACGTGGGGTCACCGGCCCCAGGTGACCGGGTCACGTGGGGACACCGGCCCCAGGTGACCGGGTCACGTGGGGTCACCGGCCCCAGGTGACCGGGTCACGTGGGGTCACCGGCCCCAGGTGACCTGGTCACGTGGGGTCACCGGCCCCAGGTGACCGGGTCATGTCGCGCACCCGGCCTGGTTCCCACGTTCCGGTGACCACCCCGGCACCAGGACCCCGGGTCCCGTGGGGACCCCGGCCCCAGGTGACCGGGTCACGCGGGGTCACCGGCCCCAGGTCAGCGGGTCACGTAGGGTCACCGGCCCCAGGTCAGCGGGTCACGTGGGGACCCCGGCCCCAGGTCAGCGGGTCACGTGGGGACACCGGCCCCAGGTCACCGCGTCAGGTCGGGACCCCCGAACCCAGGTCCACGAGTCCGTCGACACCACAGCCCCGGGTCACCGGGTCGTGTCGGGTAACCGGCCTGGTTCCCAGGTTCCGATGACCACCCCGGCACAAGGACCCCGGGTCACGTGGGGACACCGGCCCCAGGCGACCGGGTCACGTGGGGTCACCGGCCCCAGGTCAGCGGGTCACGTGGGGACCCCGGCCCCAGGTCACCGGGTCACGTGGGGTCACCGGCCCCAGGTCAGAGGGTCACGTGGGGACCCCGGACCCAGGTCACCGGGTCATGTCGGGACGCAGCCTGGGTCCCCGGGACGGGTTTTTACCCCAGCCGCAGATCACCGGGTCCTGTCGGGTACCCGGGTCGGGTCCCCTGGACAGGTCGGCACCCCGGCCCCGGGTCACGGGGTCATGTCGGGTCGCTGTCCCGGGTACCAGTGTCAGGTGACCACCCCGGCCCCGGGAGACGGAGTCATACCGGGTCCCCGGCCCGGGTCCCCGGGTTGCATCGGGACACCAGCGAAGGACCACCGGGTCCTGTCGGGTCCCCGGCCCGGGTCCCCTGGACAGGTCGTTAACCCGGCCCCAGGTCACCGGGTCATGTCCCGCACCCGGCCTGGTTCCCAGGTTCCGGTGACCACCCCGGCACCAGGACCCCGGGTCACGTGGGGACCCCGGCCCCAGGTCAGCGGGTCACGTGGGGACACCGGCCCCAGGTCACCGCGTCAGGTCGGGACCCCGAACCCAGGTCCACGAGTCCGTCGACACCACAGCCCCGGGTCACCGGGTCGTGTCGGGTAACCGGCCTGGTTCCAAGGTTCCGATGACCACCCCGGCACCAGGACCCCGGGTCACGTGGGGACACCGGCCCCAGGTGACCGGGTCACGTGGGGACACCGGCCCCAGGTCATCGGGTCACGTGGGGTCACCGGCCCCAGGTGACCGGGTCACGTGGGGTCACCGGCACCAGGTGACCGGGTCACGTGGGGTCACCGGCCCCAGGTGACCGGGTCACGTGGGGTCACCGGCCCCAGGTGACCGGGTCACGTGGGGTCACCGGCCCCAGGTCAGCGGGTCACGTGGGGTCACCGGCCCAAGGTGACCTGGTCACGTGGGGTCACCGGCCCCAGGTGACCGGGTCACGTGGGGTCACCGGCACCAGGTGACCGGGTCACGTGGGGACACCGGCCCCAGGTGACCGGGTCACGTGGGGTCACCGGCCCCAGGTGACCGGGTCACGTGGGGTCACCGGACCCAGGTCAGCGGGTCACGTGGGGTCTCCGGCCCCAGGTGACCGGGTCACGTGGGGTCACCGGCCCCAGGTGACCGGGTCACGTGGGGTCACCGGCCCCAGGTGACCGGGTCACGTGGGGTCACCGGCCCCAGGTGACCGGGTCACGTGGGGTCACCGGCCCCAGGTCAGCGGGTCACGTGGGGACACCGGCCCCAGGTAACCAAGGCAGGTCGGGACCCAGCCCGGGTCCCCGGGACGGGTTTTTACCCCAGCCGCAGATCACCGGGTCCTGTCGGGTCCCCAACCCGGGTCCCCTGGACAGGTCGATAACCCGGCCCCAGGTCACCCGGTCATCTCGCGCACCCGGCCTGGTTCCCAGGTTCCGATGACCACCCCGGCACCAGGACCCCGGGTCACGTGGGGACACCGGCCCCAGGTGACCGGGTCACGTGGGGTCACCGGCCCCAGGTCAGCGGGTCACGTGGGGACCCCGGCCCCAGGTGACCGGGTCACGTGGGGACCCCGGACCCAGGTAACCGGGTCATACCGAGTCCCCGGACCCAGGTCACCGGGTCAGTTCGGGACCCCGGACCCAGGTCGGGTCATGTCACGTCCCATGCCTGGGTCCCCGGGTTGGATTTTTACCCAGGCCCCGGGTCACAGGGTCATGTCGGGTCAACGGCCTGGGTACAAGGGTCTGGTGACCACCCCGACCCCAGGTCCCCGGGTCATGACGGGACACCGGACCAGGTCCCCGAGTCCGGTCGACACCACAGCCCCAGGTCACCGGGTCATGTCGGGACCCAGCCCGGGTCCCCGGGACGGGTTTTTACCCCAGCCGCAGATCACCGGGTCCTGTCGGGTACCCGGGTCGGGTCCCCTGGACAGGTCGGCACCCCGGCCCCGGGTCACGGGGTCATGTCGGGTCGCTGTCCCGGGTACCAGTGTCAGGTGACCACCCCGGCCCCGGGAGACGGAGTCATACCGGGTCCCCGGCCCAGGTCCCCGGGTTGCATCGGGACAAAAGCACCGGATCACTGGATCACGTGGGGGCCCGGGCCCGGGTCCCCGGGTTGCATCGGGACACCAGCGAAGGACCACCGGGTCCTGTCGGGTCCCCGGCCCGGGTCCCCTGGACAGGTCGTTAACCCGGCCCCAGGTCACCGGGTCGTGTCGGGTAACCGGCCTGGTTCCCAGGTTCCGGTGACCACCCCCGGCACCAGGACCCCGGGTCCCGTGGGGACCCCGGCCCCAGGTGACCGGGTCACGCGGGGTCACCGGCCCCAGGTCAGCGGGTCACGTGGGGTCACCGGCCCCAGGTCAGCGGGTCACGTGGGGACACCGGCCCCAGGTCACCGCGTCAGGTCGGGACCCCGAAGCCAGGTCCACGAGTCCGTCGACACCACAGCAACGGGTCACCGGGTCGTGTCGGGTAACCGGCCTGGTTCCAGATTCCGATGACCACCCCGGAACCAGGACCCCGGGTCACGTGGGGACACCGGCCCCAGGTCATCGGGTCACGTGGGGTCACCGGCCCCAGGTGACCCGGTCACGTGGGGTCACCTGCCCCAGGTGACCTGGTCACGTGGGGACACCGGCCCCAGGTCACCGGGTCACGTGGGGTCACCGGCCCCAGGTGACCGGGTCACGTGGGGTCACCGGCCCCAGGTGACCTGGTCACGTGGGGTCACCGGCCCCAGGTGACCGGGTCACGTGGGGTCACCGGCCCCAGGTGACCGGGTCACGTGGGGTCACCGGCCCCAGGTGACCGGGTCACGTGAGGTCACCGGCCCCAGGTGACCGGGTCATGTGGGGTCACCGGCCCCAGGTGACCGGTCACGTGGGGTCACCGGCCACAGGTGACCGGGTCACGTGGGGACACCAGCCCCAGGTAACCAAGGCAGGTCGGGACCCAGCCCGGGTCCCCGGGACGGGTTTTTACCCCAGCCGCAGATCACCGGGTCCTGTCGGGTCCCCAGCCCGGGTCCCCTGGACAGGTCGATAACCCGGCCCCAGGTCACCCGGTCATCTCGCGCACCCGGCCTGGTTCCCAGGTTCCGATGACCACCCCGGCACCAGGACCCCGGGTCACGTGGGGACACCGGCCCCAGGTGACCGGGTCACGTGGGGTCACCGGCCCCAGGTCAGCGGGTCACGTGGGGACCCCGGCCCCAGGTGACCGGGTCACGTGGGGACCCTGGACCCAGGTAACCGGGTCATACCGAGTCCCCGGACCCAGGTCACCGGGTCAGTTCGGGACCCCCGGACCCAGGTCGGGTCATGTCACGTCCCATGCCTGGGTCCCCGGGTTGGATTTTTACCCAGGCCCCGGGTCACAGGGTCATGTCGGGTCAACGGCCTGGGTACAAGGGTCTGGTGACCACCCCGACCCCAGGTCCCCGGGTCATGACGGGACACCGGACCAGGTCCCCGAGTCCGGTCGACACCACAGCCCCAGGTCACCGGGTCATGTCGGGACCCAGCCCGGGTCCCCGGGACGGGTTTTTACCCCAGCCGCAGATCACCGGGTCCTGTCGGGTACCCGGGTCAGGTCCCCTGGACAGGTCGGCACCCCGGCCCCGGGTCACGGGGTCATGTCGGGTCGCTGTCCCGGGTACCAGTGTCAGGTGACCACCCCGGCCCCGGGAGACGGAGTCATACCGGGTCCCCGGCCCAGGTCCCCGGGTTGCATCGGGACAAAAGCACCGGATCACTGGATCACGTGGGGGCCCGGGCCCGGGTCCCCGGGTTGCATCGGGACACCAGCGAAGGACCACCGGGTCCTGTCGGGTCCCCGGCCCGGGTCCCCTGGACAGGTCGTTAACCCGGCCCCAGGTCACCGGGTCGTGTCGGGTAACCGGCCTGGTTCCCAGGTTCCGGTGACCACCCCGGCACCAGGACCCCGGGTCCCGTGGGGACCCCGGCCCCAGGTGACCGGGTCACGCGGGGTCACCGGCCCCAGGTCAGCGGGTCACGTGGGGACACCGGCCCCAGGTCAGCGGGTCACGTGGGGACACCGGCCCCAGGTCACCGCGTCAGGTCGGGACCCCGAACCCAGGTCCACGAGTCCGTCGACACCACAGCCCCGGGTCACCGGGTCGTGTCGGGTAACCGGCCTGGTTCCCAGGTTCCGATGACCACCCCGGCACCAGGACTCTGGGTCACGTGGGGACACCGGCCCCAGGTGACCGGGTCACCAGGGGTCACCGGCCCCAGGTGACCGGGTCACGTGGGGACACCGGCCCCAGGTGACCGGGTCACGTGGGGTCACCGGCCCCAGGTGACCGGGTCACGTGGGGTCACCGGCCCCAGGTGACCGGGTCACGTGGGGACACCGGCCCCAGGTGACCGGGTCACGTGGGGTCACCGGCCCCAGGTGACCGGGTCACGTGGGGTCACCGGCCCCAGGTCAGCGGGTCACGTGGGGTCACCGGCCCCAGGTGACCGGGTCAGGTCGGGACCCCCGAACCCAGGTCCACGAGTCCGTCGACACCACAGCCCCGGGTCACCGGGTCGTGTCGGGTAACCGGCCTGGTTCCCAGGTTCCGATGACCACCCCGGCACCAGGACCCCGGGTCACGTGGGGACACCGGCCCCAGGCGACCGGGTCACGTGGGGTCACCGGCCCCAGGTCAGCGGGTCACGTGGGGACCCCGGCCCCAGGTCACCGGGTCACGTGGGGTCACCGGCCCCAGGTCAGAGGGTCACGTGGGGACCCCGGACCCAGGTCACCGGGTCATGTCGGGACGCAGCCCGGGTCCCCGGGACGGGTTTTTACCCCAGCCGCAGATCACCGGGTCCTGTCGGGTACCCGGGTCGGGTCCCCTGGACAGGTCGGCACCCCGGCCCCGGGTCACGGGGTCATGTCGGGTCGCTGTCCCGGGTACCAGTGTCAGGTGACCACCCCGGCCCCGGGAGACGGAGTCATACCGGGTCCCCGGCCCGGGTCCCCGGGTTGCATCGGGACACCAGCGAAGGACCACCGGGTCCTGTCGGGTCCCCGGCCCGGGTCCCCTGGACAGGTCGTTAACCCGGCCCCAGGTCACCGGGTCATGTCGCGCACCCGGCCTGGTTCCCACGTTCCGGTGACCACCCCGGCACCAGGACCCCGGGTCACGTGGGGACCCCGGCCCCAGGTCAGCGGGTCACGTGGGGACACCGGCCCCAGGTCACCGCGTCAGGTCGGGACCCCGAACCCAGGTCCACGAGTCCGTCGACACCACAGCCCCGGGTCACCGGGTCGTGTCGGGTAACCGGCCTGGTTCCAAGGTTCCGATGACCACCCCGGCACCAGGACCCCGGGTCACGTGGGGACACCGGCCCCAGGTGACCGGGTCACGTGGGGACACCGGCCCCAGGTCATCGGGTCACGTGGGGTCACCGGCACCAGGTGACCGGGTCACGTGGGGTCACCGGCACCAGGTGACCGGGTCACGTGGGTTCACCGGCCCCAGGTCACCGGGTCACGTGGGGTCACCGGCCCCAGGTGACCGGGTCACGTGGGGTCACCGGCCCCAGGTGACCTGGTCACGTGGGGTCACCGGCCCCAGGTGACCGGGTCACGTGGGGTCACCGGCACCAGGTGACCGGGTCACGTGGGGACACCGGTCCCAGGTGACCGGGTCACGTGGGGTCACCGGCCCCAGGTGACCGGGTCACGTGGGGTCACCGGCCCCAGGTGACCGGGTCACGTGGGGTCACCGGCCCCAGGTGACCGGGTCACGTGAGGTCACCGGCCCCAGGTGACCGGGTCACGTGGGGTCACCGGCCCCAGGTGACCGGGTCACGTGGGGTCACCGGCCCCAGGTGACCGGGTCACGTGGGGTCACCGGCCCCAGGTGACCGGGTCACGTGGGGTCACCGGCCCCAGGTGACCGGGTCACGTGGGGACACCGGCCCCAGGTGACCGGGTCACGTGGGGTCACCGGCCCCAGGTGACCGGGTCACGTGGGGTCACCGGCCCCAGGTGACCTGGTCACGTGGGGTCACCGGCCCCAGGTGACCGGGTCACGTGGGGTCACCGGCCCCAGGTGACCGGGTCACGTGGGGACTCCGGCCTCAGGTCAGCGGGTCACGTGGGGACCCCGGACCCAGGTCAGCGGGTCACGTGGGGACACCGGCCCCAGGTAACCGGGTCATACCGAGTCCCCGGACCCAGGTCACCGGGTCCGTTCGGGACCCCGGACCCAGGTCGGGTCATGTCACGTCCCATGCCCGGGTTCCCGGGTTGGATTTTTACCCAGGCCCCGGGTCACAGGGTCATGTCGGGTCAACGGCCTGGGTACAAGGGTCTGGTGACCACCCCGACCCCAGGTCTCCGGGTCATGACGGGACACCGGACCAGGTCCCCGAGTCCGGTCGACACCACAGCCCCAGGTCACCGGGTCATGTCGGGACCCAGCCCGGGTCCCCGGGACGGGTTTTTACCCCAGCCGCAGATCACCGGGTCCTGTCGGGTACCCGGGTCGGGTCCCCTGGACAGGTCGGCACCCCGGCCCCGGGTCACGGGGTCATGTCGGGTCGCTGTCCCGGGTACCAGTGTCAGGTGACCACCCCGGCCCCGGGAGACGGAGTCATACCGGGTCCCCGGCCCGGGTCCCCGGGTTGCATCGGGACAAAAGCACCGGATCACTGGATCACGTGGGGGCCCGGGCCCGGGTCCCCGGGTTGCATCGGGACACCAGCGAAGGACCACCGGGTCCTGTCGGGTCCCCGGCCCGGGTCCCCTGGACAGGTCGTTAACCCGGCTCCAGGTCACCGGGTCGTGTCGGGTAACCGGCCTGGTTCCCAGGTTCCGGTGACCACCCCGGCACCAGGACCCCGGGTCCCGTGGGGACCCCGGCCCCAGGTGACCGGGTCACGCGGGGTCACCGGCCCCAGCTCAGCGGGTCACGTGGGGTCACCGGCCCCAGGTCAGCGGGTCACGTGGGGACACCGGCCCCAGGTCAGCGGGTCACGTGGGGACACCGGCCCCAGGTCACCGCGTCAGGTCGGGACCCCGAACCCAGGTCCACGAGTCCGTCGACACCACAGCCCCGGGTCACCGGGTCGTGTCGGGTAACCGGCCTGGTTCCCAGGTTCCGATGACCACCCCGGCACCAGGACTCTGGGTCACGTGGGGACACCGGCCCCAGGTCACCGGGTCACGTGGGGTCACCGGACCCAGGTGACCCGGTCACGTGGGGACACCGGCCCCAGGTGACCGGGTCACGTGGGGTCACCGGCCCCAGGTGACCGGGTCACGTGGGGTCACCGGCCCCAGGTGACCGGGTCACGTGGGGTCACCGGCCCCAGGTCAGCGGGTCACGTGGGGTCACCGGCCCCAGGTGACCGGGTCACGTGGGGACACCGGCCCCAGGTGACCGGATCACGTGGGGTCACCGGCCCCAGCTCAGCGGGTCACGTGGGGACACCGGCCCCAGGTGACCGGGTCACGTGGGGACACCGGCCCCAGGTGACCGGGTCACGTGGGGTCACCGGCCCCAGGTCAGCGGGTCACGTGGGGAGACCGGCCCCAGGTCACCAGGTCACGTGGGGTCACCAGCCCCAGGTGACCGGGTCACGTGGGGTCACCGGCCCCAGGTGACCGGGTCACGTGGGGTCACCGGCCCCAGGTGACCGGGTCACGTGGGGTCACCGGCACCAGGTGACCGGGTCACGTGGGGACACCGGCCCCAGGTGACCGGGTCACGTGGGGTCACCGGCCCCAGGTGACCGGGTCACGTGGGGTCACCGGCCCCAGGTCAGCGGGTCACGTGGGGACACCGGCCCCAGGTGACCGGGTCACGTGGGGTCACCGGCCCCAGTTGACCGGGTCACGTGGGGACACCGGCCCCAGGTGACCGGGTCACGTGGGGTCACCGGCCCCAGGTCAGCGGGTCACGTGGGGACACCGGCCCCAGGTAACCAAGGCATGTCGGGACCCAGCCCGGGTCCCCGGGACGGGTTTTTACCCCAGCCCCAGATCACCGGGTCCTGTCGGGTCCCCGGCCCGGGTCCCCTGGACAGGTCGATAACCCGGCCCCAGGTCACCGGGTCGTGTCGGGTAACCGGCCTGGTTCCCACGTTCCGGTGACCACCCCGGCACCAGGACCCCGGGTCCCGTGGGGACCCCGGCCCCAGGTGACCGGGTCACGCGGGGTCACCGGCCCCAGGTCAGCGGGTCACGTGGGGACACCGGCCCCAGGTAACCGGGTCATACCGAGTCCCCGGACCCAGGTCACCGGGTCAGTTCGGGACCCCGGACCCAGGTCGGGTCATGTCATGTCCCATGCCCGGGTCCCCGGGTTGGATTTTTACCCAGGCCCCGGGTCACAGGGTCATGTCGGGTCAACGGCCTGGGTACAAGGGTCTGGTGACCACCCCGACCCCAGGTCCCCGGGTCATGACGGGACACCGGACCAGGTCCCCGAGTCCGGTCGACACCACAGCCCCAGGTCACCGGGTCATGTCGGGACCCAGCCCGGGTCCCCGGGACGGGTTTTTACCCCAGCCGCAGATCACCGGGTCCTGTCGGGTACCCGGGTCGGGTCCCCTGGACAGGTCGGCACCCCGGCCCCGGGTCACGGGGTCATGTCGGGTCGCTGTCCCGGGTACCAGTGTCAGGTGACCACCCCGGCCCCGGGAGACGGAGTCATACCGGGTCCCCGGCCCAGGTCCCCGGGTTGCATCGGGACAAAAGCACCGGATCACTGGATCACGTGGGGGCCCGGGCCCGGGTCCCCGGGTTGCATCGGGACACCAGCGAAGGACCACCGGGTCCTGTCGGGTCCCCGGCCCGGGTCCCCTGGACAGGTCGTTAACCCGGCCCCAGGTCAACGGGTCGTGTCGGGTAACCGGCCTGGTTCCCACGTTCCGGTGACCACCCCGGCACCAGGACCCCGGGTCACGTGGGGACACCGGCCCCAGGTGACCGGGTCACGTGGGGTCACCGGCCCCAGGTGACCGGGTCACGTGGGGACACCGGCCCCAGGTCACCGGGTCACGTGGGGTCACCGGCCCCAGGTGACTGGGTCACGTGGGGTCACCGGCCCCAGGTGACCTGGTCACGTGGGGTCACCGGGCCCCAGGTGACCGGGTCACGTGGGGTCACCGACCCCAGGTGACCGGGTCACGTGAGGTCACCGGCCCCAGGTGACCGGGTCACGTGGGGTCACCGGCCCCAGGTGACCGGGTCACGTGGGGTCACCGGCCCCAGGTGACCGGGTCACGTGGGGACACCGGCCCCAGGTGACCGGGTCACGTGGGGTCACCGGCCCCAGGTGACCGGGTCACGTGGGGTCACCGGCCCCAGGTGACCTGGTCACGTGGGGTCACCGGCCCCAGGTGACCGGGTCACGTGGGGTCACCGGCCCCAGGTGACCGGGTCACGTGGGGACACCGGTTCCAGGTGACCGGGTCACGTGGGGTCACCGGCCCCAGGTGACCGGGTCACGTGGGGTCACCGGACCCAGGTCAGCGGGTCACGTGGGGACACCGGCCCCAGGTAACCGGGTCATACCGAGTCCCCGGACCCAGGTCACCGGGTCAGTTCGGGACCCCGGACCCAGGTCGGGTCATGTCACGTCCCATGCCCGGGTCCCCGGGTTGGATTTTTACCCAGGCCCCGGGTCACAGGGTCATGTCGGGTCAACGGCCTGGGTACAAGGGTCTGGTGACCACCCCGACCCCAGGTCCCCGGGTCATGACGGGACACCGGACCAGGTCCCCGAGTCCGGTCGACACCACAGCCCCAGGTCACCGGGTCATGTCGGGACCCAGCCCGGGTCCCCGGGACGGGTTTTTACCCCAGCCGCAGATCACCGGGTCCTGTCGGGTACCCGGGTCGGGTCCCCTGGACAGGTCGGCACCCCGGCCCCGGGTCACGGGGTCATGTCGGGTCGCTGTCCCGGGTACCAGTGTCAGGTGACCACCCCGGCCCCGGGAGACGGAGTCATACCGGGTCCCCGGCCCGGGTCCCCGGGTTGCATCGGGACAAAAGCACCGGATCACTGGATCACGTGGGGGCCCGGGCCCGGGTCCCCGGGTTGCATCGGGACACCAGCGAAGGACCACCGGGTCCTGTCGGGTCCCCGGCCCGGGTCCCCTGGACAGGTCGTTAACCCGGCCCCAGGTCACCGGGTCATGTCGCGCACCCGGCCTGGTTCCCAGGTTCCGGTGACCACCCCGGCACCAGGACCCCGGGTCCCGTGGGGACCCCGGCCCCAGGTGACCGGGTCACGCGGGGTCACCGGCCCCAGGTCAGCGGGTCACGTAGGGTCACCGGCCCCAGGTCAGCGGGTCACGTGGGGACCCCGGCCCCAGGTCAGCGGGTCACGTGGGGACACCGGCCCCAGGTCACCGCGTCAGGTCGGGACCCCGAACCCAGGTCCACGAGTCCGTCGACACCACAGCACCGGGTCACCAGGTCGTGTCGGGTTACCGGCCTGGTTCCCAGGTTCCGATGACCACCCCGGCACCAGGACCCCGGGTCACGTGGGGTCACCGGCCCCAGGTCAGCGGGTCACGTGGGGACCCCGGCCCCAGGTGACCGGGTCACGTGGGGTCACCGGCCCCAGGTCAGAGGGTCACGTGGGGACCCCGGACCCAGGTCACCGGGTCATGTCGGGACCCAGCCTGGGTCCCCGGGACGGGTTTTTACCCCAGCCGCAGATCACCGGGTCCTGTCGGGTACCCGGGTCGGGTCCCCTGGACAGCTCGGCACCCCGGCCCCGGGTCACGGGGTCATGTCGGGTCGCTGTCCCGGGTACCAGTGTCAGGTGACCACCCCGGCCCCGGGAGACGGAGTCATACCGGGTCCCCGGCCCGGGTCCCCGGGTTGCATCGGGACACCAGCGAAGGACCACCGGGTCCTGTCGGGTCCCCGGCCCGGGTCCCCTGGACAGGTCGTTAACCCGGCCCCAGGTCACCGGGTCATGTCGCGCACCCGGCCTGGTTCCCACGTTCCGGTGACCACCCCGGCACCAGGACCCCGGGTCACGTGGGGACCCCAGCCCCAGGTCAGCGGGTCACGTGGGGACACCGGCCCCAGGTCACCGCGTCAGGTCGGGACCCCGAACCCAGGTCCACGAGTCCGTCGACACCACAGCCCCGGGTCACCGGGTCGTGTGGGGTAACCGGCCTGGTTCCAAGGTTCCGATGACCACCCCGGCACCAGGACCCCGGGTCACGTGGGGACACCGGCCCCAGGTGACCGGGTCACGTGGGGTCACCGGCCCCAGGTCAGCGGGTCACGTGGGGACCCCGGCCCCAGGTGACCGGGTCACGTGGGGGCCCCGGACCCAGGTAACTGGGTCATACCGAGTCCCCGGCCCCAGGTCACCGCGTCAGGTCGGGACCCCGAACCCAGGTCCACGAGTCCGTCGACACCACAGCAACGGTTCACCGGGTCGTGTCGGGTAACCGGCCTGGTTCCAAGGTTCCGATGACCACCCCGGCACCAGGACCCCGGGTCACGTGGGGACACCGGCCCCAGGTGACCGGGTCACGTGGGGTCACCGGCCCCAGGTGACCCGGTCACGTGGGGTCACCGGCCCCAGGTGACCGGGTCACGTGGGGACACCGGCCCCAGGTGACCGGGTCACGTGGGGTCACCGGCACCAGGTCATCGGGTCACGTGGGGTCACCGGCCCCAGGTGACCTGGTCACGTGTGGTCACCGGCACCAGGTGACCGGGTCACGTGGGGTCACCGGCCCCAGGTGACCGGGTCACGTGGGGTCACCGGCCCCATGTGACCGGGTCACGTGGGGACACCGGCCCCAGGTGACCGGGTCACGTGGGGTCACCGGCCCCAGGTGACCGGGTCACGTGGGGTCACCGGCCCCAGGTGACCTGGTCACGTGGGGTCACCGGCCCCAGGTGACCGGGTCATGTCGCGCACCCGGCCTGGTTCCCACGTTCCGGTGACCACCCCGGCACCAGGACCCCGGGTCCCGTGGGGACCCCGGCCCCAGGTGACCGGGTCACGCGGGGTCACCGGCCCCAGGTCAGCGGGTCACGTAGGGTCACCGGCCCCAGGTCAGCGGGTCACGTGGGGACCCCGGCCCCAGGTCAGCGGGTCACGTGGGGACACCGGCCCCAGGTCACCGCGTCAGGTCGGGACCCCGAACCCAGGTCCACGAGTCCGTCGACACCACAGCCCCGGGTCACCGGGTCGTGTCGGGTAACCGGCCTGGTTCCCAGGTTCCGATGACCACCCCGGCACAAGGACCCCGGGTCACGTGGGGACACCGGCCCCAGGCGACCGGGTCACGTGGGGTCACCGGCCCCAGGTCAGAGGGTCACGTGGGGACCCCGGACCCAGGTCACCGGGTCATGTCGGGACGCAGCCTGGGTCCCCGGGACGGGTTTTTACCCCAGCCGCAGATCACCGGGTCCTGTCGGGTACCCGGGTCGGGTCCCCTGGACAGGTCGGCACCCCGGCCCCGGGTCACGGGGTCATGTCGGGTCGCTGTCCCGGGTACCAGTGTCAGGTGACCACCCCGGCCCCGGGAGACGGAGTCATACCGGGTCCCCGGCCCGGGTCCCCGGGTTGCATCGGGACACCAGCGAAGGACCACCGGGTCCTGTCGGGTCCCCGGCCCGGGTCCCCTGGACAGGTCGTTAACCCGGCCCCAGGTCACCGGGTCATGTCCCGCACCCGGCCTGGTTCCCAGGTTCCGGTGACCACCCCGGCACCAGGACCCCGGGTCACGTGGGGACCCCGGCCCCAGGTCAGCGGGTCACGTGGGGACACCGGCCCCAGGTCACCGCGTCAGGTCGGGACCCCGAACCCAGGTCCACGAGTCCGTCGACACCACAGCCCCGGGTCACCGGGTCGTGTCGGGTAACCGGCCTGGTTCCAAGGTTCCGATGACCACCCCGGCACCAGGACCCCGGGTCACGTGGGGACACCGGCCCCAGGTGACCGGGTCACGTGGGGACACCGGCCCCAGGTCATCGGGTCACGTGGGGTCACCGGCCCCAGGTGACCGGGTCACGTGGGGTCACCGGCACCAGGTGACCGGGTCACGTGGGGTCACCGGCCCCAGGTGACCGGGTCACGTGGGGTCACCGGCCCCAGGTGACCGGGTCACGTGGGGTCACCGGCCCCAGGTCAGCGGGTCACGTGGGGTCACCGGCCCAAGGTGACCTGGTCACGTGGGGTCACCGGCCCCAGGTGACCGGGTCACGTGGGGTCACCGGCACCAGGTGACCGGGTCACGTGGGGACACCGGCCCCAGGTGACCGGGTCACGTGGGGTCACCGGCCCCAGGTGACCGGGTCACGTGGGGTCACCGGCCCCAGGTGACCGGGTCACGTGGGGGTCTCCGGCCCCAGGTGACCGGGTCACGTGGGGTCACCGGCCCCAGGTGACCGGGTCACGTGGGGTCACCGGCCCCAGGTGACCGGGTCACGTGGGGTCACCGGCCCCAGGTGACCGGGTCACGTGGGGACACCGGCCCCAGGTGACCGGGTCACGTGGGGTCACCAGCCCCAGTTGACCGGGTCACGTGGGGTCACCGGCCCCAGGTGACCTGGTCACGTGGGGTCACCGGCCCCAGGTGACCGGGTCACGTGGGGTCACCGGCCCCAGGTGACCGGGTCACGTGGGGACACCGGCCTCAGGTCAGCGGGTCACGTGGGGACCCCGGACCCAGGTCAGCGGGTCACGTGGGGACACCGGCCCCAGGTAACCGGGTCATACCGAGTCCCCGGACCCAGGTCACCGGGTCAGTTCGGGACCCCGGACCCAGGTCGGGTCATGTCACGTCCCATGCCCGGGTTCCCGGGTTGGATTTTTACCCAGGCCCCGGGTCACAGGGTCATGTCGGGTCAACGGCCTGGGTACAAGGGTCTGGTGACCACCCCGACCCCAGGTCTCCGGGACATGACGGGACACCGGACCAGGTCCCCGAGTCCGGTCGACACCACAGCCCCAGGTCACCGGGTCATGTCGGGACCCAGCCCGGGTCCCCGGGACGGGTTTTTACCCCAGCCGCAGATCACCGGGTCCTGTCGGGTACCCGGGTCGGGTCCCCTGGACAGGTCGGCACCCCGGCCCCGGGTCACGGGGTCATGTCGGGTCGCTGTCCCGGGTACCAGTGTCAGGTGACCACCCCGGCCCCGGGAGACGGAGTCATACCGGGTCCCCGGCCCGGGTCCCCGGGTTGCATCGGGACAAAAGCACCGGATCACTGGATCACGTGGGGGCCCGGGCCCGGGTCCCCGGGTTGCATCGGGACACCAGCGAAGGACCACAGGGTCCTGTCGGGTCCCCGGCCCGGGTCCCCTGGACAGGTCGTTAACCCGGCCCCAGGTCACCGGGTCGTGTCGGGTAACCGGCCTGGTTCCCACGTTCCGGTGACCACCCCGGCACCAGGACCCCGGGTCCCGTGGGGACCCCGGCCCCAGGTGACCGGGTCACGCGGGGTCACCGGCCCCAGGTCAGCGGGTCACGTGGGGTCACCGGCCCCAGGTCAGCGGGTCACGTGGGGACACCGGCCCCAGGTCACCGCGTCAGGTCGGGACCCCGAACCCAGGTCCACGAGTCCGTCGACACCACAGCCCCGGGTCACCGGGTCGTTTCGGGTAACCGGCCTGGTTCCCAGGTTCCGATGACCACCCCGGCACCAGGACTCTGGGTCACGTGAAGACACCGGCCCCAGGTCATCGGGTCACGTGGGGTCACCGGACCCAGGTGACCCGGTCACGTGGGGACACCGGCCCCAGGTGACCGGGTCACGTGGGGTCACCGGCCCCAGGTGACCGGGTCACGTGGGGTCACCGGCCCCAGGTGACCGGGTCACGTGGGGTCACCGGCCCCAGGTCAGCGGGTCACGTGGGGACACCGGCCCCAGGTGACCGGGTCACGTGGGGTCACCGGCCCCAGGTCAGCGGGTCACGTGGGGACACCGGCCCCAGGTCACCGGGTCACGTGGGGTCACCGGCCCCAGGTGACCGGGTCACGTGGGGTCACCGGCCACAGGTCAGCGGGTCACGTGGGGACCCCGGCCCCAGGTGACCGGGTCACGTGGGGACCCCGGACCCAGGTAACCGGGTCATACCGAGTCCCCGGACCCAGGTCACCGGGTCAGTTCGGGACCCCGGACCCAGGTCGGGTCATGTCACGTCCCATGCCTGGGTCCCCGGGTTGGATTTTTACCCAGGCCCCGGGTCACAGGGTCATGTCGGGTCAACGGCCTGGGTACAAGGGTCTGGTGACCACCCCGACCCCAGGTCCCCGGGTCATGACGGGACACCGGACCAGGTCCCCGAGTCCGGTCGACACCACAGCCCCAGGTCACCGGGTCATGTCGGGACCCAGCCCGGGTCCCCGGGACGGGTTTTTACCCCAGCCGCAGATCACCGGGTCCTGTCGGGTACCCGGGTCGGGTCCCCTGGACAGGTCGGCACCCCGGCCCCGGGTCACGGGGTCATGTCGGGTCGCTGTCCCGGGTACCAGTGTCAGGTGACCACCCCGGCCCCGGGAGACGGAGTCATACCGGGTCCCCGGCCCAGGTCCCCGGGTTGCATCGGGACAAAAGCACCGGATCACTGGATCACGTGGGGGCCCGGGCCCGGGTCCCCGGGTTGCATCGGGACACCAGCGAAGGACCACCGGGTCCTGTCGGGTCCCTGGCCCGGGTCCCCTGGACAGGTCGTTAACCCGGCCCCAGGTCACCGGGTCATGTCGCGCACCCGGCCTGGTTCCCACGTTCCGGTGACCACCCCGGCACCAGGACCCCGGGTCCCGTGGGGACCCCGGCCCCAGGTGACCGGGTCACGCGGGGTCACCGGCCCCAGGTCAGCGGGTCACGTAGGGTCACCGGCCCCAGGTCAGCGGGTCACGTGGGGACCCCGGCCCCAGGTCAGCGGGTCACGTGGGGACACCGGCCCCAGGTCACCGCGTCAGGTCGGGACCCCGAACCCAGGTCCACGAGTCCGTCGACACCACAGCCCCGGGTCACCGGGTCGTGTCGGGTAACCGGCCTGGTTCCCAGGTTCCGATGACCACCCCGGCACCAGGACTCTGGGTCACGTGGGGACACCGGCCCCAGGTCACCGGGTCACGTGGGGTCACCGGCCCCAGGTCAGCGGGTCACGTGGGGACCCCGGCCCCAGGTCACCGGGTCACGTGGGGTCACCGGCCCCAGGTCAGAGGGTCACGTGGGGACCCCGGACCCAGGTCACCGGGTCATGTCGGGACGCAGCCTGGGTGTCCGGGACGGGTTTTTACCCCAGCCGCAGATCACCGGGTCCTGTCGGGTACCCGGGTCGGGTCCCCTGGACAGGTCGGCACCCCGGCCCCGGGTCACGGGGTCATGTCGGGTCGCTGTCCCGGGTACCAGTGTCAGGTGACCACCCCGGCCCCGGGAGACGGAGTCATACCGGGTCCCCGGCCCGGGTCCCCGGGTTGCATCGGGACACCAGCGAAGGACCACCGGGTCCTGTCGGGTCCCCGGCCCGGGTCCCCTGGACAGGTCGTTAACCCGGCCCCAGGTCACCGGGTCATGTCGCGCACCCGGCCTGGTTCCCAGGTTCCGGTGACCACCCCGGCACCAGGACCCCGGGTCACGTGGGGACCCCAGCCCCAGGTCAGCGGGTCACGTGGGGACACCGGCCCCAGGTCACCGCGTCAGGTCGGGACCCCGAACCCAGGTCCACGAGTCCGTCGACACCACAGCCCCGGGTCACCGGGTCGTGTCGGGTAACCGGCCTGGTTCCAAGGTTCCGATGACCACCCCGGCACCAGGACCCCGGGTCACGTGGGGACACCGGCACCAGGTGACCGGGTCACGTGGGGACACCGGCCCCAGGTCATCGGGTCACGTGGGGTCACCGGCCCCAGGTGACCGGGTCACGTGGGGTCACCGGCCCCAGGTGACCGGGTCACGTGGGGTCTCCGGCCCCAGGTGACCGGGTCACGTGGGGTCACCGGCCCCAGGTGACCGGGTCACGTGAGGTCACCGGCCCCAGGTGACCGGGTCACGTGGGGTCACCGGCCCCAGGTGACCGGGTCACGTGGGGTCACCGGCACCAGGTGACCGGGTCACGTGGGGTCACCGGCCCCAGGTGACCGAGTCACGTTGGGTCACCGGCCCCAGGTGACCGGGTCACGTGGGGACACCGGCCCCAGGTGACCGGGTCACGTGGGGTCACCGGCCCCAGGTGACCGGGTCACGTGGGGTCACCGGCCCCAGGTGACCGGGTCACGTGGGGTCACCGGCCCCAGGTGACCGGGTCACGTGGGGTCACCGGCCCCAGGTGACCGGGTCACGTGGGGACACCGGCCTCAGGTCAGCGGGTCACGTGGGGACCCCGGACCCAGGTCAGCGGGTCACGTGGGGACACCGGCCCCAGGTAACCGGGTCATACCGAGTCCCCGGACCCAGGTCACCGGGTCAGTTCGGGACCCCGGACCCAGGTCGGGTCATGTCACGTCCCATGCCCGGGTTCCCGGGTTGGATTTTTACCCAGGCCCCGGGTCACAGGGTCATGTCGGGTCAACGGCCTGGGTACAAGGGTCTGGTGACCACCCCGACCCCAGGTCTCCGGGTCATGACGGGACACCGGACCAGGTCCCCGAGTCCGGTCGACACCACAGCCCCAGGTCACCGGGTCATGTCGGGACCCAGCCCGGGTCCCCGGGACGGGTTTTTACCCCAGCCGCAGATCACCGGGTCCTGTCGGGTACCCGGGTCGGGTCCCCTGGACAGGTCGGCACCCCGGCCCCGGGTCACGGCGTCATGTCGGGTCGCTGTCCCGGGTACCAGTGTCAGGTGACCACCCCGGCCCCGGGAGACGGAGTCATACCGGGTCCCCGGCCCGGGTCCCCGGGTTGCATCGGGACAAAAGCACCGGATCACTGGATCACGTGGGGGCCCGGGCCCGGGTCCCCGGGTTGCATCGGGACACCAGCGAAGGACCACCGGGTCCTGTCGGGTCCCCGGCCCGGGTCCCCTGGACAGGTCGTTAACCCGGCCCCAGGTCACCGGGTCGTGTCGGGTAACCGGCCTGGTTCCCAGGTTCCGGTGACCACCCCGGCACCAGGACCCCGGGTCCCGTGGGGACCCCGGCCCCAGGTGACCGGGTCACGCGGGGTCACCGGCCCCAGGTCAGCGGGTCACGTGGGGTCACCGGCCCCAGGTCAGCGGGTCACGTGGGGACACCGGCCCCAGGTCACCGCGTCAGGTCGGGACCCCGAACCCAGGTCCACGAGTCCGTCGACACCACAGCCCCGGGTCACCGGGTCGTGTCGGGTAACCGGCCTGGTTCCCAGGTTCCGATGACCACCCCGGCACCAGGACTCTGGGTCACGTGGGGACACCGGCCCCAGGTCACCGGGTCACGTGGGGTCACCGGACCCAGGTGACCCGGTCACGTGGGGACACCGGCCCCAGGTGACCGGGTCACGTGGGGTCACCGGCCCCAGGTGACCGGGTCACGTGGGGTCACCGGCCCCAGGTGACCGGGTCACGTGGGGTCACCGGCCCCAGGTCAGCGGGTCACGTGGGGACACCGGCCCCAGGTGACCGGGTCACGTGGGGTCACCGGCCCCAGGTCAGCGGGTCACGTGGGGACACCGGCCCCAGGTCACCGGGTCACGTGGGGTCACCGGCCCCAGGTGACCGGGTCACGTGGGGTCACCGGCCACAGGTGACCGGGTCACGTGGGGTCACCGGCCCCAGGTGACCGGGTCACGTGGGGTCACCGGCCCCAGGTGACCGGGTCACGTGGGGACACCGGCCCCAGGTGTCCGGGTCACGTGGGGTCACCGGCCCCAGGTGACCGGGTCACGTGGGCTCACCGGCACCAGGTGACCGGGTCACGTGGGGACACCGGCCCCAGGTGACCGGGTCACGTGGGGTCACCGGCCCCAGGTGACCGGGTCACGTGGGGTCACCGGCCCTAGGTGACCGGGTCACATGGGGACACCGGCCCCAGGTGACCGGGTCACGTGGGGTCACCGGCCCCAGGTCAGCGGGTCACGTGGGGACACCGGCCCCAGGTAACCAAGGCAGGTCGGGACCCAGCCCGGGTCCCCGGGACGGGTTTTTACCCCAGCCGCAGATCACCGGGTCCTGTCGGGTCCCCAGCCCGGGTCCCCTGGACAGGTCGATAACCCGGCCCCAGGTCACCCGGTCATCTCGCGCACCCGGCCTGGTTCCCAGGTTCCGATGACCACCCCGGCACCAGGACCCCGGGTCACGTGGGGACACCGGCCCCAGGTGACCGGGTCACGTGGGGTCACCAGCCCCAGGTCAGCGGGTCACGTGGGGACCCCGGCCCCAGGTGACCGGGTCACGTGGGGGCCCCGGACCCAGGTAACCGGGTCATACCGAGTCCCCGGACCCAGGTCACCGGGTCAGTTCGGGACCCCGGACCCAGGTCGGGTCATGTCACGTCCCATGCCTGGGTCCCCGGGTTGGATTTTTACCCAGGCCCCGGGTCACAGGGTCATGTCGGGTCAACGGCCTGGGTACAAGGGTCTGGTGACCACCCCGACCCCAGGTCCCCGGGTCATGACGGGACACCGGACCAGGTCCCCGAGTCCGGTCGACACCACAGCCCCAGGTCACCGGGTCATGTCGGGACCCAGCCCGGGTCCCCGGGACGGGTTTTTACCCCAGCCGCAGATCACCGGGTCCTGTCGGGTACCCGGGTCGGGTCCCCTGGACAGGTCGGCACCCCGGCCCCGGGTCACGGGGTCATGTCGGGTCGCTGTCCCGGGTACCAGTGTCAGGTGACCACCCCGGCCCCGGGAGACGGAGTCATACCGGGTCCCCGGCCCAGGTCCCCGGGTTGCATCGGGACAAAAGCACCGGATCACTGGATCACGTGGGGGCCCGGGCCCGGGTCCCCGGGTTGCATCGGGACACCAGCGAAGGACCACCGGGTCCTGTCGGGTCCCCGGCCCGGGTCCCCTGGACAGGTCGTTAACCCGGCCCCAGGTCACCGGGTCGTGTCGGGTAACCGGCCTGGTTCCCAGGTTCCGGTGACCACCCCGGCACCAGGACCCCGGGTCCCGTGGGGACCCCGGCCCCAGGTGACCGGGTCACGCGGGGTCACCGGCCCCAGGTCAGCGGGTCACGTGGGGTCACCGGCCCCAGGTCAGCGGGTCACGTGGGGACACCGGCCCCAGGTCACCGCGTCAGGTCGGGACCCCGAACCCAGGTCCACGAGTCCGTCGACACCACAGCCCCGGGTCACCGGGTCGTGTCGGGTAACCGGCCTGGTTCCCAGGTTCCGATGACCACCCCGGCACCAGGACCCCGGGTCACGTGGGGACACCGGCCCCAGGTGACCGGGTCACGTGGGGTCACCGGCCCCAGGTGACCCGGTCACGTGGGGTCACCTGCCCCAGGTGACAGGGTCACGTGGGGACACCGGCCCCAGGTGACCGGGTCACGTGGGGTCACCGGCCCCAGGTGACCCGGTCACGTGGGGTCACCTGCCCCAGGTGACCGGGTCACGTGGGGACACCGGCCCCAGGTCACCGGGTCACGTGGGGTCACCGGCACCAGGTGACCGGGTCACGTGGGGTCACCGGCCCCAGGTGACCTGGTCACGTGGGGTCACCGGCCCCAGGTGACCGGGTCACGTGGGGTCACCGGCCCCAGGTCATCGGGTCACGTGGGGTCACCGGCCCCAGGTGACCGGGTCACGTGGGGTCACCGGCCCCAGGTGACCGGGTCACGTGGGGTCACCGGCCCCAGGTGACCGGGTCACGTGGGGTCACCGGCCCCAGGTGACCGGGTCACGTGGGGTCACCGGCCCCAGGTGACCTGGTCACGTGGGGTCACCGGCCCCAGGTGACCGGGTCACGTGGGGTCACCGGCCCCAGGTGACCGGGTCTCGTGGGGTCACCGGCCCCAGGTGACCGGGTCACGTGGGGACACCGGCCCCAGGTGACCGGGTCACGTGGGGACACCGGCCCCAGGTGACCGGGTCACGTGGGGTCACCGGCCCCAGGTGACCGGGTCACGTGGGGTCACCGGCCCCAGGTGACCTGGTCACGTGGGGTCACCGGCCCCAGGTGACCGGGTCACGTGGGGTCACCGGCCCCAGGTGACCGGGTCACGTGGGGTCACCGGCCCCAGGTGACCGGGTCACGTGGGGTCACCGGCCCCAGGTGACCGGGTCTCGTGGGGTCACCGGCCCCAGGTGACCGGGTCACGTGGGGACACCGGCCCCAGGTGACCGGGTCACGTGGGGTCACCGGCCCCAGGTGACCGGGTCACGTGGGGTCACCGGCCCCAGGTGACCTGGTCACGTGGGGTCACCGGCCCCAGGTGACCGGGTCACGTGGGGTCACCGGCCCCAGGTGACCGGGTCACGTGGGGACACCGGCCCCAGGTGACCGGGTCACGTGGGGTCACCGGCCCCAGGTGACCGGGTCACGTGGGGTCACCGGCCCCAGGTGACCGGGTCACCTGGGGTCACCGGCCCCAGGTGACCGGGTCACGTGGGGACACCGGCCTCAGGTCAGCGGGTCACGTGGGGACCCCGGACCCAGGTCAGCGGGTCACGTGGGGACACCGGCCCCAGGTAACCGGGTCATACCGAGTCCCCGGACCCAGGTCACCGGGTCAGTTCGGGACCCCGGACCCAGGTCGGGTCATGTCACGTCCCATGCCCGGGTCCCCGGGTTGGATTTTTACCCAGGCCCCGGGTCACAGGGTCATGTCGGGTCAACGGCCTGGGTACAAGGGTCTGGTGACCACCCCGACCCCAGGTCTCCGGGTCATGACGGGACACCAGACCAGGTCCCCGAGTCCGGTCGACACCACAGCCCCAGGTCACCGGGTCATGTCGGGACCCAGCCCGGGTCCCCGGGACGGGTTTTTACCCCAGCCGCAGATCACCGGGTCCTGTCGGGTACCCGGGTCGGGTCCCCTGGACAGGTCGGCACCCCGGCCCCGGGTCACGGGGTCATGTCGGGTCGCTGTCCCGGGTACCAGTGTCAGGTGACCACCCCGGCCCCGGGAGACGGAGTCATACCGGGTCCCCGGCCCGGGTCCCCGGGTTGCATCGGGACAAAAGCACCGGATCACTGGATCACGTGGGGGCCCGGGCCCGGGTCCCCGGGTTGCATCGGGACACCAGCGAAGGACCACCGGGTCCTGTCGGGTCCCCGGCCCGGGTCCCCTGGACAGGTCGTTAACCCGGCCCCAGGTCACCGGGTCATGTCGCGCACCCGGCCTGGTTCCCACGTTCCGGTGACCACCCCGGCACCAGGACCCCGGGTCCCGTGGGGACCCCGGCCCCAGGTGACCGGGTCACGCGGGGTCACCAGCCCAAGGTCAGCGGGTCACGTGGGGTCACCGGCCCCAGGTCAGCGGGTCACGTGGGGACACCGGCCCCAGGTCAGCGGGTCACGTGGGTACACCGGCCCCAGGTCACCGCGTCAGGTCGGGACCCCGAACCCAGGTCCACGAGTCCGTCGACACCACAGCCCCGGGTCACCGGGTCGTGTCGGGTAACCGGCCTGGTTCCCAGGTTCCGATGACCACCCCGGCACCAGGACCCCGGGTCACGTGGGGACACCGGCCCCAGGTGACCGGGTCACGTGGGGTCACCGGCCCCAGGTGACCGGGTCACGTGGGGTCACCGGCCCCAGGTGACCGGGTCACGTGGGGTCACCGGCCCCAGGTGACCGGGTCACGTGGGGTCACCGGCCCCAGGTGACCGGGTCACGTGGGGTCACCGGCCTCAGGTGACCGGGTCACGTTGGGACACCGGCCCCAGGTGACCGGTTCACGTGGGGTCACCGGCCCCAGGTGACCGGGTCACGTAGGGTCACCGGCACCAGGTGACCGGGTCACGTGGGGACACCGGCCCCAGGTGACCGGGTCACGTGGGGTCACCGGCCCCAGGTCAGCGGGTCACGTGGGGACACCGGCCCCAGGTAACCAAGGCATGTCGGGACCCAGCCCGGGTCCCCGGGACGGGTTTTTACCCCAGCCGCAGATCACCGGGTCCTGTCGGGTCCCCGGCCCGGGTCCCCTGGACAGGTCGATAACCCGGCCCCAGGTCACCCGGTCATCTCGCGCACCCGGCCTGGTTCCCAGGTTCCGATGACCACCCCGGCACCAGGACCCCGGGTCACGTGGGGACACCGGCCCCAGGTGACCGGGTCACGTGGGGTCACCGGCCCCAGGTCAGGGGGTCACGTGGGGACCCCGGCCCCAGGTGACCGGGTCACGTGGGGACCCCGGACCCAGGTAACCGGGTCATACCGAGTCCCCGGACCCAGGTCACCGGGTCAGTTCGGGACCCCGGACCCAGGTCGGGTCATGTCACGTCCCATGCCCGGGTCCCCGGGTTGGATTTTTACCCAGGCCCCGGGTCACAGGGTCATGTCGGGTCAACGGCCTGGGTACAAGGGTCTGGTGACCACCCCGACCCCAGGTCCCCGGGTCATGACGGGACACCGGACCAGGTCCCCGAGTCCGGTCGACACCACAGCCCCAGGTCACCGGGTCATGTCGGGACCCAGCCCGGGTCCCCGGGACGGGTTTTTACCCCAGCCGCAGATCACCGGGTCCTGTCGGGTACCCGGGTCGGGTCCCCTGGACAGGTCGGCACCCCGGCCCCGGGTCACGGGGTCATGTCGGGTCGCTGTCCCGGGTACCAGTGTCAGGTGACCACCCCGGCCCCGGGAGACGGAGTCATACCGGGTCCCCGGCCCAGGTCCCCGGGTTGCATCGGGACAAAAGCACCGGATCACTGGATCACGTGGGGGCCCGGGCCCGGGTCCCCGGGTTGCATCGGGACACCAGCGAAGGACCACCGGGTCCTGTCGGGTCCCCGGCCCGGGTCCCCTGGACAGGTCGTTAACCCGGCCCCAGGTCACCGGGTCGTGTCGGGTAACCGGCCTGGTTCCCAGGTTCCGGTGACCACCCCGGCACCAGGACCCCGGGTCCCGTGGGGACCCCGGCCCCAGGTGACCGGGTCACGCGGGGTCACCGGCCCCAGGTCAGCGGGTCACGTGGGGTCACCGGCCCCAGGTCAGCGGGTCACGTGGGGACACCGGCCCCAGGTCACCGCATCAGGTCGGGACCCCGAACCCAGGTCCACGAGTCCGTCGACACCACAGCAACGGGTCACCGGGTCGTGTCGGGTAACCGGCCTGGTTCCCAGGTTCCGATGACCACCCCGGCACCAGGACCCCGGGTCACGTGGGGACCCCGGCCCCAGGTGACCGGGTCACGTGGGGTCACCGGCCCCAGGTGACCCGGTCACGTGGGGTCACCGGCCCCAGGTGACCGGGTCACGTGGGGACACCGGCCCCAGGTCACCGGGTCACGTGGGGTCACCGGCACCAGGTGACTGGGTCACGTGGGGTCACCGGCCCCAGGTGACCTGGTCACGTGGGGTCACCGGCCCCAGGTGACCGGGTCACGTGGGGTCACCGGCCCCAGGTGACCGGGTCACGTGAGGTCACCGGCCCCAGGTGACCGGGTCACGTGGGGTCACCGGCCCCAGGTGACCGGGTCACGTGGGGTCACCTGCCCCAGGTGACCGGGTCACGTGGGGTCACCGGCCCCAGGTGACCGGGTCACGTGGGGACACCGGCCCCAGGTGACCGGGTCACGTGGGGTCACCGGCCCCAGGTGACCGGGTCACGTGGGGACCCCGGACCCAGGTCAGCGGGTCACGTGGGGACACCGGACCCAGGTAACCGGGTCATACCGAGTCCCCGGACCCAGGTCACCGGGTCAGTTCGGGACCCCGGACCCAGGTCGGGTCATGTCACGTCCCATGCCCGGGTCCCCGGGTTGGATTTTTACCCAGGCCCCGGGTCACAGGGTCATGTCGGGTCAACGGCCTGGGTACAAGGGTCTGGTGACCACCCCGACCCCAGGTCTCCAGGTCATGACGGGACACCGGACCAGGTCCCCGAGTCCGGTCGACACCACAGCCCCAGGTCACCGGGTCATGTCGGGACCCAGCCCGGGTCCCCGGGACGGGTTTTTACCCCAGCCGCAGATCACCGGGTCCTGTCGGGTACCCGGGTCGGGTCCCCTGGACAGGTCGGCACCCCGGCCCCGGGTCACGGGGTCATGTCGGGTCGCTGTCCCGGGTACCAGTGTCAGGTGACCACCCCGGCCCCGGGAGACGGAGTCATACCGGGTCCCCGGCCCGGGTCCCCGGGTTGCATCGGGACAAAAGCACCGGATCACTGGATCACGTGGGGGCCCGGGCCCGGGTCCCCGGGTTGCATCGGGACACCAGCGAAGGACCACCGGGTCCTGTCGGGTCCCCGGCCCGGGTCCCCTGGACAGGTCGTTAACCCGGCCCCAGGTCACCGGGTCATGTCGCGCACCCGGCCTGGTTCCCACGTTCCGGTGACCACCCCGGCACCAGGACCCCGGGTCTCGTGGGGACCCCGGCCCCAGGTGACCGGGTCACGCGGGGTCACCGGCCCCAGGTCAGCGGGTCACGTGGGGTCACCGGCCCCAGGTGACCGGGTCACGTGGGGACACCGGCCCCAGGTCAGCGGGTCACGTGGGTACACCGGCCCCAGGTCACCGCGTCAGGTCGGGACCCCGAACCCAGGTCCACGAGTCCGTCGACACCACAGCCCCGGGTCACCGGGTCGTGTCAGGTAACCGGCCTGGTTCCCAGGTTCCGATGACCACCGAGGCACCATGACTCTGGGTCACGTGGGGACACCGGCCCCAGGTGACCGGGTCACGTGGGGTCACCGGCCCCAGGTGACCGGGTCACGTGGGGTGACCGGCCCCAGGTGACCGGGTCACGTGGGGTCACCGGCCCCAGGTGACCGGGTCACGTGGGGTCACCGGCCCCAGGTGACCGGGTCACGTGGGGACACCGGCCCCAGGTGACCGGGTCACGTGGGGTCACCGGCCCCAGGTCAGCGGGTCACGTGGGGACACTGGCCCCAGGTCACCGGGTCACGTGGGGTCACCGGCCCCAGGTGACCGGGTCACGTGGGGTCACCGGCCCCAGGTGACCGGGTCACGTGGGGACACCGGCCCCAGGTGACCGGGTCACGTGGGGTCACCGGCCCCAGGTCAGCGGGTCACGTGGGGACACTGGCCCCAGGTCACCGGGTCACGTGAGGTCACCGGCCCCAGGTGACCGGGTCACGTGGGGTCACCGGCCCCAGGTGACCGGGTCACGTGGGGTCACCTGCCCCAGGTGACCGGGTCACGTGGGGTCACCGGCCCCAGGTGACCGGGTCACGTGGGGACACCGGCCCCAGGTGACCGGGTCACGTGGGGTCACCGGCCCCAGGTGACCGGGTCACGTGGGGACCCCGGACCCAGGTCAGCGGGTCACGTGGGGACACCGGACCCAGGTAACCGGGTCATACCGAGTCCCCGGACCCAGATCACCGGGTCAGTTCGGGACCCCGGACCCAGGTCGGGTCATGTCACGTCCCATGCCCGGGTCCCCGGGTTGGATTTTTACCCAGGCCCCGGGTCACAGGGTCATGTCGGGTCAACGGCCTGGGTACAAGGGTCTGGTGACCACCCCGACCCCAGGTCTCCAGGTCATGACGGGACACCGGACCAGGTCCCCGAGTCCGGTCGACACCACAGCCCCAGGTCACCGGGTCATGTCGGGACCCAGCCCGGGTCCCCGGGACGGGTTTTTACCCCAGCCGCAGATCACCGGGTCCTGTCGGGTACCCGGGTCGGGTCCCCTGGACAGGTCGGCACCCCGGCCCCGGGTCACGGGGTCATGTCGGGTCGCTGTCCCGGGTACCAGTGTCAGGTGACCACCCCGGCCCCGGGAGACGGAGTCATACCGGGTCCCCGGCCCGGGTCCCCGGGTTGCATCGGGACAAAAGCACCGGATCACTGGATCACGTGGGGGCCCGGGCCCGGGTCCCCGGGTTGCATCGGGACACCAGCGAAGGACCACCGGGTCCTGTCGGGTCCCCGGCCCGGGTCCCCTGGACAGGTCGTTAACCCGGCCCCAGGTCACCGGGTCATGTCGCGCACCCGGCCTGGTTCCCACGTTCCGGTGACCACCCCGGCACCAGGACCCCGGGTCTCGTGGGGACCCCGGCCCCAGGTGACCGGGTCACGCGGGGTCACCGGCCCCAGGTCAGCGGGTCACGTGGGGTCACTGGCCCCAGGTGACCGGGTCACGTGGGGACACCGGCCCCAGGTCAGCGGGTCACGTGGGTACACCGGCCCCAGGTCACCGCGTCAGGTCGGGACCCCGAACCCAGGTCCACGAGTCCGTCGACACCACAGCCCCGGGTCACCGGGTCGTGTCAGGTAACCGGCCTGGTTCCCAGGTTCCGATGACCACCCCGGCACCAGGACTCTGGGTCACGTGGGGACACCGGCCCCAGGTGACCGGGTCACGTGGGGTCACCGGCCCCAGGTGACCGGGTCACGTGGGGTCACCGGCCCCAGGTGACCGGGTCACGTGGGGTCACCGGCCCCAGGTGACCGGGTCACGTGGGGTCACCGGCCCCAGGTGACCGGGTCACGTGGGGTCACCGGCCCCAGGTCAGCGGGTCACGTGGGGACACCGGCCCCAGGTCACCGGGTCACGTGGGGTCACCGGCCCCAGGTGACCGGGTCACGTGGGGTCACCGGCCCCAGGTGACCGGGTCACGTGGGGTCACCGGCCTCAGGTGACCGGGTCACGTGGGGACACCGGCCCCAGGTGACCGGGTCACGTGGGGTCACCGGCCCCAGGTGACCGGGTCACGTGGGGTCACCGGCACCAGGTGACCGGGTCACGTGGGGACACCGGCCCCAGGTGACCGGGTCACGTGGGGTCACCGGCCCCAGGTGACCGGGTCACGTGGGGTCACCGGCCCCAGGTGACCGGGTCACGTGGGGTCACCGGCCCCAGGTGACCGGGTCACGTGGGGACACCGGCCCCAGGTGACCGGGTCACGTGGGGTCACCGGCCCCAGGTGACCGGGTCACGTGGGGACACCGGCCCCAGGTGACCGGGTCACGTGGGGTCACCGGCCCCAGGTGACCGGGTCACGTGGGGACACCGGCCCCAGGTGACCGGGTCACGTGGGGTCACCGGCCCCAGGTGACCGGGTCACGTGGGGACACCGGCCCCAGGTGACCGGGTCACGTGGGGTCACCGGCCCCAGGTCAGCGGGTCACGTGGGGACACCGGCCCCAGGTAACCAAGGCATGTCGGGACCCAACCCGGGTCCCCGGGACGGGTTTTTACCCCAGCCGCAGATCACCGGGTCCTGTCGGGTCCCCGGCCCGGGTCCCCTGGACAGGTCGATAACCCGGCCCCAGGTCACCCGGTCATCTCGCGCACCCGGCCTGGTTCCCAGGTTCCGATGACCACCCCGGCACCAGGACCCCGGGTCACGTGGGGACACCGGCCCCAGGTGACCGGGTCACGTGGGGTCACCGTCCCCAGGTCAGCGGGTCACGTGGGGACCCCGGCCCCAGGTGACCGGGTCACGTGGGGACCCCGGACCCAGGTAACCGGGTCATACCGAGTCCCCGGACCCAGGTCACCGGGTCAGTTCGGGACCCCGGACCCAGGTCGGGTCATGTCACGTCCCATGCCCGGGTCCCCGGGTTGGATTTTTACCCAGGCCCCGGGTCACAGGGTCATGTCGGGTCAACGGCCTGGGTACAAGGGTCTGGTGACCACCCCGACCCCAGGTCCCCGGGTCATGACGGGACACCGGACCAGGTCCCCGAGTCCGGTCGACACCACAGCCCCAGGTCACCGGGTCATGTCGGGACCCAGCCCGGGTCCCCGGGACGGGTTTTTACCCCAGCCGCAGATCACCGGGTCCTGTCGGGTACCCGGGTTGGGTCCCCTGGACAGGTCGGCACCCCGGCCCCGGGTCACGGGGTCATGTCGGGTCGCTGTCCCGGGTACCAGTGTCAGGTGACCACCCCGGCCCCGGGAGACGGAGTCATACCGGGTCCCCGGCCCAGGTCCCCGGGTTGCATCGGGACAAAAGCACCGGATCACTGGATCACGTGGGGGCCCGGGCCCGGGTCCCCGGGTTGCATCGGGACACCAGCGAAGGACCACCGGGTCCTGTCGGGTCCCCGGCCCGGGTCCCCTGGACAGGTCGTTAACCCGGCCCCAGGTCACCGGGTCGTGTCGGGTAACTGGCCTGGTTCCCAGGTTCCGGTGACCACCCCGGCACCAGGACCCCGGGTCCCGTGGGGACCCCGGCCCCAGGTGACCGGGTCACGCGGGGTCACCGGCCCCAGGTCAGCGGGTCACGTGGGGTCACCGGCCCCAGGTCAGCGGGTCACGTGGGGACACCGGCCCCAGGTCACCGCGTCAGGTCGGGACCCCGAACCCAGGTCCACGAGTCCGTCGACACCACAGCAACGGGTCACCGGGTCGTGTCGGGTAACCGGCCTGGTTCCCAGGTTCCGATGACCACCCCGGCACCAGGACCCCGGGTCACGTGGGGACACCGGCCCCAGGTGACCGGGTCACGTGGGGTCACCGGCCCCAGGTGACCCGGTCACGTGGGGTCACCGGCCCCAGGTGACCGGGTCACGTGGGGACACCGGCCCCAGGTCACCGGCTCACGTGGGGTCACCGGCCCCACGTGACCGGGTCACGTGGGGTCACCGGCCCCAGGTGACCGGGTCACGTGGGGTCACCGGCCCCAGGTGACCGGGTCACGTGGGGTCACCGGCCCCAGGTGACCGGGTCACGTGGGGACACCGGCCCCAGGTCAGCGGGTCACGTGGGGACACCGGCCCCAGGTAACCGGGTCATACCGAGTCCCCGGACCCAGGTCACCGGGTCAGTTCGGGACCCCGGACCCAGGTCGGGTCATGTCACGTCCCATGCCCGGGTCCCCGGGTTGGATTTTTACCCAGGCCCCGGGTCACAGGGTCATGTCGGGTCAACGGCCTGGGTACAAGGGTCTGGTGACCACCCCGACCCCAGGTCCCCGGGTCATGACGGGACACCGGACCAGGTCCCCGAGTCCGGTCGACACCACAGCCCCAGGTCACCGGGTCATGTCGGGACCCAGCCCGGGTCCCCGGGACGGGTTTTTACCCCAGCCGCAGATCACCGGGTCCTGTCGGGTACCCGGGTCGGGTCCCCTGGACAGGTCGGCACCCCGGCCCCGGGTCACGGGGTCATGTCGGGTCGCTGTCCCGGGTACCAGTGTCAGGTGACCACCCCGGCCCCGGGAGACGGAGTCATACCGGGTCCCCGGCACGGGTCCCCGGGTTGCATCGGGACAAAAGCACCGGATCACTGGATCACGTGGGGGCCCGGGCCCGGGTCCCCGGGTTGCATCGGGACACCAGCGAAGGACCACCGGGTCCTGTCGGGTCCCCGGCCCGGGTCCCCTGGACAGGTCGTTAACCCGGCCCCAGGTCACCGGGTCATGTCGCGCACCCGGCCTGGTTCCCACGTTCCGGTGACCACCCCGGCACCAGGACCCCGGGTCCCGTGGGGACCCCGGCCCCAGGTGACCGGGTCACGCGGGGTCACCGGCCCCAGGTCAGCGGGTCACGTAGGGTCACCGGCCCCAGGTCAGCGGGTCACGTGGGGACCCCGGCCCCAGGTCAGCGGGTCACGTGGGGACACCGGCCCCAGGTCACCGCGTCAGGTCGGGACCCCGAACCCAGGTCCACGAGTCCGTCGACACCACAGCCCCGGGTCACCGGGTCGTGTCGGGTAACCGGCCTGGTTCCCAGGTTCCGATGACCACCCCGGCACCAGGACCCCGGGTCACGTGGGGACACCGGCCCCAGGCGACCGGGTC
The DNA here is from genome assembly GCA_951411735.1 of Somateria mollissima. Taxonomy (NCBI): domain Eukaryota; kingdom Metazoa; phylum Chordata; class Aves; order Anseriformes; family Anatidae; genus Somateria; species Somateria mollissima. The sequence continues at coordinate 314,934 of CATOCB010000293.1, read as the reverse complement.
ACGTGGGGTCACCGGCCCCAGGTCAGCGGGTCACGTGGGGACCCCGGCCCCAGGTCACCGGGTCACGTGGGGTCACCGGCCCCAGGTCAGAGGGTCACGTGGGGACCCCGGACCCAGGTCACCGGGTCATGTCGGGACGCAGCCTGGGTCCCCGGGACGGGTTTTTACCCCAGCCGCAGATCACCGGGTCCTGTCGGGTACCCGGGTCGGGTCCCCTGGACAGGTCGGCACCCCGGCCCCGGGTCACGGGGTCATGTCGGGTCGCTGTCCCGGGTACCAGTGTCAGGTGACCACCCCGGCCCTGGGAGACGGAGTCATACCGGGTCCCCGGCCCGGGTCCCCGGGTTGCATCGGGACACCAGCGAAGGACCACCGGGTCCTGTCGGGTCCCCGGCCCGGGTCCCCTGGACAGGTCGTTAACCCGGCCCCAGGTCACCGGGTCATGTGAGGTCACCGGCCCCAGGTGACCGGGTCACGTGGGGTCACCGGCCCCAGGTGACCGGGTCACGTGGGGTCACCGGCACCAGGTGACCGGGTCACGTGGGGTCACCGGCCCCAGGTGACCGGGTCACGTGGGGTCACCGGCCCCAGGTGACCGGGTCACGTGGGGACACCGGCCCCAGGTGACCGGGTCACGTGGGGTCACCGGCCTCAGTTGACCGGGTCACGTGGGGTCACCGGCCCCAGGTGACCTGGTCACGTGGGGTCACCGGCCCCAGGTGACCGGGTCACGTGGGGTCACCGGCCCCAGGTGACCGGGTCACGTGGGGACACCGGCCTCAGGTCAGCGGGTCACGTGGGGACCCCGGACCCAGGTCAGCGGGTCACGTGGGGACACCGGCCCCAGTTAACCGGGTCATACTGAGTCCCCGGACCCAGGTCACCGGGTCAGTTCGGGACCCCGGACCCAGGTCGGGTCATGTCACGTCCCATGCCCGGGTTCCCGGGTTGGATTTTTACCCAGGCCCCGGGTCACAGGGTCATGTCGGGTCAACGGCCTGGGTACAAGGGTCTGGTGACCACCCCGACCCCAGGTCTCCGGGTCATGACGGGACACCGGACCAGGTCCCCGAGTCCGGTCGACACCACAGCCCCAGGTCACCGGGTCATGTCGGGACCCAGCCCGGGTCCCCGGGACGGGTTTTTACCCCAGCCGCAGATCACCGGGTCCTGTCGGGTACCCGGGTCGGGTCCCCTGGACAGGTCGGCACCCCGGCCCCGGGTCACGGGGTCATGTCGGGTCGCTGTCCCGGGTACCAGTGTCAGGTGACCACCCCGGCCCCGGGAGACGGAGTCATACCGGGTCCCCGGCCCGGGTCCCCGGGTTGCATCGGGACAAAAGCACCGGATCACTGGATCACGTGGGGGCCCGGGCCCGGGTCCCCAGGTTGCATCGGGACACCAGCGAAGGACCACCGGGTCCTGTCGGGTCTCCGGCCCGGGTCCCCTGGACAGGTCGTTAACCCGGCTCCAGGTCACCGGGTCATGTCGCGCACCCGGCCTGGTTCCCACGTTCCGGTGACCACCCCGGCACCAGGACCCCGGGTCCCGTGGGGACCCCTGCCCCAGGTGACCGGGTCACGCAGGGTCACCGGCCCCAGGTCAGCGGGTCACGTGGGGTCACCGGCCCCAGGTCAGCGGGTCACGTGGGGACACCGGCCCCAGGTCACCGCGTCAGGTCGGGACCCCGAACCCAGGTCCACGAGTCCGTCGACACCACAGCCCCGGGTCACCGGGTCGTGTCGGGTAACCGGCCTGGTTCCCAGGTTCCGGTGACCACCCCGGCACCAGGACCCCGGGTCCCGTGGGGACCCCGGCCCCAGGTGACCGGGTCACGCGGGGTCACCGGCCCCAGGTGACCGGGTCACGTGGGGTCACCGGCCCCAGGTCAGCGGGTCACGTGGGGACACTGGCCCCAGGTCACCGCGTCAGGTCGGGACCCCGAACCCAGGTCCACGAGTCCGTCGACACCACAGCCCCGGGTCACCGGGTCGTGTCGGGTAACCGGCCTGGTTCCCAGGTTCCGATGACCACCCCGGCACCAGGACTCTGGGTCACGTGGGGACACCGGCCCCAGGTCACAGGGTCACGTGGGGTCACCGGACCCAGGTGACCCGGTCACGTGGGGACACCAGCCCCAGGTGACCGGGTCACGTGGGGTCACCGGCCCCAGGTGACAGGGTCACGTGGGGTCACCGGCCCCAGGTGACCGGGTCACGTGGGGTCACCGGCCCCAGGTGACCGGGTCACGTGGGGTCACCGGCCCCAGGTGACCGGGTCACGTGGGGACACCGGCCCCAGGTGACCGGGTCACGTGGGGTCACCGGCCCCAGGTCAGCGGGTCACGTGGGGACACCGGCCCCAGGTCACCGGGTCACGTGGGGACACCGGCCCCAGGTGACCGGGTCACGTGGGGTCACCGGCCCCAGGTGACCGGGTCACGTGGGGTCACCGGCCCCAGGTGACCGGGTCACGTGGGGACACCGGCCCCAGGTGACCGGGTCACGTGGGGTCACCGGCCCCAGGTGACCGGGTCACGTGGGGTCACCGGCACCAGGTGACCGGGTCACGTGGGGACACCGGCCCCAGGTGACCGGGTCACGTGGGGTCACCGGCCCCAGGTGACCGGGTCACGTGGGTTCACCGGCCCCAGGTGACCGGGTCACGTGGGGTCACCGGCCCCAGGTGACCGGGTCACGTGGGGTCACCGGCCCCAGGTCAGCGGGTCACGTGGGGACACCGGCCCCTGGTGATCGGGTCACGTGGGGTCACCGGCCCCAGGTGACCGGGTCACGTGGGGACACCGGCCCCAGGTGACCGGGTCACGTGGGGTCACCGGCCCCAGGTCAGCGGGTCACATGGGGACACCGGCCCCAGGTAACCAAGGCATGTCGGGACCCAGCCCGGGTCCCCGGGACGGGTTTTTACCCCAGCCGCAGATCACCGGGTCCTGTCGGGTCCCCGGCCCGGGTCCCCTGGACAGGTCGATAACCCGGCCCCAGGTCACCCGGTCATCTCGCGCACCCGGCCTGGTTCCCAGGTTCCGATGACCACCCCGGCACCAGGACCCCGGGTCATGTGGGGACACCGGCCCCAGGTGACCGGGTCACGTGGGGTCACCGGCCCCAGGTCAGCGGGTCACGTGGGGACCCCGGCCCCAGGTGACCGGGTCACGTGGGGACCCCGGACCCAGGTAACCGGGTCATACCGAGTCCCCGGACCCAGGTCACCGGGTCAGTTCGGGACCCCGGACCCAGGTCGGGTCATGTCACGTCCCATGCCCGGGTCCCCGGGTTGGATTTTTACCCAGGCCCCGGGTCACAGGGTCATGTCGGGTCAACGGCCTGGGTACAAGGGTCTGGTGACCACCCCGACCCCAGGTCCCCTGGTCATGACGGGACACCGGACCAGGTCCCCGAGTCCGGTCGACACCACAGCCCCAGGTCACCGGGTCATGTCGGGACCCAGCCCGGGTCCCCGGGACGGGTTTTTACCCCAGCCGCAGATCACCGGGTCCTGTCGGGTACCCGGGTCGGGTCCCCTGGACAGGTCGGCACCCCGGCCCCGGGTCACGGGGTCATGTCGGGTCGCTGTCCCGGGTACCAGTGTCAGGTGACCACCCCGGCCCCGGGAGACGGAGTCATACCGGGTCCCCGGCCCGGGTCCCCGGGTTGCATCGGGACAAAAGCACCGGATCACTGGATCACGTGGGGGCCCGGGCCCGGGTCCCCGGGTTGCATCGGGACACCAGCGAAGGACCACCGGGTCCTGTCGGGTCCCCGGCCCGGGTCCCCTGGACAGGTCGTTAACCCGGCCCCAGGTCACCGGGTCATGTCGTGCACCCGGCCTGGTTCCCACGTTCCGGTGACCACCCCGGCACCAGGACCCCGGGTCCCGTGGGGACCCCGGCCCCAGGTGACCGGGTCACGCGGGGTCACCGGCCCCAGGTCAGCGGGTCACGTAGGGTCACCGGCCCCAGGTCAGCAGGTCACGTGGGGACCCCGGCCCCAGGTCAGCGGGTCACGTGGGGACACCGGCCCCAGGTCACCGCGTCAGGTCGGGACCCCGAACCCAGGTCCACGAGTCCGTCGACACCACAGCCCCGGGTCACCGGGTCGTGTCGGGTAACCGGCCTGGTTCCCAGGTTCCGATGACCACCCCGGCACCAGGACCCCGGGTCACGTGGGGACACCGGCCCCAGGCGACCGGGTCACGTGGGGTCACCGGCCCCAGGTCAGCGGGTCACGTGGGGACCCCGGCCCCAGGTCACCGGGTCACGTGGGGTCACCGGCCCCAGGTCAGAGGGTCACGTGGGGACCCCGGACCCAGGTCACCGGGTCATGTCGGGACGCAGCCTGGGTCCCCGGGACGGGTTTTTACCCCAGCCGCAGATCACCGGGTCCTGTCGGGTACCCGGGTCGGGTCCCCTGGACAGGTCGGCACCCCGGCCCCGGGTCACGGGGTCATGTCGGGTCGCTGTCCCGGGTACCAGTGTCAGGTGACCACCCCGGCCCCGGGAGACGGAGTCATACCGGGTCCCCGGCCCGGGTCCCCGGGTTGCATCGGGACACCAGCGAAGGACCACCGGGTCCTGTCGGGTCCCCGGCCCGGGTCCCCTGGACAGGTCGTTAACCCGGCCCCAGGTCACCGGGTCATGTCGCGCACCCGGCCTGGTTCCCAGGTTCCGGTGACCACCCCGGCACCAGGACCTCGGGTCACGTGGGGACCCCGGCCCCAGGTCACCGCGTCAGGTCGGGACCCCGAACCCAGGTCCACGAGTCCGTCGACACCACAGCCCCGGGTCACCGGGTCGTGTCGGGTAACCGGCCTGGTTCCAAGGTTCCGATGACCACCCCGGCACCAGGACCCCGGGTCACGTGGGGACACCGGCCCCAGGTGACCGGGTCACGTGGGGACACCGGCCCCAGGTCATCGGGTCACGTGGGGTCACCGGCCCCAGGTGACCTGGTCACGTGGGGTCACCGGCCCCAGGTGACCGGGTCACGTGGGGTCACCGGCTGCAGGTGACCGGGTCACGTGAGGACACCGGCCCCAGGTGACCGGGTCACGTGGGGTCACCGGCCCCAGGTGACCGGGTCACGTGAGGACACCGGCCCCAGGTGACCGGGTCACGTGGGGTCACCGGCCCCAGGTGACCGGGTCACGTGGGGTCACCGGCCCCAGGTGACCGGGTCACGTGGGGTCACCGGCCCCAGGTGACCGGGTCACGTGGGGTCACCGGCACCAGGTGACCGGGTCACGTGGGGTCACCGGCCCCAGGTGACCGGGTCACGTGGGGTCACCGGCCCCAGGTGACCGGGTCACGAGGGGACACCGGCCCCAGGTGACCGGGTCACGTGGGGTCACCGGCCCCAGTTGACCGTGTCACGTGGGGTCACCGGCCCCAGGTGACCTGGTCACGTGGGGTCACCGGCCCCAGGTGACCGGGTCACGTGGGGTCACCGGCCCCAGGTGACCGGGTCACGTGGGGACACCGGCCTCAGGTCAGCAGGTCACGTGGGGACCCCGGACCCAGGTCAGCGGGTCACGTGGGGACACCGGCCCCAGTTAACCGGGTCATACTGAGTCCCCGGACCCAGGTCACCGGGTCAGTTCGGGATCCTGGACCCAGGTCGGGTCATGTCACGTCCCATGCCCGGGTTCCCGGGTTGGATTTTTACCCAGGCCCCGGGTCACAGGGTCATGTCGGGTCAACGGCCTGGGTACAAGGGTCTGGTGACCACCCCGACCCCAGGTCTCCGGGTCATGACGGGACACCGGACCAGGTCCCCGAGTCCGGTCGACACCACAGCCCCAGGTCACCGGGTCATGTCGGGACCCAGCCCGGGTCCCCGGGACGGGTTTTTACCCCAGCCGCAGATCACCGGGTCCTGTCGGGTACCCGGGTCGGGTCCCCTGGACAGGTCGGCACCCCGGCCCCGGGTCACGGGGTCATGTCGGGTCGCTGTCCCGGGTACCAGTGTCAGGTGACCACCCCGGCCCCGGGAGACGGAGTCATACCGGGTCCCCGGCCCGGGTCCCCGGGTTGCATCGGGACAAAAGCACCGGATCACTGGATCACGTGGGGGCCCGGGCCCGGGCCCCCGGGTTGCATCGGGACACCAGCGAAGGACCACCGGGTCCTGTCGGGTCCCCGGCCCGGGTCCCCTGGACAGGTCGTTAACCCGGCTCCAGGTCACCGGGTCATGTCGCGCACCCGGCCTGGTTCCCACGTTCCGGTGACCACCCCGGCACCAGGACCCCGGGTCCCGTGGGGACCCCGGCCCCAGGTGACCGGGTCACGCGGGGTCACCGGCCCCAGGTCAGCGGGTCACGTGGGGTCACCGGCCCCAGGTCAGCGGGTCACGTGGGGACACCGGCCCCAGGTCACCGCGTCAGGTCGGGACCCCGAACCCAGGTCCACGAGTCCGTCGACACCACAGCTCCGGGTCACCGGGTCGTGTCGGGTAACCGGCCTGGTTCCCAGGTTCCGATGACCACCCCGGCACAAGGACTCTGGGTCACGTGGGGACACCGGCCCCAGGTGACCGGGTCACGTGGGGTCACCGTCCCCAGGTCAGCGGGTCACGTGGGGACCCCGGCCCCAGGTGACCGGGTCACGTGGGGACCCCGGACCCAGGTAACCGGGTCATACCGAGTCCCCGGACCCAGGTCACCAGGTCAGTTCGGGACCCCGGACCCAGGTCGGGTCATGTCACGTCCCATGCCCGGGTCCCCGGGTTGGATTTTTACCCAGGCCCCGGGTCACAGGGTCATGTCGGGTCAACGGCCTGGGTACAAGGGTCTGGTGACCACCCCGACCCCAGGTCCCCGGGTCATGACGGGACACCGGACCAGGTCCCCGAGTCCGGTCGACACCACAGCCCCAGGTCACCGGGTCATGTCGGGACCCAGCCCGGGTCCCCGGGAGGGGTTTTTACCCCAGCCGCAGATCACCGGGTCCTGTCGGGTACCCGGGTCGGGTCCCCTGGACAGGTCGGCACCCCGGCCCCGGGTCACGGGGTCATGTCGGGTCGCTGTCCCGGGTACCAGTGTCAGGTGACCACCCCGGCCCCGGGAGACGGAGTCATACCGGGTCCCCGGCCCAGGTCCCCGGGTTGCATCGGGACAAAAGCACCGGATCACTGGATCACGTGGGGGCCCGGGCCCGGGTCCCCGGGTTGCATCGGGACACCAGCGAAGGACCACCGGGTCCTGTCGGGTCCCCGGCCCGGGTCCCCTGGACAGGTCGTTAACCCGGCCCCAGGTCACCGGGTCGTGTCGGGTAACCGGCCTGGTTCCCAGGTTCCGGTGACCACCCCGGCACCAGGACCCCGGGTCCCGTGGGGACCCCGGCCCCAGGTGACCGGGTCACGTGGGGTCACCGGCCCCAGGTGACCGGGTCACGTGGGGTCACCGGCCCCAGGTCAGCGGGTCACGTGGGGACCCCGGCCCCAGGTCAGCGGGTCACGTGGGGACACCGGCCCCAGGTCACCGCGTCAGGTCGGGACCCCGAACCCAGGTGACCGGGTCACGTGGGGTCACCGGCCCCAGGTGACCCGGTCACGTGGGGTCACCGGCCCCAGGTGACCGGGTCACATGGGGTCACCGGCCCCAGGTGACCGGGTCACGTGGGGTCACCGGCCCCAGGTCAGCGGGTCACGTGGGGACACCGGCCCCAGGTAACCAAGGCATGTCGGGACCCAGCCCGGGTCCTGGGACGGGTTTTTACCCCAGCCGCAGATCACCGGGTCCTGTCGGGTCCCCGGCCCGGGTCCCCTGGACAGGTCGATAACCCGGCCCCAGGTCACCCGGTCATCTCGCGCACCCGGCCTGGTTCCCAGGTTCCGATGACCACCCCGGCACCAGGACCCCGGGTCATGTGGGGACACCGGCCCCAGGTGACCGGGTCACGTGGGGACACCGGCCTTAGGTCAGCGGGTCACGTGGGGACCCCGGACCCAGGTCAGCGGGTCACGTGGGGACACCGGCCCCAGGTAACCGGGTCATACCGAGTCCCCGGACCCAGGTCACCGGGTCAGTTCGGGACCCCGGACCCAGGTCGGGTCATGTCACGTCCCATGCCCGGGTCCCCGGGTTGGATTTTTACCCAGGCCCCGGGTCACAGGGTCATGTCGGGTCAACGGCCTGGGTACAAGGGTCTGGTGACCACCCCGACCCCAGGTCTCCGGGTCATGACGGGACACCGGACCAGGTCCCCGAGTCCGGTCGACACCACAGCCCCAGGTCACCGGGTCATGTCGGGACCCAGCCCGGGTCCCCGGGACGGGTTTTTACCCCAGCCGCAGATCACCGGGTCCTGTCGGGTACCCGGGTCGGGTCCCCTGGACAGGTCGGCACCCCGGCCCCGGGTCACGGGGTCATGTCGGGTCGCTGTCCCGGGTACCAGTGTCAGGTGACCACCCCGGCCCCGGGAGACGGAGTCATACCGGGTCCCCGGCCCGGGTCCCCGGGTTGCATCGGGACAAAAGCACCGGATCACTGGATCACGTGGGGGCCCGGGCCCGGGTCCCCGGGTTGCATCGGGACACCAGCGAAGGACCACCGGGTCCTGTCGGGTCCCCGGCCCGGGTCCCCTGGACAGGTCGTTAACCCGGCCCCAGGTCACCGGGTCATGTCGCGCACCCGGCCTGGTTCCCACGTTCCGGTGACCACCCCGGCACCAGGACCCCGGGTCCCGTGGGGTCACCGGCCCCAGGTGACCGGGTCACGTGGGGACACCGGCCCCAGGTCAGCGGGTCACGTGGGGTCACCGGCCCCAGGTGACCTGGTCACGTGGGGTCACCGGCCCCAGGTGACCGGGTCACGTGGGGTCACCGGCCCCAGGTGACCGGGTCACGTGGGGTCACCGGCCCGAGGTGACCGGGTCTCGTGGGGTCACCGGCCCCAGGTGACCGGGTCACGTGGGGACACCGGCCCCAGGTGACCGGGTCACGTGGGGTCACCGGCCCCAGGTGACCGGGTCACGTGGGGTCACCGGCCCCAGGTGACCGGGTCACGTGGGGACACCGGCCCCAGGTGACCGGGTCACGTGGGGTCACCGGCCCCAGGTGACCGGGTCACGTGGGGACACCGGCCCCAGGTGACCGGGTCACGTGGGGTCACCGGCCCCAGGTGACCGGGTCACGTGGGGTCACCGGACCCAGGTCAGCGGGTCACGTGGGGACACCGGCCCCAGGTAACCGGGTCATACCGAGTCCCCGGACCCAGGTCACCGGGTCAGTTCGGGACCCCGGACCCAGTTCGGGTCATGTCACGTCCCATGCCCGGGTCCCCGGGTTGGATTTTTACCCAGGCCCCGGGTCACAGGGTCATGTCGGGTCAACGGCCTGGGTACAAGGGTCTGGTGACCACCCCGACCCCAGGTCCCCGGGTCATGACGGGACACCGGACCAGGACCCCGAGTCCGGTCGACACCACAGCCCCAGGTCACCGGGTCATGTGGGGACCCAGCCCGGGTCCCCGGGACGGGTTTTTACCCCAGCCACAGATCACCGGGTCCTGTCGGGTACCCGGGGCGGGTCCCCTGGACAGGTCGGCACCCCGGCCCCGGGTCACGGGGTCATGTCGGGTCGCTGTCCCGGGTACCAGTGTCAGGTGACCACCCCGGCCCCGGGAGACGGAGTCATACCGGGTCCCCGGCCCGGGTCCCCGGGTTGCATCGGGACAAAAGCACCGGATCACTGGATCACGTGGGGGCCCGGGCCCGGGTCCCCGGGTTGCATCGGGACACCAGCGAAGGACCACCGGGTCCTGTCGGGTCCCCGGCCCGGGTCCCCTGGACAGGTCGTTAACCCGGCCCCAGGTCACCGGGTCATGTCGCGCACCCGGCCTGGTTCCCAGGTTCCGGTGACCACCCCGGCACCAGGACCCCGGGTCCCGTGGGGACCCCGGCCCCAGGTCAGCGGGTCACGTGGGGACACCGGCCCCAGGTCACCGCGTCAGGTCGGGACCCCGAACCCAGGTCCACGAGTCCGTCGACACCACAGCCCCGGGTCACCGGGTCGTGTCGGGTAACCGGCCTGGTTCCCAGGTTCCGATGACCACCCCGGCACCAGGACCCCGGGTCACGTGGGGACACCGGCCCCAGGTGACCGGGTCACGTGGGGACACCGGCCCCAGGTCATCGGGTCACGTGGGGTCACCGGCCCCAGGTCAGCGGGTCACGTGGGGACACCGGCCCCAGGTCACCGCGTCAGGTCGGGACCCCGAACCCAGGTCCACGAGTCCGTCGACACCACAGCAACGGGTCACCGGGTCGTGTCGGGTAACCGGCCTGGTTCCCAGGTTCCGATGACCACCCCGGCACCAGGACCCCGGGTCACGTGGGGACACCGGCCCCAGGTGACCGGGTCACGTGGGGTCACCGGCCCCAGGTCAGCGGGTCACGTGGGGACACCGGCCCCAGGTGACCGGGTCACGTGGGGTCACCGGCCCCAGGTGACCGGGTCACGTGGGGTCACCGGCCACAGGTGACCGGGTCACGTGGGGTCACCGGCCCCAGGTGACCGGGTCACGTGGGGTCACCGGCCCCAGGTGACCGGGTCACGTGGGGACACCGGCCCCAGGTGACCGGGTCACTTGGGGTCACCTGCACCAGGTGACCGGGTCACGTGGGGACACCGGTCCCAGGTGACCGGGTCACGTGGGGTCACCGGCCCCAGGTGACCGGGTCACGTGGGGACACCGGCCCCAGGTGACCGGGTCACGTGGGGTCACCGGCCCCAGGTCAGCGGGTCACGTGGGGACACCGGCCCCAGGTAACCAAGGCATGTCGGGACCCAGCCCGGGTCCCCGGGACGGGTTTTTACCCCAGCCGCAGATCACCGGGTCCTGTCGGGTCCCCGGCCCGGGTCCCCTGGACAGGTCGATAACCCGGCCCCAGGTCACCCGGTCATCTCGCGCACCCGGCCTGGTTCCCATGTTCCGATGACCACCCCGGCACCAGGACCCCGGGTCACGTGGGGACACCGGCCCCAGGTGACCGGGTCACGTGGGGTCACCGGCCTCAGGTCAGCGGGTCACGTGGGGACCCCGGCCCCAGGTGACCGGGTCACGTGGGGACCCCGGCCCCAGGTAACCGGGTCATACCGAGTCCCCGGACCCAGGTCACCGGGTCAGTTCGGGACCCCGGACCCAGTTCGGGTCATGTCACGTCCCATGCCCGGGTCCCCGGGTTGGATTTTTACCCAGGCCCCGGGTCACAGGGTCATGTCGGGTCAACGGCCTGGGTACAAGGGTCTGGTGACCACCCCGACCCCAGGTCCCCGGGTCATGACGGGACACCGGACCAGGTCCCCGAGTCCGGTCGACACCACAGCCCCAGGTCACCGGGTCATGTCGGGACCCAGCCCGGGTCCCCGGGACGGGTTTTTACCCCAGCCGCAGATCACCGGGTCCTGTCGGGTACCCGGGTCGGGTCCCCTGGACAGGTCGGCACCCCGGCCCCGGGTCACGGGGTCATGTCGGGTCGCTGTCCCGGGTACCAGTGTCAGGTGACCACCCCGGCCCCGGGAGACGGAGTCATACCGGGTCCCCGGCCCAGGTCCCCGGGTTGCATCGGGACAAAAGCACCGGATCACTGGATCACGTGGGGGCCCGGGCCCGGGTCCCCGGGTTGCATCGGGACACCAGCGAAGGACCACCGGGTCCTGTCGGGTCCCCGGCCCGGGTCCCCTAGACAGGTCGTTAACCCGGCCCCAGGTCACCGGGTCGTGTCGGGTAACCGGCCTGGTTCCCAGGTTCCGGTGACCACCCCGGCACCAGGACCCCGGGTCCCGTGGGGACCCCGGCCCCAGGTGACCGGGTCACGCGGGGTCACCGGCCCCAGGTCAGCGGGTCACGTGGGGTCACCGGCCCCAGGTCAGCGGGTCACGTGGGGACACCGGCCACAGGTCAGCGGGTCACGTGGGGACACCGGCCCCAGGTCACCGCGTCAGGTCGGGACCCCGAACCCAGGTGACCGGGTCACGTGGGGTCACCGGCCCCAGGTGACCCGGTCACGTGGGGTCACCGGCCCCAGGTCAGCGGGTCACGTGGGGTCACCGGCCCCAGGTGACCGGGTCACGTGGGGACACCGGCCCCAGGTGACCGGGTCACGTGGGGTCACCGGCCCCAGGTCAGCGGGTCACGTGGGGACACCGGCCCCAGGTAACCAAGGCATGTCGGGACCCAGCCCGGGTCCTGGGATGGGTTTTTACCCCAGCCGCAGATCACCGGGTCCTGTCGGGTCCCCGGCCCGGGTCCCCTGGACAGGTCGATAACCCGGCCCCAGGTCACCCGGTCATCTCGCGCACCCGGCCTGGTTCCCAGGTTCCGATGACCACCCCGGCACCAGGACCCCGGGTCACGTGGGGACACCGGCCCCAGGTGACCGGGTCACGTGGGGACACCGGCCTCAGGTCAGCGGGTCACGTGGGGACCCCGGACCCAGGTCAGCGGGTCACGTGGGGACACCGGCCCCAGGTAACCGGGTCATACCGAGTCCCCGGACCCAGGTCACCGGGTCAGTTCGGGACCCCGGACCCAGGTCGGGTCATGTCACGTCCCATGCCCGGGTCCCCGGGTTGGATTTTTACCCAGGCCCCGGGTCACAGGGTCATGTCGGGTCAACGGCCTGGGTACAAGGGTCTGGTGACCACCCCGACCCCAGGTCTCCGGGTCATGACGGGACACCGGACCAGGTCCCCGAGTCCGGTCGACACCACAGCCCCAGGTCACCGGGTCATGTCGGGACCCAGCCCGGGTCCCCGGGACGGGTTTTTACCCCAGCCGCAGATCACCGGGTCCTGTCGGGTACCCGGGTCGGGTCCCCTGGACAGGTCGGCACCCCGGCCCCGGGTCACGGGGTCATGTCGGGTCGCTGTCCCGGGTACCAGTGTCAGGTGACTACCCCGGCCCCGGGAGACGGAGTCATACCGGGTCCCCGGCCCGGGTCCCCGGGTTGCATCGGGACAAAAGCACCGGATCACTGGATCACGTGGGGGCCCGGGCCCGGGTCCCCGGGTTGCATCGGGACACCAGCGAAGGACCACCGGGTCCTGTCGGGTCCCCGGCCCGGGTCCCCTGGACAGGTCGTTAACCCGGCCCCAGGTCACCGGGTCATGTCGCGCACCCGGCCTGGTTCCCACGTTCCGGTGACCACCCCGGCACCAGGACCCCGGGTCCCGTGGGGTCACCGGCCCCAGGTGACCGGGTCACGTGGGGTCACCGGCCCCAGGTCAGCGGGTCACGTGGGGTCACCGGCCCCAGGTCAGCGGGTCACGTGGGGACACCGGCCCCAGGTAACCAAGGCATGTCGGGACCCAGCCCGGGTCCCCGGGACGGGTTTTTACCCCAGCCGCAGATCACCAGGTCCTGTCGGGTCCCCGGCCCGGGTCCCCTGGACAGGTCGATAACCCGGCCCCAGGTCACCCGGTCATCTCGCGCACCCGGCCTGGTTCCCAGGTTCCGATGACCACCCCGGCACCAGGACCCCGGGTCACGTGGGGACACCGGCCCCAGGTGACCGGGTCACGTGGGGTCACCGTCCCCAGGTCAGCGGGTCACGTGGGGACCCCGGCCCCAGGTGACCGGGTCACGTGGGGACCCCGGACCCAGGTAACCGGGTCATACCGAGTCCCCGGACCCAGGTCACCGGGTCAGTTCGGGACCCCGGACCCAGTTCGGGTCATGTCACGTCCCATGCCCGGGTCCCCGGGTTGGATTTTTACCCAGGCCCCGGGTCACAGGGTCATGTCGGGTCAACGGCCTGGGTACAAGGGTCTGGTGACCACCCCGACCCCAGGTCCCCGGGTCATGACGGGACACCGGACCAGGTCCCCGAGTCCGGTCGACACCACAGCCCCAGGTCACCGGGTCATGTCGGGACCCAGCCCGGGTCCCCGGGACGGGTTTTTACCCCAGCCGCAGATCACCGGGTCCTGTCGGGTACCCGGGTCGGGTCCCCTGGACAGGTCGGCACCCCGGCCCCGGGTCACGGGGTCATGTCGGGTCGCTGTCCCGGGTACCAGTGTCAGGTGACCACCCCGGCCCCGGGAGACGGAGTCATACCGGGTCCCCGGCCCGGGTCCCCGGGTTGCATCGGGACAAAAGCACCGGATCACTGGATCACGTGGGGGCCCGGGCCCGGGTCCCCGGGTTGCATCGGGACACCAGCGAAGGACCACCGGGTCCTGTCGGGTCCCCGGCCCGGGTCCCCTGGACAGGTCGTTAACCCGGCCCCAGGTCACCGGGTCATGTCGCGCACCCGGCCTGGTTCCCAGGTTCCGGTGACCACCCCGGCACCAGGACCCCGGGTCCCGTGGGGACCCCGGCCCCAGGTGACTGGGTCACGTGGGGACACCGGCCCCAGGTGACCGGGTCACGTGGGGTCACCGGCCCCAGGTGACCGGGTCACGTGGGGTCACCGGCCCCAGGTCATCGGGTCACGTGGGGACACCGGCCCCAGGTGACCGGGTCACGTGGGGTCACCGGCCCCAGGTCAGCGGGTCACGTGGGGACACCGGCCCCAGGTCACCGGGTCACGTGGGGTCACCGGCCCCAGGTGACCGGGTCACGTGGGGTCACCGGCCCCAGGTGACCGGGTCACGTGGGGTCACCGGCCCCAGGTGACCGGGTCACGTGGGGACACCGGCCCCAGGTGACCGGGTCACGTGGGGTCACCGGCCCCAGGTGACCGGGTCACGTGGGGTCACCGGCCCCAGGTCAGCGGGTCACGTGGGGACACCGGCCCCAGGTGACCGGGTCACGTGGGGTCACCGGCCCTAGGTGACCGGGTCACGTGGGGACACCGGCCCCAGGTGACCAGGTCACGTGGGGTCACCGGCCCCAGGTCAGCGGGTCACGTGGGGACACCGGCCCCAGGTCACCGCGTCAGGTCGGGACCCCGAACCCAGGTCCACGAGTCCGTCGACACCACAGCCCCGGGTCACCGGGTCGTGTCGGGTAACCGGCCTGGTTCCCAGGTTCCGATGACCACCCCGGCACCAGGACTCTGGGTCACGTGGGGACACCGGCCCCAGGTCACCGGGTCACGTGGGGTCACCGGCCCCAGGTGACCGGGTCACGTGGGGTCACCGGCACCAGGTGACCGGGTCACGTGAGGTCACCGGCCCCAGGTGACCGGGTCACGTGGGGTCACCGGCCCCAGGTGACCGGGTCACGTGGGGTCACCGGCCCCAGGTGACCGGGTCACGTGGGGTCACCGGCCCCAGGTGACCGGGTCACGTGGGGTCACCGGCCCCAGGTCAGCGGGTCACGTGGGGACACCGGCCCCTGGTGACCGGGTCACGTGGGGTCACCGGCCCCAGGTGACCGGGTCACGTGGGGACACCGGCCCCTGGTGACCGGGTCACGTGGGGTCACCGGCCCCAGGTGACCGGGTCACGTGGGGACACCGGCCCCAGGTCAGCGGGTCACGTGGGGTCACCGGCCCCAGGTCAGCGGGTCACGTGGGGACACCGGCCCCAGGTAACCAAGGCATGTCGGGTCCCCGGCCCGGGTCCCCTGGACAGGTCGATAACCCGGCCCCAGGTCACCCGGTCATCTCGCGCACCCGGCCTGGTTCCCAGGTTCCGATGACCACCCCGGCACCAGGACCCCGGGTCACGTGGGGACACCGGCCCCAGGTGACCGGGTCACGTGGGGTCACCGGCCCCAGGTCAGCGGGTCACGTGGGGACCCCGGCCCCAGGTGACCGGGTCACGTGGGGACCCCGGACCCAGGTAACCGGGTCATACCGAGTCCCCGGACCCAGGTCACCGGGTCAGTTCGGGACCCCGGACCCAGGTCGGGTCATGTCACGTCCCATGCCCGGGTCCCCGGGTTGGATTTTTACCCAGGCCCCGGGTCACAGGGTCATGTCGGGTCAACGGCCTGGGTACAAGGGTCTGGTGACCACCCCGACCCCAGGTCCCCGGGTCATGACGGGACACCGGACCAGGTCCCCGAGTCCGGTCGACACCACAGCCCCAGGTCACCGGGTCATGTCGGGACCCAGCCCGGGTCCCCGGGACGGGTTTTTACCCCAGCCGCAGATCACCGGGTCCTGTCGGGTACCCGGGTCGGGTCCCCTGGACAGGTCGGCACCCCGGCCCCGGGTCACGGGGTCATGTCGGGTCGCTGTCCCGGGTACCAGTGTCAGGTGACCACCCCGGCCCCGGGAGACGGAGTCATACCGGGTCCCCGGCCCAGGTCCCCTGGACAGGTCGTTAACCCGGCCCCAGGTCACCGGGTCGTGTCGGGTAACCGGCCTGGTTCCCAGGTTCCGGTGACCACCCCGGCACCAGGACCCCGGGTCCCGTGGGGACCCCGGCCCCAGGTGACCGGGTCACGCGGGGTCACCGGCCCCAGGTCAGCGGGTCACGTGGGGTCACCGGCCCCAGGTCAGCGGGTCACGTGGGGACACCGGCCCCAGGTCACCGCGTCAGGTCGGGACCCCGAACCCAGGTCCACGAGTCCGTCGACACCACAGCAACGGGTCACCGGGTCGTGTCGGGTAACCGGCCTGGTTCCCAGGTTCCGATGACCACCCCGGCACCAGGACCCCGGGTCAAGTGGGGACACCGGCCCCAGGTGACCGGGTCACGTGGGGTCACCGGCCCCAGGTGACCCGGTCACGTGGGGTCACCGGCCCCAGGTGACCGGGTCACGTGGGGACACCGGCCCCAGGTCACCGGGTCACGTGGGGTCACCGGCACCAGGTGACCTGGTCACGTGGGGTCACCGGCCCCAGGTGACCTGGTCACGTGGGGTCACCGGCCCCAGGTGACCGGGTCACGTGGGGTCACCGGCCCCAGGTGACCGGGTCACGTGGGGTCACCGACCCCAGGTGACCGGGTCACGTGGGGACACCGGCCCCAGGTGACCGGGTCACGTGGGGACACCGGCCCCAGGTGACCGGGTCACGTGGGGTCACCGGCCCCAGGTGACCTGGTCACGTGGGGTCACCGGCCCCAGGTGACCGGGTCACGTGGGGTCACAGGCCCCAGGTGACCGGGTCTCGTGGGGTCACCGGCCCCAGGTGACCGGGTCACGTGGGGACACCGGCCCCAGGTGATCGGGTCACGTAGGGTCACCGGCCCCAGGTGACCGGGTCACGTGGGGTCACCGGCCCCAGGTGACCTGGTCACGTGGGGTCACCGGCCCCAGGTGACCGGGTCACGTGGGGTCACCGGCCCCAGGTGACCGGGTCACGTGGGGACACCGGCCCCAGGTGACCGGGTCACGTGGGGTCACCGGCCCCAGGTCAGCGGGTCACGTGGGGTCACCGGACCCAGGTCAGCGGGTCACGTGGGGACACCGGCCCCAGGTAACCGGGTCATACCGAGTCCCCGGACCCAGGTCACCGGGTCAGTTCGGGACCCCGGACCCAGGTCGGGTCATGTCACGTCCCATGCCCGGGTCCCCGGGTTGGATTTTTACCCAGGCCCCGGGTCACAGGGTCATGTCGGGTCAACGGCCTGGGTACAAGGGTCTGGTGACCACCCCGACCCCAGGTCCCCGGGTCATGACGGGACACCGGACCAGGTCCCCGAGTCCGGTCGACACCACAGCCCCAGGTCACCGGGTCATGTCGGGACCCAGCCCGGGTCCCCGGGACGGGTTTTTACCCCAGCCGCAGATCACCGGGTCCTGTCGGGTACCCGGGTCGGGTCCCCTGGACAGGTCGGCACCCCGGCCCCGGGTCACGGGGTCATGTCGGGTCGCTGTCCCGGGTACCAGTGTCAGGTGACCACCCCGGCCCCGGGAGACGGAGTCATACCGGGTCCCCGGCCCGGGTCCCCGGGTTGCATCGGGACAAAAGCACCGGATCACTGGATCACGTGGGGGCCCGGGCCCGGGTCCCCGGGTTGCATCGGGACACCAGCGAAGGACCACCGGGTCCTGTCGGGTCCCCGGCCCGGGTCCCCTGGACAGGTCGTTAACCCGGCCCCAGGTCACCGGGTCATGTCGCGCACCCGGCCTGGTTCCCACGTTCCGGTGACCACCCCGGCACCAGGACCCCGGGTCCCGTGGGGACCCCGGCCCCAGGTGACCGGGTCACGTGGGGTCACCGGCCCCAGGTCAGCGGGTCACGTAGGGTCACCGGCCCCAGGTCAGCGGGTCACGTGGGGACCCCGGCACCAGGTCAGCGGTCACGTGGGGACACCGGCCCCAGGTCACCGCGTCAGGTTGGGACCCCGAACCCAGGTCCACGAGTCCGTCGACACCACAGCCCCGGGTCTCCGGGTCGTGTCGGGTAACCGGCCTGGTTCCCAGGTTCCGATGACCACCCCGGCACCAGGACCCCGGGTCACGTGGGGTCACCGGCCCCAGGTCAGCGGGTCACGTGGGGACCCCGGCCCCAGGTGACCGGGTCACGTGGGGTCACCGGCCCCAGGTCAGAGGGTCACGTGGGGACCCCGGACCCAGGTCACCGGGTCATGTCGGGACCCAGCCTGGGTCCCCGGGACGGGTTTTTACCCCAGCCGCAGATCACCGGGTCCTGTCGGGTACCCGGGTCGGGTCCCCTGGACAGGTCGGCACCCCGGCCCCGGGTCACGGGGTCATGTCGGGTCGCTGTCCCGGGTACCAGTGTCAGGTGACCACCCCGGCCCCGGGAGACGGAGTCATACCGGGTCCCCGGCCCAGGTCCCCGGGTTGCATCGGGACAAAAGCACCGGATCACTGGATCACGTGGGGGCCCGGGCCCGGGTCCCCGGGTTGCATCGGGACACCAGCGAAGGACCACCGGGTCCTGTCGGGTCCCAGGCCCGGGTCCCCTGGACAGGTCGTTAACCCGGCCCCAGGTCACCGGGTCGTGTCGGGTAACCGGCCTGGTTCCCAGGTTCCGGTGACCACCCCGGCACCAGGACCCCGGGTCCCGTGGGGACCCCAGCCCCAGGTCAGCGGGTCACGTGGGGACACCGGCCCCAGGTCAGCGGGTCACGTGGGGACACCGGCCCCAGGTCACCGCGTCAGGTCGGGACCCCGAACCCAGGTCCACGAGTCCGTCGACACCACAGCCCCGGGTCACCGGGTCGTGTCGGGTAACCGGCCTGGTTCCAAGGTTCCGATGACCACCCCGGCACCAGGACCCCGGGTCACGTGGGGACACCGGCCCCAGGTGACCGGGTCACGTGGGGACACCGGCCCCAGGTCACCGGGTCACGTGGGGTCACCGGCCCCAGGTGACCGGGTCACGTGGGGTCACCGGCACCAGGTGACCGGGTCACGTGGGGTCACCGGCCCCAGGTGACCTGGTCACGTGGGGTCACCGGCACCAGGTGACCGGGTCACGTGGGGTCACCGGCACCAGGTGACCGGGTCACGTGGGGTCACCGGCCCCAGGTGACCGGGTCACGTGGGGACACCGGCCCCAGGTGACCGGGTCACGTGGGGTCACCGGCCCCAGGTGACCGGGTCACGTGGGGACACCGGCCCCAGGTGACCGGGTCACGTGGGGTCACCGGCCCCAGGTGACCTGGTCACGTGGAGACCCCGGACCCAGGTCAGCGGGTCACGTGGGGACACCGGCCCCAGGTAACCGGGTCATACCGAGTCCCCGGACCCAGGTCACCGGGTCAGTTCGGGACCCCGGACCCAGGTCGGGTCATGTCACGTCCCATGCCCGGGTCCCCGGGTTGGATTTTTACCCAGGCCCCGGGTCACAGGGTCATGTCGGGTCAACGGCCTGGGTACAAGGGTCTGGTGACCACCCCGACCCCAGGTCTCCGGGTCATGACGGGACACCGGACCAGGTCCCCGAGTCCGGTCGACACCACAGCCCCAGGTCACCGGGTCATGTCGGGACCCAGCCCGGGTCCCCGGGACGGGTTTTTACCCCAGCCGCAGATCACCGGGTCCTGTCGGGTACCCGGGTCGGGTCCCCTGGACAGGTCGGCACCCCGGCCCCGGGTCACGGGGTCATGTCGGGTCGCTGTCCCGGGTACCAGTGTCAGGTGACCACCCCGGCCCCGTGAGACGGAGTCATACCGGGTCCCCGGCCCGGGTCCCCGGGTTGCATCGGGACAAAAGCACCGGATCACTGGATCACGTGGGGGCCCGGGCCCGGGTCCCCGGGTTGCATCGGGACACCAGCGAAGGACCACCGGGTCCTGTCGGGTCCCCGGCCCGGGTCCCCTGGACAGGTCGTTAACCCGGCCCCAGGTCACCGGGTCGTGTCGGGTAACCGGCCTGGTTCCCACGTTCCGGTGACCACCCCGGCACCAGGACCCCGGGTCCCGTGGGGACCCCGGCCCCAGGTGACCGGGTCACGCGGGGTCACCGGCCCCTGGTGACCTGGTCACGTGGGGTCACCGGCCCCAGGTGACCGGGTCACGTGGGGTCACCGGCCCCAGGTGACCGGGTCACGTGGGGACACCGGCCTCAGGTCAGCGGGTCACGTGGGGACCCCGGACCCAGGTCAGCGGGTCACGTGGGGACACCGGCCCCAGGTCAGCGGGTCATACCGAGTCCCCGGACCCAGGTCACCGGGTCAGTTCGGGACCCCGGACCCAGGTCGGGTCATGTCACGTCCCATGCCCTGGTCCCCGGGTTGGATTTTTACCCAGGCCCCGGGTCACAGGGTCATGTCGGGTCAACGGCCTGGGTACAAGGGTCTGGTGACCACCCCGACCCCAGGTCCCCGGGTCATGACGGGACACCGGACCAGGTCCCCGAGTCCGGTCGACACCACAGCCCCAGGTCACCGGGTCATGTCGGGACCCAGCCCGGGTCCCCGGGACGGGTTTTTACCCCAGCCGCAGATCACCGGGTCCTGTCGGGTACCCGGGTCGGGTCCCCTGGACAGGTCGGCACCCCGGCCCCGGGTCACGGGGTCATGTCGGGTCGCTGTCCCGGGTACCAGTGTCAGGTGACCACCCCGGCCCCGGGAGACGGAGTCATACCGGGTCCCCGGCCCGGGTCCCCGGGTTGCATCGGGACAAAAGCACCGGATCACTGGATCACGTGGGGGCCCGGGCCCGGGTCCCCGGGTTGCATCGGGACACCAGCGAAGGACCACCGGGTCCTGTCGGGTCCCCGGCTGGGTCCCCTGGACAGGTCGTTAACCCGGCCCCAGGTCACCGGGTCATGTCGCGCACCCGGCCTGGTTCCCACGTTCCGGTGACCACCCCGGCACCAGGACCCCGGGTCCCGTGGGGACCCCGGCCCCAGGTGACCGGGTCACGCGGGGTCACCGGCCCCAGGTCAGCGGGTCACGTAGGGTCACCGGCCCCAGGTCAGCGGGTCACGTGGGGACCCCGGCCCCAGGTCAGCGGGTCACGTGGGGACACCGGCCCCAGGTGACCGGGTCACGTGGGGTCACCGGCCCCAGCTCAGCGGGTCACGTGGGGACACCGGCCCCAGGTGACCGGGTCACGTGGGGTCACCGGCCCCAGGTGACCCGGTCACGTGGGGTCACCGGCCCCAGGTGACCGGGTCACGTGGGGTCACCGGCCCCAGGTCAGCGGGTCACGTGGGGACACCGGCCCCAGGTGACCGGGTCACGTGGGGTCACCGGCCCCAGGTGATCGGGTCACGTGGGGTCACAGACCCCAGGTCAGCGGGTCACGTGGGGACACCGACCCCAGGTAACCAAGGCATGTCGGGACCCAGCCCGGGTCCCCGGGACGGGTTTTTACCCCAGCCGCAGATCACCGGGTCCTGTCGGGTCCCCGGCCCGGGTCCCCTGGACAGGTCGTTAACCCGGCCCCAGGTCACCGGGTCATGTCGCGCACCCGGCCTGGTTCCCACGTTCCGGTGACCACCCCGGCACCAGGACCCCGGGTCCCGTGGGGACCCCGGCCCCAGGTGACCGGGTCACGCGGGGTCACCGGCCCCAGGTCAGCGGGTCACGTGGGGTCACCGGCCCCAGGTCAGCGGGTCACGTGGGGACACCGGCCCCAGGTCACCGCGTCAGGTCGGGACCCCGAACCCAGGTCCACGAGTCCGTCGACACCACAGCCCCGGGTCACCGGGTCGTGTCGGGTAACCGGCCTGGTTCCCAGGTTCCGAGGACCACCCCGGCACCAGGACCCCGGGTCACGTGGGGACACCGGCCCCAGGTGACCGGGTCACGTGGGGTCACCGGCCCCAGGTGACCGGGTCACGTAGGGTCACCGGCCCCAGGTGACCGGGTCACGTGGGGACACCGGCCCCAGGTCAGCGGGTCACGTGGGGTCACCAGCCCCAGGTGACCGGGTCACGTGGGGTCACCGGACCCAGGTCAGCGGGTCACGTGGGGACACCGGCCCCAGGTAACCGGGTCATACCGAGTCCCCGGACCCAGGTCACCGGGTCAGTTCGGGACCCCGGACCCAGGTCGGGTCATGTCACGTCCCATGCCCGGGTCCCCGGGTTGGATTTTTACCCAGGCCCCGGGTCACAGGGTCATGTCGGGTCAACGGCCTGGGTACAAGGGTCTGGTGACCACCCCGACCCCAGGTCCCCGGGTCATGACGGGACACCGGACCAGGTCCCCGAGTCCGGTCGACACCACAGCCCCAGGTCACGGGGTCATGTCGGGACCCAGCCCGGGTCCCCGGGACGGGTTTTTACCCCAGCCGCAGATCACCGGGTCCTGTCGGGTACCCGGGTCGGGTCCCCTGGACAGGTCGGCACCCCGGCCCCGGGTCACGGGGTCATGTCGGGTCGCTGTCCCGGGTACCAGTGTCAGGTGACCACCCCGGCCCCGGGAGACGGAGTCATACCGGGTCCCCGGCCCGGGTCCCCGGGTTGCATCGGGACAAAAGCACCGGATCACTGGATCACGTGGGGGCCCGGGCCCGGGTCCCCGGGTTGCATCGGGACACCAGCGAAGGACCACCGGGTCCTGTCGGGTCCCCGGCCCGGGTCCCCTGGACAGGTCGTTAACCCGGCCCCAGGTCACCGGGTCATGTCGCGCACCCGGCCTGGTTCCCACGTTCCGGTGACCACCCCGGCACCAGGACCCCGGGTCCCGTGGGGACCCCGGCCCCAGGTGACCGGGTCACGCGGGGTCACCGGCCCCAGGTCAGCGGGTCACGTGGGGTCACCGGCCCCAGGTCAGCGGGTCACGTGGGGTCACCGGCCCCAGGTCAGCGGGTCACGTGGGGACACCGGCCCCAGGTCAGCGGGTCACGTGGGGACACCGGCCCCAGGTCACCGCGTCAGGTCGGGACCCCGAACCCAGGTCCACGAGTCCGTCGACACCACAGCCCCGGGTCACCGGGTCCTGTCGGGTAACCGGCCTGGTTCCCAGGTTCCGATGACCACCCCGGCACCAGGACTCTGGGTCACGTGGGGACACCGGCCCCAGGTCACCGGGTCACGTGGGGTCACCGGACCCAGGTCAGCGGGTCACGTGGGGACACCGGCCCCAGGTGACCGGGTCACGTGGGGTCACCGGCCCCAGGTGACCGGGTCACGTGGGGTCACCGGCCCCAGGTCAGCGGGTCACGTGGGGTCACCGGCCCCAGGTGACCGGGTCACGTGGGGACACCGGCCCCAGGTGACCGGGTCACGTGGGGTCACCGGCCCCAGGTCAGCGGGTCACGTGGGGACACCGGCCCCAGGTCACCGCGTCAGGTCGGGACCCCGAACCCAGGTCCACGAGTCCGTCGACACCACAGCCCCGGGTCACCGGGTCGTGTCGGGTAACCGGCCTGGTTCCCAGGTTCCGATGACCACCCCGGCACCAGGATCCCGGGTCACGTTGGGACACCGGCCCCAGGTGACCGGGTCACGTGGGGTCACCGGCCCCAGGTCAGCAGGTCACGTGGGACCCCGGCCCCAGGTCACCGGGTCACGTGGGGTCACCGGCCCCAGGTCAGAGGGTCACGTGGGGACCCCGGACCCAGGTCACCGGGTCATGTCGGGACCCAGCCTGGGTCCCCGGGACGGGTTTTTACCCCAGCCGCAGATCACCGGGTCCTGTCGGGTACCCGGGTCGGGTCCCCTGGACAGGTCGGCACCCCGGCCCCGGGTCACGGGGTCATGTCGGGTCGCTGTCCCGGGTACCAGTGTCAGGTGACCACCCCGGCCCCGGGAGACGGAGTCATACCGGGTCCCCGGCCCGGGTCCCCGGGTTGCATCGGGACACCAGCGAAGGACCACCGGGTCCTTTCGGGTCCCCAGCCCGGGTCCCCTGGACAGGTCGTTAACCCGGCCCCAGGTCACCGGGTCATGTCGCGCACCCGGCCTGGTTCCCACGTTCCGGTGACCACCCCGGCACCAGGACTCTGGGTCACGTGGGGACACCGGCCCCAGGTCACCGGGTCACGTGGGGTCACCGGCCCCAGGTGACCGGGTCACGTGGGGTCACCGGCACCAGGTGACCGGGTCACGTGAGGTCACCGGCCCCAGGTGACCGGGTCACGTGGGGTCACCGGCCCCAGGTGACCGGGTCACGTGGGGTCACCGGCCCCAGGTGACCGGGTCACGTGGGGTCACCGGCCCCAGGTGACCGGGTCACGTGGGGTCACCGGCCCCAGGTCAGCGGGTCACGTGGGGACACCGGCCCCTGGTGACCGGGTCACGTGGGGTCACCGGCCCCAGGTGACCGGGTCACGTGGGGACACCGGCCCCTGGTGACCGGGTCACGTGGGGTCACCGGCCCCAGGTGACCGGGTCACGTGGGGACACCGGCCCCAGGTCAGCGGGTCACGTGGGGTCACCGGCCCCAGGTCAGCGGGTCACGTGGGGACACCGGCCCCAGGTAACCAAGGCATGTCGGGTCCCCGGCCCGGGTCCCCTGGACAGGTCGATAACCCGGCCCCAGGTCACCCGGTCATCTCGCGCACCCGGCCTGGTTCCCAGGTTCCGATGACCACCCCGGCACCAGGACCCCGGGTCACGTGGGGACACCGGCCCCAGGTGACCGGGTCACGTGGGGTCACCGGCCCCAGGTCAGCGGGTCACGTGGGGACCCCGGCCCCAGGTGACCGGGTCACGTGGGGACCCCGGACCCAGGTAACCGGGTCATACCGAGTCCCCGGACCCAGGTCACCGGGTCAGTTCGGGACCCCGGACCCAGGTCGGGTCATGTCACGTCCCATGCCCGGGTCCCCGGGTTGGATTTTTACCCAGGCCCCGGGTCACAGGGTCATGTCGGGTCAACGGCCTGGGTACAAGGGTCTGGTGACCACCCCGACCCCAGGTCCCCGGGTCATGACGGGACACCGGACCAGGTCCCCGAGTCCGGTCGACACCACAGCCCCAGGTCACCGGGTCATGTCGGGACCCAGCCCGGGTCCCCGGGACGGGTTTTTACCCCAGCCGCAGATCACCGGGTCCTGTCGGGTACCCGGGTCGGGTCCCCTGGACAGGTCGGCACCCCGGCCCCGGGTCACGGGGTCATGTCGGGTCGCTGTCCCGGGTACCAGTGTCAGGTGACCACCCCGGCCCCGGGAGACGGAGTCATACCGGGTCCCCGGCCCGGGTCCCCGGGTTGCATCGGGACAAAAGCACCGGATCACTGGATCACGTGGGGGCCCGGGCCCGGGTCCCCGGGTTGCATCGGGACACCAGCGAAGGACCACCGGGTCCTGTCGGGTCCCCGGCTGGGTCCCCTGGACAGGTCGTTAACCCGGCCCCAGGTCACCGGGTCATGTCGCGCACCCGGCCTGGTTCCCACGTTCCGGTGACCACCCCGGCACCAGGACCCCGGGTCCCGTGGGGACCCCGGCCCCAGGTGACCGGGTCACGCGGGGTCACCGGCCCCAGGTCAGCGGGTCACGTAGGGTCACCGGCCCCAGGTCAGCGGGTCACGTGGGGACCCCGGCCCCAGGTCAGCGGGTCACGTGGGGACACCGGCCCCAGGTGACCGGGTCACGTGGGGTCACCGGCCCCAGCTCAGCGGGTCACGTGGGGACACCGGCCCCAGGTGACCGGGTCACGTGGGGTCACCGGCCCCAGGTGACCCGGTCACGTGGGGTCACCGGCCCCAGGTGACCGGGTCACGTGGGGTCACCGGCCCCAGGTGACCGGGTCACGTGGGGTCACCGGCCCCAGGTCAGCGGGTCACGTGGGGACACCGGCCCCAGGTGACCGGGTCACGTGGGGTCACCGGCCCCAGGTGATCGGGTCACGTGGGGTCACAGACCCCAGGTCAGCGGGTCACGTGGGGACACCGACCCCAGGTAACCAAGGCATGTCGGGACCCAGCCCGGGTCCCCGGGACGGGTTTTTACCCCAGCCGCAGATCACCGGGTCCTGTCGGGTCCCCGGCCCGGGTCCCCTGGACAGGTCGTTAACCCGGCCCCAGGTCACCGGGTCATGTCGCGCACCCGGCCTGGTTCCCACGTTCCGGTGACCACCCCGGCACCAGGACCCCGGGTCCCGTGGGGACCCCGGCCCCAGGTGACCGGGTCACGCGGGGTCACCGGCCCCAGGTCAGCGGGTCACGTGGGGTCACCGGCCCCAGGTCAGCGGGTCACGTGGGGACACCGGCCCCAGGTCACCGCGTCAGGTCGGGACCCCGAACCCAGGTCCACGAGTCCGTCGACACCACAGCCCCGGGTCACCGGGTCGTGTCGGGTAACCGGCCTGGTTCCCAGGTTCCGAGGACCACCCCGGCACCAGGACCCCGGGTCACGTGGGGACACCGGCCCCAGGTGACCGGGTCACGTGGGGTCACCGGCCCCAGGTGACCGGGTCACGTAGGGTCACCGGCCCCAGGTGACCGGGTCACGTGGGGACACCGGCCCCAGGTCAGCGGGTCACGTGGGGTCACCAGCCCCAGGTGACCGGGTCACGTGGGGTCACCGGACCCAGGTCAGCGGGTCACGTGGGGACACCGGCCCCAGGTAACCGGGTCATACCGAGTCCCCGGACCCAGGTCACCGGGTCAGTTCGGGACCCCGGACCCAGGTCGGGTCATGTCACGTCCCATGCCCGGGTCCCCGGGTTGGATTTTTACCCAGGCCCCGGGTCACAGGGTCATGTCGGGTCAACGGCCTGGGTACAAGGGTCTGGTGACCACCCCGACCCCAGGTCCCCGGGTCATGACGGGACACCGGACCAGGTCCCCGAGTCCGGTCGACACCACAGCCCCAGGTCACGGGGTCATGTCGGGACCCAGCCCGGGTCCCCGGGACGGGTTTTTACCCCAGCCGCAGATCACCGGGTCCTGTCGGGTACCCGGGTCGGGTCCCCTGGACAGGTCGGCACCCCGGCCCCGGGTCACGGGGTCATGTCGGGTCGCTGTCCCGGGTACCAGTGTCAGGTGACCACCCCGGCCCCGGGAGACGGAGTCATACCGGGTCCCCGGCCCGGGTCCCCGGGTTGCATCGGGACAAAAGCACCGGATCACTGGATCACGTGGGGGCCCGGGCCCGGGTCCCCGGGTTGCATCGGGACACCAGCGAAGGACCACCGGGTCCTGTCGGGTCCCCGGCCCGGGTCCCCTGGACAGGTCGTTAACCCGGCCCCAGGTCACCGGGTCATGTCGCGCACCCGGCCTGGTTCCCACGTTCCGGTGACCACCCCGGCACCAGGACCCCGGGTCCCGTGGGGACCCCGGCCCCAGGTGACCGGGTCACGCGGGGTCACCGGCCCCAGGTCAGCGGGTCACGTGGGGTCACCGGCCCCAGGTCAGCGGGTCACGTGGGGACACCGGCCCCAGGTCAGCGGGTCACGTGGGGACACCGGCCCCAGGTCACCGCGTCAGGTCGGGACCCCGAACCCAGGTCCACGAGTCCGTCGACACCACAGCCCCGGGTCACCGGGTCCTGTCGGGTAACCGGCCTGGTTCCCAGGTTCCGATGACCACCCCGGCACCAGGACTCTGGGTCACGTGGGGACACCGGCCCCAGGTCACCGGGTCACGTGGGGTCACCGGACCCAGGTCAGCGGGTCACGTGGGGACACCGGCCCCAGGTGACCGGGTCACGTGGGGTCACCGGCCCCAGGTGACCGGGTCACGTGGGGTCACCGGCCCCAGGTGACCGGGTCACGTGGGGACACCGGCCCCAGGTGACCGGGTCACGTGGGGTCACCGGCCCCAGGTGACCGGGTCACGTGGGGTCACCGGCCCCAGGTCAGCGGGTCACGTGGGGTCACCGGCCCCAGGTGACCGGGTCACGTGGGGACACCGGCCCCAGGTGACCGGGTCACGTGGGGTCACCGGCCCCAGGTCAGCGGGTCACGTGGGGACACCGGCCCCAGGTCACCGCGTCAGGTCGGGACCCCGAACCCAGGTCCACGAGTCCGTCGACACCACAGCCCCGGGTCACCGGGTCGTGTCGGGTAACCGGCCTGGTTCCCAGGTTCCGATGACCACCCCGGCACCAGGATCCCGGGTCACGTTGGGACACCGGCCCCAGGTGACCGGGTCACGTGGGGTCACCGGCCCCAGGTCAGCAGGTCACGTGGGACCCCGGCCCCAGGTCACCGGGTCACGTGGGGTCACCGGCCCCAGGTCAGAGGGTCACGTGGGGACCCCGGACCCAGGTCACCGGGTCATGTCGGGACCCAGCCTGGGTCCCCGGGACGGGTTTTTACCCCAGCCGCAGATCACCGGGTCCTGTCGGGTACCCGGGTCGGGTCCCCTGGACAGGTCGGCACCCCGGCCCCGGGTCACGGGGTCATGTCGGGTCGCTGTCCCGGGTACCAGTGTCAGGTGACCACCCCGGCCCCGGGAGACGGAGTCATACCGGGTCCCCGGCCCGGGTCCCCGGGTTGCATCGGGACACCAGCGAAGGACCACCGGGTCCTTTCGGGTCCCCAGCCCGGGTCCCCTGGACAGGTCGTTAACCCGGCCCCAGGTCACCGGGTCATGTCGCGCACCCGGCCTGGTTCCCACGTTCCGGTGACCACCCCGGCACCAGGACTCTGGGTCACGTGGGGACACCGGCCCCAGGTCACCGGGTCACGTGGGGTCACCGGCCCCAGGTGACCGGGTCACGTGGGGTCACCGGCACCAGGTGACCGGGTCACGTGAGGTCACCGGCCCCAGGTGACCGGGTCACGTGGGGTCACCGGCCCCAGGTGACCGGGTCACGTGGGGTCACCGGCCCCAGGTGACCGGGTCACGTGGGGTCACCGGCCCCAGGTGACCGGGTCACGTGGGGTCACCGGCCCCAGGTCAGCGGGTCACGTGGGGACACCGGCCCCTGGTGACCGGGTCACGTGGGGTCACCGGCCCCAGGTGACCGGGTCACGTGGGGACACCGGCCCCTGGTGACCGGGTCACGTGGGGTCACCGGCCCCAGGTGACCGGGTCACGTGGGGACACCGGCCCCAGGTCAGCGGGTCACGTGGGGTCACCGGCCCCAGGTCAGCGGGTCACGTGGGGACACCGGCCCCAGGTAACCAAGGCATGTCGGGTCCCCGGCCCGGGTCCCCTGGACAGGTCGATAACCCGGCCCCAGGTCACCCGGTCATCTCGCGCACCCGGCCTGGTTCCCAGGTTCCGATGACCACCCCGGCACCAGGACCCCGGGTCACGTGGGGACACCGGCCCCAGGTGACCGGGTCACGTGGGGTCACCGGCCCCAGGTCAGCGGGTCACGTGGGGACCCCGGCCCCAGGTGACCGGGTCACGTGGGGACCCCGGACCCAGGTAACCGGGTCATACCGAGTCCCCGGACCCAGGTCACCGGGTCAGTTCGGGACCCCGGACCCAGGTCGGGTCATGTCACGTCCCATGCCCGGGTCCCCGGGTTGGATTTTTACCCAGGCCCCGGGTCACAGGGTCATGTCGGGTCAACGGCCTGGGTACAAGGGTCTGGTGACCACCCCGACCCCAGGTCCCCGGGTCATGACGGGACACCGGACCAGGTCCCCGAGTCCGGTCGACACCACAGCCCCAGGTCACCGGGTCATGTCGGGACCCAGCCCGGGTCCCCGGGACGGGTTTTTACCCCAGCCGCAGATCACCGGGTCCTGTCGGGTACCCGGGTCGGGTCCCCTGGACAGGTCGGCACCCCGGCCCCGGGTCACGGGGTCATGTCGGGTCGCTGTCCCGGGTACCAGTGTCAGGTGACCACCCCGGCCCCGGGAGACGGAGTCATACCGGGTCCCCGGCCCAGGTCCCCTGGACAGGTCGTTAACCCGGCCCCAGGTCACCGGGTCGTGTCGGGTAACCGGCCTGGTTCCCAGGTTCCGGTGACCACCCCGGCACCAGGACCCCGGGTCCCGTGGGGACCCCGGCCCCAGGTGACCGGGTCACGCGGGGTCACCGGCCCCAGGTCAGCGGGTCACGTGGGGTCACCGGCCCCAGGTCAGCGGGTCACGTGGGGACACCGGCCCCAGGTCACCGCGTCAGGTCGGGACCCCGAACCCAGGTCCACGAGTCCGTCGACACCACAGCAACGGGTCACCGGGTCGTGTCGGGTAACCGGCCTGGTTCCCAGGTTCCGATGACCACCCCGGCACCAGGACCCCGGGTCAAGTGGGGACACCGGCCCCAGGTGACCGGGTCACGTGGGGTCACCGGCCCCAGGTGACCCGGTCACGTGGGGTCACCGGCCCCAGGTGACCGGGTCACGTGGGGACACCGGCCCCAGGTCACCGGGTCACGTGGGGTCACCGGCACCAGGTGACCTGGTCACGTGGGGTCACCGGCCCCAGGTGACCTGGTCACGTGGGGTCACCGGCCCCAGGTGACCGGGTCACGTGGGGTCACCGGCCCCAGGTGACCGGGTCACGTGGGGTCACCGACCCCAGGTGACCGGGTCACGTGGGGACACCGGCCCCAGGTGACCGGGTCACGTGGGGACACCGGCCCCAGGTGACCGGGTCACGTGGGGTCACCGGCCCCAGGTGACCTGGTCACGTGGGGTCACCGGCCCCAGGTGACCGGGTCACGTGGGGTCACAGGCCCCAGGTGACCGGGTCTCGTGGGGTCACCGGCCCCAGGTGACCGGGTCACGTGGGGACACCGGCCCCAGGTGATCGGGTCACGTAGGGTCACCGGCCCCAGGTGACCGGGTCACGTGGGGTCACCGGCCCCAGGTGACCTGGTCACGTGGGGTCACCGGCCCCAGGTGACCGGGTCACGTGGGGTCACCGGCCCCAGGTGACCGGGTCA
Source organism: Somateria mollissima (assembly GCA_951411735.1). Classification (NCBI taxonomy): domain Eukaryota; kingdom Metazoa; phylum Chordata; class Aves; order Anseriformes; family Anatidae; genus Somateria; species Somateria mollissima. The sequence goes on along the minus strand of CATOCB010000293.1, from coordinate 283,919 downwards.
CGTGGGGACACCGGCCCCAGGTGACCGGGTCACGTGGGGTCACCGGCCCCAGGTCAGCGGGTCACGTGGGGTCACCGGACCCAGGTCAGCGGGTCACGTGGGGACACCGGCCCCAGGTAACCGGGTCATACCGAGTCCCCGGACCCAGGTCACCGGGTCAGTTCGGGACCCCGGACCCAGGTCGGGTCATGTCACGTCCCATGCCCGGGTCCCCGGGTTGGATTTTTACCCAGGCCCCGGGTCACAGGGTCATGTCGGGTCAACGGCCTGGGTACAAGGGTCTGGTGACCACCCCGACCCCAGGTCCCCGGGTCATGACGGGACACCGGACCAGGTCCCCGAGTCCGGTCGACACCACAGCCCCAGGTCACCGGGTCATGTCGGGACCCAGCCCGGGTCCCCGGGACGGGTTTTTACCCCAGCCGCAGATCACCGGGTCCTGTCGGGTACCCGGGTCGGGTCCCCTGGACAGGTCGGCACCCCGGCCCCGGGTCACGGGGTCATGTCGGGTCGCTGTCCCGGGTACCAGTGTCAGGTGACCACCCCGGCCCCGGGAGACGGAGTCATACCGGGTCCCCGGCCCGGGTCCCCGGGTTGCATCGGGACAAAAGCACCGGATCACTGGATCACGTGGGGGCCCGGGCCCGGGTCCCCGGGTTGCATCGGGACACCAGCGAAGGACCACCGGGTCCTGTCGGGTCCCCGGCCCGGGTCCCCTGGACAGGTCGTTAACCCGGCCCCAGGTCACCGGGTCATGTCGCGCACCCGGCCTGGTTCCCACGTTCCGGTGACCACCCCGGCACCAGGACCCCGGGTCCCGTGGGGACCCCGGCCCCAGGTGACCGGGTCACGTGGGGTCACCGGCCCCAGGTCAGCGGGTCACGTAGGGTCACCGGCCCCAGGTCAGCGGGTCACGTGGGGACCCCGGCACCAGGTCAGCGGTCACGTGGGGACACCGGCCCCAGGTCACCGCGTCAGGTTGGGACCCCGAACCCAGGTCCACGAGTCCGTCGACACCACAGCCCCGGGTCTCCGGGTCGTGTCGGGTAACCGGCCTGGTTCCCAGGTTCCGATGACCACCCCGGCACCAGGACCCCGGGTCACGTGGGGTCACCGGCCCCAGGTCAGCGGGTCACGTGGGGACCCCGGCCCCAGGTGACCGGGTCACGTGGGGTCACCGGCCCCAGGTCAGAGGGTCACGTGGGGACCCCGGACCCAGGTCACCGGGTCATGTCGGGACCCAGCCTGGGTCCCCGGGACGGGTTTTTACCCCAGCCGCAGATCACCGGGTCCTGTCGGGTACCCGGGTCGGGTCCCCTGGACAGGTCGGCACCCCGGCCCCGGGTCACGGGGTCATGTCGGGTCGCTGTCCCGGGTACCAGTGTCAGGTGACCACCCCGGCCCCGGGAGACGGAGTCATACCGGGTCCCCGGCCCAGGTCCCCGGGTTGCATCGGGACAAAAGCACCGGATCACTGGATCACGTGGGGGCCCGGGCCCGGGTCCCCGGGTTGCATCGGGACACCAGCGAAGGACCACCGGGTCCTGTCGGGTCCCAGGCCCGGGTCCCCTGGACAGGTCGTTAACCCGGCCCCAGGTCACCGGGTCGTGTCGGGTAACCGGCCTGGTTCCCAGGTTCCGGTGACCACCCCGGCACCAGGACCCCGGGTCCCGTGGGGACCCCAGCCCCAGGTCAGCGGGTCACGTGGGGACACCGGCCCCAGGTCAGCGGGTCACGTGGGGACACCGGCCCCAGGTCACCGCGTCAGGTCGGGACCCCGAACCCAGGTCCACGAGTCCGTCGACACCACAGCCCCGGGTCACCGGGTCGTGTCGGGTAACCGGCCTGGTTCCAAGGTTCCGATGACCACCCCGGCACCAGGACCCCGGGTCACGTGGGGACACCGGCCCCAGGTGACCGGGTCACGTGGGGACACCGGCCCCAGGTCACCGGGTCACGTGGGGTCACCGGCCCCAGGTGACCGGGTCACGTGGGGTCACCGGCACCAGGTGACCGGGTCACGTGGGGTCACCGGCCCCAGGTGACCTGGTCACGTGGGGTCACCGGCACCAGGTGACCGGGTCACGTGGGGTCACCGGCACCAGGTGACCGGGTCACGTGGGGTCACCGGCCCCAGGTGACCGGGTCACGTGGGGACACCGGCCCCAGGTGACCGGGTCACGTGGGGTCACCGGCCCCAGGTGACCGGGTCACGTGGGGACACCGGCCCCAGGTGACCGGGTCACGTGGGGTCACCGGCCCCAGGTGACCTGGTCACGTGGAGACCCCGGACCCAGGTCAGCGGGTCACGTGGGGACACCGGCCCCAGGTAACCGGGTCATACCGAGTCCCCGGACCCAGGTCACCGGGTCAGTTCGGGACCCCGGACCCAGGTCGGGTCATGTCACGTCCCATGCCCGGGTCCCCGGGTTGGATTTTTACCCAGGCCCCGGGTCACAGGGTCATGTCGGGTCAACGGCCTGGGTACAAGGGTCTGGTGACCACCCCGACCCCAGGTCTCCGGGTCATGACGGGACACCGGACCAGGTCCCCGAGTCCGGTCGACACCACAGCCCCAGGTCACCGGGTCATGTCGGGACCCAGCCCGGGTCCCCGGGACGGGTTTTTACCCCAGCCGCAGATCACCGGGTCCTGTCGGGTACCCGGGTCGGGTCCCCTGGACAGGTCGGCACCCCGGCCCCGGGTCACGGGGTCATGTCGGGTCGCTGTCCCGGGTACCAGTGTCAGGTGACCACCCCGGCCCCGTGAGACGGAGTCATACCGGGTCCCCGGCCCGGGTCCCCGGGTTGCATCGGGACAAAAGCACCGGATCACTGGATCACGTGGGGGCCCGGGCCCGGGTCCCCGGGTTGCATCGGGACACCAGCGAAGGACCACCGGGTCCTGTCGGGTCCCCGGCCCGGGTCCCCTGGACAGGTCGTTAACCCGGCCCCAGGTCACCGGGTCGTGTCGGGTAACCGGCCTGGTTCCCACGTTCCGGTGACCACCCCGGCACCAGGACCCCGGGTCCCGTGGGGACCCCGGCCCCAGGTGACCGGGTCACGCGGGGTCACCGGCCCCTGGTGACCTGGTCACGTGGGGTCACCGGCCCCAGGTGACCGGGTCACGTGGGGTCACCGGCCCCAGGTGACCGGGTCACGTGGGGACACCGGCCTCAGGTCAGCGGGTCACGTGGGGACCCCGGACCCAGGTCAGCGGGTCACGTGGGGACACCGGCCCCAGGTCAGCGGGTCATACCGAGTCCCCGGACCCAGGTCACCGGGTCAGTTCGGGACCCCGGACCCAGGTCGGGTCATGTCACGTCCCATGCCCTGGTCCCCGGGTTGGATTTTTACCCAGGCCCCGGGTCACAGGGTCATGTCGGGTCAACGGCCTGGGTACAAGGGTCTGGTGACCACCCCGACCCCAGGTCCCCGGGTCATGACGGGACACCGGACCAGGTCCCCGAGTCCGGTCGACACCACAGCCCCAGGTCACCGGGTCATGTCGGGACCCAGCCCGGGTCCCCGGGACGGGTTTTTACCCCAGCCGCAGATCACCGGGTCCTGTCGGGTACCCGGGTCGGGTCCCCTGGACAGGTCGGCACCCCGGCCCCGGGTCACGGGGTCATGTCGGGTCGCTGTCCCGGGTACCAGTGTCAGGTGACCACCCCGGCCCCGGGAGACGGAGTCATACCGGGTCCCCGGCCCGGGTCCCCGGGTTGCATCGGGACAAAAGCACCGGATCACTGGATCACGTGGGGGCCCGGGCCCGGGTCCCCGGGTTGCATCGGGACACCAGCGAAGGACCACCGGGTCCTGTCGGGTCCCCGGCCCGGGTCCCCTGGACAGGTCGTTAACCCGGCCCCAGGTCACCGGGTCATGTCGCGCACCCGGCCTGGTTCCCACGTTCCGGTGACCACCCCGGCACCAGGACCCCGGGTCCCGTGGGGACCCCGGCCCCAGGTGACCGGGTCACGCGGGGTCACCGGCCCCAGGTCAGCGGGTCACGTAGGGTCACCGGCCCCAGGTCAGCGGGTCACGTGGGGACCCCGGCCCCAGGTCAGCGGGTCACGTGGGGACACCGGCCCCAGGTGACCGGGTCACGTGGGGTCACCGGCCCCAGCTCAGCGGGTCACGTGGGGACACCGGCCCCAGGTGACCGGGTCACGTGGGGTCACCGGCCCCAGGTGACCCGGTCACGTGGGGTCACCGGCCCCAGGTGACCGGGTCACGTGGGGTCACCGGCCCCAGGTGACCGGGTCACGTGGGGTCACCGGCCCCAGGTCAGCGGGTCACGTGGGGACACCGGCCCCAGGTGACCGGGTCACGTGGGGTCACCGGCCCCAGGTGATCGGGTCACGTGGGGTCACAGACCCCAGGTCAGCGGGTCACGTGGGGACACCGACCCCAGGTAACCAAGGCATGTCGGGACCCAGCCCGGGTCCCCGGGACGGGTTTTTACCCCAGCCGCAGATCACCGGGTCCTGTCGGGTCCCCGGCCCGGGTCCCCTGGACAGGTCGTTAACCCGGCCCCAGGTCACCGGGTCATGTCGCGCACCCGGCCTGGTTCCCACGTTCCGGTGACCACCCCGGCACCAGGACCCCGGGTCCCGTGGGGACCCCGGCCCCAGGTGACCGGGTCACGCGGGGTCACCGGCCCCAGGTCAGCGGGTCACGTGGGGTCACCGGCCCCAGGTCAGCGGGTCACGTGGGGACACCGGCCCCAGGTCACCGCGTCAGGTCGGGACCCCGAACCCAGGTCCACGAGTCCGTCGACACCACAGCCCCGGGTCACCGGGTCGTGTCGGGTAACCGGCCTGGTTCCCAGGTTCCGAGGACCACCCCGGCACCAGGACCCCGGGTCACGTGGGGACACCGGCCCCAGGTGACCGGGTCACGTGGGGTCACCGGCCCCAGGTGACCGGGTCACGTAGGGTCACCGGCCCCAGGTGACCGGGTCACGTGGGGACACCGGCCCCAGGTCAGCGGGTCACGTGGGGTCACCAGCCCCAGGTGACCGGGTCACGTGGGGTCACCGGACCCAGGTCAGCGGGTCACGTGGGGACACCGGCCCCAGGTAACCGGGTCATACCGAGTCCCCGGACCCAGGTCACCGGGTCAGTTCGGGACCCCGGACCCAGGTCGGGTCATGTCACGTCCCATGCCCGGGTCCCCGGGTTGGATTTTTACCCAGGCCCCGGGTCACAGGGTCATGTCGGGTCAACGGCCTGGGTACAAGGGTCTGGTGACCACCCCGACCCCAGGTCCCCGGGTCATGACGGGACACCGGACCAGGTCCCCGAGTCCGGTCGACACCACAGCCCCAGGTCACGGGGTCATGTCGGGACCCAGCCCGGGTCCCCGGGACGGGTTTTTACCCCAGCCGCAGATCACCGGGTCCTGTCGGGTACCCGGGTCGGGTCCCCTGGACAGGTCGGCACCCCGGCCCCGGGTCACGGGGTCATGTCGGGTCGCTGTCCCGGGTACCAGTGTCAGGTGACCACCCCGGCCCCGGGAGACGGAGTCATACCGGGTCCCCGGCCCGGGTCCCCGGGTTGCATCGGGACAAAAGCACCGGATCACTGGATCACGTGGGGGCCCGGGCCCGGGTCCCCGGGTTGCATCGGGACACCAGCGAAGGACCACCGGGTCCTGTCGGGTCCCCGGCCCGGGTCCCCTGGACAGGTCGTTAACCCGGCCCCAGGTCACCGGGTCATGTCGCGCACCCGGCCTGGTTCCCACGTTCCGGTGACCACCCCGGCACCAGGACCCCGGGTCCCGTGGGGACCCCGGCCCCAGGTGACCGGGTCACGCGGGGTCACCGGCCCCAGGTCAGCGGGTCACGTGGGGTCACCGGCCCCAGGTCAGCGGGTCACGTGGGGTCACCGGCCCCAGGTCAGCGGGTCACGTGGGGACACCGGCCCCAGGTCAGCGGGTCACGTGGGGACACCGGCCCCAGGTCACCGCGTCAGGTCGGGACCCCGAACCCAGGTCCACGAGTCCGTCGACACCACAGCCCCGGGTCACCGGGTCCTGTCGGGTAACCGGCCTGGTTCCCAGGTTCCGATGACCACCCCGGCACCAGGACTCTGGGTCACGTGGGGACACCGGCCCCAGGTCACCGGGTCACGTGGGGTCACCGGACCCAGGTCAGCGGGTCACGTGGGGACACCGGCCCCAGGTGACCGGGTCACGTGGGGTCACCGGCCCCAGGTGACCGGGTCACGTGGGGTCACCGGCCCCAGGTGACCGGGTCACGTGGGGACACCGGCCCCAGGTGACCGGGTCACGTGGGGTCACCGGCCCCAGGTGACCGGGTCACATGGGGTCACCGGCCCCAGGTCAGCGGGTCACGTGGGGTCACCGGCCCCAGGTGACCGGGTCACGTGGGGACACCGGCCCCAGGTGACCGGGTCACGTGGGGTCACCGGCCCCAGGTCAGCGGGTCACGTGGGGACACCGGCCCCAGGTCACCGCGTCAGGTCGGGACCCCGAACCCAGGTCCACGAGTCCGTCGACACCACAGCCCCGGGTCACCGGGTCGTGTCGGGTAACCGGCCTGGTTCCCAGGTTCCGATGACCACCCCGGCACCAGGATCCCGGGTCACGTTGGGACACCGGCCCCAGGTGACCGGGTCACGTGGGGTCACCGGCCCCAGGTCAGCAGGTCACGTGGGACCCCGGCCCCAGGTCACCGGGTCACGTGGGGTCACCGGCCCCAGGTCAGAGGGTCACGTGGGGACCCCGGACCCAGGTCACCGGGTCATGTCGGGACCCAGCCCGGGTCCCCGGGACGGGTTTTTACCCCAGCCGCAGATCACCGGGTCCTGTCGGGTACCCGGGTCGGGTCCCCTGGACAGGTCGGCACCCCGGCCCCGGGTCACGGGGTCATGTCGGGTCGCTGTCCCGGGTACCAGTGTCAGGTGACCACCCCGGCCCCGGGAGACGGAGTCATACCGGGTCCCCGGCCCGGGTCCCCGGGTTGCATCGGGACACCAGCGAAGGACCACCGGGTCCTTTCGGGTCCCCAGCCCGGGTCCCCTGGACAGGTCGTTAACCCGGCCCCAGGTCACCGGGTCATGTCGCGCACCCGGCCTGGTTCCCACGTTCCGGTGACCACCCCGGCACCAGGACCCCGGGTCACGTGGGGACCCCGGCCCCAGGTCAGCAGGTCACGTGGGGACACCGGCCCCAGGTCACCGCGTCAGGTCGGGACCCCGAACCCAGGTCCACGAGTCCGTCGACACCACAGCCCCGGGTCACCGGGTCGTGTCGGGTAACCGGCCTGGTTCCAAGGTTCCGATGACCACCCCGGGACCAGGACCCCGGGTCACGTGGGGACACCGGCCCCAGGTGACCGGGTCACGTGGGGACACCGGCCCCAGGTCATCGGGTCACGTGGGGTCACCGGCCCCAGGTGACCGGGTCACGTGGGGTCACCAGCACCAGGTGACCGGGTCACGTGGGGTCACCGGCCCCAGGTGACCGGGTCACGTGGGGTCACCGGCCCCAGGTGACCTGGTCACGTGGGGTCACCGGCCCCAGGTTACCGGGTCACGTGGGGTCACCGGCCCCAGGTGACCGGGTCACGTGAGGTCACCGGCCCCAGGTGACCGGGTCACGTGGGGTCACCGGCCCCAGGTGACCGGGTCACGTGGGGTCACCGGCCCCAGGTGACCGGGTCACGTGGGGACACCGGCCCCAGGTGACCGGGTCACGTGGGGACACTGGCCCCAGGTGACCGGGTCACGTGGGGTCACCGGCCCCAGGTGACCGGGTCACGTGGGGTCACCGGCCCCAGGTGACCTGGTCACGTGGGGTCACCGGCCCCAGGTGACCGGGTCACGTGGGGACACCGGCCCCAGGTGACCGGGTCACGTGGGGTCACCGGCCCCAGGTGACTGGGTCACGTGGGGTCACCGGCCCCAGGTGACCGGGTCACGTGGGGACACCGGCCCCAGGTAACCGGGTCATACCGAGTCCCCGGACCCAGGTCACCGGGTCACGTGGGGTCACCGGCCCCAGGTGACCGGGTCACGTGGGGACACCGGCCCCAGGTAACCGGGTCATACCGAGTCCCCGGACCCAGGTCACCGGGTCAGTTCGGGACCCCGGACCCAGGTCGGGTCATGTCACGTCCCATGCCCGGGTCCCCGGGTTGGATTTTTACCCAGGCCCCGGGTCACAGGGTCATGTCGGGTCAACGGCCTGGGTACAAGGGTCTGGTGACCACCCCGACCCCAGGTCCCCGGGTCATGACGGGACACCGGACCAGGTCCCCGAGTCCGGTCGACACCACAGCCCCAGGTCACCGGGTCATGTCGGGACCCAGCCCGGGTCCCCGGGACGGGTTTTTACCCCAGCCGCAGATCACCGGGTCCTGTCGGGTACCCGGGTCGGGTCCCCTGGACAGGTCGGCACCCCGGCCCCGGGTCACGGGGTCATGTCGGGTCGCTGTCCCGGGTACCAGTGTCAGGTGACCACCCCGGCCCCGGGAGACGGAGTCATACCGGGTCCCCGGCCCGGGTCCCCGGGTTGCATCGGGACAAAAGCACCGGATCACTGGATCACGTGGGGGCCCGGGCCCGGGTCCCCGGGTTGCATCGGGACACCAGCGAAGGACCACCGGGTCCTGTCGGGTCCCCGGCCCGGGTCCCCTGGACAGGTCGTTAACCCGGCCCCAGGTCACCGGGTCGTGTCGGGTAACCGGCCTGGTTCCCACGTTCCGGTGACCACCCCGGCACCAGGACCCCGGGTCCCGTGGGGACCCCGGCCCCAGGTGACCGGGTCACGCGGGGTCACCGGCCCCAGGTCAGCGGGTCACGTAGGGTCACCGGGCCCAGGTCAGCGGGTCACGTGGGGACCCCGGCCCCAGGTCAGCGGGTCACGTGGGGACACCGGCCCCAGGTGACCGGGTCACGTGGGGTCACCGGCCCCAGGTCAGCGGGTCACGTGGGGACACCGGCCCCAGGTGACCGGGTCACGTGGGGTCACCGGCCCCAGGTGACCCGGTCACGTGGGGTCACCGGCCCCAGGTGACCGGGTCACGTGGGGTCACCGGCCCCAGGTGACCGGGTCACGTGGGGTCACCGGCCCCAGGTGACCCGGTCACGTGGGGTCACCGGCCCCAGGTGACCGGGTCACGTGGGGTCACCGGCCCCAGGTGACCGGGTCACGTGGGGTCACCGGCCCCAGGTCAGCGGGTCACGTGGGGACACCGGCCCCAGGTGACCGGGTCACGTGGGGTCACCGGCCCCAGGTGACCGGGTCACGTGGGGACACCGGCCCCAGGTGACCGGGTCACGTGGGGTCACCGGCCCCAGGTCAGCGGGTCACGTGGGGACACCGGCCCCAGGTAACCAAGGCATGTCGGGACCCAGCCCGGGTCCCCGGGACGGGTTTTTACCCCAGCCGCAGATCACCGGGTCCTGTCGGGTCCCCGGCCCGGGTCCCCTGGACAGGTCGATAACCCGGCCCCAGGTCACCCGGTCATCTCGCGCACCCGGCCTGGTTCCCAGGTTCCGATGACCACCCTGGCACCAGGACCCCGGGTCACGTGGGCACACCGGCCCCAGGTGACCGGGTCACGTCGGGACACCGGCCCCAGGTCAGCGGGTCACGTGGGGACCCCGGCCCCAGGTGACCGGGTCACGTGGGGACCCCGGACCCAGGTAACCGGGTCATACTGAGTCCCCGGACCCAGGTCACCGGGTCAGTTCTGGACCCCGGACCCAGGTCGGGTCATGTCACGTCCCATGCCCGGGTCCCCGGGTTGGATTTTTACCCAGGCCCCGGGTCACAGGGTCATGTCGGGTCAACGGCCTGGGTACAAGGGTCTGGTGACCACCCCGACCCCAGGTCCCCGGGTCATGACGGGACACCGGACCAGGTCCCCGAGTCCGGTCGACACCACAGCCCCAGGTCACGGGGTCATGTCGGGACCCAGCCCGGGTCCCCGGGACGGGTTTTTACCCCAGCCGCAGATCACCGGGTCCTGTCGGGTACCCGGGTCGGGTCCCCTGGACAGGTCGGCACCCCGGCCCCGGGTCACGGGGTCATGTCGGGTCGCTGTCCCGGGTACCAGTGTCAGGTGACCACCCCGGCCCCGGGAGACGGAGTCATACCGGGTCCCCGGCCCGGGTCCCCAGGTTGCATCGGGACAAAAGCACCGGATCACTGGATCACGTGGGGGCCCGGGCCCGGGTCCCCGGGTTGCATCGGGACACCAGCGAAGGACCACCGGGTCCTGTCGGGTCCCCGGCCCGGGTCCCCTGGACAGGTCGTTAACCCGGCCCCAGGTCACCGGGTCATGTCGCGCACCCGGCCTGGTTCCCACGTTCCGGTGACCACCCCGGCACCAGGACCCCGGGTCCCGTGGGGACCCCGGCCCCAGGTGACCGGGTCACGCGGGGTCACCGGCCCCAGGTCAGCGGGTCACGTGGGGTCACCGGCCCCAGGTCAGCGGGTCACGTGGGGACCCCGGCCCCAGGTGACCGGGTCACGTGGGGACACCGGCCCCAGGTCACCGCGTCAGGTCGGGACCCCGAACCCAGGTCCACGAGTCCGTCGACACCACAGCCCCGGGTCACCGGGTCGTGTCGGGTAACCGGCCTGGTTCCCAGGTTCCGATGACCACCCCGGCACCAGGATCCCGGGTCACGTTGGGACACCGGCCCCAGGTGACCGGGTCACGTGGGGTCACCGGCCCCAGGTCAGCAGGTCACGTGGGGTCACCGGCCCCAGGTGACCGGGTCACGTGGGGTCACCGGCCCCAGGTCAGCGGGTCACGTGGGGTCACCGGCCCCAGGTGACCGGGTCACGTGGGGACACCGGCCCCAGGTGACCGGGTCACGTGGGGTCACCGGCCCCAGGTCAGCGGGTCACGTGGGGACACCGGCCCCAGGTCACCGCGTCAGGTCGGGACCCCGAACCCAGGTCCACGAGTCCGTCGACACCACAGCCCCGGGTCACCGGGTCGTGTCGGGTAACCGGCCTGGTTCCCAGGTTCCGATGACCACCCCGGCACCAGGATCCCGGGTCACGTTGGGACACCGGCCCCAGGTGACCGGGTCACGTGGGGTCACCGGCCCCAGGTCAGCAGGTCACGTGGGACCCCGGCCCCAGGTCACCGGGTCACGTGGGGTCACCGGCCCCAGGTCAGAGGGTCACGTGGGGACCCCGGACCCAGGTCACCGGGTCATGTCGGGACCCAGCCTGGGTCCCCGGGACGGGTTTTTACCCCAGCCGCAGATCACCGGGTCCTGTCGGGTACCCGGGTCGGGTCCCCTGGACAGGTCGGCACCCCGGCCCCGGGTCACGGGGTCATGTCGGGTCGCTGTCCCGGGTACCAGTGTCAGGTGACCACCCCGGCCCCGGGAGACGGAGTCATACCGGGTCCCCGGCCCGGGTCCCCGGGTTGCATCGGGACACCAGCGAAGGACCACCGGGTCCTTTCGGGTCCCCAGCCCGGGTCCCCTGGACAGGTCGTTAACCCGGCCCCAGGTCACCGGGTCATGTCGCGCACCCGGCCTGGTTCCCACGTTCCGGTGACCACCCCGGCACCAGGACCCCGGGTCACGTGGGGACCCCGGCCCCAGGTCAGCAGGTCACGTGGGGACACCGGCCCCAGGTCACCGCGTCAGGTCGGGACCCCGAACCCAGGTCCACGAGTCCGTCGACACCACAGCCCCGGGTCACCGGGTCGTGTCGGGTAACCGGCCTGGTTCCAAGGTTCCGATGACCACCCCGGGACCAGGACCCCGGGTCACGTGGGGACACCGGCCCCAGGTGACCGGGTCACGTGGGGACACCGGCCCCAGGTCATCGGGTCACGTGGGGTCACCGGCCCCAGGTGACCGGGTCACGTGGGGTCACCGGCACCAGGTGACCGGGTCACGTGGGGTCACCGGCCCCAGGTGACCGGGTCACGTGGGGTCACCGGCCCCAGGTGACCTGGTCACGTGGGGTCACCGGCCCCAGGTTACCGGGTCACGTGGGGTCACCGGCCCCAGGTGACCGGGTCACGTGAGGTCACCGGCCCCAGGTGACCGGGTCACGTGGGGTCACCGGCCCCAGGTGACCGGGTCACGTGGGGTCACCGGCCCCAGGTGACCGGGTCACGTGGGGACACCGGCCCCAGGTGACCGGGTCACGTGGGGACACTGGCCCCAGGTGACCGGGTCACGTGGGGTCACCGGCCCCAGGTGACCGGGTCACGTGGGGTCACCGGCCCCAGGTGACCTGGTCACGTGGGGTCACCGGCCCCAGGTGACCGGGTCACGTGGGGACACCGGCCCCAGGTGACCGGGTCACGTGGGGTCACCGGCCCCAGGTGACTGGGTCACGTGGGGTCACCGGCCCCAGGTGACCGGGTCACGTGGGGACACCGGCCCCAGGTAACCGGGTCATACCGAGTCCCCGGACCCAGGTCACCGGGTCACGTGGGGTCACCGGCCCCAGGTGACCGGGTCACGTGAGGTCACCGGCCCCAGGTGACCAGGTCACGTGGGGTCACCGGCCCCAGGTGACCGGGTCACGTGGGGTCACCGGACCCAGGTCAGCGGGTCACGTGGTGTCACCGGCCCCAGGTGACCGGGTCACGTGAGGTCACCGGCCCCAGGTGACCGGGTCACGTGGGGTCACCGGCCCCAGGTGACCGGGTCACGTGGGGTCACCGGACCCAGGTCAGCGGGTCACGTGGGGACACCGGCCCCAGGTAACCGGGTCATACCGAGTCCCCGGACCCAGGTCACCGGGTCAGTTCGGGACCCCGGACCCAGGTCGGGTCATGTCACGTCCCATGCCCGGGTCCCCGGGTTGGATTTTTACCCAGGCCCCGGGTCACAGGGTCATGTCGGGTCAACGGCCTGGGTACAAGGGTCTGGTGACCACCCCGACCCCAGGTCCCCGGGTCATGACGGGACACCGGACCAGGTCCCCGAGTCCGGTCGACACCACAGCCCCAGGTCACGGGGTCATGTCGGGACCCAGCCCGGGTCCCCGGGACGGGTTTTTACCCCAGCCGCAGATCACCGGGTCCTGTCGGGTACCCGGGTCGGGTCCCCTGGACAGGTCGGCACCCCGGCCCCGGGTCACGGGGTCATGTCGGGTCGCTGTCCCGGGTACCAGTGTCAGGTGACCACCCCGGCCCCGGGAGACGGAGTCATACCGGGTCCCCGGCCCGGGTCCCCGGGTTGCATCGGGACACCAGCGAAGGACCACCGGGTCCTGTCGGGTCCCCGGCCCGGGTCCCCTGGACAGGTCGTTAACCCGGCCCCAGGTCACCGGGTCATGTCGCGCACCCGGCCTGGTTCCCAGGTTCCGGTGACCACCCCGGCACCAGGACCCCGGGTCACGTGGGGACCCCGGCCCCAGGTCAGCAGGTCACGTGGGGACACCGGCCCCAGGTCACCGCGTCAGGTCGGGACCCCGAACCCAGGTCCACGAGTCCGTCGACACCACAGCCCCGGGTCACCGGGTCGTGTCGGGTAACCGGCCTGGTTCCAAGGTTCCGATGACCACCCCGGCACCAGGACCCCGGGTCACGTGGGGACACCGGCCCCAGGTGACCGGGTCACGTGGGGACACCGGCCCCAGGTCATCGGGTCACGTGGGGTCACCGGCCCCAGGTGACCGGGTCACGTGGGGTCACCGGCACCAGGTGACCGGGTCACGTGGGGTCACCGGCCCCAGGTGACCTGGTCACGTGGGGTCACCGGCCCCAGGTTACCGGGTCACGTGGGGTCACCGGCCCCAGGTGACCGGGTCACGTGAGGTCACCGGCCCCAGGTGACCGGGTCACGTGGGGTCACCGGCCCCAGGTGACCGGGTCACGTGGGGACACCGGCCCCAGGTGACCGGGTCACGTGGGGTCACCGGCCCCAGGTGACCGGGTCACGTGGGGTCACCGGCCCCAGGTGACCGGGTCACGTGGGGTCACCGGCCCCAGGTGACCGGGTCACGTGGGGACACCGGCCCCAGGTGACCGGGTCACGTGGGGTCACCGGCCCCAGGTGACTGGGTCACGTGGGGTCACCGGCCCCAGGTGACCGGGTCACGTGGGGACACCGGCCTCAGGTCAGCGGGTCACGTGGGGACACCGGCCCCAGGTGACCGGGTCACGTGGGGTCACCGGCCCCAGGTGACCGGGTCACGTGGGGACACCGGCCCCAGGTGACCGGGTCACGTGGGGTCACCGGCCCCAGGTGACCGGGTCACGTGGGGTCACCGGCCCCAGGTCAGCGGGTCACGTGGGGACACCGGCCCCAGGTGACCGGGTCACGTGGGGTCACCGGCCCCAGGTGACCTGGTCACGTGGGGACACCGGCCCCAGGTGACCGGGTCACGTGGGGTCACCGGCCCCAGGTGACCGGGTCACGTGGGGACACCGGCCCCAGGTGACCGGGTCACGTGGGGTCACCGGCCCCAGGTGACCGGGTCACGTGGGGTCACCGGACCCAGGTCAGCGGGTCACGTGGGGACACCGGCCCCAGGTAACCGGGTCATACCGAGTCCCCGGACCCAGGTCACCGGGTCAGTTCGGGACCCCGGACCCAGGTCGGGTCATGTCACGTCCCATGCCCGGGTCCCCGGGTTGGATTTTTACCCAGGCCCCGGGTCACAGGGTCATGTCGGGTCAACGGCCTGGGTACAAGGGTCTGGTGACCACCCCGACCCCAGGTCCCCGGGTCATGACGGGACACCGGACCAGGTCCCCGAGTCCGGTCGACACCACAGCCCCAGGTCACGGGGTCATGTCGGGACCCAGCCCGGGTCCCCGGGACGGGTTTTTACCCCAGCCGCAGATCACCGGGTCCTGTCGGGTACCCGGGTCGGGTCCCCTGGACAGGTCGGCACCCCGGCCCCGGGTCACGGGGTCATGTCGGGTCGCTGTCCCGGGTACCAGTGTCAGGTGACCACCCCGGCCCCGGGAGACGGAGTCATACCGGGTCCCCGGCCCGGGTCCCCGGGTTGCATCGGGACAAAAGCACCGGATCACTGGATCACGTGGGGGCCCGGGCCCGGGTCCCCGGGTTGCATCGGGACACCAGCGAAGGACCACCGGGTCCTGTCGGGTCCCCGGCCCGGGTCCCCTGGACAGGTCGTTAACCCGGCCCCAGGTCACCGGGTCATGTCGCGCACCCGGCCTGGTTCCCACGTTCCGGTGACCACCCCGGCACCAGGACCCCGGGTCCCGTGGGGACCCCGGCCCCAGGTGACCGGGTCACGCGGGGTCACCGGCCCCAGGTCAGCGGGTCACGTAGGGTCACCGGCCCCAGGTCAGCGGGTCACGTGGGGACCCCGGCCCCAGGTCAGCGGGTCACGTGGGGACACCGGCCCCAGGTGACCGGGTCACGTGGGGTCACCGGCCCCAGGTCAGCGGGTCACGTGGGGACACCGGCCCCAGGTGACCGGGTCACGTGGGGTCACCGGCCCCAGGTGACCCGGTCACGTGGGGTCACCGGCCCCAGGTGACCGGGTCACGTGGGGTCACCGGCCCCAGGTGACCGGGTCACGTGGGGTCACCGGCCCCAGGTGACCCGGTCACGTGGGGTCACCGGCCCCAGGTGACCGGGTCACGTGGGGTCACCGGCCCCAGGTGACCGGGTCACGTGGGGTCACCGGCCCCAGGTCAGCGGGTCACGTGGGGACACCGGCCCCAGGTGACCGGGTCACGTGGGGTCACCGGCCCCAGGTGACCGGGTCACGTGGGGACACCGGCCCCAGGTGACCGGGTCACGTGGGGTCACCGGCCCCAGGTCAGCGGGTCACGTGGGGACACCGGCCCCAGGTAACCAAGGCATGTCGGGACCCAGCCCGGGTCCCCGGGACGGGTTTTTACCCCAGCCGCAGATCACCGGGTCCTGTCGGGTCCCCGGCCCGGGTCCCCTGGACAGGTCGATAACCCGGCCCCAGGTCACCCGGTCATCTCGCGCACCCGGCCTTGTTCCCAGGTTCCGATGACCACCCTGGCACCAGGACCCCGGGTCACGTGGGCACACCGGCCCCAGGTGACCGGGTCACGTCGGGACACCGGCCCCAGGTCAGCGGGTCACGTGGGGACCCCGGCCCCAGGTGACCGGGTCACGTGGGGACCCCGGCCCCAGGTGACCGGGTCACGCGGGGTCACCGGCCCCAGGTCAGCGGGTCACGTGGGGTCACCGGCCCCAGGTCAGCGGGTCACGTGGGGACCCCGGCCCCAGGTGACCGGGTCACGTGGGGACACCGGCCCCAGGTCACCGCGTCAGGTCGGGACCCCGAACCCAGGTCCACGAGTCCGTCGACACCACAGCCCCGGGTCACCGGGTCGTGTCGGGTAACCGGCCTGGTTCCCAGGTTCCGATGACCACCCCGGCACCAGGACTCTGGGTCACGTGGGGACACCGGCCCCAGGTCACCGGGTCACGTGGGGTCACCGGACCCAGGTGACCCGGTCACGTGGGGACACCGGCCCCAGGTGACCGGGTCACGTGGGGTCACCGGCCCCAGGTGACCCGGTCACGTGGGGTCACCGGCCCCAGGTGACCGGGTCACGTGGGGTCACCGGCCCCAGGTGACCGGGTCACGTGGGGTCACCGGCCCCAGGTGACCGGGTCACGTGGGGACACCGGCCCCAGGTGACCGGGTCACGTGGGGTCACCGGCCCCAGGTGACTGTGTCACGTGGGGTCACCGGCCCCAGGTGACTGGGTCACGTGGGGACACCGGCCCCAGGTGACCCGGTCACGTGGGGTCACCGGCCCCAGGTGACCGGGTCACGTGGGGTCACCGGCCCCAGGTGACCGGGTCACGTGGGGTCACCGGCCCCAGGTGACCGGGTCACGTGGGGACACCGGCCCCAGGTGACCGGGTCACGTGGGGACCCCGGACCCAGGTAACCGGGTCATACCGAGTCCCCGGACCCAGGTCACCGGGTCAGTTCTGGACCCCGGACCCAGGTCGGGTCATGTCACGTCCCATGCCCGGGTCCCCGGGTTGGATTTTTACCCAGGCCCCGGGTCACAGGGTCATGTCGGGTCAACGGCCTGGGTACAAGGGTCTGGTGACCACCCCGACCCCAGGTCCCCGGGTCATGACGGGACACCGGACCAGGTCCCCGAGTCCGGTCGACACCACAGCCCCAGGTCACGGGGTCATGTCGGGACCCAGCCCGGGTCCCCGGGACGGGTTTTTACCCCAGCCGCAGATCACCGGGTCCTGTCAGGTACCCGGGTCGGGTCCCCTGGACAGGTCGGCACCCCGGCCCCGGGTCACGGGGTCATGTCGGGTCGCTGTCCCGGGTACCAGTGTCAGGTGACCACCCCGGCCTCGGGAGACGGAGTCATACCGGGTCCCCGGCCCGGGTCCCCGGGTTGCATCGGGACAAAAGCACCGGATCACTGGATCACGTGGGGGCCCGGGCCCGGGTCCCCGGGTTGCATCGGGACACCAGCGAAGGACCACCGGGTCCTGTCGGGTCCCCGGCCCGGGTCCCCTGGACAGGTCGTTAACCCGGCCCCAGGTCACCGGGTCATGTCGCGCACCCGGCCTGGTTCCCACGTTCCGGTGACCACCCCGGCACCAGGACCCCGGGTCCCGTGGGGACCCCGGCCCCAGGTGACCGGGTCACGCGGGGTCACCGGCCCCAGGTCAGCGGGTCACGTAGGGTCACCGGCCCCAGGTCAGCGGGTCACGTGGGGACCCCGGCCCCAGGTCAGCGGGTCACGTGGGGACACCGGCCCCAGGTGACCGGGT
The DNA here is from genome assembly GCA_951411735.1 of Somateria mollissima. Classification (NCBI taxonomy): domain Eukaryota; kingdom Metazoa; phylum Chordata; class Aves; order Anseriformes; family Anatidae; genus Somateria; species Somateria mollissima. The sequence continues at coordinate 266,185 of CATOCB010000293.1, read as the reverse complement.
CACGTGGGGTCACCGGCCCCAGGTCAGCGGGTCACGTGGGGACACCGGCCCCAGGTGACCGGGTCTCGTGGGGTCACCGGCCCCAGGTGACCGGGTCACGTGGGGTCACCGGCCCCAGGTGACCGGGTCACGTGGGGTCACCGGCCCCAGGTGACCGGGTCACGTGGGGTCACCGGCCCCAGGTGACCCGGTCACGTGGGGTCACCGGCCCCAGGTGACCGGGTCACGTGGGGTCACCGGCCCCAGGTGACCCGGTCACGTGGGGTCACCGGCCCCAGGTGACCGGGTCACGTGGGGTCACCGGCCCCAGGTGACCGGGTCACGTGGGGTCACCGGCCCCAGGTCAGCGGGTCACGTGGGGACACCGGCCCCAGGTGACCGGGTCACGTGGGGTCACCGGCCCCAGGTGACCGGGTCACGTGGGGACACCGGCCCCAGGTGACCGGGTCACGTGGGGTCACCGGCCCCAGGTCAGCGGGTCACGTGGGGACACCGGCCCCAGGTAACCAAGGCATGTCGGGACCCAGCCCGGGTCCCCGGGACGGGTTTTTACCCCAGCCGCAGATCACCGGGTCCTGTCGGGTCCCCGGCCCGGGTCCCCTGGACAGGTCGATAACCCGGCCCCAGGTCACCCGGTCATCTCGCGCACCCGGCCTGGTTCCCAGGTTCCGATGACCACCCCGGCACCAGGACCCCGGGTCACGTGGGGACACCGGCCCCAGGTGACCGGGTCACGTCGGGACACCGGCCCCAGGTCAGCGGGTCACGTGGGGACCCCGGCCCCAGGTGACCGGGTCACGCGGGGTCACCGGCCCCAGGTCAGCGGGTCACGTGGGGTCACCGGCCCCAGGTCAGCGGGTCACGTGGGGACCCCGGCCCCAGGTGACCGGGTCACGTGGGGACACCGGCCCCAGGTCACCGCGTCAGGTCGGGACCCCGAACCCAGGTCCACGAGTCCGTCGACACCACAGCCCCGGGTCACCGGGTCGTGTCGGGTAACCGGCCTGGTTCCCAGGTTCCGATGACCACCCCGGCACCAGGACTCTGGGTCACGTGGGGACACCGGCCCCAGGTCACCGGGTCACGTGGGGTCACCGGACCCAGGTGACCCGGTCACGTGGGGACACCGGCCCCAGGTGACCGGGTCACGTGGGGTCACCGGCCCCAGGTGACCCGGTCACGTGGGGTCACCGGCCCCAGGTGACCGGGTCACGTGGGGTCACCGGCCCCAGGTGACCGGGTCACGTGGGGTCACCGGCCCCAGGTGACCGGGTCACGTGGGGACACCGGCCCCAGGTGACCGGGTCACGTGGGGTCACCGGCCCCAGGTGACTGTGTCACGTGGGGTCACCGGCCCCAGGTCAGCGGGTCACGTGGGGTCACCGGCCCCAGGTGACCGGGTCACGTGGGGACACCGGCCCCAGGTGACCGGGTCACGTGGGGTCACCGGCCCCAGGTCAGCGGGTCACGTGGGGACACCGGCCCCAGGTCACCGCGTCAGGTCGGGACCCCGAACCCAGGTCCACGAGTCCGTCGACACCACAGCCCCGGGTCACCGGGTCGTGTCGGGTAACCGGCCTGGTTCCCAGGTTCCGATGACCACCCCGGCACCAGGACCCCGGGTCACGTGGGGACACCGGCCCCAGGTGACCGGGTCACGTGGGGTCACCGGCCCCAGGTCAGCGGGTCACGTGGGGACCCCGGCCCCAGGTCACCGGGTCACGTGGGGTCACCGGCCCCAGGTCAGAGGGTCACGTGGGGACCCCGGACCCAGGTGACCCGGTCACGTGGGGACACCGGCCCCAGGTCAGCGGGTCACGTGGGGACACCGGCCCCAGGTGACCGGGTCACGTGGGGTCACCGGCCCCAGGTCAGCGGGTCACGTGGTGTCACCGGCCCCAGGTGACCGGGTCACGTGGGGACACCGGCCCCAGGTGACCGGGTCACGTGGGGTCACCGGCCCCAGGTGACCGGGTCACGTGGGGTCACCGGCCCCAGGTCAGCGGGTCACGTGGGGTCACCGGCCCCAGGTGACCGGGTCACGTGGGGACACCGGCCCCAGGTGACCGGGTCACGTGGGGTCACCGGCCCCAGGTGACCGGGTCACGTGGGGACACCGGCCCCAGGTCACCGGGTCACGTGGGGTCACCGGCCCCAGGTGACCGGGTCACGTGGGGTCACCGGCCCCAGGTGGCCGAGTCACGTGGGGTCACCGGCCCCAGGTGGCCGGGTCACGTGGGGTCACCGGCCCCAGGTGACCGGGTCACGTGGGGACACCGGCCCCAGGTGACCGGGCCACGTGGGGTCACCGGCCCCAGGTGACCGGGTCACGTGGGGTCACCGGCACCAGGTGACCGGGTCACGTGGGGACACCGGCCCCAGGTGACCGGGTCACGTGGGGTCACCGGCCCCAGGTGACCGGGTCACGTGGGGTCACCGGCCCCAGGTGACCCGGTCACGTGGGGTCACCGCCCCCAGGTGACCGGGTCACGTGGGGTCACCGGCCCCAGGTGACCGGGTCACGTGGGGTCACCGGCCCCAGGTCAGCGGGTCACGTGGGGACACCGGCCCCAGGTGACCGGGTCACGTGGGGTCACCGGCCCCAGGTAACCGGGTCACGTGGGGTCACCGGCCCTAGGTGACCTGGTCACGTGGGGTCACCGGCCCCAGGTGACTGGGTCACGTGGGGTCACCGGCCCCAGGTGACCGGGTCACGTGGGGACACCGGCCTCAGGTCAGCGGGTCACGTGGGGACCCCGGACCCAGGTCAGCGGGTCACGTGGGGACACCGGCCCCAGATAACCGGGTCATACCGAGTCCCCGGACCCAGGTCACCGGGTCAGTTCGGGACCCCGGACCCAGGTCGGGTCATGTCACGTCCCATGCCCGGGTCCCCGGGTTGGATTTTTACCCAGGCCCCGGGTCACAGGGTCATGTCGGGTCAACGGCCTGGGTACAAGGGTCTGGTGACCACCCCGACCCCAGGTCCCCGGGTCATGACGGGACACCGGACCAGGTCCCCGAGTCCGGTCGACACCACAGCCCCAGGTCACCGGGTCATGTCGGGACCCAGCCCGGGTCCCCGGGACGGGTTTTTACCCCAGCCGCAGATCACCGGGTCCTGTCGGGTACCCGGGTCGGGTCCCCTGGACAGGTCGGCACCCCGGCCCCGGGTCACGGGGTCATGTCGGGTCGCTGTCCCGGGTACCAGTGTCAGGTGACCACCCCGGCCCCGGGAGACGGAGTCATACCGGGTCCCCGGCCCGGGTCCCCGGGTTGCATCGGGACAAAAGCACCGGATCACTGGATCACGTGGGGGCCCGGGCCCGGGTCCCCGGGTTGCATCGGGACACCAGCGAAGGACCACCGGGTCCTGTCGGGTCCCCGGCCCGGGTCCCCTGGACAGGTCGTTAACCCGGCCCCAGGTCACCGGGTCATGTCGCGCACCCGGCCTGGTTCCCACGTTCCGGTGACCACCCCGGCACCAGGACCCCGGGTCCCGTGGGGACCCCGGCCCCAGGTGACCGGGTCACGCGGGGTCACCGGCCCCAGGTCAGCGGGTCACGTAGGGTCACCGGCCCCAGGTCAGCGGGTCACGTGGGGACCCCGGCCCCAGGTCAACGGGTCACGTGGGGACACCGGCCCCAGGTGACCGGGTCACGTGGGGTCACCGGCCCCAGGTCAGCGGGTCACGTGGGGACACCGGCCCCAGGTGACCGGGTCACGTGGGGTCACCGGCCCCAGGTGACCGGGTCTCGTGGGGTCACCGGCCCCAGGTGACCGGGTCACGTGGGGTCACCGGCCCCAGGTGACCCGGTCACGTGGGGTCACCGGCCCCAGGTGACCGGGTCACGTGGGGTCACCGGCCCCAGGTGACCGGGTCACGTGGGGTCACCGGCCCCAGGTCAGCGGGTCACGTGGGGACACCGGCCCCAGGTGACCGGGTCACGTGGGGTCACCGGCCCCAGGTGACCGGGTCACGTGGGGACACCGGCCCCAGGTGACCGGGTCACGTGGGGTCACCGGCCCCAGGTGACCGGGTCACGTGGGGACACCGGCCCCAGGTAACCAAGGCATGTCGGAACCCAGCCCGGGTCCCCGGGACGGGTTTTTACCCCAGCCGCAGATCACCGGGTCCTGTCGGGTCCCCGGCCCGGGTCCCCTGGACAGGTCGATAACCCGGCCCCAGGTCACCCGGTCATCTCGCGCACCCGGCCTGGTTCCCAGGTTCCGATGACCACCCCGGCACCAGGACCCCGGGTCACGTTGGGACACCGGCCCCAGGTGACCGGGTCACGTCGGGACACCGGCCCCAGGTCAGCGGGTCACGTGGGGACCCCGGCCCCAGGTGACCGGGTCACGTGGGGACCCCGGACCCAGGTAACCGGGTCATACCGAGTCCCCGGACCCAGGTCACCGGGTCAGTTCGGGACCCCGGACCCAGGTCGGGTCATGTCACGTCCCATGCCCGGGTCCCCGGGTTGGATTTTTACCCAGGCCCCGGGTCACAGGGTCATGTCGGGTCAACGGCCTGGGTACAAGGGTCTGGTGACCACCCCGACCCCAGGTCCCCGGGTCATGACGGGACACCGGACCAGGTCCCCGAGTCCGGTCGACACCACAGCCCCAGGTCACGGGGTCATGTCGGGACCCAGCCCGGGTCCCCGGGACGGGTTTTTACCCCAGCCGCAGATCACCGGGTCCTGTCGGGTACCCGGGTCGGGTCCCCTGGACAGGTCGGCACCCCGGCCCCGGGTCACGGGGTCATGTCGGGTCGCTGTCCCGGGTACCAGTGTCAGGTGACCACCCCGGCCCCGGGAGACGGAGTCATACCGGGTCCCCGGCCCGGGTCCCCAGGTTGCATCGGGACAAAAGCACCGGATCACTGGATCACGTGGGGGCCCGGGCCCGGGTCCCCGGGTTGCATCGGGACACCAGCGAAGGACCACCGGGTCCTGTCGGGTCCCCGGCCCGGGTCCCCTGGACAGGTCGTTAACCCGGCCCCAGGTCACCGGGTCATGTCGCGCACCCGGCCTGGTTCCCACGTTCCGGTGACCACCCCGGCACCAGGACCCCGGGTCCCGTGGGGACCCCGGCCCCAGGTGACCGGGTCACGCGGGGTCACCGGCCCCAGGTCAGCGGGTCACGTGGGGTCACCGGCCCCAGGTCAGCGGGTCACGTGGGGACCCCGGCCCCAGGTGACCGGGTCACGTGGGGACACCGGCCCCAGGTCACCGCGTCAGGTCGGGACCCCGAACCCAGGTCCACGAGTCCGTCGACACCACAGCCCCGGGTCACCGGGTCGTGTCGGGTAACCGGCCTGGTTCCCAGGTTCCGATGACCACCCCGGCACCAGGACTCTGGGTCACGTGGGGACACCGGCCCCAGGTCACCGGGTCACGTGGGGTCACCGGACCCAGGTGACCCGGTCACGTGGGGACACCGGCCCCAGGTGACCGGGTCACGTGGGGTCACCGGCCCCAGGTGACCGGGTCACGTGGGGTCACCGGCCCCAGGTGACCGGGTCACGTGGGGTCACCGGCCCCAGGTCAGCGGGTCACGTGGGGACACCGGCCCCAGGTGACCGGGTCACGTGGGGTCACCGGCCCCAGGTGACTGGGTCACGTGGGGTCACCGGCCCCAGGTCAGCGGGTCACGTGGGGTCACCGGCCCCAGGTGACCGGGTCACGTGGGGACACCGGCCCCAGGTGACCGGGTCACGTGGGGTCACCGGCCCCAGGTCAGCGGGTCACGTGGGGACACCGGCCCCAGGTCACCGCGTCAGGTCGGGACCCCGAACCCAGGTCCACGAGTCCGTCGACACCACAGCCCCGGGTCACCGGGTCGTGTCGGGTAACCGGCCTGGTTCCCAGGTTCCGATGACCACCCCGGCACCAGGACCCCGGGTCACGTGGGGACACCGGCCCCAGGTGACCGGGTCACGTGGGGTCACCGGCACCAGGTCAGCGGGTCACGTGGGGACCCCGGCCCCAGGTCACCGGGTCACGTGGGGTCACCGGCCCCAGGTCAGAGGGTCACGTGGGGACCCCGGACCCAGGTGACCCGGTCACGTGGGGACACCGGCCCCAGGTCAGCGGGTCACGTGGGGACCCCGGTCCCAGGTCAGCGGGTCACGTGGGGACACCGGCCCCAGGTAACCGGGTCATACCGAGTCCCCGGACCCAGGTCACCGGGTCAGGTCGGGACCCCGGACCCAGGTCGGGTCATGTCACGTCCCATGCCCGGGTCCCCGGGTTGGATTTTTACCCAGGCCCCGGGTCACAGGGTCATGTCGGGTCAACGGCCTGGGTACAAGGGTCTGGTGACCACCCCGACCCCAGGTCCCCGGGTCATGACGGGACACCGGACCAGGTCCCGGAGTCCGGTCGACACCACAGCCCCAGGTCACCGGGTCACGTCGGCACCCCGGAACCAGGTCACCGGGTCATGTCGGGACCCAGCCCGGGTCCCCGGGACGGGTTTTTACCCCAGCCGCAGATCACCGGGTCCTGTCGGGTACCCGGGTCGGGTCCCCTGGACAGGTCGGCACCCCGGCCCCGGGTCACGGGGTCATGTCGGGTCGCTGTCCCGGGTACCAGTGTCAGGTGACCACCCCGGCCCCGGGAGACGGAGTCATACCGGGTCCCCGGCCCGGGTCCCCGGGTTGCATCGGGACAAAAGAACCGGATCACTGGATCACGTGGGGGCCCGGGCCCGGGTCCCCGGGTTGCATCGGGACACCAGCGAAGGACCACCAGGTCCTGTCGGGTCCCCAGCCCGGGTCCCCTGGACAGGTCGTTAACCCGGCCCCAGGTCAGCGGGTCACGTGGGGACACCGGCCCCAGGTCAGCGGGTCACGTGGGGACACCGGCCCCAGGTCACCGCGTCAGGTCGGGACCCCGAACCCAGGTCCACGAGTCCGTCGACACCACAGCCCCGGGTCACCGGGTCCTGTCGGGTAACCGGCCTGGTTCCCAGGTTCCGATGACCACCCCGGCACCAGGACTCTGGGTCACGTGGGGACACCGGCCCCAGGCGACCGGGTCACGTGGGGTCACCGGACCCAGGTGACCCGGTCACGTGGGGACACCAACCCCAGGTCAGCGGGTCACGTGGTGTCACCGGCCCCAGGTGACCGGGTCACGTGGGGACACCGGCCCCAGGTGACCGGGTCACGTGGGGTCACCGGCCCCAGGTGACCGGGTCACGTGGGATCACCGGCCCCAGGTCAGCGGGTCACGTGGGGTCACCGGCCCCAGGTGACCGGGTCACGTGGGGACACCGGCCCCAGGTGACCGGGTCACGTGGGGTCACCGGCCCCAGGTGACCGGGTCACGTGGGGACACCGGCCCCAGGTCACCGGGTCACGTGGGGTCACCGGCCCCAGGTGACCGGGTCACGTGGGGTCACCGGCCCCAGGTGGCCGAGTCACGTGGGGTCACCGGCCCCAGGTGGCCGGGTCACGTGGGGTCACCGGCCCCAGGTGACCGGGTCACGTGGGGACACCGGCCCCAGGTGACCGGGCCACGTGGGGTCACCGGCCCCAGGTGACCGGGTCACGTGGGGTCACCGGCACCAGGTGACCGGGTCACGTGGGGACACCGGCTCCAGGTGACCGGGTCACGTGGGGTCACCGGCCCCAGGTGACCGGGTCACGTGGGGTCACCGGCCCCAGGTGACCGGGTCACGTGGGGTCACCGACCCCAGGTGACCGGGTCACGTGGGGTCACCGGCCCCAGGTGACCGGGTCACGTGGGGTCACCGGCCCCAGGTCAGCGGGTCACGTGGGGACACCGGCCCCAGGTGACCGGGTCACGTGGGGTCACCGGCCCCAGGTGACCGGGTCACGTGGGGTCACCGGCCCCAGGTGACCTGGTCACGTGGGGTCACCGGCCCCAGGTGACTGGGTCACGTGGGGTCACCGGCCCCAGGTGACCGGGTCACGTGGGGACACCGGCCTCAGGTCAGCGGGTCACGTGGGGACCCCGGACCCAGGTCAGCGGGTCACGTGGGGACACCGGCCCCAGATAACCGGGTCATACCGAGTCCCCGGACCCAGGTCACCGGGTCAGTTCGGGACCCCGGACCCAGGTCGGGTCATGTCACGTCCCATGCCCGGGTCCCCGGGTTGGATTTTTACCCAGGCCCCGGGTCACAGGGTCATGTCGGGTCAACGGCCTTGGTACAAGGGTCTGGTGACCACCCCGACCCCAGGTCTCCGGGTCATGACGGGACACCGGACCAGGTCCCCGAGTCCGGTCGACACCACAGCCCCAGGTCACCGGGTCATGTCGGGACCCAGCCCGGGTCCCCGGGACGGGTTTTTACCCCAGCCGCAGATCACCGGGTCCTGTCGGGTACCCGGGTCGGGTCCCCTGGACAGGTCGGCACCCCGGCCCCGGGTCACGGGGTCATGTCGGGTCGCTGTCCCGGGTACCAGTGTCAGGTGACCACCCCGGCCCCGGGAGACGGAGTCATACCGGGTCCCCGGCCCGGGTCCCCGGGTTGCATCGGGACAAAAGCACCGGATCACTGGATCACGTGGGTGCCCGGGCCCGGGTCCCCGGGTTGCATCGGGACACCAGCGAAGGACCACCGGGTCCTGTCGGGTCCCCAGCCCGGGTCCCCTGGACAGGTCGTTAACCCGGCCCCAGGTCACCGGGTCATGTCGCGCACCCGACCTGGTTCCCACGTTCCGGTGACCACCCCGGCACCAGGACCCCGGGTCCCGTGGGGACCCCGGCCCCAGGTGACCGCGTCACGCGGGGTCACCGGCCCCAGGTCAGCGGGTCACGTGGGGTCACCGGCCCCAGGTCAGCGGGTCACGTGGGGACACCGGCCCCAGGTCACCGCGTCAGGTCGGGACCCCGAACCCAGGTCCACGAGTCCGTCGACACCACAGCCCCGGGTCACCGGGTCGTGTCGTGTAACCGGCCTGGTTCCCAGGTTCCGATGACCACCCCGGCACCAGGACTCTGGGTCACGTGGGGACACCGGCCCCAGGCGACCGGGTCACGTGGGGTCACCGGACCCAGGTGACCCGGTCACGTGGGGACACCGTCCCCAGGTCAGCGGGTCACGTGGGGACCCCGGCCCCAGGTGACCGGGTCACGTGGGGTCACCGGCCCCAGGTCAGCGGGTCACGTGGTGTCACCGGCCCCAGGTGACCGGGTCACGTGGGGACACCGGCCCCAGGTGACCGGGTCACGTGGGGTCACCGGCCCCAGGTGACCGGGTCACGTGGGGTCACCGGCCCCAGGTCAGCGGGTCACGTGGGGTCACCGGCCCCAGGTGACCGGGTCACGTGGGGACACCGGCCCCAGGTGACCGGGTCACGTGGGGTCACCGGCCCCAGGTGACCGGGTCACGTGGGGACACCGGCCCCAGGTCACCGGGTCACGTGGGGTCACCGGCCCCAGGTGACCGGGTCACGTGGGGTCACCGGCCCCAGGTGGCCGAGTCACGTGGGGTCACCGGCCCCAGGTGGCCGGGTCACGTGGGGTCACCGGCCCCAGGTGACCGGGTCACGTGGGGACACCGGCCCCAGGTGACCGGTCCACGTGGGGTCACCGGCCCCAGGTGACCGGGTCACGTGGGGTCACCGGCACCAGGTGACCGGGTCACGTGGGGACACCGGCCCCAGGTGACCGGGTCACGTGGGGTCACCGGCCCCAGGTGACCCGGTCACGTGGGGTCACCGCCCCCAGGTGACCGGGTCACGTGGGGTCACCGGCCCCAGGTGACCGGGTCACGTGGGGTCACCGGCCCCAGCTCAGCGGGTCACGTGGGGACACCGGCCCCAGGTGACCGGGTCACGTGGGGTCACCAGCCCCAGGTAACCGGGTCACGTGGGGTCACCGGCCCTAGGTGACCTGGTCACGTGGGGTCACCGGCCCCAGGTGACTGGGTCACGTGGGGTCTCCGCCCCAGGTGACCGGGTCACGTGGGGACACCGGCCTCAGGTCAGCGGGTCACGTGGGGACCCCGGACCCAGGTCAGCGGGTCACGTGGGGGCACCGGCCCCAGATAACCGGGTCATACCGAGTCCCCGGACCCAGGTCACCGGGTCAGTTCGGGACCCCGGACCCAGGTCGGGTCATGTCACGTCCCATGCCCGGGTCCCCGGGTTGGATTTTTACCCAGGCCCCGGGTCACAGGGTCATGTCGGGTCAACGGCCTGGGTACAAGGGTCTGGTGACCACCCCGACCCCAGGTCTCCGGGTCATGACGGGACACCGGACCAGGTCCCCGAGTCCGGTCGACACCACAGCCCCAGGTCACCGGGTCATGTCGGGACCCAGCCCGGGTCCCCGGGACGGGTTTTTACCCCAGCCGCAGATCACCGGGTCCTGTCGGGTACCCGGGTCGGGTCCCCTGGACAGGTCGGCACCCCGGCCCCGGGTCACGGGGTCATGTCGGGTCGCTGTCCCGGGTACCAGTGTCAGGTGACCACCCCGGCCCCGGGAGACGGAGTCATACCGGGTCCCCGGCCCGGGTCCCCGGGTTGCATCGGGACAAAAGCACCGGATCACTGGATCACGTGGGGGCCCGGGCCCGGGTCCCCGGGTTGCATCGGGACACCAGCGAAGGACCACCGGGTCCTGTCGGGTCCCCGGCCCGGGTCCCCTGGACAGGTCGTTAACCCGGCCCCAGGTCACCGGGTCATGTCGCGCACCCGGCCTGGTTCCCAGGTTCCGGTGACCACCCCGGCACCAGGACCCCGGGTCACGTGGGGACCCCGGACCCAGGTCAGCGGGTCACGTGGGGACACCGGCCCCAGGTCAGCGGGTCACGTGGGGACACCGGCCCCAGGTGACCTGGTCACGTGGGGTCACCGGCCCCAGGTGACCGGGTCACGTGGGGTCACCGGCCCCAGGTCAGCGGGTCACGTGGGGTCACCGGACCCAGGTCAGTGGGTCACGTGGGGACACCGGCCCCAGGTAACCGGGTCATACCGAGTCCCCGGACCCAGGTTACCGGGTCAGTTCGGGACCCCGGACCCAGGTCGGGTCATGTCACGTCCCATGCCCGGGTCCCCGGGTTGGATTTTTACCCAGGCCCCGGGTCACAGGGTCATGTCGGGTCAACGGCCTGGGTACAAGGGTCTGGTGACCACCCCGACCCCAGGTCCCCGGGTCATGACGGGACACCGGACCAGGTCCCCGAGTCCGGTCGACACCACAGTCCCAGGTCACCGGGTCATGTCGGGACCCAGCCCGGGTCCCCGGGACGGGTTTTTACCCCAGCCGCAGATCACCGGGTCCTGTCGGGTACCCGGGTCGGGTCCCCTGGACAGGTCGGCACCCCGGCCCCGGGTCACGGGGTCATGTCGGGTCGCTGTCCCGGGTACCAGTGTCAGGTGACCACCCCGGCCCCGGGAGACGGAGTCATACCGGGTCCCCGGCCCGGGTCCCCGGGTTGCATCGGGACAAAAGCACCGGATCACTGGATCACGTGGGGGCCCGGGCCCGGGTCCCCGGGTTGCATCGGGACACCAGCGAAGGACCACCGGGTCCTGTCGGGTCCCCGGCCCGGGTCCCCTGGACAGGTCGTTAACCCGGCCCCAGGTCACTGGGTCATGTCGCGCACCCGGCCTGGTTCCCACGTTCCGGTGACCACCCCGGCACCAGGACCCCGGGTCCCGTGGGGACCCCGGCCCCAGGTGACCGGGTCACGCCAGGACACCGGCCCCAAGGTCAGCGGGTCACGTGGGGACACCGGCCCCAGGTCACCGCGTCAGGTCGGGACCCCGAACCCAGGTCCACGATTCCGTCGACACCACAGCCCCGGGTCACCGGGTCGTGTCGGGTAACCGGCCTGGTTCCCAGGTTCCGATGACCACCCCGGCACCAGGACCCCGGGTCACGTGGGGACACCGGCCCCAGGTGACCGGGTCACGTCGGGACACCGGCCCCAGGTCAGCGGGTCACGTGGGGACCCCGGCCCAAGTCACCGGGTTACATGGGGACCCCGGCCCCAGGTCAGAGGGTCACGTGGGGTCACCGGCCCCAGGTCAGCGGGTCACGTGGGGACACCGGCCCCAGGTCAGATGGTCATGCGGGGCCCCCTGACCCAGGTTACCTGGTCATGTGTGGTACCCAGCCTGGTTCCCAGGTTCCGATGACCACCCCGGCACCAGGACTCCGGGTCACGTGGGGACCCCGGCCCCAGGTGACCGGGTCACGTGGGGTCACCGGCCCCAGGTCAGCGGGTCACGTGGGGTCACCGGCCCCAGGTCAGTGGGTCACGTGGGGACACCGGCCCCAGGTGACCGGGTCACGTGGGGACACCGGCCCCAGGTCAGCGGGTCACGTGGGGACCCCGGCACCAGGTCAGCGGGTCACGTGGGGACACCGGCCCCAGGTGACCGGGTCACGTGGGGTCACCGGCCCCAGGTCAGCGGGTCACGTGGGGTCACCGGCCCCAGGTGACCGGGTCACGTGGGGTCACCGGCCCCAGGTCAGCGGGTCACGTGGGGACACCGGCCCCAGGTGACCGGGTCACGTGGGGTCACCGGCCCCAGGTGACCGGGTCACGTGGGGTCACCGGCCCCAGGTGACCGGGTCACGTGGGGTCACCGGCCCCAGGTCAGCGGGTCATGTGGGGACACCGGCCCCAGGTCAGCGGGTCACGTGGGGACACCGGCCCCAGGTGACCGGGTCACGTGGGGACACCGGCCTCAGGTCAGCGGGTCACGTGGGGACACCGGCCCCAGGTCAGCGGGTCACGTGGGGACCCCAGACCCAGGTCAGCGGGTCACGTGGGGACACCGGCCCCAGATAACCGGGTCATACCGAGTCCCCGGACCCAGGTCACCGGGTCAGTTCGGGACCCCGGACCCAGGTCGGGTCATGTCACGTCCCATGCCCGGGTCCCCGGGTTGGATTTTTACCCAGGCCCCGGGTCACAGGGTCATGTCGGGTCAACGGCCTGGGTACAAGGGTCTGGTGACCACCCCGACCCCAGGTCCCCGGGTCATGACGGGACACCGGACCAGGTCCCCGAGTCCGGTCGACACCACAGCCCCAGGTCACCGGGTCACGTCGGCACCCCGGAACCAGGTCACCGGGTCATGTCGGGACCCAGCCCGGGTCCCCGGGACGGGTTTTTACCCCAGCCGCAGATCACCGGGTCCTGTCGGGTACCCGGGTCGGGTCCCCTGGACAGGTCGGCACCCCGGCCCCGGGTCACGGGGTCATGTCGGGTCGCTGTCCCGGGTACCAGTGTCAGGTGACCACCCCGGCCCCGGGAGACGGAGTCATACCGGGTCCCCGGCCCGGGTCCCCGGGTTGCATCGGGACACCAGCGAAGGACCACCGGGTCCTGTCGGGTCCCCGGCCCGGGTCCCCTGGACAGGTCGTTAACCCGGCCCCAGGTCACCGGGTCATGTCGTGCACCCGGCCTGGTTCCCAGGTTCCGGTGACCACCCCGGCATCAGGACCCCGGGTCACGTGGGGACCCCGGCCCCAGGTCAGCGGGTCACGTGGGGACACCGGCCCCAGGTCACCGCCTCAGGTCAGGACCCCGAACCCAGGTCCACGAGTCCGTCGACACCACAGCCCCGGGTCACCGGGTCGTGTCGGGTAACCGGCCTGGTTCCCAGGTTCCGATGACCACCCCGGCACCAGGACCCCGGGTCACGTGGGGACACCGGCCCCAGGTGACCGGGTCACGTCGGGACACCGGCCCCAGGTCAGCGGGTCACGTGGGGACCCCGGCCCCAGGTCACCGGGTCACGTGGGGACCCCGGCCCCAGGTCAGAGGGTCACGTGGGGTCACCGGCCCCAGGTCAGCGGGTCACGTGGGGACACCGGCCCCAGGTCAGATGGTCATGCGGGGCCCCCTGACCCAGGTTACCTGGTCATGTGTGGTACCCAGCCTGGTTCCCAGGTTCCGATGACCACCCCGGCACCAGGACTCCGGGTCACGTGGGGACCCCGGCCCCAGGTGACCGGGTCACGTGGGGTCACCGGCCCCAGGTCAGCGGGTCACGTGGGGTCACCGGCCCCAGGTCAGCGGGTCACGTGGGGACACCGGCCCCAGGTGACCGGGTCACGTGGGGACACCGGCCCCAGGTCAGCGGGTCACGTGGGGACCCCGGCACCAGGTCAGCGGGTCACGTGGGGACACCGGCCCCAGGTGACCGGGTCACGTGGGGTCACCGGCCCCAGGTCAGCGGGTCACGTGGGGTCACCGGCCCCAGGTGACCGGGTCACGTGGGGTCACCGGCCCCAGGTCAGCGGGTCACGTGGGGACACCGGCCCCAGGTGACCGGGTCACGTGGGGTCACCGGCCCCAGGTGACCGGGTCACGTGGGGTCACCGGCCCCAGGTCAGTGGGTCACGTGGGGACACCGGCCCCAGGTCAGTGGGTCACGTGGGGACACCGGCCCCAGGTGACCGGGTCACGTGGGGACACCGGCCTCAGGTCAGCGGGTCACGTGGGGACACCGGCCCCAGGTCAGCGGGTCACGTGGGGACCCCAGACCCAGGTCAGCGGGTCACGTGTGGACACCGGCCCCAGGTAACCGGGTCATACCGAGTCCCCGGACCCAGGTCACCGGGTCAGGTCGGGACCCCGGACCCAGGTCGGGTCATGTCACGTCCCATGCCCGGGTCCCCGGGTTGGATTTTTACCCAGGCCCCGGGTCACAGGGTCATGTCGGGTCAACGGCCTGGGTACAAGGGTCTGGTGACCACCCCGACCCCAGGTCCCCGGGTCATGACGGGACACCGGACCAGGTCCCCGAGTCCGGTCGACACCACAGCCCCAGGTCACCGGGTCACGTCGGCACCCCGGAACCAGGTCACCGGGTCATGTCGGGACCCAGCCCGGGTCCCCGGGACGGGTTTTTACCCCAGCCGCAGATCACCGGGTCCTGTCGGGTACCCGGGTCGGGTCCCCTGGACAGGTCGGCACCCCGGCCCCGGGTCACGGGGTCATGTCGGGTCGCTGTCCCGGGTACCAGTGTCAGGTGACCACCCCGGCCCCGGGAGACGGAGTCATACCGGGTCCCCGGCCCGGGTCCCCGGGTTGCATCGGGACACCAGCGAAGGACCACCGGGTCCTGTCGGGTCCCCAGCCCGGGTCCCCTGGACAGGTCGTTAACCCGGCCCCAGGTCACCGGGTCATGTCGCGCACCCGGCCTGGTTCCCAGGTTCCGGTGACCACCCCGGCATCAGGACCCCGGGTCACGTGGGGACCCCGGCCCCAGGTCAGCGGGTCACGTGGGGACACCGGCCCCAGGTCACCGCGTCAGGTCGGGACCCCGAACCCAGGTCCACGAGTCCGTCGACACCACAGCCCCGGGTCACCGGGTCGTGTCGGGTAACCGGCCTGGTTCCCAGGTTCCGATGACCACCCCGGCACCAGTACCCCGGGTCACGTGGGGACACCGGCCCCAGGTGACCGGGTCACGTCGGGACACCGGCCCCAGGTCAGCGGGTCACGTGGGGACCCCGGCCCCAGGTCACCGGGTCACGTGGGGACCCCGGCCCCAGGTCAGAGGGTCACGTGGGGTCACCGGCCCCAGGTCAGCGGGACACGTGGGGACACCGGCCCCAGGTCAGATGGTCATGCGGGGCCCCCTGACCCAGGTTACCTGGTCATGTGTGGTACCCAGCCTGGTTCCCAGGTTCCGATGACCACCCCGGCACCAGGACTCCGGGTCACGTGGGGACCCCGGCCCCAGGTGACCGGGTCACGTGGGGTCACCGTCCCCAGGTCAGCGGGTCACGTGGGGTCACCGGCCCCAGGTCAGCGGGTCACGTGGGGACACCGGCCCCAGGTGACCGGGTCACGTGGGGACACCGGCCCCAGGTGACCGGGTCACGTGGGGTCACCGGCCCCAGGTGACCGGGTCACGTGGGGTCACCGGCCCCAGGTGACCAGGTCACGTGGGGTCACCGGCCCCAGGTGACCGGGTCACGTGGGGTCACCGGCCCCAGGTGACCGGGTCACGTGGGGTCACCGGCCCCAGGTGACCGGGTCACGTGGGGACACCGGCCCCAGGTGACCGGGTCACGTGGGGTCACCGGCCCCAGGTCAGCGGGTCACGTTGGGTCACCGGCCCCAGGTGACCAGGTCACGTGGGGTCACCGGCCCCAGGTCAGAGGGTCACGTGGGGACACCGGCCCCAGGTGACCGGGTCACGTGGGGACACCGGCCCCAGGTCAGAGGGTCACGTGGGGACCCCGGACCCAGGTCACCTGGTCATGTGTGGTACCCAGCCTGGTTCCCAGGTTCCGATGACCACCCCGGCACCAGGACCCCGGGTCCCGTGGGGACCCCGGCCCCAGGTGACCGGGTCACGTGGGGTCACCGGCCCCAGGTCAGCGGGTCACGTGGGGTCACCGGCCCCAGGTGACCGGGTCACGTGGGGTCACCGGCCCCAGGTCAGCGGGTCACGTGGGGACAGCGGCCCCAGGTAACCAAGGCAGGTCGGGACCCAGCCCGGGTCCCCGGGACGGGTTTTTACCCCAGCCGCAGATCACCGGGTCCTGTCGGGTCCCCGGCCCGGGTCCCCTGGACAGGTCGATAACCAGGCCCCAGGTCACCCGGTCATCTCGCGCACCCGGCCTGGTTCCCAGGTTCCGATGACCACCCCGGCACCAGGACCCCGGGTCCCGTGGGGACCCAGGCCCCAGGTGACCGGGTCACGTGGGGTCACCGGCCCCAGGTCAGCAGGTCACGTGGGGTCACCGGCCCCAGGTGACCGGGTCACGTGGGGACTCCGGCCCCAGGTCAGCGGGTCACGTGGGGACACCGGCCCCAGGTAACCAAGGCAGGTCGGGACCCAGCCCGGGTCCCCGGGACGGGTTTTTACCCCAGCCGCAGATCACCGGGTCCTGTCGGGTCCCCGGCCCGGGTCCCCTGGACAGGTCGATAACCAGGCCCCAGGTCACCCGGTCATCTCGCGCACCCGGCCTGGTTCCCAGGTTCCGATGACCACCCCGGCACCAGGACCCCGGGTCACGTGGGGACACCGGCCCCAGGTGACCGGGTCACGTGGGGTCACCGGCCCCAGGTCAGCGGGTCACGTGGGGACCCCGGCCCCAGGTCACCGGGTCACGTGGGGAAACCGGCCCCAGGTCAGAGGGTCACGTGGGGACCCCGGACCCAGGTCACCTGGTCATGTGTGGTACCCAGCCTGGTTCCCAGGTTCCGATGACCACCCCGGCCCCAGGTCACCGGGTCACGTGGGGACCCCGGCCCCAGGTCAGCGGGTCACGTGGGGACACCGGCCCCAGGTGACCGGGTCACGTGGGGTCACCGGCCCCAGGTCAGCGGGTCACGTGGGGACACCGGCCCCAGGTCAGCGGGTCACGTGGGGACCCCGGACCCAGGTCAGCGGGTCACGTGGTGACACCGGCCCCAGGTAACCGGGTCATACCGAGTCCCCGGACCCAGGTCACCGGGTCAGTTCGGGACCCCGGACCCAGGTCGGGTCATGTCACGTCCCATGCCCGGGTCCCCGGGTTGGATTTTTACCCAGGCCCCGGGTCACAGGGTCATGTCGGGTCAACGGCCTGGGTACAAGGGTCTGGTGACCACCCCGACCCCAGGTCCCCGGGTCATGACGGGACACCGGACCAGGTCCCCGAGTCCGGTCGACACCACAGCCCCAGGTCACCGGGTCACGTCGGCACCCCGGAACCAGGTCACCGGGTCATGTCGGGACCCAGCCCGGGTCCCCGGGACGGGTTTTTACCCCAGCCGCAGATCACCGGGTCCTGTCGGGTACCCGGGTCGGGTCCCCTGGACAGGTCGGCACCCCGGCCCCGGGTCACGGGGTCATGTCGGGTCGCTGTCCCGGGTACCAGTGTCAGGTGACCACCCCGGCCCTGGGAGACGGAGTCATACCGGGTCCCCGGCCCGGGTCCCCGGGTTGCATCGGGACAAAAGCACCGGATCACTGGATCACGTGGGGGCCCGGGCCCGGGTCCCCGGGTTGCATCGGGACACCAGCGAAGGACCACCGGGTCCTGTCGGGTCCCCGGCCCGGGTCCCCTGGACAGGTCGTTAACCCGGCCCCAGGTCACCGGGTCATGTCGCGCACCCGGCCTGGTTCCCAGGTTCCGGTGACCACCCCGGCACCAGGACCCCGGGTCCCGTGGGGACCCCGGCCCCAGGTCAGCGGGTCACGTGGGGACACCGGCCCCAGGTCACCGCGTCAGGTCGGGACCCCGAACCCAGGTCCACGAGTCCGTCGACACCACAGCAACGGGTCACCGGGTCGTGTCGGGTAACCGGCCTGGTTCCCAGGTTCCGATGACCACCCCGGCACCAGGACCCCGGGTCACGTGGGGACACCGGCCCCAGGTGACCGGGTCACGTCGGGACACCGGCCCCAGGTCAGCGGGTCACGTGGGGTCCCCGGCCCCAGGTCACCGGGTCACGTGGGGACCCCGGCCCCAGGTCAGAGGGTCACGTGGGGTCACCGGCCCCAGGTCAGCGGGTCACGTGGGGACACCGGCCCCAGGTCAGATGGTCATGCGGGGCCCCCTGACCCAGGTTACCTGGTCATGTGTGGTACCCAGCCTGGTTCCCAGGTTCCGATGACCACCCCGGCACCAGGACTCCGGGTCACGTGGGGACCCCGGCCCCAGGTGACCGGGTCACGTGGGGTCACCGGCCCCAGGTGACCGGGTCACGTGGGGTCACCGGCCCCAGGTCAGCGGGTCACGTGGGGACACCGGCCCCAGGTGACCGGGTCACGTGGGGACACCGGCCCCAGGTCAGCGGGTCACGTGGGGACCCCGGCACCAGGTGACCGGGTCACGTGGGGTCACCGGCCCCAGGTGACCAGGTCACGTGGGGTCACCGGCCCCAGGTCAGCGGGTCACGTGGGGTCACCGGCCCCAGGTGACCGGGTCACGTGGGGTCACCGGCCCAAGGTCAGCGGGTCTCGTGGGGACACCGGCCCCAGGTGACCGGGTCACGTGGGGTCACCGGCCCCAGGTGACCAGGTCACGTGGGGTCACCGGCCCCAGGTCAGCGGGTCACATGGGGTCACCGGCCCCAGGTGACCGGGTCACGTGGGGTCACCGGCCCCAGGTGACCGGGTCACGTGGGGTCACCGGCCCCAGGTCAGCGGGTCACGTGGGGACACCGGCCCCAGGTGACCGGGTCACGTGGGGTCACCGGCCCCAGGTGACCGGGTCACGTGGGGTCACCGGCCCCAGGTCAGCGGGTCACATGGGGTCACCGGCCCCAGGTGACCAGGTCACGTGGGGTCACCGGCCCCAGGTCAGAGGGTCACGTGGGGACACCGGCCCCAGGTGACCGGGTCACGTCGGGACACCGGCCCCAGGTTAGCGGGTCACGTGGGGACCCCGGCCCCAGTTCAGAGGGTCACGTGGGGTCACCGGCCCCAGGTCAGCGGGTCACGTGGGGACACCGGCCCCAGGTCAGATGGTCATGCGGGGCCCCCTGACCCAGGTTACCTGGTCATGTGTGGTACCCAGCCTGGTTCCCAGGTTCCGATGACCACCCCGGCACCAGGACTCCGGGTCACGTGGGGACCCCGGCCCCAGGTGACCGGGTCACGTGGGGTCACCGTCCCCAGGTGACCAGGTCACGTGGGGTCACCGGCCCCAGGTGACCGGGTCACGTGGGGACACCGGCCCCAGGTCACCGGGTCACGTGGGGACACCGGCCCCAGGTCAGCGGGTCACGTGGGGACACCGGCCCCAGGTAACCAAGGCAAGTCAGGACCCAGCCCGGGTCCCCGGGACGGGTTTTTACCCCAGCCGCAGATCACCGGGTCCTGTCGGGTCCCCGGCCCGGGTCCCCTGGACAGGTCGATAACCCGGCCCCAGGTCACCAGGTCATCTCGCGCACCCGGCCTGGTTCCCAGGTTCCGATGACCACCCCGGCACCAGGACCTCGGGTCACGTGGGGACACCGGCCCCAGGTGACCGGGTCACGTGGGGTCACCGGCCCCAGGTCAGAGGGTCACGTGGGGACCCCGGACCCAGGTCACCTGGTCATGTGTGGTACCCAGCCTGGTTCCCAGGTTCCGATGACCACCCCGGCCCCAGGTCAGCGGGTCACGTGGGGACACCGGCCCCAGGTCAGCGGGTCACGTGGGGACACCGGCCCCAGGTGACCGGGTCACGTGGGGACACCGGCCCCAGGTCAGCGGGTCACGTGGGGACCCCGGCCCCAGGTCAGCGGGTCACGTGGGGACACCGGCCCCAGGTAACCGGGTCAAACCGAGTCCCCGGACCCAGGTCACCGGGTCAGTTCGGGACCCCGGACCCAGGTCGGGTCATGTCACGTCCCATGCCCGGGTCCCCGGGTTGGATTTTTACCCAGGCCCCGGGTCACAGGGTCATGTCGGGTCAACGGCCTGGGTACAAGGGTCTGGTGACCACCCCGACCCCAGGTCCCCGGGTCATGACGGGACACCGGACCAGGTCCCCGAGTCCGGTCGACACCACAGCCCCAGGTCACCGGGTCACGTCGGCACCCCGGAACCAGGTCACCGGGTCATGTCGGGACCCAGCCCGGGTCCCCGGGACGGGTTTTTACCCCAGCCGCAGATCACCGGGTCCTGTCGGGTACCCGGGTCGGGTCCCCTGGACAGGTCGGCACCCCGGCCCCGGGTCACGGGGTCATGTCGGGTCGCTGTCCCGGGTACCAGTGTCAGGTGACCACCCCGGCCCCGGGAGACAGAGTCATACCGGGTCCCCGGCCCGGGTCCCCGGGTTGCATCGGGACACCAGCGAAGGACCACCGGGTCCTGTCGGGTCCCCGGCCCGGGTCCCCTGGACAGGTCGTTAACCCGGCCCCAGGTCACCGGGTCATGTCGCGCACCCGGCCTGGTTCCCAGGTTCCGGTGACCACCCCGGCACCAGGACCCCGGGTCACGTGGGGACCCCGGCCCCAGGTCAGCGGGTCACGTGGGGACACCGGCCCCAGGTCACCGCGTCAGGTCGGGACCCCGAACACAGGTCCACGAGTCCGTCGACACCACAGCCCCGGGTCACCGGGTCGTGTCGGGTAACCGGCCTGGTTCCCAGGTTCCGATGACCACCCCGGCACCAGGACCCCGGGTCACGTGGGGACCCCGGCCCCAGGTGACCGGGTCACGTGGGGTCACCGGCCCCAGGTCAGCGGGTCACGTGGGGTCACCGGCCCCAGGTCAGCGGGTCACGTGGGGACACCGGCCCCAGGTCACCGGGTCACGTGGGGACACCGGCCCCAGGTCAGCGGGTCACGTGGGGACCCCGGCACCAGGTCAGCGGGTCACGTGGGGACACCGGCCCCAGGTGACCGGGTCACGTGGGGTCACCGGCCTCAGGTCAGCGGGTCACGTGGGGTCACCGGCCCCAGGTGACCGGGTCACGTGGGGTCACCGGCCCCAGGTGACCGGGTCACGTGGGGTCACCGGCCCCAGGTCAGCGGGTCACGTGGGGACACCGGCCCCAGGTCACCGGGTCACGTGGGGACACCGGCCCCAGGTGACCGGGTCACGTGGGGACACCGGCCTCAGGTCAGCGGGTCACGTGGGGACACCGGCCCCAGGTCAGCGGGTCACGTGGGGACCCCGGACCCAGGTCAGCGGGTCACGTGGGGACACCGGCCCCAGGTAACCGGGTCATACCGAGTCCCCGGACCCAGGTCACCGGGTCAGTTCGGGACCCCGGACCCAGGTCGGGTCATGTCACGTCCCATGCCCGGGTCCCCGGGTTGGATTTTTACCCAGGCCCCGGGTCACAGGGTCATGTCGGGTCAACGGCCTGGGTACAAGGGTCTGGTGACCACCCCGACCCCAGGTCCCCGGGTCATGACGGGACACCGGACCAGGTCCCCGAGTCCGGTCGACACCACAGCCCCAGGTCACCGGGTCACGTCGGCACCCCGGAACCAGGTCACCGGGTCATGTCGGGACCCAGCCCGGGTCCCCGGGACGGGTTTTTACCCCAGCCGCAGATCACCGGGTCCTGTCGGGTACCCGGGTCGGGTCCCCTGGACAGGTCGGCACCCCGGCCCCGGGTCACGGGGTCATGTCGGGTCGCTGTCCCGGGTACCAGTGTCAGGTGACCACCCCGGCCCCGGGAGACGGAGTCATACCGGGTCCCCGGCCCGGGTCCCTGGGTTGCATCGGGACAAAAGCACCGGATCACTGGATCACGTGGGGGCCCGGGCCCGGGTCCCCGGGTTGCATCGGGACACCAGCGAAGGACCACCGGGTCCTGTCGGGTCCCCGGCCCGGGTCCCCTGGACAGGTCGTTAACCCGGCCCCAGGTCACCGGGTCATGTCGCGCACCCGGCCTGGTTCCCAGGTTCCGGTGACCACCCCGGCACCAGGACCCCGGGTCACGTGGGGACCCCGGACCTAGGTCAGCGGGTCACGTGGGGACACCGGCCCCAGGTCACCGCGTCAGGTCGGGACCCCGAACACAGGTCCACGAGTCCGTCGAAACCACAGCCCCGGGTCACCGGGTCGTGTCGGGTAACCGGCCTGGTTCCCAGGTTCCGATGACCACCCCGGCACCAGGACCCCGGGTCACGTGGGGACACCGGCCCCAGGTGACCGGGTCACGTCGGGACACCGGCCCCAGGTCAGCGGGTCACGTGGGGACACCGGCCCCAGGTCAGATGGTCATGCGGGGCCCCCTGACCCAGGTTACCTGGTCATGTGTGGTACCCAGCCTGGTTCCCAGGTTCCGATGACCACCCCGGCACCAGGACTCCGGGTCACGTGGGGACCCCGGCCCCAGGTGACCGGGTCACGTGGGGTCACCGTCCCCAGGTCAGCGGGTCACGTGGGGTCACCGGCCCCAGGTGACCGGGTCACGTGGGGACAACGGCCCCAGGTCACCGGGTCACGTGGGGACACCGGCCCCAGGTCAGATGGTCATGCGGGGCCCCCTGACCCAGGTTACCTGGTCATGTGTGGTACCCAGCCTGGTTCCCAGGTTCCGATGACCACCCCGGCACCAGGACTCCGGGTCACGTGGGGACCCCGGCCCCAGGTGACCGGGTCACGTGGGGTCACCGTCCCCAGGTCAGCGGGTCACGTGGGGTCACCGGCCCCAGGTGACCGGGTCACGTGGGGACACCGGCCCCAGGTCACCGGGTCACGTGGGGACACCGGCCCCAGGTCAGAGGGTCACGTGGGGACCCCGGACTCAGGTCACCTGGTCATGTGTGGTACCCAGCCTGGTTCCCAGGTTCCGATGACCACCCCGGCCCCAGGTCAGCGGGTCACGTGGGGACCCCGGCCCCAGGTCAGCGGGTCACGTGGGGACACCGGCCCCAGGTGACCGGGTCACGTGGGGACACCGGCCTCAGGTCAGCGGGTCACGTGGGGACACCGGCCCCAGGTCAGCGGGTCACGTGGGGACCCCGGCCCCAGGTCAGCGGGTCACGTGGGGACACCGGCCCCAGGTAACCGGGTCAAACCGAGTCCCCGGACCCAGGTCACCGGGTCAGTTCGGGACCCCGGACCCAGGTCGGGTCATGTCACGTCCCATGCCCGGGTCCCCGGGTTGGATTTTTACCCAGGCCCCGGGTCACAGGGTCATGTCGGGTCAACGGCCTGGGTACAAGGGTCTGGTGACCACCCCGACCCCAGGTCCCCGGGTCATGACGGGACACCGGACCAGGTCCCCGAGTCCGGTCGACACCACAGCCCCAGGTCACCGGGTCACGTCGGCACCCCGGAACCAGGTCACCGGGTCATGTCGGGACCCAGCCCGGGTCCCCGGGACGGGTTTTTACCCCAGCCGCAGATCACCGGGTCCTGTCGGGTACCCGGGTCGGGTCCCCTGGACAGGTCGGCACCCCGGCCCCGGGTCACGGGGTCATGTCGGGTCGCTGTCCCGGGTACCAGTGTCAGGTGACCACCCCGGCCCCGGGAGACGGAGTCATACCGGGTCCCCGGCCCGGGTCCCTGGGTTGCATCGGGACAAAAGCACCGGATCACTGGATCACGTGGGGGCCCGGGCCCGGGTCCCCGGGTTGCATCGGGACACCAGCGAAGGACCACCGGGTCCTGTCGGGTCCCCGGCCCGGGTCCCCTGGACAGGTCGTTAACCCGGCCCCAGGTCACCGGGTCATGTCGCGCACCCGGCCTGGTTCCCAGGTTCCGGTGACCACCCCGGCACCAGGACCCCGGGTCACGTGGGGACCCCGGACCTAGGTCAGCGGGTCACGTGGGGACACCGGCCCCAGGTCACCGCGTCAGGTCGGGACCCCGAACACAGGTCCACGAGTCCGTCGAAACCACAGCCCCGGGTCACCGGGTCGTGTCGGGTAACCGGCCTGGTTCCCAGGTTCCGATGACCACCCCGGCACCAGGACCCCGGGTCACGTGGGGACACCGGCCCCAGGTGACCGGGTCACGTCGGGACACCGGCCCCAGGTCAGCGGGTCACGTGGGGACACCGGCCCCAGGTCAGATGGTCATGCGGGGCCCCCTGACCCAGGTTACCTGGTCATGTGTGGTACCCAGCCTGGTTCCCAGGTTCCGATGACCACCCCGGCACCAGGACTCCGGGTCACGTGGGGACCCCGGACCCAGGTGACCGGGTCACGTGGGGTCACCGTCCCCAGGTCAGCGGGTCACGTGGGGTCACCGGCCCCAGGTGACCGGGTCACGTGGGGACACCGGCCCCAGGTCACCGGGTCACGTGGGGACACCGGCCCCAGGTCAGAGGGTCACGTGGGGACCCCGGACTCAGGTCACCTGGTCATGTGTGGTACCCAGCCTGGTTCCCAGGTTCCGATGACCACCCCGGCCCCAGGTCAGCGGGTCACGTGGGGACCCCGGCCCCAGGTCAGCGGGTCACGTGGGGACACCGGCCCCAGGTGACCGGGTCACGTGGGGACACCGGCCTCAGGTCAGCGGGTCACGTGGGGACACCGGCCCCAGGTCAGCGGGTCACGTGGGGACCCCGGCCCCAGGTCAGCGGGTCACGTGGGGACACCGGCCCCAGGTAACCGGGTCAAACCGAGTCCCCGGACCCAGGTCACCGGGTCAGTTCGGGACCCCGGACCCAGGTCGGGTCATGTCACGTCCCATGCCCGGGTCCCCGGGTTGGATTTTTACCCAGGCCCCGGGTCACAGGGTCATGTCGGGTCAACGGCCTGGGTACAAGGGTCTGGTGACCACCCCGACCCCAGGTCCCCGGGTCATGACGGGACACCGGACCAGGTCCCCGAGTCCGGTCGACACCACAGCCCCAGGTCACCGGGTCACGTCGGCACCCCGGAACCAGGTCACCGGGTCATGTCGGGACCCAGCCCGGGTCCCCGGGACGGGTTTTTACCCCAGCCGCAGATCACCGGGTCCTGTCGGGTACCCGGGTCGGGTCCCCTGGACAGGTCGGCACCCCGGCCCCGGGTCACGGGGTCATGTCGGGTCGCTGTCCCGGGTACCAGTGTCAGGTGACCACCCCGGCCCCGGGAGACGGAGTCATACCGGGTCCCCGGCCCGGGTCCCCGGGTTGCATCGGGACACCAGCGAAGGACCACCGGGTCCTGTCGGGTCCCCGGCCCGGGTCCCCTGGACAGGTCGTTAACCCGGCCCCAGGTCACCGGGTCATGTCGCGCACCCGGCCTGGTTCCCAGGTTCCGGTGACCACCCCGGCACCAGGACCCCGGGTCACGTGGGGACCCCGGCCCCAGGTCAGCGGGTCACGTGGGGACACCGGCCCCAGGTCACCGCGTCAGGTCGGGACCCCGAACACAGGTCCACGAGTCCGTCGACACCACAGCCCCGGGTCACCGGGTCGTGTCGGGTAACCGGCCTGGTTCCCAGGTTCCGATGACCACCCCGGCACCAGGACCCCGGGTCACGTGGGGACCCCGGCCCCAGGTGACCGGGTCACGTGGGGTCACCGGCCCCAGGTCAGCGGGTCACGTGGGGACACCGGCCCCAGGTGACCGGGTCACGTGGGGACACCGGCCCCAGGTCTGCGGGTCACGTGGGGACCCCGGCACCAGGTCAGCGGGTCACGTGGGGACACCGGCCCCAGGTGACCGGGTCACGTGGGGTCACCGGCCTCAGGTCAGCGGGTCACGTGGGGTCACCGGCCCCAGGTGACCGGGTCACGTGGGGTCACCGGCCCCAGGTGACCGGGTCACGTGGGGTCACCGGCCCCAGGTCAGCGGGTCACGTGGGGACACCGGCCCCAGGTCACCGGGTCACGTGGGGACACCGGCCCCAGGTGACCGGGTCACGTGGGGACACCGGCCTCAGGTCAGCGGGTCACGTGGGGACACCGGCCCCAGGTCAGCGGGTCACGTGGGGACCCCGGACCCAGGTCAGCGGGTCACGTGGGGACACCGGCCCCAGGTCACCGGGTCATACCGAGTCCCCGGACCCAGGTCACCGGGTCAGTTCGGGACCCCGGACCCAGGTCGGGTCATGTCACGTCCCATGCCCGGGTCCCCGGGTTGGATTTTTACCCAGGCCCCGGGTCACAGGGTCATGTCGGGTCAACGGCCTGGGTACAAGGGTCTGGTGACCACCCCGACCCCAGGTCCCCGGGTCATGACGGGACACCGGACCAGGTCCCCGAGTCCGGTCGACACCACAGCCCCAGGTCACCGGGTCACGTCGGCACCCCGGAACCAGGTCACCGGGTCATGTCGGGACCCAGCCCGGGTCCCCGGGACGGGTTTTTACCCCAGCCGCAGATCACCGGGTCCTGTCGGGTACCCGGGTCGGGTCCCCTGGACAGGTCGGCACCCCGGCCCCGGGTCACGGGGTCATGTCGGGTCGCTGTCCCGGGTACCAGTGTCAGGTGACCACCCCGGCCCCGGGAGACGGAGTCATACCGGGTCCCCGGCCCGGGTCCCCGGGTTGCATCGGGACAAAAGCACCGGATCACTGGATCACGTGGGGGCCCGGGCCCGGGTCCCCGGGTTGCATCGGGACACCAGCGAAGGACCACCGGGTCCTGTCGGGTCCCCGGCCCGGGTCCCCTGGACAGGTCGTTAACCCGGCCCCAGGTCACCGGGTCATGTCGCGCACCCGGCCTGGTTCCCAGGTTCCGGTGACCACCCCGGCACCAGGACCCCGGGTCACGTGGGGACCCCGGACCTAGGTCAGCGGGTCACGTGGGGACACCGGCCCCAGGTCACCGCGTCAGGTCGGGACCCCGAACACAGGTCCACGAGTCCGTCGAAACCACAGCCCCGGGTCACCGGGTCGTGTCGGGTAACCGGCCTGGTTCCCAGGTTCCGATGACCACCCCGGCACCAGGACCCCGGGTCACGTGGGGACACCGGCCCCAGGTGACCGGGTCACGTCGGGACCCCGGCCCCAGGTCACCGGGTCACGTGGGGACCCCGGCCCCAGGTCAGAGGGTCACGTGGCGTCACCGGCCCCAGGTCAGCGGGTCACGTGGGGACACCGGCCCCAGGTCAGATGGTCATGCGGGGCCCCCTGACCCAGGTTACCTGGTCATGTGTGGTACCCAGCCTGGTTCCCAGGTTCCGATGACCACCCCGGCACCAGGACTCTGGGTCACGTGGGGACCCCGGCCCCAGGTGACCGGGTCACGTGGGGTCACCGGCCCCAGGTCAGCGGGTCACGTGGGGTCACCGGCCCCAGGTTAGCGGGTCACGTGGGGACACCGGCCCCAGGTGACCGGGTCACGTGGGGACACCGGCCCAGGTCAGCGGGTCACGTGGGGACCCCGGCACCAGGTCAGCGGGTCACGTGGGGACACCGGCCCCAGGTGACCGGGTCACGTGGGGTCACCGGCCCCAGGTCAGCGGGTCACGTGGGGTCACCGGCCCCAGGTGACCGGGTCACGAGGAGTCACCGGCCCCAGGTCAGCGGGTCACGTGGGGACACCGGCCCCAGGTGACCGGGTCACGTGGGGTCACCGGCCCCAGGTAAGCGGGTCACGTGGGGACACCGGCCCCAGGTCAGCGGGTCACGTGGGGTCACCGGCCCCAGGTGACCAGGTCACGTGGGGACACCGGCCCCTGGTGACCGGGTCACGTGGGGTCACCGGCCCCAGGTGACCGGGTAACGTGGGGTCACCGGCCCCAGGTGACCGGGTCACGTGGGGACACCGGCCCCAGGTGACCGGGTCACGTGGGGTCACCGGCCCCAGGTCAGCGGGTCACGTGGGGACACCGGCCCCAGGTGACCGGGTCACATGGGGTCACCGGCCCCAGGTGACCGGGTCATGTGGGGTCACCGGCCCCAGGTGACCGGGTCATGTGGGGTCACCGGCCTCAGGTCAGCGGGTCACGTGGGGTCACCGGCCCCAGGTGACCGGGTCACGTGGGGACACCGGGCTCAGTCCAGCGGGTCACGTGGGGTCACCGGCCCCAGGTCAGCGGGTCACGTGGGGACACCGGCCCCAGGTCACCGGGTCACGTGGGGACACCGGCCCCAGGTCAGCGGGTCACGTGGGGACACCGGCCTCAGGTCAGCGGGTCACGTGGGGACACCGGCCCCAGGTCAGCGGGTCACGTGGGGACCCCGGACCCAGGTCAGCGGGTCACGTGGGGACACCGGCCCCAGGTAACCGGGTCATACCGAGTCCCCGGACCGAGGTCACCGGGTCAGTTCGGGACCCCGGACCCAGGTCGGGTCATGTCACGTCCCATGCCCGGGTCCCCGGGTTGGATTTTTACCCAGGCCCCGGGTCACAGGGTCATGTCGGGTCAACGGCCTGGGTACAAGGGTCTGGTGACCACCCCGACCCCAGGTCCCCGGGTCATGACGGGACACCGGACCAGGTCCCCGAGTCCGGTCGACACCACAGCCCCAGGTCACCGGGTCACGTCGGCACCCCGGAACCAGGTCACCGGGTCATGTCGGGACCCAGCCCGGGTCCCCGGGACGGGTTTTTACCCCAGCCGCAGATCACCGGGTCCTGTCGGGTACCCGGGTCGGGTCCCCTGGACAGGTCGGCACCCCGGCCCCGGGTCACGGGGTCATGTCGGGTCGCTGTCCCGGGTACCAGTGTCAGGTGACCACCCCGGCCCCGGGAGACGGAGTCATACCGGGTCCCCGGCCCGGGTCCCTGGGTTGCATCGGGACAAAAGCACCGGATCACTGGATCACGTGGGGGCCCGGGCCCGGGTCCCCGGGTTGCATCGGGACACCAGCGAAGGACCACCGGGTCCTGTCGGGTCCCCGGCCCGGGTCCCCTGGACAGGTCGTTAACCCGGCCCCAGGTCACCGGGTCATGTCGCGCACCCGGCCTGGTTCCCAGGTTCCGGTGACCACCCCGGCACCAGGACCCCGGGTCACGTGGGGACCCCAAACCCAGGTCAGCGGGTCACGTGGGGACACCGGCCCCAGGTCACCGCGTCAGGTCGGGACCCCGAACCCAGGTCCACGAGTCCGTCGACACCACAGCCCCGGGTCACCGGGTCGTGTCGGGTAACCGGCCTGGTTCCCAGGTTCCGATGACCACCCCGGCACCAGGACCATGGGTCACGAGGGGACACCGGCCCCAGGTGACCGGGTCACGTCGGGACACCGGCCCCAGGTCAGCGGGTCACGTGGGGACCCCGGCCCCAGGTCACCGGGTCACGTGGGGACCCCGGCCCCAGGTCAGAGGGTCACGTGGGGTCACCGGCCCCAGGTCAGCGGGTCACGTGGGGACACCGGCCCCAGGTCAGATGGTCATGCGGGGCCCCCTGACCCAGATTACCTGGTCATGTGTGGTACCCAGCCTGGTTCCCAGGTTCCGATGACCACCCCGGCACCAGGACTCCGGGTCACGTGGGGACCCCGGCCCCAGGTGACCGGGTCACGTGGGGTCACCGGCCCCAGGTGACCGGGTCACGTGGGGTCACCGGCCCCAGGTCAGCGGGTCACGTGGGGACACCGGCCCCAGGTGACCGGGTCACGTGGGGACACCGGCCCCAGGTCAGCGGGTCACGTGGGGACCCCGGCCCCAGGTCAGCGGGTCACGTGGGGACACCGGCCCCAGGTGACCGGGTCACGTGGGGTCACCGGCCCCAGGTCAGCGGGTCACGTGGGGTCACCGGCCCCAGGTCAGCGGGTCACGTGGGGACACCGGCCCCAGGTGACCGGGTCACGTGGGGTCACCGGCCCCAGGTGACCAGGTCACGTGGGGTCACCGGCCCCAGGTGACCGGGTCACGTGGGGTCACCGGCCCCAGGTCAGCGGGTCACGTGGGGTCACCGGCCCCAGGTCAGCGGGTCACGTGGGGACACCGGCCAAAGGTGACCGGGTCACGTGGGGACACCGGCCTCAGGTCAGCGGGTCACGTGGGGACACCGGCCCCAGGTGACCGGGTCACGTGAGGTCACCGGCCCCAGGTGACCGGGTCACGTGGGGTCACCGGCCCCAGGTGACCGGGTCACGTGGGGTCTCCGGCCCCAGGTGACCGGGTCACGTGGGGTCACCGGCCCCATGTCAGCGGGTCACGTGGTGTCACCGGCCCCAGGTGACCGGGTCACGTGGGGTCACCGGCCCCAGGTGACCAGGTCACGTGGGGTCACCGGCCCCAGGTGACCAGGTCACGTGGGGTCACCGGCCCCAGGTGACCGGGTCACGTGGGGTCACCGGCCCCAGGTCAGAGGGTCACGTGGGGACACCGGCCCCAGGTGACCGCGTCACGTGGGGACACCGGCCCCAGGTCAGAGGGTCACGTAGGGACCCCGGACCCAGGTCACCTGGTCATGTGTGGTACCCAGCCTGGTTCCCAGGTTCCGATGACCACCCCGGCACCAGGACCCCGGGTCCCGTGGGGACCCCGGCCCCAGGTGACCGGGTCACGTGGGGTCACCGGCCCCAGGTCAGCGGGTCACGTGGGGTCACCGGCCCCAGGTGACCGGGTCACGTGGGGACACCGGCCCCAGGTCACCGGGTCACGTGGGGACACCGGCCCCAGGTCAGCGGGTCACGTGGGGACACCGGCCCCAGGTAACCAAGGCAGGTCGGGACCCAGCCCGGGTCCCCGGGACGGGTTTTTACCCCAGCCGCAGATCACCGGGTCCTGTCGGGTCCCCGGCCCGGGTCCCCTGGACAGGTCGATAACCAGGCCCCAGGTCACCCGGTCGTCTCGCGCAACCGGCCTGGTTACCAGGTTCCGATGACCACCCTGGCACCAGGACCCCGGGTCCCGTGGGGACCCCGGACCCAGGTGACCGGGTCACGTGGGGTCACCGTCCCCAGTTGACCAGGTCACGTGGGGTCACCGGCCCCAGGTGACCGGGTCACGTGGGGTCACCGGCCCCAGGTGACCATGTCACGTGGGGTCACCGGCCCCAGGTGACCGGGTCACGTGGGGTCACGGGCCCCAGGTCAGCGGGTCACGTGGGGTCACCGGCCCCAGGTCAGCGGGTCACGTGGGGACACCGGCCCCAGGTCACCGGGTCACGTGGGGACACCGGCCCCAGGTCACCGGGTCACGTGGGGACACCGGCCCCAGGTCAGCGGGTCACGTGGGGACACCGGCCCCAGGTAACCAAGGCAGGTCGGGACCCAGCCCGGGTCCCCGGGACGGGTTTTTAACCCAGCCGCAGATCACCGGGTCCTGTCGGGTCCCCGGCCCGGGTCCCCTGGACAGGTCGATAACCAGGCCCCAGGTCACCCGGTCATCTCGCGCACCCGGCCTGGTTCCCAGGTTCCGATGACCACCCCGGCACCAGGACCCCGGGTCTCGTGGGGACCCCGGCCCCAGGTGACCGGGTCACGTGGGGTCACCGTCCCCAGGTCAGCGGGTCACGTGGGGTCACCGGCCCCAGGTGACCAGGTCACGTGGGGACACCGGCCCCAGGTCAGCGGGTCACGTGGGGACACCGGCCCCAGGTGACCGGGTCACGTGGGGACACCGGCCTCAGGTCAGCGGGTCACGTGGGGACACCGGCCCCAGGTCAGCGGGTCACGTGGGGACCCCGGTCCCAGGTCAGCGGGTCACGTGGGGACACCGGCCCCAGGTAACCGGGTCATACCGAGTCCCCGGACCCAGGTCACCGGGTCAGGTCGGGACCCCGGACCCAGGTCGGGTCATGTCACGTCCCATGCCCGGGTCCCCGGGTTGGATTTTTACCCAGGCCCCGGGTCACAGGGTCATGTCGGGTCAACGGCCTGGGTACAAGGGTCTGGTGACCACCCCGACCCCAGGTCCCCGGGTCATGACGGGACACCGGACCAGGTCCCGGAGTCCGGTCGACACCACAGCCCCAGGTCACCGGGTCACGTCGGCACCCCGGAACCAGGTCACCGGGTCATGTCGGGACCCAGCCCGGGTCCCCGGGACGGGTTTTTACCCCAGCCGCAGATCACCGGGTCCTGTCGGGTACCCGGGTCGGGTCCCCTGGACAGGTCGGCACCCCGGCCCCGGGTCACGGGGTCATGTCGGGTCGCTGTCCCGGGTACCAGTGTCAGGTGACCACCCCGGCCCCGGGAGACGGAGTCATACCGGGTCCCCGGCCCGGGTCCCCGGGTTGCATCGGGACAAAAGCACCGGATCACTGGATCACGTGGGGGCCCGGGCCCGGGTCCCCGGGTTGCATCGGGACACCAGCGAAGGACCACCGGGTCCTGTCGGGTCCCCGGCCCGGGTCCCCTGGACAGGTCGTTAACCCGGCCCCAGGTCACCGGGTCATGTCGCGCACCCGGCCTGGTTCCCAGGTTCCGGTGACCACCCCGGCACCAGGACCCCGGGTCACGTGGGGACCCCGGCCCCAGGTCAGCGGGTCACGTGGGGACACCGGCCCCAGGTCACCGCGTCAGGTCGGGACCCCGAACCCAGGTCCACGAGTCCGTCGACACCACAGCCCCGGGTCACCGGGTCGTGTCGGGTAACCGGCCTGGTTCCCAGGTTCCGATGACCACCCCGGCACCAGGACCATGGGTCACGAGGGGACACCGGCCCCAGGTGACCGGGTCACGTCGGGACACCGGCCCCAGGTCAGCGGGTCACGTGGGGACCCCGGCCCCAGGTCACCGGGTCACGTGGGGACCCCGGCCCCAGGTCAGAGGGTCACGTGGGGTCACCAGCCCCAGGTCAGCGGGTCACGTGGGGACACCGGCCCCAGGTCAGATGGTCATGCGGGGCCCCCTGACCCAGATTACCTGGTCATGTGTGGTACCCAGCCTGGTTCCCAGGTTCCGATGACCACCCCGGCACCAGGACTCCGGGTCACGTGGGGACCCCGGCCCCAGGTGACCGGGTCACGTGGGGTCACCGGCCCCAGGTGACCGGGTCACGTGGGGTCACCGGCCCCAGGTCAGCGGGTCACGTGGGGACACCGGCCCCAGGTGACCGGGTCACGTGGGGACACCGGCCCCAGGTCAGCGGGTCACGTGGGGACCCCGGCCCCAGGTCAGCGGGTCACGTGGGGACACCGGCCCCAGGTGACCGGGTCACGTGGGGTCACCGGCCCCAGGTCAGCGGGTCACGTGGGGTCACCGGCCCCAGGTCAGCGGGTCACGTGGGGACACCGGCCCCAGGTGACCGGGTCACGTGGGGTCACCGGCCCCAGGTGACCAGGTCACGTGGGGTCACCGGCCCCAGGTGACCGGGTCACGTGGGGTCACCGGCCCCAGGTCAGCGGGTCACGTGGGGTCACCGGCCCCAGGTCAGCGGGTCACGTGGGGACACCGGCCAAAGGTGACCGGGTCACGTGGGGACACCGGCCTCAGGTCAGCGGGTCACGTGGGGACACCGGCCCCAGGTGACCGGGTCACGTGAGGTCACCGGCCCCAGGTGACCGGGTCACGTGGGGTCACCGGCCCCAGGTGACCGGGTCACGTGGGGTCTCCGGCCCCAGGTGACCGGGTCACGTGGGGTCACCGGCCCCATGTCAGCGGGTCACGTGGTGTCACCGGCCCCAGGTGACCGGGTCACGTGGGGTCACCGGCCCCAGGTGACCAGGTCACGTGGGGTCACCGGCCCCAGGTGACCAGGTCACGTGGGGTCACCGGCCCCAGGTGACCGGGTCACGTGGGGTCACCGGCCCCAGGTCAGAGGGTCACGTGGGGACACCGGCCCCAGGTGACCGCGTCACGTGGGGACACCGGCCCCAGGTCAGAGGGTCACGTAGGGACCCCGGACCCAGGTCACCTGGTCATGTGTGGTACCCAGCCTGGTTCCCAGGTTCCGATGACCACCCCGGCACCAGGACCCCGGGTCCCGTGGGGACCCCGGCCCCAGGTGACCGGGTCACGTGGGGTCACCGGCCCCAGGTCAGCGGGTCACGTGGGGTCACCGGCCCCAGGTGACCGGGTCACGTGGGGACACCGGCCCCAGGTCACCGGGTCACGTGGGGACACCGGCCCCAGGTCAGCGGGTCACGTGGGGACACCGGCCCCAGGTAACCAAGGCAGGTCGGGACCCAGCCCGGGTCCCCGGGACGGGTTTTTACCCCAGCCGCAGATCACCGGGTCCTGTCGGGTCCCCGGCCCGGGTCCCCTGGACAGGTCGATAACCAGGCCCCAGGTCACCCGGTCGTCTCGCGCAACCGGCCTGGTTACCAGGTTCCGATGACCACCCTGGCACCAGGACCCCGGGTCCCGTGGGGACCCCGGACCCAGGTGACCGGGTCACGTGGGGTCACCGTCCCCAGTTGACCAGGTCACGTGGGGTCACCGGCCCCAGGTGACCGGGTCACGTGGGGTCACCGGCCCCAGGTGACCATGTCACGTGGGGTCACCGGCCCCAGGTGACCGGGTCACGTGGGGTCACGGGCCCCAGGTCAGCGGGTCACGTGGGGTCACCGGCCCCAGGTCAGCGGGTCACGTGGGGACACCGGCCCCAGGTCACCGGGTCACGTGGGGACACCGGCCCCAGGTCACCGGGTCACGTGGGGACACCGGCCCCAGGTCAGCGGGTCACGTGGGGACACCGGCCCCAGGTAACCAAGGCAGGTCGGGACCCAGCCCGGGTCCCCGGGACGGGTTTTTAACCCAGCCGCAGATCACCGGGTCCTGTCGGGTCCCCGGCCCGGGTCCCCTGGACAGGTCGATAACCAGGCCCCAGGTCACCCGGTCATCTCGCGCACCCGGCCTGGTTCCCAGGTTCCGATGACCACCCCGGCACCAGGACCCCGGGTCTCGTGGGGACCCCGGCCCCAGGTGACCGGGTCACGTGGGGTCACCGTCCCCAGGTCAGCGGGTCACGTGGGGTCACCGGCCCCAGGTGACCAGGTCACGTGGGGACACCGGCCCCAGGTCAGCGGGTCACGTGGGGACACCGGCCCCAGGTGACCGGGTCACGTGGGGACACCGGCCTCAGGTCAGCGGGTCACGTGGGGACACCGGCCCCAGGTCAGCGGGTCACGTGGGGACCCCGGTCCCAGGTCAGCGGGTCACGTGGGGACACCGGCCCCAGGTAACCGGGTCATACCGAGTCCCCGGACCCAGGTCACCGGGTCAGGTCGGGACCCCGGACCCAGGTCGGGTCATGTCACGTCCCATGCCCGGGTCCCCGGGTTGGATTTTTACCCAGGCCCCGGGTCACAGGGTCATGTCGGGTCAACGGCCTGGGTACAAGGGTCTGGTGACCACCCCGACCCCAGGTCCCCGGGTCATGACGGGACACCGGACCAGGTCCCGGAGTCCGGTCGACACCACAGCCCCAGGTCACCGGGTCACGTCGGCACCCCGGAACCAGGTCACCGGGTCATGTCGGGACCCAGCCCGGGTCCCCGGGACGGGTTTTTACCCCAGCCGCAGATCACCGGGTCCTGTCGGGTACCCGGGTCGGGTCCCCTGGACAGGTCGGCACCCCGGCCCCGGGTCACGGGGTCATGTCGGGTCGCTGTCCCGGGTACCAGTGTCAGGTGACCACCCCGGCCCCGGGAGACGGAGTCATACCGGGTCCCCGGCCCGGGTCCCCGGGTTGCATCGGGACAAAAGCACCGGATCACTGGATCACGTGGGGGCCCGGGCCCGGGTCCCCGGGTTGCATCGGGACACCAGCGAAGGACCACCGGGTCCTGTCGGGTCCCCGGCCCGGGTCCCCTGGACAGGTCGTTAACCCGGCCCCAGGTCACCGGGTCATGTCGCGCACCCGGCCTGGTTCCCAGGTTCCGGTGACCACCCCGGCACCAGGACCCCGGGTCACGTGGGGACCCCGGCCCCAGGTCAGCGGGTCACGTGGGGACACCGGCCCCAGGTCACCGCGTCAGGTCGGGACCCCGAACCCAGGTCCACGAGTCCGTCGACACCACAGCCCCGGGTCACCGGGTCGTGTCGGGTAACCGGCCTGGTTCCCAGGTTCCGATGACCACCCCGGCACCAGGACCCCGGGTCACGTGGGGACACCGGCCCCAGGTGACCGGGTCACGTGGGGACCCCGGCCCCAGGTCAGCGGGTCACGTGGGGACCCCGGCCCCAGGTCACCGGGTCACGTGGGGACCCCGGCCCCAGGTCAGAGGGTCACGTGGCGTCACCGGCCCAAGGTCAGCGGGTCACGTGGGGACACCGCCCCCAGGTCAGATGGTCATGCGGGGCCCCCTGACCCAGGTTACCTGGTCATGTGTGGTACCCAGCCTGGTTCCCAGGTTCCGATGACCACCCCGGCACCAGGACTCCGGGTCACGTGGGGACCCCGGCCCCAGGTGACCGGGTCAAGTGGGGTCACCGGCCCCAGGTCAGCGGGTCACGTGGGGTCACCGGCCCCAGGTCAGCGGGTCACGTGGGGACACCGGCCCCAGGTCAGCGGGTCACGTGGGGACACCGGCCCCAGGTGACCGGGTCACGTGGGGTCACCGGCCCCAGGTCAGCGGGTCACGTGGGGTCACCGGCCCCAGGTCAGCGGGTCACGTGGGGACACCGGCCCCAGGTGACCGGGTCACGTGGGGTCACCGGCCCCAGGTGACCAGGTCACGTGGGGACACCGGCCCCAGGTGACCGGGTCACGTGGGGTCACCGGCCCCAGGTCAGCGGGTCACGTGGGGTCACCGGCCCCAGGTCAGCGGGTCACGTGGGGACACCGGCCAAAGGTGACCGGGTCACGTGGGGACACCGGCCTCAGGTCAGTGGGTCACGTGGGGACACCGGCCCCAGGTGACCGGGTCACGTGAGGTCACCGGCCCCAGGTGACCGGGTCACGTGGGGTCACCGGCCCCAGGTGACCGGGTCACGTGGGGTCACCGGCCCCAGGTGTCCGAGTCACGTGGGGTCACCGGCCCCATGTCAGCGGGTCACGTGGGGACACCTGCCCCAGGTGACCGGGTCACGTTGGGTCACCGGCCCCAGGTCAGCGGGTCACGTGGGGTCACCGGCCCCAGGTGACCAGGTCACGTGGGGTCACCGGCCCCAGGTGACCGGGTCACGTGGGGTCACTGGCCCCAGGTCAGCGGGTCACGTGGGGACACCGGCCCCAGGTGACCGGGTCACGTGGGGTCACCGGCCCCAGGTGACCGGGTCACGTGGGGACCCCAAACCCAGGTCAGCGGGTCACGTGGGGACACCGGCCCCAGGTCACCGCGTCAGGTCGGGACCCCGAACCCAGGTCCACGAGTCCGTCGACACCACAGCCCCGGGTCACCGGGTCGTGTCGGGTAACCGGCCTGGTTCCCAGGTTCCGATGACCACCCCGGCACCAGGACCATGGGTCACGAGGGGACACCGGCCCCAGGTGACCGGGTCACGTCGGGACACCGGCCCCAGGTCAGCGGGTCACGTGGGGACCCCGGCCCCAGGTCACCGGGTCACGTGGGGACCCCGGCCCCAGGTCAGAGGGTCACGTGGGGTCACCGGCCCCAGGTCAGCGGGTCACGTGGGGACACCGGCCCCAGGTCAGATGGTCATGCGGGGCCCCCTGACCCAGATTACCTGGTCATGTGTGGTACCCAGCCTGGTTCCCAGGTTCCGATGACCACCCCGGCACCAGGACTCCGGGTCACGTGGGGACCCCGGCCCCAGGTGACCGGGTCACGTGGGGTCACCGGCCCCAGGTGACCGGGTCACGTGGGGTCACCGGCCCCAGGTCAGCGGGTCACGTGGGGACACCGGCCCCAGGTGACCGGGTCACGTGGGGACACCGGCCCCAGGTCAGCGGGTCACGTGGGGACCCCGGCCCCAGGTCAGCGGGTCACGTGGGGACACCGGCCCCAGGTGACCGGGTCACGTGGGGTCACCGGCCCCAGGTCAGCGGGTCACGTGGGGTCACCGGCCCCAGGTCAGCGGGTCACGTGGGGACACCGGCCCCAGGTGACCGGGTCACGTGGGGTCACCGGCCCCAGGTGACCAGGTCACGTGGGGTCACCGGCCCCAGGTGACCGGGTCACGTGGGGTCACCGGCCCCAGGTCAGCGGGTCACGTGGGGTCACCGGCCCCAGGTCAGCGGGTCACGTGGGGACACCGGCCAAAGGTGACCGGGTCACGTGGGGACACCGGCCTCAGGTCAGCGGGTCACGTGGGGACACCGGCCCCAGGTGACCGGGTCACGTGAGGTCACCGGCCCCAGGTGACCGGGTCACGTGGGGTCACCGGCCCCAGGTGACCGGGTCACGTGGGGTCTCCGGCCCCAGGTGACCGGGTCACGTGGGGTCACCGGCCCCATGTCAGCGGGTCACGTGGTGTCACCGGCCCCAGGTGACCGGGTCACGTGGGGTCACCGGCCCCAGGTGACCAGGTCACGTGGGGTCACCGGCCCCAGGTGACCAGGTCACGTGGGGTCACCGGCCCCAGGTGACCGGGTCACGTGGGGTCACCGGCCCCAGGTCAGAGGGTCACGTGGGGACACCGGCCCCAGGTGACCGCGTCACGTGGGGACACCGGCCCCAGGTCAGAGGGTCACGTAGGGACCCCGGACCCAGGTCACCTGGTCATGTGTGGTACCCAGCCTGGTTCCCAGGTTCCGATGACCACCCCGGCACCAGGACCCCGGGTCCCGTGGGGACCCCGGCCCCAGGTGACCGGGTCACGTGGGGTCACCGGCCCCAGGTCAGCGGGTCACGTGGGGTCACCGGCCCCAGGTGACCGGGTCACGTGGGGACACCGGCCCCAGGTCACCGGGTCACGTGGGGACACCGGCCCCAGGTCAGCGGGTCACGTGGGGACACCGGCCCCAGGTAACCAAGGCAGGTCGGGACCCAGCCCGGGTCCCCGGGACGGGTTTTTACCCCAGCCGCAGATCACCGGGTCCTGTCGGGTCCCCGGCCCGGGTCCCCTGGACAGGTCGATAACCAGGCCCCAGGTCACCCGGTCGTCTCGCGCAACCGGCCTGGTTACCAGGTTCCGATGACCACCCTGGCACCAGGACCCCGGGTCCCGTGGGGACCCCGGACCCAGGTGACCGGGTCACGTGGGGTCACCGTCCCCAGTTGACCAGGTCACGTGGGGTCACCGGCCCCAGGTGACCGGGTCACGTGGGGTCACCGGCCCCAGGTGACCATGTCACGTGGGGTCACCGGCCCCAGGTGACCGGGTCACGTGGGGTCACGGGCCCCAGGTCAGCGGGTCACGTGGGGTCACCGGCCCCAGGTCAGCGGGTCACGTGGGGACACCGGCCCCAGGTCACCGGGTCACGTGGGGACACCGGCCCCAGGTCACCGGGTCACGTGGGGACACCGGCCCCAGGTCAGCGGGTCACGTGGGGACACCGGCCCCAGGTAACCAAGGCAGGTCGGGACCCAGCCCGGGTCCCCGGGACGGGTTTTTAACCCAGCCGCAGATCACCGGGTCCTGTCGGGTCCCCGGCCCGGGTCCCCTGGACAGGTCGATAACCAGGCCCCAGGTCACCCGGTCATCTCGCGCACCCGGCCTGGTTCCCAGGTTCCGATGACCACCCCGGCACCAGGACCCCGGGTCTCGTGGGGACCCCGGCCCCAGGTGACCGGGTCACGTGGGGTCACCGTCCCCAGGTCAGCGGGTCACGTGGGGTCACCGGCCCCAGGTGACCAGGTCACGTGGGGACACCGGCCCCAGGTCAGCGGGTCACGTGGGGACACCGGCCCCAGGTGACCGGGTCACGTGGGGACACCGGCCTCAGGTCAGCGGGTCACGTGGGGACACCGGCCCCAGGTCAGCGGGTCACGTGGGGACCCCGGTCCCAGGTCAGCGGGTCACGTGGGGACACCGGCCCCAGGTAACCGGGTCATACCGAGTCCCCGGACCCAGGTCACCGGGTCAGGTCGGGACCCCGGACCCAGGTCGGGTCATGTCACGTCCCATGCCCGGGTCCCCGGGTTGGATTTTTACCCAGGCCCCGGGTCACAGGGTCATGTCGGGTCAACGGCCTGGGTACAAGGGTCTGGTGACCACCCCGACCCCAGGTCCCCGGGTCATGACGGGACACCGGACCAGGTCCCGGAGTCCGGTCGACACCACAGCCCCAGGTCACCGGGTCACGTCGGCACCCCGGAACCAGGTCACCGGGTCATGTCGGGACCCAGCCCGGGTCCCCGGGACGGGTTTTTACCCCAGCCGCAGATCACCGGGTCCTGTCGGGTACCCGGGTCGGGTCCCCTGGACAGGTCGGCACCCCGGCCCCGGGTCACGGGGTCATGTCGGGTCGCTGTCCCGGGTACCAGTGTCAGGTGACCACCCCGGCCCCGGGAGACGGAGTCATACCGGGTCCCCGGCCCGGGTCCCCGGGTTGCATCGGGACAAAAGCACCGGATCACTGGATCACGTGGGGGCCCGGGCCCGGGTCCCCGGGTTGCATCGGGACACCAGCGAAGGACCACCGGGTCCTGTCGGGTCCCCGGCCCGGGTCCCCTGGACAGGTCGTTAACCCGGCCCCAGGTCACCGGGTCATGTCGCGCACCCGGCCTGGTTCCCAGGTTCCGGTGACCACCCCGGCACCAGGACCCCGGGTCACGTGGGGACCCCGGCCCCAGGTCAGCGGGTCACGTGGGGACACCGGCCCCAGGTCACCGCGTCAGGTCGGGACCCCGAACCCAGGTCCACGAGTCCGTCGACACCACAGCCCCGGGTCACCGGGTCGTGTCGGGTAACCGGCCTGGTTCCCAGGTTCCGATGACCACCCCGGCACCAGGACCATGGGTCACGAGGGGACACCGGCCCCAGGTGACCGGGTCACGTCGGGACACCGGCCCCAGGTCAGCGGGTCACGTGGGGACCCCGGCCCCAGGTCACCGGGTCACGTGGGGACCCCGGCCCCAGGTCAGAGGGTCACGTGGGGTCACCGGCCCCAGGTCAGCGGGTCACGTGGGGACACCGGCCCCAGGTCAGATGGTCATGCGGGGCCCCCTGACCCAGATTACCTGGTCATGTGTGGTACCCAGCCTGGTTCCCAGGTTCCGATGACCACCCCGGCACCAGGACTCCGGGTCACGTGGGGACCCCGGCCCCAGGTGACCGGGTCACGTGGGGTCACCGGCCCCAGGTGACCGGGTCACGTGGGGTCACCGGCCCCAGGTCAGCGGGTCACGTGGGGACACCGGCCCCAGGTGACCGGGTCACGTGGGGACACCGGCCCCAGGTCAGCGGGTCACGTGGGGACCCCGGCCCCAGGTCAGCGGGTCACGTGGGGACACCGGCCCCAGGTGACCGGGTCACGTGGGGTCACCGGCCCCAGGTCAGCGGGTCACGTGGGGTCACCGGCCCCAGGTCAGCGGGTCACGTGGGGACACCGGCCCCAGGTGACCGGGTCACGTGGGGTCACCGGCCCCAGGTGACCAGGTCACGTGGGGTCACCGGCCCCAGGTGACCGGGTCACGTGGGGTCACCGGCCCCAGGTCAGCGGGTCACGTGGGGTCACCGGCCCCAGGTCAGCGGGTCACGTGGGGACACCGGCCAAAGGTGACCGGGTCACGTGGGGACACCGGCCTCAGGTCAGCGGGTCACGTGGGGACACCGGCCCCAGGTGACCGGGTCACGTGAGGTCACCGGCCCCAGGTGACCGGGTCACGTGGGGTCACCGGCCCCAGGTGACCGGGTCACGTGGGGTCTCCGGCCCCAGGTGACCGGGTCACGTGGGGTCACCGGCCCCATGTCAGCGGGTCACGTGGTGTCACCGGCCCCAGGTGACCGGGTCACGTGGGGTCACCGGCCCCAGGTGACCAGGTCACGTGGGGTCACCGGCCCCAGGTGACCAGGTCACGTGGGGTCACCGGCCCCAGGTGACCGGGTCACGTGGGGTCACCGGCCCCAGGTCAGAGGGTCACGTGGGGACACCGGCCCCAGGTGACCGCGTCACGTGGGGACACCGGCCCCAGGTCAGAGGGTCACGTAGGGACCCCGGACCCAGGTCACCTGGTCATGTGTGGTACCCAGCCTGGTTCCCAGGTTCCGATGACCACCCCGGCACCAGGACCCCGGGTCCCGTGGGGACCCCGGCCCCAGGTGACCGGGTCACGTGGGGTCACCGGCCCCAGGTCAGCGGGTCACGTGGGGTCACCGGCCCCAGGTGACCGGGTCACGTGGGGACACCGGCCCCAGGTCACCGGGTCACGTGGGGACACCGGCCCCAGGTCAGCGGGTCACGTGGGGACACCGGCCCCAGGTAACCAAGGCAGGTCGGGACCCAGCCCGGGTCCCCGGGACGGGTTTTTACCCCAGCCGCAGATCACCGGGTCCTGTCGGGTCCCCGGCCCGGGTCCCCTGGACAGGTCGATAACCAGGCCCCAGGTCACCCGGTCGTCTCGCGCAACCGGCCTGGTTACCAGGTTCCGATGACCACCCTGGCACCAGGACCCCGGGTCCCGTGGGGACCCCGGACCCAGGTGACCGGGTCACGTGGGGTCACCGTCCCCAGTTGACCAGGTCACGTGGGGTCACCGGCCCCAGGTGACCGGGTCACGTGGGGTCACCGGCCCCAGGTGACCATGTCACGTGGGGTCACCGGCCCCAGGTGACCGGGTCACGTGGGGTCACGGGCCCCAGGTCAGCGGGTCACGTGGGGTCACCGGCCCCAGGTCAGCGGGTCACGTGGGGACACCGGCCCCAGGTCACCGGGTCACGTGGGGACACCGGCCCCAGGTCAGCGGGTCACGTGGGGACACCGGCCCCAGGTAACCAAGGCAGGTCGGGACCCAGCCCGGGTCCCCGGGACGGGTTTTTAACCCAGCCGCAGATCACCGGGTCCTGTCGGGTCCCCGGCCCGGGTCCCCTGGACAGGTCGATAACCAGGCCCCAGGTCACCCGGTCATCTCGCGCACCCGGCCTGGTTCCCAGGTTCCGATGACCACCCCGGCACCAGGACCCCGGGTCTCGTGGGGACCCCGGCCCCAGGTGACCGGGTCACGTGGGGTCACCGTCCCCAGGTCAGCGGGTCACGTGGGGTCACCGGCCCCAGGTGACCAGGTCACGTGGGGACACCGGCCCCAGGTCAGCGGGTCACGTGGGGACACCGGCCCCAGGTGACCGGGTCACGTGGGGACACCGGCCTCAGGTCAGCGGGTCACGTGGGGACACCGGCCCCAGGTCAGCGGGTCACGTGGGGACCCCGGTCCCAGGTCAGCGGGTCACGTGGGGACACCGGCCCCAGGTAACCGGGTCATACCGAGTCCCCGGACCCAGGTCACCGGGTCAGGTCGGGACCCCGGACCCAGGTCGGGTCATGTCACGTCCCATGCCCGGGTCCCCGGGTTGGATTTTTACCCAGGCCCCGGGTCACAGGGTCATGTCGGGTCAACGGCCTGGGTACAAGGGTCTGGTGACCACCCCGACCCCAGGTCCCCGGGTCATGACGGGACACCGGACCAGGTCCCGGAGTCCGGTCGACACCACAGCCCCAGGTCACCGGGTCACGTCGGCACCCCGGAACCAGGTCACCGGGTCATGTCGGGACCCAGCCCGGGTCCCCGGGACGGGTTTTTACCCCAGCCGCAGATCACCGGGTCCTGTCGGGTACCCGGGTCGGG
Organism: Somateria mollissima; assembly: GCA_951411735.1. Classification (NCBI taxonomy): domain Eukaryota; kingdom Metazoa; phylum Chordata; class Aves; order Anseriformes; family Anatidae; genus Somateria; species Somateria mollissima. Next base: position 222,439 of record CATOCB010000293.1, on the reverse strand, counting down.
TCCCCTGGACAGGTCGGCACCCCGGCCCCGGGTCACGGGGTCATGTCGGGTCGCTGTCCCGGGTACCAGTGTCAGGTGACCACCCCGGCCCCGGGAGACGGAGTCATACCGGGTCCCCGGCCCGGGTCCCCGGGTTGCATCGGGACAAAAGCACCGGATCACTGGATCACGTGGGGGCCCGGGCCCGGGTCCCCGGGTTGCATCGGGACACCAGCGAAGGACCACCGGGTCCTGTCGGGTCCCCGGCCCGGGTCCCCTGGACAGGTCGTTAACCCGGCCCCAGGTCACCGGGTCATGTCGCGCACCCGGCCTGGTTCCCAGGTTCCGGTGACCACCCCGGCACCAGGACCCCGGGTCACGTGGGGACCCCGGCCCCAGGTCAGCGGGTCACGTGGGGACACCGGCCCCAGGTCACCGCGTCAGGTCGGGACCCCGAACCCAGGTCCACGAGTCCGTCGACACCACAGCCCCGGGTCACCGGGTCGTGTCGGGTAACCGGCCTGGTTCCCAGGTTCCGATGACCACCCCGGCACCAGGACCCCGGGTCACGTGGGGACACCGGCCCCAGGTGACCGGGTCACGTGGGGACCCCGGCCCCAGGTCAGCGGGTCACGTGGGGACCCCGGCCCCAGGTCACCGGGTCACGTGGGGACCCCGGCCCCAGGTCAGAGGGTCACGTGGCGTCACCGGCCCAAGGTCAGCGGGTCACGTGGGGACACCGCCCCCAGGTCAGATGGTCATGCGGGGCCCCCTGACCCAGGTTACCTGGTCATGTGTGGTACCCAGCCTGGTTCCCAGGTTCCGATGACCACCCCGGCACCAGGACTCCGGGTCACGTGGGGACCCCGGCCCCAGGTGACCGGGTCAAGTGGGGTCACCGGCCCCAGGTGACCAGGTCACGTGGGGTCACCGGCCCCAGGTCAGCGGGTCACGTGGGGACACCGGCCCCAGGTCAGCGGGTCACGTGGGGACACCGGCCCCAGGTGACCGGGTCACGTGGGGTCACCGGCCCCAGGTCAGCGGGTCACGTGGGGTCACCGGCCCCAGGTCAGCGGGTCACGTGGGGACACCGGCCCCAGGTGACCGGGTCACGTGGGGTCACCGGCCCCAGGTGACCAGGTCACGTGGGGACACCGGCCCCAGGTGACCGGGTCACGTGGGGTCACCGGCCCCAGGTCAGCGGGTCACGTGGGGTCACCGGCCCCAGGTCAGCGGGTCACGTGGGGACACCGGCCAAAGGTGACCGGGTCACGTGGGGACACCGGCCTCAGGTCAGTGGGTCACGTGGGGACACCGGCCCCAGGTGACCGGGTCACGTGAGGTCACCGGCCCCAGGTGACCGGGTCACGTGGGGTCACCGGCCCCAGGTGACCGGGTCACGTGGGGTCACCGGCCCCAGGTGTCCGAGTCACGTGGGGTCACCGGCCCCATGTCAGCGGGTCACGTGGGGACACCTGCCCCAGGTGACCGGGTCACGTTGGGTCACCGGCCCCAGGTCAGCGGGTCACGTGGGGTCACCGGCCCCAGGTGACCAGGTCACGTGGGGTCACCGGCCCCAGGTGACCGGGTCACGTGGGGTCACTGGCCCCAGGTCAGCGGGTCACGTGGGGACACCGGCCCCAGGTGACCGGGTCACGTGGGGTCACCGGCCCCAGGTGACCGGGTCACGTGGGGACACCGGCCCCAGGTGACCGGGTCACGTGGGGTCACCGGCCCCAGGTGACCGGGTCACGTGGGGACACCGGCCCCAGGTGACCAGGTCACGTGGGGTCACCGGCCCCAGGTCAGAGGGTCACGTGGGGACACTGGCCCCAGGTGACCGGGTCACGTGGGGACACCGGCCCCAGGTCAGTGGGTCACGTGGGGACCCCGGACCCAGGTCACCTGGTCATGTGTGGTACCCAGCCTGGTTCCCAGGTTCCGATGACCACCCCGGCACCAGGACCCCGGGTCCCGTGGGGACCCCGGCCCCAGGTGACCGGGTCACGTGGGGTCACCGGCCCCAGGTCACCGGGTCACGTGGGGTCACTGGCCCCAGGTCAGCGGGTCACGTGGGGACACCGGCCCCAGGTCACCGGGTCACGTGGGGACACCGGCCCCAGGTCAGCGGGTCACGTGGGGACACCGGCCCCAGGTCAGCGGGTCACGTGGGGACACCGGCCCCAGGTAACCAAGGCAGGTCGGGACCCAGCCCGGGTTCCCGGGACGGGTTTTTACCCCAGCCGCAGATCACCGGGTCCTGTCGGGTCCCCGGCCCGGGTCCCCTGGACAGGTCGATAACCAGGCCCCAGGTCACCCGGTCATCTCGCGCACCCGGCCTGGTTCCCAGGTTCCGATGACCACCCCGGCACCAGGACCCCGGGTCACGTGGGGACACCGGCCCCAGGTGACCGGGTCACGTGGGGTCACCGTCCCCAGGTCAGCGGGTCACGTGGGGACCCCAGCCCCAGGTCACCGGGTCACGTGGGGTCACCGGCCCCAGGTCAGAGGGTCACGTGGGGACACCGGACCCAGGTCACCTGGTCATGTGTGGTACCCAGCCTGGTTCCCAGGTTCCGATGACCACCCCGGCCCCAGGTCACCGGGTCACGTGGGGACCCCGGCCCCAGGTCAGCGGGTCACGTGGGGACACCGGCCCCAGGTGACCGGGTCACGTGGGGACACCGGCCTCAGGTCAGCGGGTCACGTGGGGACCCCGGTCCCAGGTCAGCGGGTCACGTGGGGACACCGGCCCCAGGTAACCGGGTCATACCGATTCCCCGGACCCAGGTCACCGGGTCAGGTCGGGACCCCGGACCCAGGTCGGGTCATGTCACGTCCCATGCCCGGGTCCCCGGGTTGGATTTTTACCCAGGCCCCGGGTCACAGGGTCATGTCGGTTCAACGGCCTGGGTACAAGGGTCTGGTGACCACCCCGACCCCAGGTCCCCGGGTCATGACGGGACACCGGAGCAGGTCCCCGAGTCCGGTCGACACCACAGCCCCAGGTCACCGGGTCACGTCGGCACCCCGGAACCAGGTCACCGGGTCATGTCGGGACCCAGCCCGGGTCCCCGGGACGGGTTTTTACCCCAGCCGCAGATCACCGGGTCCTGTCGGGTACCCGGGTCGGGTCCCCTGGACAGGTCGGCACCCCGGCCCCGGGTCACGGGGTCATGTCGGGTCGCTGTCCCGGGTACCAGTGTCAGGTGACCACCCCGGCCCCGGGAGACGGAGTCATACCGGGTCCCCGGCCCGGGTCCCCGGGTTGCATCGGGACAAAAGCACCGGATCACTGGATCACGTGGGGGCCCGGGCCCGGGTCCCCGGGTTGCATCGGGACACCAGCGAAGGACACCGGGTCCTGTCGGGTCCCCGGCCCGGGTCCCCTGGACAGGTCGTTAACCCGGCCCCAGGTCACCGGGTCATGTCGCGCACCCGGCCTGGTTCCCAGGTTCCGGTGACCACCCCGGCACCAGGACCCCGGGTCACGTGGGGACCCCGGCCCCAGGTGACCGGGTCACGTGGGGACACCGGCCCCAGGTCACCGCGTCAGGTCGGGACCCCGAACCCAGGTCCACGAGTCCGTCGACACCACAGCCCCGGGTCACCGGGTCGTGTCGGGTAACCGGCCTGGTTCCCAGGTTCCGATGACCACCCCGGCACCAGGACCCCGGGTCACGTGGGGACACCGGCCCCAGGTGACCGGGTCACGTCGGGACACCGGCCCCAGGTCAGCGGGTCACGTGGGGACCCCGGCCCCAGGTCAGAGGGTCACGTGGCGTCACCGGCCCCAGGTCAGCGGGTCACGTGGGGACACCGGCCCCAGGTCAGATGGTCATGCGGGGCCCCCTGACCCAGGTTACCTGGTCATGTGTGGTACCCAGCCTGGTTCCCAGGTTCCGATGACCACCCCGGCACCAGGACTCCGGGTCACGTGGGGACCCCGGCCCCAGGTGACCGGGTCACGTGGGGTCACCGGCCCCAGGTCAGCGGGTCACGTGGGGTCACCGGCCCCAGGTCAGCGGGTCACGTGGGGACACCGGCCCCAGGTGACCGGGTCACGTGGGGACACCGGCCCCAGGTCAGCGGGTCACGTGGGGACCCCGGCACCAGGTCAGCGGGTCACGTGGGGACCCCAGCCCCAGGTCACCGGGTCACGTGGGGTCACCGGCCCCAGGTCAGAGGGTCACGTGGGGACCCCGGACCCAGGTCACCTGGTCATGTGTGGTACCCAGCCTGGTTCCCAGGTTCCGATGACCACCCCGGCCCCAGGTCACCGGGTCACGTGGGGACCCCGGCCCCAGGTCAGCAGGTCACGTGGGGACACCGGCCCCAGGTGACCGGGTCACGTGGGGACACCGGCCTCAGGTCAGCGGGTCACGTGGGGACACCGGCCCCAGGTCAGCGGGTCACGTGGGGACCCCGGTCCCAGGTCAGCGGGTCACGTGGGGACACCTTCCCCAGGTAACCGGGTCATACCGAGTCCCCGGACCCAGGTCACCGGGTCAGGTCGGGACCCCGGACCCAGGTCGGGTCATGTCACGTCCCATGCCCGGGTCCCCGGGTTGGATTTTTACCCAGGCCCCGGGTCACAGGGTCATGTCGGGTCAACGGCCTGGGTACAAGGGTCTGGTGACCACCCCGACCCCAGGTCCCCGGGTCATGACGGGACACCGGAGCAGGTCCCCGAGTCCGGTCGACACCACAGCCCCAGGTCACCGGGTCACGTCGGCACCCCGGAACCAGGTCACCGGGTCATGTCGGGACCCAGCCCGGGTCCCCGGGACGGGTTTTTACCCCAGCCGCAGATCACCGGGTCCTGTCGGGTACCCGGGTCGGGTCCCCTGGACAGGTCGCACCCCGGCCCCGGGTCACGGGGTCATGTCGGGTCGCTGTCCCGGGTACCAGTGTCAGGTGACCACCCCGGCCCCGGGAGACGGAGTCATACCGGGTCCCCGGCCCGGGTCCCCGGGTTGCATCGGGACAAAAGCACCGGATCACTGGATCACGTGGGGGCCCGGGCCCGGGTCCCCGGGTTGCATCGGGACACCAGCGAAGGACCACCGGGTCCTGTCGGGTCCCCGGCCCGGGTCCCCTGGACAGGTCGTTAACCCGGCCCCAGGTCACCGGGTCATGTCGCGCACCCGGCCTGGTTCCCAGGATCCGGTGACCACCCCGGCACCAGGACCCCGGGTCACGTGGGGACCCCGGACCCAGGTCAGCGGGTCACGTGGGGACACCGGCCCCAGGTCACCGCGTCAGGTCGGGACCCCGAACCCAGGTCCACGATTCCGTCGACACCACAGCCCCGGGTCACCGGGTCGTGTCGGGTAACCGGCCTGGTTCCCAGGTTCCGATGACCACCCCGGCACCAGGACCCCGGGTCACGTGGGGACACCGGCCCCAGGTGACTGGGTCACGTCGGGACACCGGCCCCAGGTCAGCGGGTCACGTGGGGAACCCGGCCCCAGGTCACCGGGTCACGTGGGGACCCCGGCCCCAGGTCAGAGGGTCACGTGGCGTCACCGGCCCCAGGTCAGCGGGTCACGTGGGGACACCGGCCCCAGGTCAGATGGTCATGCGGGGCCCCCTGACCAAGGTTACCTGGTCATGTGTGGTACCCAGCCTGGTTCCCAGGTTCCGATGACCACCCCGGAACCAGGACTCCGGGTCACGTGGGGACCCCGGCCCCAGGTGACCGGGTCACGTGGGGTCACCGGCCCCAGGTGACCGGGTCACGTGGGGTCACCGGCCCCAGGTGACCGGGTCACGTGGGGTCACCGGCCCCAGGTCAGCGGGTCACGTGGGGTCACCGGCCCCAGGTGACCGGGTCACGTGGGGTCACCGGCCCCAGGTGACCGGGTCACGTGGGGACACCGGCCCCAGGTGACCGGGTCACGTGGGGTCACCGGCCCCAGGTGACCGGGTAACGTGGGGTCACCGGCCCCAGGTGACCGGGTCACGTGGGGTCACCGGCCCCAGGTGACCGGGTCACGTGGGGTCACCGGCCCCAGGTGACCGGGTCACGTGGGGACACCGGCCCCAGGTCAGAGGGTCACGTGGCGTCACCGGCCCCAGGTCAGCGGGTCACGTGGGGACACCGGCCCCAGGTCAGATGGTCATGCGGGGCCCCCTGACCCAGGTTACCTGGTCATGTGTGGTACCCAGCCTGGTTCCCAGGTTCCGATGACCACCCCGGCACCAGGACCCCGGGTCCCGTGGGGACCCCGGCCCCAGGTGACCGGGTCACGTGGGGTCACCGGCCCCAGGTGACCGGGTCACGTGGGGTCACCGGCCCCAGGTCAGCGGGTCACGTGGGGTCACCGGCCCCAGGTCAGCGGGTCACGTGGGGACACCGGCCCCAGGTGACCGGGTCACGTGGGGTCACCGGCCCCAGGTGACCGGGTCACGTGGGGACACCGGCCCCAGGTGACCGGGTCACGTGGGGTCACCGGCCCCAGGTGACCGGGTAACGTGGGGTCACCGGCCCCAGGTGACCGGGTCACGTGGGGTCACCGGCCCCAGGTGACCGGGTCACGTGGGGTCACCGGCCCCAGGTCACCGGGTCACGTGGGGACCCCGGCCCCAGGTCAGAGGGTCACGTGGCGTCACCGGCCCCAGGTCAGCGGGTCACGTGGGGACACCGGCCCCAGGTCAGATGGTCATGCGGGGCCCCCTGACCCAGGTTACCTGGTCATGTGTGGTACCCAGCCTGGTTCCCAGGTTCCGATGACCACCCCGGCACCAGGACCCCGGGTCCCGTGGGGACCCCGGCCCCAGGTGACCGGGTCACGTGGGGTCACCGGCCCCAGGTCAGCGGGTCACGTGGGGTCACCGGCCCCAGGTCAGCGGGTCACGTGGGGACACCGGCCCCAGGTCACCGGGTCACGTGGGGACACCGGCCCCAGGTCAGCGGGTCACGTGGGGACACCGGCCCCAGGTCACCGGATCACGTGGGGTCACCGGCCCCAGGTCAGAGGGTCACGTGGGGACCCCGGACCCAGGTCACCTGGTCATGTGTGGTACCCAGCCTGGTTACCAGGTTCCGATGACCTCCCCGGCACCAGGACCCCGGGTCACGTGTGGACACCGGCCCCAGGTGACCGGGTCACGTGGGGTCACCGGCCCCAGGTCAGCGGGTCACGTGGGGACACCGGCCCCAGGTGACCGGGTCACGTGGGGACACCGGCCCCAGGTCAGCGGGTCACGTGGGGACACCGGCCCCAGGTGACCGGGTCACGTGGGGACACCGGCCTCAGGTCAGCGGGTCACGTGGGGACACCGGCCCCAGGTCAGCGGGTCACGTGGGGACCCCGGACCCAGGTCAGCGGGTCACGTGGGGACACCGGCCCCAGGTAACCGGGTCATACCAAGTCCCCGGACCCAGGTCACCGGGTCAGTTCGGGACCCCGGACCCAGGTCGGGTCATGTCACGTCCCATGCCCGGGTCCCCGGGTTGGATTTTTACCCAGGCCCCGGGTCACAGGGTCATGTCGGGTCAACGGCCTGGGTACAAGGGTCTGGTGACCACCCCGACCCCAGGTCCCTGGGTCATGACGGGACACCGGAGCAGGTCCCCGAGTCCGGTCGACACCACAGCCCCAGGTCACCGGGTCACGTCGGCACCCCGGAACCAGGTCACCGGGTCATGTCGGGACCCAGCCCGGGTCCCCGGGACGGGTTTTTACCCCCAGCCGCAGATCACCGGGTCCTGTCGGGTACCCGGGTCGGGTCCCCTGGACAGGTCGGCACCCCGGCCCCGGGTCACGGGGTCATGTCGGGTCGCTGTCCCGGGTACCAGTGTCAGGTGACCACCCCGGCCCCGGGAGACGGAGTCATACCGGGTCCCCGGCCCGGGTCCCCGGGTTGCATCGGGACAAAAGCACCGGATCACTGGATCACGTGGGAGCCCGGGCCCGGGTCCCCGGGTTGCATCGGGACACCAGCGAAGGACCACCGGGTCCTGTCGGGTCCCCGGCCCGGGTCCCCTGGACAGGTCGTTAACCCGGCCCCAGGTCACCGGGTCACGTGGGGTCACCGGCCCCAGGTGACCGGGTCACGTGGGGTCACCGGCCCCAGGTCAGCGGGTCACGTGGGGACACCGGCCCCAGGTGACCGGGTCACGTGGGGTCACCGGCCCCAGGTGAGCGGGTCACGTGGGGACACCGGCCCCAGGTCAGCGGGTCACGTGGGGTCACCGGCCCCAGGTCAGCGGGACACGTGGGGTCACCGGCCCCAGGTCAGCGGGTCACGTGGGGTCACCGGCCCCAGGTCAGAGGGTCACGTGGGGACACCGGCCCCAGGTGACCGGGTCACGTGGGGACACCGGCCCCAGGTCACCTGGTCATGTATGGTACCCAGCCTGGTTCCCAGGTTCCGATGACCACCCCGGCACCAGGACCCCGGGTCCCGTGGGGACCCCGGCCCCAGGTGACCGGGTAACGTGGGGTCACCGGCCCCAGGTGACCGGGTCACGTGGGGTCACCGGCCCCAGGTGACCGGGTCACGTGGGGACACCGGCCCCAGGTCACCGGGTCACGTGGGGACACCGGCCCCAGGTCAGCGGGTCACGTGGGGACACCGGCCCCAGGTAACCAAGGCAGGTCGGGACCCAGCCCGGGTCCCCGGGACGGGTTTTTACCCCAGCCGCAGATCACCGGGTCCTGTCGGGTCCCCGGCCCGGGTCCCCTGGACAGGTCGATAACCAGGCCCCAGGTCACCCGGTCGTCTCGCGCAACCGGCCTGGTTCCCAGGTTCCGATGACCACCCCGGCACCAGGACCCCGGGTCCCGTGGGGACCCCGGACCCAGGTGACCGGGTCACGTGGGGTCACCGGCCCCAGGTCAGCGGGTCATACCGAGTCCCCGGACCCAGGTCACCGGGTCAGGTCGGGACCCCGGACCCAGGTCGGGTCATGTCACGTCCCATGCCCGGGTCCCCGGGTTGGATTTTTACCCAGGCCCCGGGTCACAGGGTCATGTCGGGTCAACGGCCTGGGTACAAGGGTCTGGTGACCACCCCGACCCCAGGTCCCCGGGTCATGACGGGACACCGGAGCAGGTCCCCGAGTCCGGTCGACACCACAGCCCCAGGTCACCGGGTCACGTCGGCACCCCGGAACCAGGTCACCGGGTCATGTCGGGACCCAGCCCGGGTCCCCGGGACGGGTTTTTACCCCAGCCGCAGATCACCGGGTCCTGTCGGGTACCCGGGTCGGGTCCCCTGGACAGGTCGGCACCCCGGCCCCGGGTCACGGGGTCATGTCGGGTCGCTGTCCCGGGTACCAGTGTCAGGTGACCACCCCGGCCCCGGGAGACGGAGTCATACCGGGTCCCCGGCCCGGGTCCCCGGGTTGCATCGGGACAAAAGCACCGGATCACTGGATCACGTGGGGGCCCGGGCCCGGGTCCCCGGGTTGCATCGGGACACCAGCGAAGGACCACCGGGTCCTGTCGGGTCCCCGGCCCGGGTCCCCTGGACAGGTCGTTAACCCGGCCCCAGGTCACCGGGTCATGTCGCGCACCCGGCCTGGTTCCCAGGTTCCGGTGACCACCCCGGCACCAGGACCCCGGGTCACGTGGGGACCCCGGCCCCAGGTCAGCGGGTCACGTGGGGACACCGGCCCCAGGTCACCGCGTCAGGTCGGGACCCCGAACCCAGGTCCACGAGTCCGTCGACACCACAGCCCCGGGTCACCGGGTCGTGTCGGGTAACCGGCCTGGTTCCCAGGTTCCGATGACCACCCCGGCACCAGGACCATGGGTCACGTGGGGACACCGGCCCCAGGTGACCGGGTCACGTGGGGACACCGGCCCCAGGTCAGCGGGTCACGTGGGGACCCCGGCCCCAGGTGACCGGGTCACGTGGGGACCCCGGCCCCAGGTCAGAGGGTCACGTGGCGTCACCGGCCCCAGGTCAGCGGGTCACGTGGGGACACCGGCCCCAGGTCAGATGGTCATGCGGGGCCCCCTGACCCAGGTTACCTGGTCATGTGTGGTACCCAGCCTGGTTCCCAGGTTCCGATGACCACCCTGGCACCAGGACTCCGGGTCACGTGGGGACCCCGGCCCCAGGTGACCGGGTCACGTGGGGTCACCGGCCCCAGGTGACCGGGTCACGTGGGGTCACCGGCCCCAGGTCAGCGGGTCACGTGGGGACACCGGCCCCAGGTGACCGGGTCACGTGGGGTCACCGGCCCCAGGTGACCAGGTCACGTGGGGTCACCGGCCCCAGGTGACCGGGTCACGTGGGGTCACCGGCCCCAGGTCAGCGGGTCACGTGGGGTCACCGGCCCCAGGTCAGCAGGTCACGTGGGGACACCGGCCAAAGGTGACCGGGTCACGTGGGGACACCGGCCTCAGGTCAGCGGGTCAAGTGGGGACACCGGCCCCAGGTGACCGGGTCACGTGAGGTCACCGGCCCCAGGTGACCGGGTCACGTGGGGTCACCGGCCCCAGGTGACCGGGTCACGTGGGGTCACCGGCCCCAGGTGACCGGGACACGTGGTGTCACCGGCCCCATGTCAGCGGGTCACGTGGGGACACCGGCCCCAGGTGACCGGGTCACGTGGGGTCACCGGCCCCAGGTGACCAGGTCACGTGGGTTCACCGGCCCCAGGTGACCGGGTCACGTGGGGTCACCGGCCCCAGTTCAGCGGGTCACGTGGGGACACCGGCCCCAGGTGACCGGGTCACTTGGGGTCACCGGCCCCAGGTGACCGGGTCACGTGGGGACACCGGCCCCAGGTGACCGGGTCAGGTAGGGTCACCGGACCCAGGTGACCGGGTCACGTGGGGACACCGGCCCCAGGTGACCAGGTCACGTGGGGTCACCGGCCCCAGGTCAGAGGGTCACGTGGGGACACCGGCCCCAGGTGACCGGGTCACGTGGGGACACCGGCCCCAGGTCAGTGGGTCACGTGGGGACCCCGGACCCAGGTCACCTGGTCATGTGTGGTACCCAGCGTGGTTCCCAGGTTCCGATGACCACCCCGGCACCAGGACCCCGGGTCCTGTGGGGACCCCGTCCCCAGGTGACCGGGTCACGTGGGGTCACCGGCCCCAGGTCACCGGGTCACGTGGGGTCATTGGCCCCAGGTCAGCGGGTCACGTGGGGAAACCGGCCCCAGGTCACCGGGTCACGTGGGGACACCGGCCCCAGGTCAGCGGGTCACGTGGGGACACCGGCCCCAGGTCAGCGGGTCACGTGGGGACACCGGCCCCAGGTAACCAAGGCAGGTCGGGACCCAGCCCGGGTCCCCGGGACGGGTTTTTACCCCAGCCGCAGATCACCGGGTCCTGTCGGGTCCCCGGCCCGGGTCCCCTGGACAGGTCGATAACCCGGCCCCAGGTCACCCGGTCATCTCGCGCACCCGGCCTGGTTCCCAGGTTCCGATGACCACCCCGGCACCAGGACCCCGGGTCAGGTGGGGACACCGGCCCCAGGTGACCGGGTCACGTGGGGTCACCGGCCCCAGGTCAGCGGGTCACGTGGGGACCCCGGACCCAGGTCACCTGGTCATGTGTGGTACCCAGCCTGGTTCCCAGGTTCCGATGACCACCCCGGCCCCAGGTCACCGGGTCACGTGGGGACACCGGCCCCAGGTCAGCGGGTCACGTGGGGACACCGGCCCCAGGTGACCGGGTCACGTGGGGACACCGGCCTCAGGTCACCGGGTCACGTGGGGACACCGGCCCCAGGTCAGCGGGTCACGTGGGGACCCCGGTCCCAGGTCAGCGGGTCACGTGGGGACACCGGCCCCAGGTAACCGGGTCATACCGAGTCCCCGGACCCAGGTCACCGGGTCAGGTCGGGACCCCGGACCCAGGTCGGGTCATGTCACGTCCCATGCCCGGGTCCCCGGGTTGGATTTTTACCCAGGCCCCGGGTCACAGGGTCATGTCGGGTCAACGGCCTGGGTACAAGGGTCTGGTGACCACCCCGACCCCAGGTCCCCGGGTCATGACGGGACACCGGAGCAGGTCCCCGAGTCCGGTCGACACCACAGCCCCAGGTCACCGGGTCACGTCGGCACCCCGGAACCAGGTCACCGGGTCATGTCGGGACCCAGCCCGGGTCCCCGGGACGGGTTTTTACCCCAGCCGCAGATCACCGGGTCCTGTCGGGTACCCGGGTCGGGTCCCCTGGACAGGTCGGCACCCCGGCCCCGGGTCACGGGGTCATGTCGGGTCGCTGTCCCGGGTACCAGTGTCAGGTGACCACCCCGGCCCCGGGAGACGGAGTCATACCGGGTCCCCGGCCCGGGTCCCCGGGTTGCATCGGGACAAAAGCACCGGATCACTGGATCACGTGGGGGCCCGGGCCCGGGTCCCCGGGTTGCATCGGGACACCAGCGAAGGACCACCGGGTCCTGTCGGGTCCCCGGCCCGGGTCCCCTGGACAGGTCGTTAACCCGGCCCCAGGTCACCGGGTCATGTCGCGCACCCGGCCTGGTTCCCAGGTTCCGGTGACCACCCCGGCACCAGGACCCCGGGTCACGTGGGGACCCCGGCCCCAGGTCAGCGGGTCACGTGGGGACACCGGCCCCAGGTCACCGCGTCAGGTCGGGACCCCGAACCCAGGTCCACGAGTCCGTCGACACCACAGCCCCGGGTCACCGGGTCGTGTCGGGTAACCGGCCTGGTTCCCAGGTTCCGATGACCACCCCGGCACCAGGACCCCGGGTCACGTGGGGACACCGGCCCCAGGTGACTGGGTCACGTCGGGACACCGGCCCCAGGTCAGCGGGTCACGTGGGGACCCCGGCCCCAGGTCACCGGGTCACGTGGGGACCCCGGCCCCAGGTCAGAGGGTCACGTGGCGTCACCGGCCCCAGGTCAGCGGGTCACGTGGGGACACCGGCCCCAGGTCAGATGGTCATGCGGGGCCCCCTGACCCAGGTTACCTGGTCATGTGTGGTACCCAGCCTGGTTCCCAGGTTCCGATGACCACCCCGGCACCAGGACTCCGGGTCACGTGGGGACCCCGGCCCCAGGTGACCGGGTCACGTGGGGTCACCGGCCCCAGGTCAGCGGGTCACGTGGGGACACCGGCCCCAGGTGACCGGGTCACGTGGGGACACCGGCCCCAGGTCAGCGGGTCACGTGGGGACCCCGGCACCACGCCAGCGGGTCACGTGGGGACACCGGCCCCAGGTGACCAGGTCACGTGGGGTCACCGGCCCCAGGTCAGCGGGTCACGTGGGGTCACCGGCCCCAGGTGACCGGGTCACGAGGGGTCACCGGCCCCAGGTCAGCGGGTCACGTGGGGACACCGGCCCCAGGTGACCGGGTCACGAGGGGTCACCGGCCCCAGGTGACCGGGTCACGTGGGGTCACCGGCCCCAGGTGACCGGGTCACGTGGGGTCACCGGCCCCAGGTCAGCGGGTCACGTGGGGTCACCGGCCCTAGGTGACCGGGTCACGTGGGGACACCGGCCCCAGGTCAGCGGGTCACGTGGGGTCACCGGCCCCAGGTGACCGGGTCACGTGGGGACACCGGCCTCAGGTCAGTGGGTCACGTGGGGACACCGGCCCCAGGTGACCGGGTCACGTGAGGTCACCGGCCCCAGGTGACCGGGTCACGTGGGGTCACCGGCCCCAGGTGACCGGGTCACGTGGGGTCACCGGCCCCAGGTGACCGGGTCACGTGGGGTCACCGGCCCCATGTCAGCGGGTCACGTGGGGACACCTGCCCCAGGTGACCGGGTCACGTTGGGTCACCGGCCCCAGGTCAGCGGGTCACGTGGGGTCACCGGCCCCAGGTGACCAGGTCACGTGGGGTCACCGGCCCCAGGTGACCGGGTCACGTGGGGTCACTGGCCCCAGGTCAGCGGGTCACGTGGGGACACTGGCCCCAGGTGACCGGGTCACGTGGGGTCACCGGCCCCAGGTGACCGGGTCACGTGGGGACACCGGCCCCAGGTGACCGGGTCACGTGGGGTCACCGGCCCCAGGTGACCGGGTCACGTGGGGACACCGGCCCCAGGTGACCAGGTCACGTGGGGTCACCGGCCCCAGGTCAGAGGGTCACGTGGGGACACTGGCCCCAGGTGACCGGGTCACGTGGGGACACCGGCCCCAGGTCAGTGGGTCACGTGGGGACCCCGGACCCAGGTCACCTGGTCATGTGTGGTACCCAGCCTGGTTCCCAGGTTCCGATGACCACCCCGGCACCAGGACCCCGGGTCCCGTGGGGACCCCGGCCCCAGGTGACCGGGTCACGTGGGGTCACCGGCCCCAGGTCACCGGGTCACGTGGGGTCACTGGCCCCATGTCAGCGGGTCACGTGGGGACACCGGCCCCAGGTCACCGGGTCACGTGGGGACACCGGCCCCAGGTCAGCGGGTCACGTGGGGACACCGGCCCCAGGTCAGCGGGTCACGTGGGGACACCGGCCCCAGGTAACCAAGGCAGGTCGGGACCCAGCCCGGGTTCCCGGGACGGGTTTTTACCCCAGCCGCAGATCACCGGGTCCTGTCGGGTCCCCGGCCCGGGTCCCCTGGACAGGTCGATAACCAGGCCCCAGGTCACCCGGTCATCTCGCGCACCCGGCCTGGTTCCCAGGTTCCGATGACCACCCCGGCACCAGGACCCCGGGTCACGTGGGGACACCGGCCCCAGGTGACCGGGTCACGTGGGGTCACCGGCCCCAGGTCAGCGGGTCACGTGGGGACCCCAGCCCCAGGTCACCGGGTCACGTGGGGTCACCGGCCCCAGGTCAGAGGGTCACGTGGGGACACCGGACCCAGGTCACCTGGTCATGTGTGGTACCCAGCCTGGTTCCCAGGTTCCGATGACCACCCCGGCCCCAGGTCACCGGGTCACGTGGGGACCCCGGCCCCAGGTCAGCGGGTCACGTGGGGACACCGGCCCCAGGTGACCGGGTCACGTGGGGACACCGGCCTCAGGTCAGCGGGTCACGTGGGGACACCGGTCCCAGGTCAGCGGGTCACGTGGGGACACCGGCCCCAGGTAACCGGGTCATACCGAGTCCCCGGACCCAGGTCACCGGGTCAGGTCGGGACCCCGGACCCAGGTCGGGTCATGTCACGTCCCATGCCCGGGTCCCCGGGTTGGATTTTTACCCAGGCCCCGGGTCACAGGGTCATGTCGGGTCAACGGCCTGGGTACAAGTGTCTGGTGACCACCCCGACCCCAGGTCCCCGGGTCATGACGGGACACCGGACCAGGTCCCCGAGTCCGGTCGACACCACAGCCCCAGGTCACCGGGTCACGTCGGCACCCCGGAACCAGGTCACCGGGTCATGTCGGGACCCAGCCCGGGTCCCCGGGACGGGTTTTTACCCCAGCCGCAGATCACCGGGTCCTGTCGGGTACCCGGGTCGGGTCCCCTGGACAGGTCGGCACCCCGGCCCCGGGTCACGGGGTCATGTCGGGTCGCTGTCCCGGGTACCAGTGTCAGGTGACCACCCCGGCCCCGGGAGACGGAGTCATACCGGGTCCCCGGCCCGGGTCCCCGGGTTGCATCGGGACAAAAGCACCGGATCACTGGATCACGTGGGGGCCCGGGCCCGGGTCCCCGGGTTGCATCGGGACACCAGCGAAGGACACCGGGTCCTGTCGGGTCCCCGGCCCGGGTCCCCTGGACAGGTCGTTAACCCGGCCCCAGGTCACCGGGTCATGTCGCGCACCCGGCCTGGTTCCCAGGTTCCGGTGACCACCCCGGCACCAGGACCCCGGGTCACGTGGGGACCCCGGCCCCAGGTGACCGGGTCACGTGGGGACACCGGCCCCAGGTCACCGCGTCAGGTCGGGACCCCGAACCCAGGTCCACGAGTCCGTCGACACCACAGCCCCGGGTCACCGGGTCGTGTCGGGTAACCGGCCTGGTTCCCAGGTTCCGATGACCACCCCGGCACCAGGACCCCGGGTCACGTGGGGACACCGGCCCCAGGTGACCGGGTCACGTCGGGACACCGGCCCCAGGTCAGCGGGTCACGTGGGGACCCCGGCCCCAGGTCAGAGGGTCACGTGGCGTCACCGGCCCCAGGTCAGCGGGTCACGTGGGGACACCGGCCCCAGGTCAGATGGTCATGCGGGGCCCCCTGACCCAGGTTACCTGGTCATGTGTGGTACCCAGCCTGGTTCCCAGGTTCCGATGACCACCCCGGCACCAGGACTCCGGGTCACGTGGGGACCCCGGCCCCAGGTGACCGGGTCACGTGGGGTCACCGGCCCCAGGTCAGCGGGTCACGTGGGGTCACCGGCCCCAGGTCAGCGGGTCACGTGGGGACACCGGCCCCAGGTGACCGGGTCACGTGGGGACACCGGCCCCAGGTCAGCGGGTCACGTGGGGACCCCGGCACCAGGTCAGCGGGTCACGTGGGGACCCCAGCCCCAGGTCACCGGGTCACGTGGGGTCACCGGCCCCAGGTCAGAGGGTCACGTGGGGACCCCGGACCCAGGTCACCTGGTCATGTGTGGTACCCAGCCTGGTTCCCAGGTTCCGATGACCACCCCGGCCCCAGGTCAGCGGGTCACGTGGGGACCCCGGCCCCAGGTCAGCAGGTCACGTGGGGACACCGGCCCCAGGTGACCGGGTCACGTGGGGACACCGGCCTCAGGTCAGCGGGTCACGTGGGGACACCGGCCCCAGGTCAGCGGGTCACGTGGGGACCCCGGTCCCAGGTCAGCGGGTCACGTGGGGACACCTTCCCCAGGTAACCGGGTCATACCGAGTCCCCGGACCCAGGTCACCGGGTCAGGTCGGGACCCCGGACCCAGGTCGGGTCATGTCACGTCCCATGCCCGGGTCCCCGGGTTGGATTTTTACCCAGGCCCCGGGTCACAGGGTCATGTCGGGTCAACGGCCTGGGTACAAGGGTCTGGTGACCACCCCGACCCCAGGTCCCCAGGTCATGACGGGACACCGGAGCAGGTCCCCGAGTCCGGTCGACACCACAGCCCCAGGTCACCGGGTCACGTCGGCACCCCGGAACCAGGTCACCGGGTCATGTCGGGACCCAGCCCGGGTCCCCGGGACGGGTTTTTACCCCAGCCGCAGATCACCGGGTCCTGTCGGGTACCCGGGTCGGGTCCCCTGGACAGGTCGCACCCCGGCCCCGGGTCACGGGGTCATGTCGGGTCGCTGTCCCGGGTACCAGTGTCAGGTGACCACCCCGGCCCCGGGAGACGGAGTCATACCGGGTCCCCGGCCCGGGTCCCCGGGTTGCATCGGGACAAAAGCACCGGATCACTGGATCACGTGGGGGCCCGGGCCCGGGTCCCCGGGTTGCATCGGGACACCAGCGAAGGACCACCGGGTCCTGTCGGGTCCCCGGCCCGGGTCCCCTGGACAGGTCGTTAACCCGGCCCCAGGTCACCGGGTCATGTCGCGCACCCGGCCTGGTTCCCAGGATCCGGTGACCACCCCGGCACCAGGACCCCGGGTCACGTGGGGACCCCGGACCCAGGTCAGCGGGTCACGTGGGGACACCGGCCCCAGGTCACCGCGTCAGGTCGGGACCCCGAACCCAGGTCCACGATTCCGTCGACACCACAGCCCCGGGTCACCGGGTCGTGTCGGGTAACCGGCCTGGTTCCCAGGTTCCGATGACCACCCCGGCACCAGGACCCCGGGTCACGTGGGGACACCGGCCCAAGGTGACCGGGTCACGTCGGGACACCGGCCCCAGGTCAGCGGGTCACGTGGGGAACCCGGCCCCAGGTCACCGGGTCACGTGGGGACCCCGGCCCCAGGTCAGAGGGTCACGTGGCGTCACCGGCCCCAGGTCAGCGGGTCACGTGGGGACACCGGCCCCAGGTCAGATGGTCATGCGGGGCCCCCTGACCCAGGTTACCTGGTCATGTGTGGTACCCAGCCTGGTTCCCAGGTTCCGATGACCACCCCGGAACCAGGACTCCGGGTCACGTGGGGACCCCGGCCCCAGGTGACCGGGTCACGTGGGGTCACCGGCCCCAGGTGACCGGGTCACGTGGGGTCACCGGCCCCAGGTGACCGGGTCACGTGGGGTCACCGGCCCCAGGTCAGCGGGTCACGTGGGGTCACCGGCCCCAGGTGACCGGGTCACGTGGGGTCACCGGCCCCAGGTCAGCGGGTCACGTGGGGTCACCGGCCCCAGGTCAGCGGGTCACGTGGGGACACCGGCCCCAGGTGACCGGGTCACGTGGGGTCACCGGCCCCAGGTGACCGGGTCACGTGGGGTCACCGGCCCCAGGTGACCGGGTCACGTGGGGACACCGGCCCCAGGTGACCGGGTCACGTGGGGTCACCGGCCCCAGGTGACCGGGTAACGTGGGGTCACCGGCCCCAGGTGACCGGGTCACGTGGGGTCACCGGCCCCAGGTGACCGGGTCACGTGGGGTCACCGGCCCCAGGTGACCGGGTCACGTGGGGACACCGGCCCCAGGTCAGAGGGTCACGTGGCGTCACCGGCCCCAGGTCAGCGGGTCACGTGGGGACACCGGCCCCAGGTCAGATGGTCATGCGGGGCCCCCTGACCCAGGTTACCTGGTCATGTGTGGTACCCAGCCTGGTTCCCAGGTTCCGATGACCACCCCGGCACCAGGACCCCGGGTCCCGTGGGGACCCCGGCCCCAGGTGACCGGGTCACGTGGGGTCAGCGGCCCCAGGTGACCGGGTCACGTGGGGTCACCGGCCCCAGGTCAGCGGGTCACGTGGGGTCACCGGCCCCAGGTCAGCGGGTCACGTGGGGACACCGGCCCCAGGTGACCGGGTCACGTGGGGTCACCGGCCCCAGGTGACCGGGTCACGTGGGGACACCGGCCCCAGGTGACCGGGTCACGTGGGGTCACCGGCCCCAGGTGACCGGGTAACGTGGGGTCACCGGCCCCAGGTGACCGGGTCACGTGGGGTCACCGGCCCCAGGTGACCGGGTCACGTGGGGTCACCGGCCCCAGGTCACCGGGTCACGTGGGGACCCCGGCCCCAGGTCAGAGGGTCACGTGGCGTCACCGGCCCCAGGTCAGCGGGTCACGTGGGGACACCGGCCCCAGGTCAGATGGTCATGCGGGGCCCCCTGACCCAGGTTACCTGGTCATGTGTGGTACCCAGCCTGGTTCCCAGGTTCCGATGACCACCCCGGCACCAGGACCCCGGGTCCCGTGGGGACCCCGGCCCCAGGTGACCGGGTCACGTGGGGTCGCCGGCCCCAGGTCAGCGGGTCACGTGGGGTCACCGGCCCCAGGTCAGCGGGTCACGTGGGGACACCGGCCCCAGGTCACCGGGTCACGTGGGGACACCGTCCCCAGGTCAGCGGGTCACGTGGGGACACCGGCCCCAGGTCACCGGATCACGTGGGGTCACCGGCCCCAGGTCAGAGGGTCACGTGGGGACCCCGGACCCAGGTCACCTGGTCATGTGTGGTACCCAGCCTGGTTACCAGGTTCCGATGACCTCCCCGGCACCAGGACCCCGGGTCACGTGTGGACACCGGCCCCAGGTGACCGGGTCACGTGGGGTCACCGGCCCCAGGTCAGCGGGTCACGTGGGGTCACCGGCCCCAGGTCAGCGGGTCACGTGGGGACACCGGCCCCAGGTGACCGGGTCACGTGGGGACACCGGCCCCAGGTCAGCGGGTCACGTGGGGACACCGGCCCCAGGTGACCGGGTCACGTGGGGACACCGGCCTCAGGTCAGCGGGTCACGTGGGGACACCGGCCCCAGGTCAGCGGGTCACGTGGGGACCCCGGACCCAGGTCAGCGGGTCACGTGGGGACACCGGCCCCAGGTAACCGGGTCATACCAAGTCCCCGGACCCAGGTCACCGGGTCAGTTCGGGACCCCGGACCCAGGTCGGGTCATGTCACGTCCCATGCCCGGGTCCCCGGGTTGGATTTTTACCCAGGCCCCGGGTCACAGGGTCATGTCGGGTCAACGGCCTGGGTACAAGGGTCTGGTGACCACCCCGACCCCAGGTCCCCGGGTCATGACGGGACACCGGAGCAGGTCCCCGAGTCCGGTCGACACCACAGCCCCAGGTCACCGGGTCACGTCGGCACCCCGGAACCAGGTCACCGGGTCATGTCGGGACCCAGCCCGGGTCCCCGGGACGGGTTTTTACCCCCAGCCGCAGATCACCGGGTCCTGTCGGGTACCCGGGTCGGGTCCCCTGGACAGGTCGGCACCCCGGCCCCGGGTCACGGGGTCATGTCGGGTCGCTGTCCCGGGTACCAGTGTCAGGTGACCACCCCGGCCCCGGGAGACGGAGTCATACCGGGTCCCCGGCCCGGGTCCCCGGGTTGCATCGGGACAAAAGCACCGGATCACTGGATCACGTGGGAGCCCGGGCCCGGGTCCCCGGGTTGCATCGGGACACCAGCGAAGGACCACCGGGTCCTGTCGGGTCCCCGGCCCGGGTCCCCTGGACAGGTCGTTAACCCGGCCCCAGGTCACCGGGTCACGTGGGGTCACCGGCCCCAGGTGACCGGGTCACGTGGGGTCACCGGCCCCAGGTCAGCGGGTCACGTGGGGACACCGGCCCCAGGTGACCGGGTCACGTGGGGTCACCGGCCCCAGGTGAGCGGGTCACGTGGGGACACCGGCCCCAGGTCAGCGGGTCACGTGGGGTCACCGGCCCCAAGTCAGCGGGACACGTGGGGTCACCGGCCCCAGGTCAGCGGGTCACGTGGGGTCACCGGCCCCAGGTCAGAGGGTCACGTGGGGACACCGGCCCCAGGTGACCGGGTCACGTGGGGACACCGGCCCCAGGTCACCTGGTCATGTATGGTACCCAGCCTGGTTCCCAGGTTCCGATGACCACCCCGGCACCAGGACCCCGGGTCCCGTGGGGACCCCGGACCCAGGTGACCGGGTCACGTGGGGTCACCGGCCCCAGGTCAGCGGGTCATACCGAGTCCCCGGACCCAGGTCACCGGGTCAGGTCGGGACCCCGGACCCAGGTCGGGTCATGTCACGTCCCATGCCCGGGTCCCCGGGTTGGATTTTTACCCAGGCCCCGGGTCACAGGGTCATGTCGGGTCAACGGCCTGGGTACAAGGGTCTGGTGACCACCCCGACCCCAGGTCCCCGGGTCATGACGGGACACCGGAGCAGGTCCCCGAGTCCGGTCGACACCACAGCCCCAGGTCACCGGGTCACGTCGGCACCCCGGAACCAGGTCACCGGGTCATGTCGGGACCCAGCCCGGGTCCCCGGGACGGGTTTTTACCCCAGCCGCAGATCACCGGGTCCTGTCGGGTACCCGGGTCGGGTCCCCTGGACAGGTCGGCACCCCGGCCCCGGGTCACGGGGTCATGTCGGGTCGCTGTCCCGGGTACCAGTGTCAGGTGACCACCCCGGCCCCGGGAGACGGAGTCATACCGGGTCCCCGGCCCGGGTCCCCGGGTTGCATCGGGACAAAAGCACCGGATCACTGGATCACGTGGGGGCCCGGGCCCGGGTCCCCGGGTTGCATCGGGACACCAGCGAAGGACCACCGGGTCCTGTCGGGTCCCCGGCCCGGGTCCCCTGGACAGGTCGTTAACCCGGCCCCAGGTCACCGGGTCATGTCGCGCACCCGGCCTGGTTCCCACGTTCCGGTGACCACCCCGGCACCAGGACCCCGGGTCACGTGGGGACCCCGGCCCCAGGTCAGCGGGTCACGTGGGGACACCGGCCCCAGGTCACCGCGTCAGGTCGGGACCCCGAACCCAGGTCCACGAGTCCGTCGACACCACAGCCCCGGGTCACCGGGTCGTGTCGGGTAACCGGCCTGGTTCCCAGGTTCCGATGACCACCCCGGCACCAGGACCATGGGTCACGTGGGGACACCGGCCCCAGGTGACCGGGTCACGTGGGGACACCAGCCCCAGGTCAGCGGGTCACGTGGGGACCCCGGCCCCAGGTGACCGGGTCACGTGGGGACCCCGGCCCCAGGTCAGAGGGTCACGTGGCGTCACCGGCCCCAGGTCAGCGGGTCACGTGGGGACACCGGCCCCAGGTCAGATGGTCATGCGGGGCCCCCTGACCCAGGTTACCTGGTCATGTGTGGTACCCAGCCTGGTTCCCAGGTTCCGATGACCACCCTGGCACCAGGACTCCGGGTCACGTGGGGACCCCGGCCCCAGGTGACCGGGTCACGTGGGGTCACCGTCCCCAGGTCAGCGGGTCACGTGGGGTCACCGGCCCCAGGTCAGCGGGTCACGTGGGGACACCGGCCCCAGGTGACCGGGTCACGTGGGGACACCGGCCCCAGGTCAGTGGGTCACGTGGGGACCCCGGCACCAGGTCAGCGGGTCACGTGGGGACACCGGCCCCAGGTGACCGGGTCACGTGGGGTCACCGGCCCCAGGTGACCGGGTCACGTGGGGTCACCGGCCCCAGGTCAGCGGGTCACGTGGGGTCACCGGCCCCAGGTGACCGGGTCACGTGGGGTCACCGGCCCCAGGTGACCAGGTCACGTGGGGTCACCGGCCCCAGGTGACCGGGTCACGTGGGGTCACCGGCCCCAGGTCAGCGGGTCACGTGGGGTCACCGGCCCCAGGTCAGCAGGTCACGTGGGGACACCGGCCAAAGGTGACCGGGTCACGTGGGGACACCGGCCTCAGGTCAGCGGGTCAAGTGGGGACACCGGCCCCAGGTGACCGGGTCACGTGAGGTCACCGGCCCCAGGTGACCGGGTCACGTGGGGTCACCGGCCCCAGGTGACCGGGTCACGTGGGGTCACCGGCCCCAGGTGACCGGGACACGTGGTGTCACCGGCCCCATGTCAGCGGGAAACGTGGGGACACCGGCCCCAGGTAACCAAGGCAGGTCGGGACCCAGCCCGGGTCCCCGGGACGGGTTTTTACCCCAGCCGCAGATCACCGGGTCCTGTCGGGTCCCCGGCCCGGGTCCCCTGGACAGGTCGATAACCCGGCCCCAGGTCACCCGGTCATCTCGCGCACCCGGCCTGGTTCCCAGGTTCCGATGACCACCCCGGCACCAGGACCCCGGGTCACGTGGGGACACCGGCCCCAGGTGACCGGGTCACGTGGGGTCACCGGCCCCAGGTCAGCGGGTCACGTGGGGACCCCGGACCCAGGTCACCTGGTCATGTGTGGTACCCAGCCTGGTTCCCAGGTTCCGATGACCACCCCGGCCCCAGGTCACCGGGTCACGTGGGGACACCGGCCCCAGGTCAGCGGGTCACGTGGGGACACCGGCCCCAGGTGACCGGGTCACGTGGGGACACCGGCCTCAGGTCACCGGGTCACGTGGGGACACCGGCCCCAGGTCAGCGGGTCACGTGGGGACCCCGGTCCCAGGTCAGCGGGTCACGTGGGGACACCGGCCCCAGGTAACCGGGTCATACCGAGTCCCCGGACCCAGGTCACCGGGTCAGGTCGGGACCCCGGACCCAGGTCGGGTCATGTCACGTCCCATGCCCGGGTCCCCGGGTTGGATTTTTACCCAGGCCCCGGGTCACAGGGTCATGTCGGGTCAACGGCCTGGGTACAAGGGTCTGGTGACCACCCCGACCCCAGGTCCCCGGGTCATGACGGGACACCGGAGCAGGTCCCCGAGTCCGGTCGACACCACAGCCCCAGGTCACCGGGTCACGTCGGCACCCCGGAACCAGGTCACCGGGTCATGTCGGGACCCAGCCCGGGTCCCCGGGACGGGTTTTTACCCCAGCCGCAGATCACCGGGTCCTGTCGGGTACCCGGGTCGGGTCCCCTGGACAGGTCGGCACCCCGGCCCCGGGTCACGGGGTCATGTCGGGTCGCTGTCCCGGGTACCAGTGTCAGGTGACCACCCCGGCCCCGGGAGACGGAGTCATACCGGGTCCCCGGCCCGGGTCCCCGGGTTGCATCGGGACAAAAGCACCGGATCACTGGATCACGTGGGGGCCCGGGCCCGGGTCCCCGGGTTGCATCGGGACACCAGCGAAGGACCACCGGGTCCTGTCGGGTCCCCGGCCCGGGTCCCCTGGACAGGTCGTTAACCCGGCCCCAGGTCACCGGGTCATGTCGCGCACCCGGCCTGGTTCCCAGGTTCCGGTGACCACCCCGGCACCAGGACCCCGGGTCACGTGGGGACCCCGGCCCCAGGTCAGCGGGTCACGTGGGGACACCGGCCCCAGGTCACCGCGTCAGGTCGGGACCCCGAACCCAGGTCCACGAGTCCGTCGACACCACAGCCCCGGGTCACCGGGTCGTGTCGGGTAACCGGCCTGGTTCCCAGGTTCCGATGACCACCCCGGCACCAGGACCCCGGGTCACGTGGGGACACCGGCCCCAGGTGAACGGGTCACGTCGGGACACCGGCCCCAGGTCAGCGGGTCACGTGGGGACCCCGGCCCCAGGTCACCGGGTCACGTGGGGACCCCGGCCCCAGGTCAGAGGGTCACGTGGCGTCACCGGCCCCAGGTCAGCGGGTCACGTGGGGACACCGGCCCCAGGTCAGATGGTCATGCGGGGCCCCCTGACCCAGGTTACCTGGTCATGTGTGGTACCCAGCCTGGTTCCCAGGTTCCGATGACCACCCCGGCACCAGGACTCCGGGTCACGTGGGGACCCCGGCCCCAGGTGACCGGGTCACGTGGGGTCACCGGCCCCAGGTCAGCGGGTCACGTGGGGACACCGGCCCCAGGTGACCGGGTCACGTGGGGACACCGGCCCCAGGTCAGCGGGTCACGTGGGGACCCCGGCACCACGCCAGCGGGTCACGTGGGGACACCGGCCCCAGGTGACCAGGTCACGTGGGGTCACCGGCCCCAGGTCAGCGGGTCACGTGGGGTCACCGGCCCCAGGTGACCGGGTCACGAGGGGTCACCGGCCCCAGGTCAGCGGGTCACGTGGGGACACCGGCCCCAGGTGACCGGGTCACGAGGGGTCACCGGCCCCAGGTGACCGGGTCACGTGGGGTCACCGGCCCCAGGTGACCGGGTCACGTGGGGTCACCGGCCCCAGGTCAGCGGGTCACGTGGGGTCACCGGCCCTAGGTGACCGGGTCACGTGGGGACACCGGCCCCAGGTCAGCGGGTCACGTGGGGTCACCGGCCCCAGGTGACCGGGTCACGTGGGGACACCGGCCCCAGGTGACCGGGTCACGTGGGGTCACCGGCCCCAGGTCAGCGGGTCACGTGGGGACACCGGCCCCAGGTGACCGGGTCACGTGGGGTCACCGGCCCCAGGTGACCGGGTCACGTGGGGACACCGGCCCCAGGTGACCGGGTCACGTGGGGTCACCGGCCCCAGGTCAGCGGGTCACGTGGGGTCACCGGCCCCAGGTGACCAGGTCACGTGGGGTCACCGGCCCCAGGTCAGAGGGTCACGTGGGGACACCGGCCCCAGGTGACCGGGTCAAGTGGGGACAACGGCCCCAGGTCAGAGGGTCACGTGGGGACCCCGGACCCAGGCCACCTGGTCATGTGTGGTACCCAGCCTGGTTCCCAGGTTCCGATGACCACCCCGGCACCAGGACCCCGGGTCCCGTGGGGACCCCGGCCCCAGGTGACCGGGTCACGTGGGGTCACCGGCCCCAGGTGACCTGGTCACGTGGGGTCACCGGCCCCAGGTGACCGGGTCACGTGGAGACACCGGACCCAGTTCAGCGGGTCACGTGGGGACACCGGCCCCAGGTGACCGGGTCACGTGGGGACACCGGCCTCAGGTCAGCGGGTCACGTGGGGACACCGGCCCCAGGTCAGCGGGTCACGTGGGGACCCCGGACCCAGGTCAGCGGGTCACGTGGGGACACCGGCCCCAGGTAACCGGGTCATACCGAGTCCCCGGACCCAGGTCACCGGGTCAGTTCGGGACCCCGGACCCAGGTCGGGTCATGTCACGTCCCATGCCCGGGTCCCCGGGTTGGATTTTTACCCAGGCCCCGGGTCACAGGGTCATGTCGGGTCAACGGCCTGGGTACAAGGGTCTGGTGACCACCCCGACCCCAGGTCCCCGGGTCATGACGGGACACCGGAGCAGGTCCCCGAGTCCGGTCGACACCACAGCCCCAGGTCACCGGGTCACGTCGGCACCCCGGAACCAGGTCACCGGGTCATGTCGGGACCCAGCCCGGGTCCCCGGGACGGGTTTTTACCCCAGCCGCAGATCACCGGGTCCTGTCGGGTACCCGGGTCGGGTCCCCTGGACAGGTCGGCACCCCGGCCCCGGGTCACGGGGTCATGTCGGGTCGCTGTCCCGGGTACCAGTGTCAGGTGACCACCCTGGCCCCGGGAGACGGAGTCATACCGGGTCCCCGGCCCGGGTCCCCGGGTTGCATCGGGACACCAGCGAAGGACCACCGGGTCCTGTCGGGTCCCCGGCCCGGGTCCCCTGGACAGGTCGTTAACCCGGCCCCAGGTCACCGGGTCATGTCGCGCACCCGGCCTGGTTCCCAGGTTCCGGTGACCACCCCGGCACCAGGACCCCGGGTCACGTGGGGACCCCGGACCCAGGTCAGCGGGTCACGTGGGGACACCGGCCCCAGGTCACCGCGTCAGGTCGGGACCCCGAACACAGGTCCACGAGTCCGTCGACACCACAGCCCCGGGTCACCGGGTCGTGTCGGGTAACCGGCCTGGTTCCCAGGTTCCGATGACCACCCCGGCACCAGGACCCCGGGTCACGTGGGGACACCGGCCCCAGGTGACCGGGTCACGTGGGGACACCGGCCCCAGGTCAGCGGGTCACGTGGGGACCCCGGCCCCAGGTCACCGGGTCACGTGGGGACACCGGCCCCAGGTCAGAGGGTCACGTGGGGTCACCGGCCCCAGGTCAGCGGGTCACGTGGGGACACCGGCCCCAGGTCAGATGGTCATGCGGGGCCCCCTGACCCAGGTTACCTGGTCATGTGTGGTACCCAGCCTGGTTCCCAGGTTCCGATGACCACCCCGGCACCAGGACTCCGGGTCACGTGGGGACCCCGGCCCCAGGTGACCGGGTCACGTGGGGTCACCGGCCCCAGGTCAGCGGGTCACGTGGGGACACCGGCCCCAGGTGACCGGGTCACGTGGGGACACCGGCCCCAGGTCAGCGGGTCACGTGGGGACACCGGCACCAGGTCAGCGGGTCACGTGGGGACACCGGCCCCAGGTGACCGGGTCACGTGGGGTCACCGGCCCCAGGTCAGCGGGTCACGTGGGGTCACCGGCCCCAGGTGACCGGGTCACGTGGGGTCACCGGCCCCAGGTGACCGGGTCACGTGGGGTCACCGGCCCCAGGTGACCGGGTCACGTGGGGACACCGGCCCCAGGTGACCGGGTCACGTGGGGTCACCGGCCCCAGGTGACCAGGTCACGTGGGGTCACCGGCCCCAGGTGACCGGGTCACGTGGGGTCACCGGCCCCATGTCAGCGGGTCACGTGGGGACACCGGCCCCAGGTCAGCGGGTCACGTAGGGACCCCGGACCCAGGTCAGCGGGTCACGTGGGGACACCGGCCCCAGGTAACCGGGTCACGTGGGGTCACCGGCCCCAGGTCAGCGGGTCACGTGGGGTCACCGGCCCCAGGTCAGCGGGTCACGTGGGGACACCAGCCCCAGGTGAACGGGTCACGTGGGGACACCGGCCCCAGGTCAGCGGGTCACGTGGGGACACCGGCCCCAGGTGACCGGGTCACGTGGGGTCACCTGCCCCAGGTCAGCGGGTCACGTGGGGTCACCGGCCCCAGGTGACCGGGTCACGTGGGGTCACCGGCCCCAGGTGACCGGGTCACGTGGGGACACCGGCCCCAGGTGACCGGGTCACGTGGGGTCACCGGCCCCAGGTGACCGGGTCACGTGGGGTCACCGGCCCCAGGTGACCGGGTCACGTGGGGTCACCGGCCCCATGTCAGCGGGTCACGTGGGGACACCGGCCCCAGGTCAGCGGGTCACGTAGGGACCCCGGACCCAGGTCAGCGGGTCACGTGGGGACACCGGCCCCAGGTAACCGGGTCATACCGAGTCCCCGGACCCAGGTCACCGGGTCAGTTCGGGACCCCGGACCCAGGTCGGGTCATGTCACGTCCCATGCCCGGGTCCCCGGGTTGGATTTTTACCCAGGCCCCGGGTCACAGGGTCATGTCGGGTCAACGGCCTGGGTACAAGGGTCTGGTGACCACCCCGACCCCAGGTCCCCGGGTCATGACGGGACACCGGAGCAGGTCCCCGAGTCCGGTCGACACCACAGCCCCAGGTCAGAGGGTCACGTGGGGACCCCGGACCCAGGTCACCGGGTCATGTCGGGACCCAGCCCGGGTCCCCGGGACGGGTTTTTACCCCAGCCGCAGATCACCGGGTCCTGTCGGGTACCCGGGTCGGGTCCCCTGGACAGGTCGGTACCCCGGCCCCGGGTCACGGGGTCATGTCGGGTCGCTGTCCCGGGTACCAGTGTCAGGTGACCACCCCAGCCCCGGGAGACGGAGTCATACCGGGTCCCCGGCCCGGGTCCCCGGGTTGCATCGGGACAAAAGCACCGGATCACTGGATCACGTGGGGGCCAGGGCCCGGGTCCCCGGGTTGCATCGGGACACCAGCGAAGGACCACCGGGTCCTGTCGGGTCCCCGCCCGGGTCCCCTGGACAGGTCGTTAACCCGGCCCCAGGTCACCGGGTCATGTCGCGCACCCGGCCTGGTTCCCAGGTTCCGGTGACCACCCCGGCACCAGGACCCCGGGTCACGTGGGGACCCCGGACCCAGGTCAGCGGGTCACGTGGGGACACCGGCCCCAGGTCACCGCGTCAGGTCGGGACCCCGAACACAGGTCCACGAGTCCGTCGACACCACAGCCCCGGGTCACCGGGTCGTGTCGGGTAACCGGCCTGGTTCCCAGGTTCCGATGACCACCCCGGCACCAGGACCCCGGGTCACGTGGGGACACCGGCCCCAGGTGACC
The DNA here is from genome assembly GCA_951411735.1 of Somateria mollissima. Classification (NCBI taxonomy): domain Eukaryota; kingdom Metazoa; phylum Chordata; class Aves; order Anseriformes; family Anatidae; genus Somateria; species Somateria mollissima. The sequence continues at coordinate 193,653 of CATOCB010000293.1, read as the reverse complement.
GGGTCACGTCGGGACACCGGCCCCAGGTCAGCGGGTCACGTGGGGACCCCGGCCCCAGGTGACCGGGTCACGTGGGGACCCCGGCCCCAGGTCAGAGGGTCACGTGGGGTCACCGGCCACAGGTCAGCGGGTCACGTGGGGACACCGGCCCCAGGTCAGATGGTCATGCGGGGCCCCCTGACCCAGGTTACCTGGTCATGTGTGGTACCCAGCCTGGTTCCCAGGTTCCGATGACCACCCCGGCCACAGGTGACCGGGTCACGTGGGGACCCCGGCCCCAGGTGACCGGGTCACGTGGGGTCACCGGCCCCAGGTCAGCGGGTCACGTGGGGTCACCGGCCCCAGGTCAGCGGGTCAAGTGGGGACACCGGCCCCAGGTCAGCGGGTCACGTGGGGACCCCGGCACCAGGTCAGCGGGTCACGTGGGGTCACCGGCCCCAGGTGACCAGGTCACGTGGGGTCACCGGCCCCAGGTGACCGGGTCACGTGGGGTCACCGGCCCCAGGTCAGCGGGTCACGTGGGGTCACCGGCCCCAGGTCAGCGGGTCACGTGTGGACACCGGCCCCAGGTGACCGGGTCACGTGGGGTCACCGGCCCCAGGTGACCGGGTCACGTGGGGTCACCGGCCCCAGGTGACCGGGTCACGTGGGGTCACCGGCCCCAGGTCAGCGGGTCACGTGGGGTCACCGGCCCCAGGTCAGCGGGTCAAGTGGGGACACCGGCCCCAGGTCAGCGGGTCACGTGGGGACCCCGGCACCAGGTCAGCGGGTCACGTGGGGTCACCGGCCCCAGGTGACCAGGTCACGTGGGGTCACCGGCCCCAGGTGACCGGGTCACGTGGGGTCACCGGCCCCAGGTCAGCGGGTCACGTGGGGTCACCGGCCCCAGGTCAGCGGGTCACGTGTGGACACCGGCCCCAGGTGACCGGGTCACGTGGGGTCACCGGCCCCAGGTGACCGGGTCACGTGGGGTCACCGGCCCCAGGTGACCGGGTCACGTGGGGTCACCGGCCCCAGGTCAGCGGGTCACGTGGGGACACCGGCCCCAGGTGACCGGGTCACGTGGGGTCACCGGCCCCAGGTGACCGGGTCACGTGGGGACACCGGCCCCAGGTCAGCGGGTCACGTGGCGTCACCGGCCCCAGGTCAGCGGGTCACGTGGGGTCACCGGCCCCAGGTGACCAGGTCACGTGGGGTCACCGGCCCCAGGTCAGAGGGTCACGTGGGGACACCGGCCCCAGGTGACCGGGTCACGTGGGGACCCCGGCCCCAGGTCAGCGGGTCACGTGGGGACACCGGCCCCAGGTAACCAAGGCAGGTCGGGAACCAGCCCGGGTCCCCGGGAGGGGTTTTTACCCCAGCCGCAGATCACCGGGTCCTGTCGGGTCCCCGGCCCGGGTCCCCTGGACAGGTCGATAACCAGGCCCCAGGTCACCCGGTCATCTCGCGCACCCGGCCTGGTTCCCAGGTTCCGATGACCACCCCGGCACCAGGACCCCGGGTCCCGTGGGGACCCCGGACCCAGGTGACCGGGTCAAGTGGGGTCACCGTCCCCAGGTGACCAGGTCACGTGGGGTCACCGGCCCCAGGTGACCGGGTCACGTGGGGTCACCGGCCCCAGGTGACCAGGTCACGTGGGGTCACCGGCCCCAGGTGACCGGGTCACGTGGGGTCACGGGCCCCAGGTCAGCGGGTCACGTGGGGTCACAGGCCCCAGGTCAGCGGGTCACGTGGGGACACCGGCCCCAGGTCACCGGGTCACGTGGGGACACCGGCCCCAGGTCAGCGGGTCACGTGGGGACCCCGGCCCCAGGTCAGCGGGTCACGTGGGGACACCGGCCCCAGGTCAGCGGGTCACGTGGGGACACCGGCCCCAGGTAACCAAGGCAGGTCGGGACCCAGCCCGGGTCCCCGGGACGGGTTTTTACCCCAGCCGCAGATCACCGGGTCCTGTCGGGTCCCCGGCCCGGGTCCCCTGGACAGTTCGATAACCAGGCCCCAGGTCACCCGGTCATCTCGCGCACCCGGCCTGGTTCCCAGGTTCCGATGACCACCCCGGCACCAGGACCCCGGGTCACGCGGGGACACCGGCCCCAGGTGACCGGGTCACGTGGGGTCACCGGCCCCAGGTCAGCGGGTCACGTGGGGACCCCGGCCCCAGGTCACCGGGTCACGTGGGGTCACCGGCCCCAGGTCAGAGGGTCACGTGGGGACCCCGGACCCAGGTCACCTGGTCATGTGTGGTACCCAGCCTGGTTCCCAGGTTCCGATGACCACCCCGGCCCCAGGTCAGCGGGTCACGTGGGGACCCCGGACCCAGGTCAGCGGGTCACGTTGGGACACCGGCCCCAGGTGACCGGGTCACGTGGGGACACCGGCCTCAGGTCAGCGGGTCACGTGGGGACACCGGCCCCAGGTCAGAGGGTCACGTGGGGACCCCGGCCCCAGGTAACCGGGTCATACCGAGTCCCCGGACCCAGGTCACCGGGTCAGGTCGGGACCCCGGACCCAGGTCGGGTCATGTCACGTCCCATGCCCGGGTCCCCGGGTTGGATTTTTACCCAGGCCCCGGGTCACAGGGTCATGTCGGGTCAACGGCCTGGGTACAAGGGTCTGGTGACCACCCCGACCCCAGGTCCCCGGGTCATGACGGGACACCGGACCAGGTCCCCGAGTCCGGTCGACACCACAGCCCCAGGTCACCGGGTCACGTCGGCACCCCGGAACCAGGTCACCGGGTCATGTCGGGACCCAGCCCGGGTCCCCGGGACGGGTTTTTACCCCAGCCGCAGATCACCGGGTCCTGTCGGGTACCCGGGTCGGGTCCCCTGGACAGGTCGGCACCCCGGCCCCGGGTCACGGGGTCATGTCGGGTCGCTGTCCCGGGTACCAGTGTCAGGTGACCACCCCGGCCCCGGGAGACGGAGTCATACCGGGTCCCCGGCCCGGGTCCCCGGGTTGCATCGGGACAAAAGCACCGGATCACTGGATCACGTGGGGGCCCGGGCCCGGGTCCCCGGGTTGCATCGGGACACCAGCGAAGGACCACCGGGTCCTGTCGGGTCCCCGGCCCGGGTCCCCTGGACAGGTCGTTAACCCGGCCCCAGGTCACCGGGTCATGTCGCGCACCCGGCCTGGTTCCCAGGTTCCGGTGACCACCCCGGCACCAGGACCCCGGGTCACGTGGGGACCCCGGCCCCAGGTCAGCGGGTCACGTGGGGACACCGGCCCCAGGTCACCGCGTCAGGTCGGGACCCCGAACCCAGGTCCACGAGTCCGTCGACACCACAGCCCCGGGTCACCGGGTCGTGTCGGGTAACCGGCCTGTTTCCCAGGTTCCGATGACCACCCCGGCACCAGGACCCCGGGTCACGTGGGGACACCGGCCCCAGGTGACCGGGTCACGTCGGGACACCGGCCCCAGGTCAGCGGGTCACGTGGGGACCCCGGCCCCAGGTCACCGGGTCACGTGGGGACCCCGGCCCCAGGTCAGAGGGTCACGTGGGGTCACCGGCCCCAGGTCAGCGGGTCACGTGGGGACACCGGCCCCAGGTCAGATGGTCATGCGGGGCCCCCTGACCAAGGTTACCTGGTCATGTGTGGTACCCAGCCTGGTTCCCAGGTTCCGATGACCACCCCGGCCACAGGTGACCGGGTCACGTGGGGACCCCGGCCCCAGGTGACCGGGTCACGTGGGGTCACCGGCCCCAGGTCAGCGGGTCACGTGGGGTCACCGGCCCCAGGTCAGCGGGTCACGTGGGGACACCGGCCCCAGGAGACCGGGTCACGTGGGGACACCGGCCCCAGGTCAGCGGGTCACGTGGGGACCCCGGCACCAGGTCAGCGGGTCACGTGGGGACACCGGCCCCACGTGACCGGGTCACGTGGGGTCACCGGCCCCAGGTGACCGGGTCACGTGGGGTCACCGGCCCCAGGTCAGCGGGTCACGTGGGGTCACCGGCCCCAGGACATCGGGTCACGTGGGGACACCGGCCCCAGGTGACCGGGTCACGTGGGGTCACCGGCCCCAGGTGACCAGGTCACGTGGGGTCACCGGCCCCAGGTGACCGGGTCACGTGGGGTCACCGGCCCCAGGTCAGCGGGTCACGTGGTGTCACCGGCCCCAGGTCAGCGGGTCACGTGTGGACACCGGCCCCAGGTGACCGGGTCACGTGGGGTCCCCGGCCCCAGGTGACCGGGTCACGTGGGGACACCGGCCCCAGGTGACCGGGTCACGTGGGGTCACCGGCCCCAGGTGACCGGGTAACGTGGGGTCACCGGCCCCAGGTGACCGGGTCACGTGGGGTCACCGGCCCCAGGTGACCGGGTCACGTGGGGTCACCGGCCCCAGGTCAGCGGGTCACGTGGGGACACCGGCCCCAGGTGACCGGGTCACGTGGGGTCACCGGCCCCAGGTGACCGGGTCACGTGGGGACACCGGCCCCAGGTGACCGGGTCACGTGGGGTCACCGGCCCCAGGTCAGCGGGTCACGTGGGGTCACCGGCCCCAGGTGACCAGGTCACGTGCGGTCACCGGCCCCAGGTCAGAGGGTCACGTGGGGACACCGGCCCCAGGTGACCGGGTCACGTGGGGACCCCGGCCCCAGGTCAGCGGGTCACGTGGGGACACCGGCCCCAGGTAACCAAGGCAGGTCGGGACCCAGCCCGGGTCCCCGGGACGGGTTTTTACCCCAGCCGCAGATCACCGGGTCCTGTCGGGTCCCCGGCCCGGGTCCCCTGGACAGGTCGATAACCAGGCCCCAGGTCACCCGGTCATCTCGCGCACCCGGCCTGGTTCCCAGGTTCCGATGACCACCCCGGCACCAGGACCCCGGGTCCCGTGGGGACCCCGGACCCAGGTGACCGGGTCAAGAGGGGTCACCGTCCCCAGGTCAGCGGGTCACGTGGGGACACCGGCCCCAGGTGACCGGGTCACGTGGGGTCACCGGCCCCAGGTCAGCGGGTCACGTGGGGTCACCGGCCCCAGGTGACCGGGTCACGTGGGGTCACGGGCCCCAGGTCAGCGGGTCACGTGGGGTCACCGGCCCCAGGTCAGCGGGTCACGTGGGGACACCGGCCCCAGGTCACCGGGTCACGTGGGGACACCGGCCCCAGGTCACCGGGTCACGTGGGGACCCCGGCCTCAGGTCAGCGGGTCACGTGGGGACACCGGCCCCAGGTCAGCGGGTCACGTGGGGACACCGGCCCCAGGTAACCAAGGCAGGTCGGGACCCAGCCCGGGTCCCCGGGACGGGTTTTTACCCCAGCCGCAGATCACCGGGTCCTGTCAGGTCCCCGGCCCGGGTCCCCTGGACAGGTCGATAAACAGGCCCCAGGTCACCCGGTCATCTCGCGCACCCGGCCTGGTTCCCAGGTTCCGATGACCACCCCGGCACCAGGACCCCGGGTCCCGTGGGGACCCCGGCCCCAGGTGACCGGGTCACGTGGGGTCACCGTCCCCAGGTCAGCGGGTCACGTGGGGTCACCGGCCCCAGGTCAGAGGGTCACGTGGGGACACCGGCCCCAGGTCAGCGGGTCACGTGGGGACACCGGCCCCAGGTCAGCGGGTCACGTGGGGACACCGGCCCCAGGTAACCAAGGCAGGTCGGGACCCAGCCCGGGTCCCCGGGACGGGTTTTTACCCCAGCCGCAGATCACCGGGTCCTGTCGGGTCCCCGGCCCGGGTCCCCTGGACAGTTCGATAACCAGGCCCCAGGTCACCCGGTCATCTCGCGCACCCGGCCTGGTTCCCAGGTTCCGATGACCACCCCGGCACCAGGACCCCGGGTCACGTGGGGACACCGGCCCCAGGTGACCGGGTCACGTGGGGTCACCGGCCCCAGGTCAGCGGGTCACGTGGGTCACCGGCCCCAGGTCAGCGGGTCACGTGGGGACCCCGGCCCCAGGTCAGCGGGTCACGTGGGGACCCCGGCCCCAGGTCAGCGGGTCACGTGGGGACACCGGCCCCAGGTGACCGGGTCACGTGGGGTCACCGGCCCCAGGTCAGCGGGTCACGTGGGGTCACCGGCCCCAGGTGACCGGGTCACGTGGGGTCACCGGCCCGAGGTCAGCGGGTCACGTGGGGACACCGGCCCCAGGTGACCGGGTCACGTGGGGTCACCGGCCCCAGGTGACCAGGTCACGTGGGGTCACCGGCCCCAGGTGACCGGGTCACGTGGGGTCACCGGCCCCAGGTCAGCGGGTCACGTGGGGACACCGGCCCCAGGTCAGCGGGTCACGTGGGGACACCGGCCCCAGGTGACCGGGTCACGTGGGGACACCGGCCTCAGGTCAGCGGGTCACGTGGGGACACCGGCCCCAGGTCAGCGGGTCACGTGGGAACCCCGGACCCAGGTCAGCGGGTCACGTGGGGACACCGGCCCCAGGTAACCGGGTCATACCGAGTCCCCGGACCCAGGTCACCGGGTCAGTTCGGGACCCCGGACCCAGGTCGGGTCATGTCACGTCCCATGCCCGGGTCCCCGGGTTGGATTTTTACCCAGGCCCCGGGTCACAGGGTCATGTCGGGTCAACGGCCTGGGTACAAGGGTCTGGTGACCACCCCGACCCCAGGTCCCCGGGTCATGACGGGACACCGGACCAGGTCCCCGAGTCCGGTCGACACCACAGCCCCAGGTCACCGGGTCACGTCGGCACCCCGGAACCAGGTCACCGGGTCATGTCGGGACCCAGCCCGGGTCCCCGGGACGGGTTTTTACCCCAGCCGCAGATCACCGGGTCCTGTCGGGTACCCGGGTCGGGTCCCCTGGACAGGTCGGCACCCCGGCCCCGGGTCACGGGGTCATGTCGGGTCGCTGTCCCGGGTACCAGTGTCAGGTGACCACCCCGGCCCCGGGAGACGGAGTCATACCGGGTCCCCGGCCCGGGTCCCCGGGTTGCATCGGGACAAAAGCACCGGATCACTGGATCACGTGGGGGCCCGGGCCCGGGTCCCCGGGTTGCATCGGGACACCAGCGAAGGACCACCGGGTCCTGTCGGGTCCCCGGCCCGGGTCCCCTGGACAGGTCGTTAACCCGGACCCAGGTCACCGGGTCATGTCGCGCACCCGGCCTGGTTCCCACGTTCCGGTGACCACCCCGGCACCAGGACCCCGGGTCCCGTGGGGACCCCGGCCCCAGGTGACCGGGTCACGCGGGGACACCGGCCCCAGGTCACTGGGTCACGTGGGGTCACCGGCCCCAGGTCAGCGGGTCACGTGGGGACACCGGCCCCAGGTCAGCGGGTCACGTGGGGACACCGGCCCCAGGTAACCAAGGCAGGTCGAGACCCAGCCCGGGTCCCCGGGACGGGTTTTTACCCCAGCCGCAGATCACCGGGTCCTGTCGGGTCCCCGGCCCGGGTCCCCTTGACAGGTCGATAACCAGGCCCCAGGTCACCCGGTCATCTCGCGCACCCGGCCTGGTTCCCAGGTTCCGATGACCACCCCGGCACCAGGACTCCTGGTCCCGTGGGGACCCCGGCCCCAGGTGACCGGGTCACGTGGGGTCACCTTCCCCAGGTCAGCGGGTCACGTGGGGTCACCGGCCCCAGGTGACCGGGTCACGTGGGGTCACCGGCCCCAGGTCAGCGGGTCACGTGGGGACACCGGCCCCAGGTCAGCGGGTCACGTGGGGACACCGGCCCCAGGTAACCAAGGCAGGTCGGGACCCAGCCCGGGTCCCCGGGACGGGTTTTTACCCCAGCCGCAGATCACCGGGTCCTGTCGGGTCCCCGGCCCGGGTCCCCTGGACAGGTCGATAACCAGGCCCCAGGTCACCCGGTCATCTCGCGCACCCGGCCTGGTTCCCAGGTTCCGATGACCACCCCGGCACCAGGACCCCGGGTCCCGTGGGGACACCGGCCCCAGGTGACCGGGTCACGTGGGGTCACCGGCCCCAGGTCAGCGGGTCACGTGGGGACACCGGCCCCAGGTCACCGGGTCACGTGGGGTCACCGGCCCCAGGTCAGAGGGTCACGTGGGGACCCCGGACCCAGGTCACCTGGTCATGTGTGGTACCCAGCCTGGTTCCCAGATTCCGATGACCACCCCGGCCCCAGGTCACCGGGTCACGTGGGGACCCCGGCCCCAAAGCAGAGGGTCACGTGGGGTCACCGGCCACAGGTCAGAGGGTCACGCGGGGACCCCGGACCCAGGTCACCTGGTCATGTGTGGTACCCAGCCTGGTTCCCAGGTTCCGATGACCACCCCGGCACCAGGTCAGAGGGTCACGTGGGGACACCGGCCCCAGGTCACCGGGCACGTGGGGTCACCGGCCTCAGGTCAGCGGGTCACGTGGGGACACCGGCCCCAGGTCAGCGGGTCACGTGGGGACCCCGGACCCAGGTCAGCGGGTCAAGTGGGGACACCGGCCCCAGGTAACCGGGTCATACCGAGTCCCCGGACCCAGGTCACCGGGTCAGTTCGGGACCCCGGACCCAGGTCGGGTCATGTCACGTCCCATGCCCTGGTCCCCGGGTTGGATTTTTACCCAGGTCCCGGGTCACAGGGTCATGTCGGGTCAACGGCCTGGGTACAAGGGTCTGGTGACCACCCCGACCCCAGGTCCCCGGGTCATGACGGGACACCGGACCAGGTCCCCGAGTCCGGTCGACACCACAGCCCCAGGTCACCGGGTCACGTCGGCACCCCGGAACCAGGTCACCGGGTCATGTCGGGACCCAGCCCGGGTCCCCGGGACGGGTTTTTACCCCAGCCGCAGATCACCGGGTCCTGTCGGGTACCCGGGTCGGGTCCCCTGGACAGGTCGGCACCCCGGCCCCGGGTCACGGGGTCATGTCGGGTCGCTGTCCCGGGTACCAGTGTCAGGTGACCACCCCGGCCCCGGGAGACGGAGTCATACCGGGTCCCCGGCCCGGGTCCCCGGGTTGCATCGGGACAAAAGCACCGGATCACTGGATCACGTGGGGGCCCGGGCCCGGGTCCCCGGGTTGCATCGGGACACCAGCGAAGGACCACCGGGTCCTGTCGGGTCCCCGGCCCGGGTCCCCTGGACAGGTCGTTAACCCGGCCCCAGGTCACCGGGTCATGTCGCGCACCCGGCCTGGTTCCCAGGTTCCGGTGACCACCCCGGCACCAGGACCCCGGGTCCCGTGGGGACCCCGGCCCAAGGTGACCGGGTCACGTGGGGTCACCGGCCCCAGGTCAGCGGGTCACGTGGAGTCACCGGCCCCAGGTCAGCGGGTCACGTGGGGACACCGGCCCCAGGTCAGCGGGTCACGTGGGGACCCCGGCACCAGGTCAGCGGGTCACGTGGGGACACCGGCCCCAGGTCAGCGGGTCACGTGGGGACACCGGCCCCAGGTCAGCGGGTCACGTGGGGACCCCGGCCCCAGGTAACCAAGGCAGGTCGGGAACCAGCCCGGGTCCCCGGGACGGGTTTTTACGCCAGCCACAGATCACCGGGTCCTGTCGGGTCCCCGGCCCGGGTCCCCTGGACAGGTCGATAACCCGGCCCCAGGTCACCCGGTCATCTCGCGCACCCGGCCTGGTTCCCAGGTTCCGATGACCACCCCGGCACCAGGACCCCGGGTCCCGTGGGGACACCGGCCCCAGGTGACCGGGTCACGTGGGGTCACCGGCCCCAGGTCAGCGGGTCACGTGGGGACCCCGGCCCCAGGTCACCGGGTCACGTGGGGTCACCGGCCCCAGGTCAGAGGGTCACGTGGGGACACCGGACCCAGGTCACCTGGTCATGTGTGGTACCCAGCGTGGTTCCCAGGTTCCGATGACCTCCCCGGTACCAGGACCCCGGGTCACGTGGGGACACCGGCCCCAGGTGACCGGGTCACGTGGGGTCACCGGCCCCAGGTCAGCGGGTCACGTGGGGTCACCGGCCCCAGGTCAGCGGGTCACGTGGGGACACCGGCCCCAGGTGACCGGGTCACGTGGGGACTCCGGCCCCAGGTCAGAGGGTCACGTGGGGACCCCGGACCCAGGTCACCTGGTCATGTGTGGTACCCAGCCTGGTTCCCAGGTTCCGATGACCTCCCCGGCACCAGGACCCCGGGTCACGTGGGGACACCGGCCCCAGGTGACCGGGTCATGTGGGGTCAACGGCCCCAGGTCAGCGGGTCACGTGGGGTCACCGGCCCCAGGTGACCGGGTCACGTGGGGACACCGGCCCCAGGTGACCGGGTCACGTGGGGTCACCGGCCCCAGGTCAGCGGGTCACGTGGGGACACCGGCCCCAGGTGACCGGGTCACGTGGGGACACCGGCCTCAGGTCAACGGGCCACATGGGGACACCGGCCCCAGGTCAGCGGGTCACGTGGGGACCCCGGACCCAGGTCAGCGGGTCACGTGGGGACACCGGCCCCAGGTAACCGGGTCATACCGAGTCCCCGGACCCAGGTCACCGGGTCAGTTCGGGACCCCGAACCCGGGCCGGGTCATGTCACGTCCCATGCCCGGGTCCCCGGGTTGGATTTTTACCCAGGCCCCGGGTCACAGGGTCATGTCGGGTCAACGGCCTGGGTACAAGGGTCTGGTGACCACCCCGACCCCAGGTCCCCGGGTCATGACGGGACACCGGACCAGGTCCCCGAGTCCGGTCGACACCACAGCCCCAGGTCACCGGGTCACGTCGGCACCCCGGAACCATGTCACGGGGTCATGTCGGGTCGCTGTCCCGGGTACCAGTGTCAGGTGACCACCCCGGCCCCGGGAGACAGAGTCATACCGGGTCCCCAGCCTGGGTCCCCGGGTTGCATCGGGACAAAAGCACCGGATCACTGGATCACGTGGGGGCCCGGGCCCGGGTCCCCGGGTTGCATCGGGACACCAGCGAAGGACCACCGGGTCCTGTCGGGTCCCCGGCCCGGGTCCCCTGGACAGGTCGTTAACCCGGCCCCAGGTCACCGGGTCATGTCGCGCACCCGGCCTGGTTCCCAGGTTCCGGTGACCTCCCCGGCACCAGGACCCCGGGTCACGTGGGGACCCCGGCCCCAGGTGACCGGGTCACGTGGGGTCACCGTCCCCAGGTCAGCGGGTCACGTGGGGACACCGGCCCCAGGTCATCGGGTCACGTGGGGACACCGGCCCCAGGTCAGCGGGTCACGTGGGGACCCCGGCCCCAAAGCAGAGGGTCACGTGGGGTCACCGGCCCCAGGTCAGAGGGTCACGCGGGGACACCGGACCCAGGTCACCTGGTCATGTGTGGTACCCAGCCTGGTTCCCAGGTTCCGATGACCACCCCGGCACCAGGACCCCGGGTCCCGTGGGGACCCCGGCCCCAGGTGACCGGGTCACGTGGGGTCACCGGCCTCAGGTCAGCGGGTCACGTGGGTCACCGGCCCCAGGTCAGCGGGTCACGTGGGGACACCGGACCCAGGACCCCGGGTCACGTGGGGACACCGGCCCCAGGTGACCGGGTCACGTGGGGTCACCGGCCCCAGGTGACCGCGTCACGTGGGGTCACCGGCCCCAGGTCAGCGGGTCACGAGGGGACACCGGCCCCAGGTGACCGGGTCACGTGGGGTCACCGGCCCCAGGTGACCGGGTCAAGTGGGGTCACCGGCCCCAGGTCAGCGGGTCACGTGGGGACACCGGCCCCAGGTGACCGGGTCACGTGGGGACACCGGCCTCAGGTCAGCGGGTCACGTGGGGACACCGGCCCCAGGTCAGCGGGTCACGTGGGGACCCCGGACCCAGGTCAGCGGGTCACGTGGGGACACCGGCCCCAGGTAACCGGGTCATACCGAGTCCCCGGACCCAGGTCACCGGGTCAGTTCGGGACCCCGGACCCAGGTCGGGTCATGTCACGTCCCATGCCCGGGTCCCCGGGTTGGATTTTTACCCAGGCCCCGGGTCACAGGGTCATGTCGGGTCAACGGCCTGGGTACAAGGGTCTGGTGACCACCCCGACCCCAGGTCCCCGGGTCATGACGGGACACCGGACCAGGTCCCCGAGTCCGGTCGACACCACAGCCCCAGGTCACCGGGTCACGTCGGCACCCCGGAACCAGGTCACCGGGTCATGTCGGGACCCAGCCCGGGTCCCCGGGACGGGTTTTTACCCCAGCCGCAGATCACCGGGTCCTGTCGGGTACCCGGGTCGGGTCCCCTGGACAGGTCGGCACCCCGGCCCCGGGTCACGGGGTCATGTCGGGTCGCTGTCCCGGGTACCAGTGTCAGGTGACCACCCTGGCCCCGGGAGACGGAGTCATACCGGGTCCCCGGCCCGGGTCCCCGGGTTGCATCGGGACAAAAGCACCGGATCACTGGATCACGTGGGGGCCCGGGCCCGGGTCCCCGGGTTGCATCGGGACACCAGCGAAGGACCACCGGGTCCTGTCGGGTCCCCGGCCCGGGTCCCCTGGACAGGTCGTTAACCCGGCCCCAGGTCACTGGGTCATGTTGCGCACCCGGCCTGGTTCCCACGTTCCGGTGACCACCCCGGCACCAGGACCCCGGGTCCCGTGGGGACCCCGGCCCCAGGTGACCGGGTCACGCGGGGTCACCGGCCCCAGGTCAGCGGGTCACGTGGGGTCACCGGCCCCAGGTGACCGGGTCACGTGGGGACACCGGCCCCAGGTCAGCGGGTCACGTGGGGACACCGGCCCCAGGTCACCGCGTCAGGTCGGGACCCCGAACCCAGGTCCACGAGTCCGTCGACACCACAGCCCCGGGTCACCGGGTCGTGTCGGGTAACCGGACTGGTTCCCAGGTTCCGATGACCACCCCGGCACCAGGACCCCGGGTCACGTGGGGACACCGGCCCCAGGTCACCGGGTCACGTGGGGTCACCGTCCCCAGGTCAGCGGGTCACGTGGGGACCCCGGCCCCAGGTCACCGGATCACGTGGGGTCACCGGCCCCAGGTCAGAGGGTCACGTGGGGACCCCGGACCCAGGTCACCTGGTCATGTGTGGTACCCAGCCTGGTTCCCAGGTTCTGAGGACCTCCCCGGCACCAGGACCCCGGGTCACGTGGGGACACCGGCCCCAGGTGACCGGGTCACGTGGGGTCACCGGCCCCAGGTCAGCGGGTCACGTGGGGACACCGGCCCAAGGTCATCGGGTCACGTGGGGACACCGGCCCCAGGTGACCGGGTCACGTGGGGACCCCGGCCCCAAAGCAGAGGGTCACGTGGGGTCACCGGCCCCAGGTCAGAGGGTCACGCGGGGACCCCGGACCCAGGTCACCTGGTCATGTGTGGTACCCAGCCTGGTTCCCAGGTTCCGATGACCACCCCGGCACCAGGACCCCGGGTCACGTGGGGACACCGGCCCCAGGTGACCGGGTCACGTGGGGTCACCGGCCTCAGGTCAGCGGGTCACGTGGGTCACCGGCCCCAGGTCAGCGGGTCACGTGGGGACCCCGGACCCAGGTCAGCGGGTCAAGTGGGGACACCGGCCCCAGGTAACCGGGTCATACCGAGTCCCCGGACCCAGGTCACCGGGTCAGTTCGGGACCCCGGACCCAGGTCGGGTCATGTCACGTCCCATGCCCGGGTCCCCGGGTTGGATTTTTACCCAGGCCCCGGGTCACAGGGTCATGTCGGGTCAACGGCCTGGGTACAAGGGTCTGGTGACCACCCCGACCCCAGGTCCCCGGGTCATGACGGGACACCGGACCAGGTCCCCGAGTCCGGTCGACACCACAGCCCCAGGTCACCGGGTCACGTGGGGACCCCGGAACCAGGTCACCGGGTCATGTCGGGACCCAGCCCGGGTCCCCGGGACGGGTTTTTACCCCAGCCGCAGATCACCGGGTCCTGTCGGGTACCCGGGTCGGGTCCCCTGGACAGGTCGGCACCCCGGCCCCGGGTCACGGGGTCATTTCAGGTCGCTGTCCCGGGTACCAGTGTCAGGTGACCACCCCGGCCCCGGGAGACGGAGTCATACCGGGTCCCCGGCCCGGGTCCCCGGGTTGCATTGGGACAAAATCACCGGATCACTGGATCACGTGGGAGCCCGGGCCCGGGTCCCCGGGTTGCATCGGGACACCAGCGAAGGACCACCGGGTCCTGTCGGGTCCCCGGCCCGGGTCCCCTGGACAGGTCGTTAACCCGGCCCCAGGTCACCGGGTCATGTCGCGCACCCGGCCTGGTTCCCAGGTTCCGGTGACCACCCCGGCACCAGGACCCCGGGTCCCGTGGGGACCCCGGCCCCAGGTGACCGGGTCACGTGGGGTCACCGGCCCCAGGTCAGCGGGTCACGTGGAGTCACCGGCCCCAGGTGACCGGGTCACGTGGGGACACCGGCCCCAGGTCAGAGGGTCACGCGGGGACCCCGGACCCAGGTTACCTGGTCATGTGTGGTACCCAGCCTGGTTCCCAGGTTCCGATGACCACCCCGGCACCAGGACTCCGGGTCACGTGGGGACCCCAGCCCCAGGTGACCGGGTCACGTGGGGTCACCGGCCCCAGGTCAGCGGGTCACGTGGGGTCACCGGCCCCAGGTCAGCGGGTCACGTGGGGACACCGGCCCCAGGTGACCGGGTCACGTGGGGACACCGGCCCCAGGTCAGCGGGTCACGTGGGGACCCCGGCACCAGGTCAGCGGGTCACGTGGGGACACCGGCCCCAGGTAAGCGGGTCACGTGGGGACCCCAGCCCCAGGTCAGCGGGTCACGTGGGGACACCGGCCCCAGGTAACCAAGGCAGGTCGGGACCCAGCCCGGGTCCCCGGGACGGGTTTTTACCCCAGCCGCAGATCACCGGGTCCTGTCGGGTCCCCGGCCCGGGTCCCCTGGACAGGTCGATAACCCGGCCCCAGGTCACCCGGTCATCTCGCGCACCCGGCCTGGTTCCCAGGTTCCGATGACCACCCCGGCACCAGGACCCCGGGTCACGTGGGGACACCGGCCCCAGGTGACCGGGTCACGTGGGGTCACCGGCCCCAGGTCAGCGGGTCATGTGGGGACACCGGACCCAGGTCACCTGGTCATGTGTGGTACCCAGCGTGGTTCCCAGGTTCCGATGACCTCCCCGGTACCAGGACCCCGGGTCACGTGGGGACACCGGCCCCAGGTGACCGGGTCACGTGGGGTCACCGGCCCCAGGTCAGCGGGTCACGTGGGGACACCGGCCCCAGGTGACCGGGTCACGTGGGGACACCGGCCCCAGGTCAGAGGGTCACGTGGGGACCCCGGACCCAGGTCACCTGGTCATGTGTGGTACCCAGCCTGGTTCCCAGGTTCCGATGACCTCCCCGGCACCAGGACCCCGGTTCACGTGGGGTCACCGGCCCCAGGTGACCGGGTCACGTGGGGACACCGGCCCCAGGTGACCGGGTCACGTGGGGTCACCGGCCCCAGGTCAGCGGGTCTCATGGGGACACCGGCCCCAAGTCACCGGGTCACGTGGGGACCCCGGCCCCAGGTCAGCGGGTCACGTGGGGACACCGGCCCCAGGTGACCGGGTCACGTGGGGACACCGGCCTCAGGTCAGCGGGTCACGTGGGGACACCGGCCCCAGGTCAGCGGGTCACGTGGGGACCCCGGACCCAGGTCAGCGGGTCACGTGGGGACACCGGCCCCAGGTAACCGGGTCATACCGAGTCCCCGGACCCAGGTCACCGGGTCAGTTCGGGACCCCGGACCCGGGTCGGGTCATGTCACGTCCCATGCCCGGGTCCCCGGGTTGGATTTTTACCCAGGCCCCGGGTCACAGGGTCATGTCGGGTCAACGGCCTGGGTACAAGGGTCTGGTGACCACCCCGACCCCAGGTCCCCGGGTCATGACAGGACACCGGACCAGGTCCCCGAGTCCGGTCGACACCACAGCCCCAGGTCACCGGGTCAGGTCGGCACCCCGGAACCAGGTCACGGGGTCATGTCGGGTCGCTGTCCCGGGTACCAGTGTCAGGTGACCACCCCGGCCACGGGAGACGGAGTCATACCGGGTCCCCGGCCCGGGTCCCCGGGTTGCATCGGGACAAAAGCACCGGATCACTGGATCACGTGGGGGCCCGGGCCCGGGTCCCCGGGTTGCATCGGGACACCAGCGAAGGACCACCGGGTCCTGTCGGGTCCCCGGCCCGGGTCCCCTGGACAGGTCGTTAACCCGGCCCCAGGTCACCGGGTCATGTCGTGCACCCGGCCTGGTTCCCACGTTCCGGTGACCACCCCGGCACCAGGACCCCGGGTCCCGTGGGGACACCGGCCCCAGGTGACCGGGTCACGTGGGGTCACCGGCCCCAGGTCAGCGGGTCACATGGGGTCACCGGCCCCAGGTGACCGGGTCACGTGGGGACACCGGCCCCAGGTAACCAAGGCAGGTCGGGACCCAGCCCGGGTCCCCGGGACGGGTTTTTACCCCAGCCGCAGATCACCGGGTCCTGTCGGGTCCCCGGCCCGGGTCCCCTGGACAGGTCGATAACCCGGCCCCAGGTCACCCGGTCATCTCGCGCACCCGGCCTGGTTCCCAGGTTCCGATGACCACCCCGGCACCAGGACCCCGGGTCACGTGGGGACACCGGCCCCAGGTGACCGGGTCACGTGGGGTCACCGGCCCCAGGTCAGCGGGTCACGTGGGGAACCCGGCCCCAGGTCAGCGGGTCACGTGGGGACACCGGCCCCAGGTCAGAGGGTCACGTGGGGACCCCGGACCCAGGTCACCTGGTCATGTGTGGTACCCAGCCTGGTTCCCAGTTTCCGATGACCACCCCGACCCCAGGTCACCGGGTCACATGGGGACCCCGGCCCCAGGTCAGCGGGTCACGTGGGGACACCGGCCCCAGGTGACCGGGTCACGTGGGGTCACCGGCCCCAGGTCAGCGGGTCACGTGGGGACACCGGCCCCAGGTCACCGGGTCACGTGGGGACACCGGCCCCAGGTGACCGGGTCACGTGGGGTCACCGGCCCCAGGTCAGTGGGTCACGTGGGGTCACCGGCCCCAGGTCAGCGGGTCACGTGGGGACACCGGCCCCAGGTGACCGGGTCACGTGGGGACACCGGCCCCAGGTGACCGGGTCACGTGGGGTCACCGGCCCCAGGTGACCGGGTCACGTGGGGTCACCGGCCCCAGGTCAGCGGGTCACGTGGGGACCCCGGCCCCAGGTCACCGGGTCACGTGGGGTCACCGGCCCCAGGTCAGAGGGTCACGTGGGGACCCCGGACCCAGGTCACCTGGTCATGTGTGGTACCCAGTGTGGTTCCCAGGTTCCGATGACCTCCCCGGCACCAGGGCCCCGGGTCACGTGGGGACACCGGCCCCAGGTCACCGGGTCACGTGGGGACCCCGGCCCCAGGTCAGCGGGTCACGTGGGGACACCGGCCCCAGGTCAGCGGGTCACGTGGGGACCCCGGACCCAGGTCAGCGGGTCACGTGGGGACACCGGACCCAGGTCACCGGGTCATACCGAGTCCCCGGACCCCGGTCACCGGGTCAGTTCGGGACCCCGGACCCGGGTCGGGTCATGTCACGTCCCATGCCCGGGTCCCCGGGTTGGATTTTTACCCAGGCCCCGGGTCACAGGGTCATGTCGGGTCAACGGCCTGGGTACAAGGGTCTGGTGACCACCCCGACCCCAGGTCCCCGGGTCATGACGGGACACCGGACCAGGTCCCCGAGTCCGGTCGACACCACAGCCCCAGGTCACCGGGTCACGTCGGCACCCCGGAACCAGGTCACCGGGTCATGTCGGGACCCAGCCCGGGTCCCCGGGACGGGTTTTTACCCCAGCCGCAGATCACCGGGTCCTGTCGGGTACCCGGGTCGGGTCCCCTGGACAGGTCGGCACCCCGGCCCCGGGTCACGGGGTCATGTCGGGTCGCTGTCCCGGGTACCAGTGTCAGGTGACCACCCCGGCCCCGGGAGACGGAGTCATACCGGGTCCCCGGCCCGGGTCCCCGGGTTGCATCGGGACAAAAGCACCGGATCACTGGATCACGTGGGGGCCCGGGCCCGGGTCCCCGGGTTGCATCGGGACACCAGCGAAGGACCACCGGGTCCTGTCGGGTCCCCGGCCCGGGTCCCCTGGACAGGTCGTTAACCCGGCCCCAGGTCACCGGGTCATGTTGCGCACCCGGCCTGGTTCCCACGTTCCGGTGACCAACCCGGCACCAGGACCCCGGGTCCCGTGGGGACCCCGGCCCCAGGTGACCGGGTCACGTGGGGTCACCGGCCCCAGGTCAGCGGGTCACGTGGGGTCACCGGCCCCAGGTGACCGAGTCACGTGGGGACACCAGCCCCAGGTCACCGGGTCACGTGGGGACCCCGGACCCAGGTCAGCGGGTCACGTGGGGACACCGGCCCCAGGTCAGCGGGTCACGTGGGGACACCGGCCCCAGGTAACCAAGGCAGGTCGGGACCCAGCCCGGGTCCCCGGGACGGGTTTTTACCCCAGCCGCAGATCACCGGGTCCTGTCGGGTCCCCGGCCCGGGTCTCCTGGACAGGTCGATAACCCGGCCCCAGGTCATCCGGTCATCTCGCGCACCCGGCCTGGTTCCCAGGTTCCGATGACCACCCCGGCACCAGGACCCCGGGTCACGTGGGGACACCGGCCCCAGGTGACCGGGTCACGTGGGGTCACCGTCCCCAGGTCAGCGGGTCACGTGGGGACCCCGGACCCAGGTCACCGGGTCACGTGGGGTCACCGGCCCGAGGTCAGAGGGTCACGTGGGGACCCCGGACCCAGGTCACCTGGTCATGTGTGGTACCCAGCCTGGTTCCCAGGTTCCGATGACCTCCCCGGCACCAGGACCCCGGGTCACGTGGGGACACCGGCCCCAGGTGACCGGGTCACGTGGGGACACGTGGGGACACCGGCCCCAGGTCAGCGGGTCACGTGGGGACCCCGGCCCCAGGTCAGCGGGTCACGTGGGGACACCGGCCCCAGGTGACCGGGTCACGTGGGGACACCGGCCTCAGGTCAGCGGGTCACGTGGGGACACCGGCCCCAGGTCAGCGGGTCACGTGGGGACCCCGGACCCAGGTCAGCGGGTCACGTGGGGACACCGGCCCCAGGTAACCGGGTCATACCGAGTCCCCGGACCCAGGTCACCGGGTCAGTTCGGGACCCCGGACCCAGGTCGGGTCATGTCACGTCCCATGCCCGGGTCCCCGGGTTGGATTTTTACCCAGGCCCCGGGTCACAGGGTCATGTCGGGTCAACGGCCTGGGTACAAGGGTCTGGTGAGCACCCCGACCCCAGGTCCCCGGGTCATGACGGGACAACGGACCAGGTCCCCGAGTCCGGTCGACACCACAGCCCCAGGTCACCGGGTCACGTCGGCACCCCGGAACCAGGTCACCGGGTCATGTCGGGACCCAGCCCGGGTCCCCGGGACGGGTTTTTACCCCAGCCGCAGATCACCGGGTCCTGTCGGGTAACCGGGTCGGGTCCCCTGGACAGGTCGGCACCCCGGCCCCGGGTCACGGGGTCATGTCGGGTCGCTGTCCCGGGTACCAGTGTCAGGTGACCACCCCGGCCCCGGGAGACGGAGTCATACCGGGTCCCCGGCCCGGGTCCCCGGGTTGCATCGGGACAAAAGCACCGGATCACTGGGTCACGTGGGGGCCCGGGCCCGGGTCCCCGGGTTGCATCGGGACACCAGCGAAGGACCACCGGGTCCTGTCGGGTCCCCGGCCCGGGTCCCCTGGACAGGTCGTTAACCCGGCCCCAGGTCACCGGGTCATGTCGCGCACCCGGCCTGGTTCCCATGTTCCGGTGACCACCCCGGCACCAGGACCCCGGGTCACGTGGGGACCCCGGCCCCAGGTGACCGGGTCACGTGGGGTCACCGGCCCCAGGTCAGCGGGTCACGTGGGGTCACCGGCCCCAGGTGACCGGGTCACGTGGGGACACCGGCCCCAGGTGACCGGGTCACGTGGGGACACCGGCCCCAGGTCACCGGGTCACGTGGGGACCCCGGACCCAGGTCACCGGGTCACGTGGGGACACCGGCCCCAGGTAACCAAGGCAGGTCGGGACCCAGCCCGGGTCCCCGGGACGGGTTTTTACCCCAGCCGCAGATCACCGGGTCCTGTCGGGTCCCCGGCCCGGGTCTCCTGGACAGGTCGATAACCCGGCCCCAGGTCACCAGGTCATCTCGCGCACCCGGCCTGGTTCCCAGGT
Source organism: Somateria mollissima (assembly GCA_951411735.1). Taxonomy (NCBI): domain Eukaryota; kingdom Metazoa; phylum Chordata; class Aves; order Anseriformes; family Anatidae; genus Somateria; species Somateria mollissima. The sequence continues at coordinate 173,608 of CATOCB010000293.1, read as the reverse complement.
TCCGATGACCACCCCGGCACCAGGACCCCGGGTCACGTGGGGACCCCGGCCCCAGGTGACCGGGTCACGTGGGGTCACCGTCCCCAGGTCAGCGGGTCACGTGGGGACCCCGGCCCCAGGTCAGCGGGTCACGTGGGGTCACCGGCCCCAGGTGACCGGGTCACGTGGGGACCCCGGACACAGGTCACCTGGTCATGTGTGGTACCCAGCGTGGTTCCCAGGTTCCGATGACCTCCCCGGCACCAGGACCCCGGGTCACGTGGGAACACCGGCCCCAGGTGACCGGGTCACGTGGGGACACCGGCCCCAGGTCAGAGGGTCACGTGGGGACACCGGCCCCAGGTAACCGGGTCAGGTGGGGACCCCGGCCCCAGGTCAGTGGGTCACGTGGGGTCACCGGCCCCAGGTCAGAGGGTCACGTGGGGACCCCGGACCCAGGTCACCTAGTCATGTGTGGCACCCAGCCTGCTTCCAAGGTTCCGATGACCACCCCGGCACCAGGACCCCGGGTCACGTGGGGACACCGGCCTCAGGTGACCGGGTCACGTGGGGACACCCGCCCCAGGTCAACGGGTCACGTGGGGACCCCGGCCCCAGGTCAGCGGGTCACGTGGGGACCCCGGCCCCATGTGACCGGGTCACGTGGGGTCACCGGCTCCAGGTCAGAGGGTCACGTGGGGACCCCGGACCCAGGTCACCTAGTCATGTGTGGTACCCAGCCTGGTTCCAACGTTCCGATGACCACCCCGGCACCAGGACCCCGGGTCCCGTGGGGACACCGGCCCCAGGTGACCGGGTCACGTGGGGTCACCGGCTCCAGGTCAGCAGGTCACGTGGGGACCCCGGCCCCAGGTCACCGGGTCACGTGGGGTCACCGGCCCCAGGTCAGAGGGTCACGTGGGGACCCCGGACCCAGGTCACCTGGTCATGTGTGGTACCCAGCCTGGTTCCCAGGTTCCGATGACCTCCCCGGCACCAGGACCCCGGGTCACGTGGGGACACCGGCCCCAGGTGACCGGGTCACGTGGGGTCAACGGCCCCAGGTCAGCGGGTCACGTGGGGTCACCGGCCCCAGGTCAGCGGGTCACGTGGGGACACCGGCCCCAGGTCACCGGGTCACGTGGGGACCCCGGCCCCAGGTGACCGGGTCACGTGGGGACACCGGCCCCAGGTGACCGGGTCACGTGGGGACACCGGCCTCAGGTCAGCGGGTCACGTGGGGACACCGGCCCCAGGTCAGCGGGTCACGTGGGGACCCCGGACCCAGGTCAGCGGGTCACGTGGGGACACCGGCCCCAGGTAACCGGGTCATACCGAGTCCCCGGACTCAGGTCACCGGGTCAGTTCGGGACCCCGGACCCGGGTTGGGTCATGTCACGTCCCATGCCCGGGTCCCCGGGTTGGATTTTTACCCAGGCCCCGGGTCACAGGGTCATGTCGGGTCAACGGCCTGGGTACAAGGGTCTGGTGACCACCCCGACCCCAGGTCCCCGGGTCATGACGGGACACCGGACCAGGTCCCCGAGTCCGGTCGACACCACAGCCCCAGGTCACCGGGTCATGTCGGGACCCAGCCCGGGTCCCCGGGACGGGTTTTTACCCCAGCCGCAGATCACCGGGTCCTGTCGGGTAGCCGGGTCGGGTCCCCTGGACAGGTCGGCACCCCGGCCCCGGGTCACGGGGTCATGTCGGGTCGCTGTCCCGGGTACCAGTGTCAGGTGACCACCCCGGCCCCAGGAGACGGAGTCATACCGGGTCCCCGGCCCGGGTCCCCGGGTTGCATCGGGACAAAAGCACCGGATCACTGGATCACGTGGGGGCCCGGGCCCGGGTCCCCGGGTTGCATTGGGACACCAGCGAAGGACCACCGGGTCCTGTCGGGTCCCCGGCCCGGGTCCCCTGGACAGGTCGTTAACCCGGCCCCAGGTCACCGGGTCATGTCGCGCACCCGGCCTGGTTCCCAGGTTCCGGTGACCACCCCGGCACCAGGACCCCGGGTCCCGTGGGGACCCCGGCCCCAGGTGACCTGGTCACGTGGGGTCACCGGCCCCAGGTCAGCGGGTCACGTGGGGTCACCGGCCCCAGGTGACCGGGTCACGTGGGGACACCGGCCCCAGGTCACCGGGTCACGTGGGGACCCCGGCCCCAGGTCAGCGGGTCACGTGGGGACACCGGCCCCAGGTCAGCGGGTCACGTGGGGACACCGGCCCCAGGTAACCAAGGCAGGTCGGGACCCAGCCCGGGTCCCCGGGACGGGTTTTTACCCCAGCCGCAGATCACCGGGTCCTGTCGGGTCCCCGGCCCGGGTCTCCTGGACAGGTCGATAACCCGGCCCCAGGTCACCCGGTCATCTCGCGCACCCGGCCTGGTTCCCAGGTTCCGATGACCACCCCGGCACCAGGACCCCGGGTCACGTGGGGACACCGGCCCCAGGTGACCGGGTCACGTGGGGTCACCGTCCCCAGGTCAGCGGGTCACGTGGGGACCCCGGCCCCAGGTCACCGGGTCACGTGGGGTCACCGACCCCTGGTCAGAGGGTCACGTGGGGACCCCGGACCCAGGTCACCTGGTCATGTGTGGTACCCAGCGTGGTTCCCAGGTTCCGATGACCTCCCCGGCACCAGGACCCCGGGTCACGTGGGGACACTGGCCCCAGGTGACCGGGTCACGTGGGGTCAACGGCCCCAGGTCAGCGGGTCACGTGGGGTCACCGGCCCCAGGTGACCGGGTCACGTGGGGTCACCGGCCCCAGGTCAGCGGGTCACGTGGGGACACCGGCCCCAGGTCACCGGGTCACGTGGGGACCCCGGCCCCAGGTCAGCGGGTCACGTGGGGACACCGGCCCCAGGTGACTGGGTCACGTGGGGACACCGGCCCCAGGTGACCGGGTCACGTGGGGTCACCGGCCCCAGGTCAGCGGGTCACGTGGGGACCCCGGACCCAGGTCAGCGGGTCACGTGGGGACACCGGACCCAGGTCACCTGGTCATGTGTGGTACCCAGCGTGGTTCCCAGGTTCCGATGACCTCTCCGGCACCAGGACCCCGGGTCACGTGGGGACCCCGGCCCCAGGTGACCGGGTCACGTGGGGTCACCTGCCCCAGGTCAGCGGGTCACGTCGGGACACCGGCCCCAGGTGACCGGGTCACGTGGGGTCACAGGCCCCAGGTCAGCGGGTCACGTGGGGACCCCGGACCCAGGTCAGAGGGTCACGTGGGGACCCCGGACCCAGGTCACCTGGTCATGTGTGGTACCCAGCGTGGTTCCCAGGTTCCGATGACCTCCCCGGCACCAGGACCCCGGGTCACGTGGGGACACCGGCCCCAGGTCACCGGGTCACGTGGGGACCCCGGACCCAGGTCAGCGGGTCACGTGGGGACACCGGCCCCAGGTGACCGGGTCACGTGGGGACACCGGCCTCAGGTCAGCGGGTCACGTGGGAACACCGGCCCCAGGTCAGCGGGTCACGTGGGGACCCCGGACCCAGGTCAGTGGGTCACGTGGGGACACCGGCTCCAGGTCAGAGGGTCACGTGGGGACCCCGGCCCCAGGTCAGCGGGTCACGTGGGGACACCGGCCCCAGGTGACCGGGTCACGTGGGGACACCGGCCCCAGGTGACCGGGTCACGTGGGGACACCGGCCCCAGGTCACCGGGTCACGTGGGGACCCCGGCCCCAGGTCAGCGGGTCACGTGGGGACCCCGGCCCCTGGTGACTGGGTCACGTGGGGACACCGGCCCCAGGTAACCAAGGCAGGTCGGGACCCAGCCCGGGTCCCCGGGACGGGTTTTTACCCCAGCCGCAGATCACCGGGTCCTGTCGGGTCCCCGGCCCGGGTCCCCTGGACAGGTCGATAACCCGGCCCCAGGTCACCCGGTCATCTCGCGCACCCGGCCTGGTTCCCAGGTTCCGATGACCACCCCGGCACCAGGACCCCGGGTCACGTGGGGACACCCGCCCCAGGTCAACGGGTCACGTGGGGTCACCGGCCCCAGGTCAGCGGGTCACGTGGGGACCCCGGCCCCAGGTCACCGGGTCACGTGGGGTCACCGGCCCCAGGTCAGAGGGTCACGTGGGGACCCCGGACCCAGGTCACCTGGTCATGTGTGGTACCCAGCGTGGTTCCCAGGTTCCGATGACCTCTCCGGCACCAGGACCCCGGGTCACGTGGGGACCCCGGCCCCAGGTGACCGGGTCACGTGGGGTCACCGGCCCCAGGTCAGCGGGTCACGTGGGGACCCCGGCCCCAGGTGACCGGGTCACGTGGGGTCACCGGCCCCAGGTCAGAGGGTCACGTGGGGACCCCGGACCCAGGTCACCTGGTCATGTGTGGTACCCAGCGTGGTTCCCAGGTTCCGATGACCTCTCCGGCACCAGGACCCCGGGTCACGTGGGGACCCCGGCCCCAGGTGACCGGGTCACGTGGGGTCACCTGCCCCAGGTCAGCGGGTCACGTCGGGACACCGGCCCCAGGTGACCGGGTCACGTGGGGTCACCGGCCCCAGGTCAGAGGGTCACGTGGGGACCCCGGACCCAGGTCACCTGGTCATGTGTGGTACCCAGCGTGGTTCCCAGGTTCCGATGACCTCCCCGGCACCAGGACCCCGGGTCACGTGGGGACACCGGCCCCAGGTCACCGGGTCACGTGGGGACCCCGGACCCAGGTCAGCGGGTCACGTGGGGACACCGGCCCCAGGTCACCGGGTCACGTGGGGACCCCGGACCCAGGTCAGCGGGTCACGTGGGGACACCGGCCCCAGGTGACCGGGTCACGTGGGGACACCGGCCTCAGGTCAGCGGGTCACGTGGGAACACCGGCCCCAGGTCAGCGGGTCACGTGGGGACCCCGGACCCAGGTCAGTGGGTCACGTGGGGACACCGGCTCCAGGTCAGAGGGTCACGTGGGGACCCCGGCCCCAGGTCAGCGGGTCACGTGGGGACACCGGCCCCAGGTGACCGGGTCACGTGGGGACACCGGCCCCAGGTGACCGGGTCACGTGGGGACACCGGCCCCAGGTCACCGGGTCACGTGGGGACCCCGGCCCCAGGTCAGCGGGTCACGTGGGGACCCCGGCCCCTGGTGACTGGGTCACGTGGGGACACCGGCCCCAGGTAACCAAGGCAGGTCGGGACCCAGCCCGGGTCCCCGGGACGGGTTTTTACCCCAGCCGCAGATCACCGGGTCCTGTCGGGTCCCCGGCCCGGGTCCCCTGGACAGGTCGATAACCCGGCCCCAGGTCACCCGGTCATCTCGCGCACCCGGCCTGGTTCCCAGGTTCCGATGACCACCCCGGCACCAGGACCCCGGGTCACGTGGGGACACCCGCCCCAGGTCAACGGGTCACGTGGGGTCACCGGCCCCAGGTCAGCGGGTCACGTGGGGACCCCGGCCCCAGGTCACCGGGTCACGTGGGGTCACCGGCCCCAGGTCAGAGGGTCACGTGGGGACCCCGGACCCAGGTCACCTGGTCATGTGTGGTACCCAGCGTGGTTCCCAGGTTCCGATGACCTCTCCGGCACCAGGACCCCGGGTCACGTGGGGACCCCGGCCCCAGGTGACCGGGTCACGTGGGGTCACCGGCCCCAGGTCAGCGGGTCACGTGGGGACCCCGGCCCCAGGTGACCGGGTCACGTGGGGTCACCGGCCCCAGGTCAGAGGGTCACGTGGGGACCCCGGACCCAGGTCACCTGGTCATGTGTGGTACCCAGCGTGGTTCCCAGGTTCCGATGACCTCTCCGGCACCAGGACCCCGGGTCACGTGGGGACCCCGGCCCCAGGTGACCGGGTCACGTGGGGTCACCTGCCCCAGGTCAGCGGGTCACGTCGGGACACCGGCCCCAGGTGACCGGGTCACGTGGGGTCACCGGCCCCAGGTCAGAGGGTCACGTGGGGACCCCGGACCCAGGTCACCTGGTCATGTGTGGTACCCAGCGTGGTTCCCAGGTTCCGATGACCTCCCCGGCACCAGGACCCCGGGTCACGTGGGGACACCGGCCCCAGGTCACCGGGTCACGTGGGGACCCCGGACCCAGGTCAGCGGGTCACGTGGGGACACCGGCCCCAGGTCACCGGGTCACGTGGGGACACCGGCCCCAGGTCAGCGGGTCACGTGGGGACACCGGCTCCAGGTCAGAGGGTCACGTGGGGACCCCGGCCCCAGGTCAGCGGGTCACGTGGGGACACCGGCCCCAGGTGACCGGGTCACGTGGGGACACCGGCCTCAGGTCAGCGGGTCACGTGGGAACACCGGCCCCAGGTCAGCGGGTCACGTGGGGACCCCGGACCCAGGTCAGCGGGTCACGTGGGGACACCGGCCCCAGGTAACCGGGTCATACCGAGTCCCCGGACCCAGGTCACCGGGTCAGTTCGGGACCCCGGACCCAGGTCGGGTCATGTCACGTCCCATGCCCGGGTCCCCGGGTTGGATCTTTACCCAGGCCCCGGGTCACAGGGTCATGTCGGGTCAACGGCCTGGGTACAAGGGTCTGGTGACCACCCCGACCCCAGGTCCCCGGGTCATGACGGGACACCGGACCAGGTCCCCGAGTCCGGTCGACACCACAGCCCCAGGTCACCGGGTCACGTCGGCACCCCGGAACCAGGTCACCGGGTCATGTCGGGACCCAGCCCGGGTCCCCGGGACGGGTTTTTACCCCAGCCGCAGATCACCGGGTCCTGTCGGGTACCCGGGTCGGGTCCCCTGGACAGGTCGGCACCCCGGCCCCGGGTCACGGGGTCATGTCGGGTCGCTGTCCCGGGTACCAGTGTCAGGTGACCACCCCGGCCCCGGGAGACGGAGTCATACCGGGTCCCCGGCCCGGGTCCCCGGGTTGCATCGGGACAAAAGCACCGGATCACTGGATCACGTGGGGGCCCGGGCCCGGGTCCCCGGGTTGCATCGGGACACCAGCGAAGGACCACCGGGTCCTGTCGGGTCCCCGGCCCGGGTCCCCTGGACAGGTCGTTAACCCGGCCCCAGGTCACCGGGTCATGTCGCGCACCCGGCCTGGTTCCCACGTTCCGGTGACCACCCCGGCACCAGGACCCCGGGTCCCGTGGGGACCCCGGCCCCAGGTGACCGGGTCACGTGGGGTCACCGGCCCCAGGTCAGCGGGTCACGTGGGGTCACCGGCCCCAGGTCAGCGGGTCACGTGGGGACACCGGCCCCAGGTGACGGGGTCACGTGGGGACACCGGCCCCAGGTCACCGCGTCAGGTCGGGACCCCGAACCCAGGTCCACGAGTCCGTCGACACCACAGCCCCGGGTCACCGGGTCGTGTCGGGTAACCGGCCTGGTTCCCAGGTTCCGATGACCACCCCGGCACCAGGACCCCGGGTCACGTGGGGACACCGGCCCCAGGTGACCGGGTCACGTGGGGTCACCGGCCGCAGGTCAGCGGGTCACGTGGGGACCCCGGCACCAGGTCAGCGGGTCACGTGGGGACACCGGCCCCAGGTGACCGGGTCACGTGGGGACCCAGGACCCAGGTCAGCGGGTCACGTGGGGACACCGGCCCCAGGTCAGCGGGTCACGTGGGGACACCGGCCCCAGGTAACCAAGGCAGGTCGGGACCCAGCCCGGGTCCCCGGGAGGGGTTTTTACCCCAGCCGCAGATCACCGGGTCCTGTCGGGTCCCCGGCCCGGGTCCCCTGGACAGGTCGATAACCCGGCCCCAGGTCACCCGGTCATCTCGCGCACCCGGCCTGGTTCCCAGGTTCCGATGACCACCCCGGCACCAGGACCCCGGGTCACGTGGGGACACCGGCCCCAGGTGACCGGGTCACGTGGGGTCACCGGCCGCAGGTCAGCGGGTCACGTGGGGACCCCGGCACCAGGTCAGCGGGTCACGTGGGGACACCGGCCCCAGGTGACCGGGTCACGTGGGGACCCCGGACCCAGGTCAGCGGGTCACGTGGGGACACCGGCCCCAGGTCAGCGGGTCACGTGGGGACACCGGCCCCAGGTAACCAAGGCAGGTCGGGACCCAGCCCGGGTCCCCGGGAGGGGTTTTTACCCCAGCCGCAGATCACCGGGTCCTGTCGGGTCCCCGGCCCGGGTCCCCTGGACAGGTCGATAACCCGGCCCCAGGTCACCCGGTCATCTCGCGCACCCGGCCTGGTTCCCAGGTTCCGATGACCACCCCGGCACCAGGACCCCGGGTCACGTGGGGACCCCGGCCCCAGGTGACCGGGTCACGTGGGGTCACCGGCCCCAGGTCAGCGGGTCACGTGGGGTCACCGGCCCCAGGTCAGAGGGTCACGTGGGGACCCCGGACCCAGGTCACCTGGTCATGTGTGGTACCCAGCGTGGTTCCCAGGTTCCGATGACCTCCCCGGCACCAGGACCCCGGGTCACGTGGGGACACCGGCCCCAGGTCACCGGGTCACGTGGGGACCCCGGACCCAGGTCAGCGGGTCACGTGGGGACACCGGCCCCAGGTCACCGGGTCACGTGGGGACACTGGCCCCAGGTCAGCGGGTCACGTGGGGACACCGGCTCCAGGTCAGAGGGTCACGTGGGGACCCCGGCCCCAGGTCAGCGGGTCACGTGGGGACACCGGCCCCAGGTGACCGGGTCACGTGGGGACACCGGCCTCAGGTCAGCGGGTCACGTGGGAACACCGGCCCCAGGTCAGCGGGTCACGTGGGGACCCCGGACCCAGGTCAGCGGGTCACGTGGGGACACCGGCCCCAGGTAACCGGGTCATACCGAGTCCCCGGACCCAGGTCACCGGGTCAGGTCGGGACCCCGGACCCAGGTCGGGTCATGTCACGTCCCATGCCCGGGTCCCCGGGTTGGATCTTTACCCAGGCCCCGGGTCACAGGGTCATGTCGGGTCAACGGCCTGGGTACAAGGGTCTGGTGACCACCCCGACCCCAGGTCCCCGGGTCATGACGGGACACCGGACCAGGTCCCCGAGTCCGGTCGACACCACAGCCCCAGGTCACCGGGTCACGTCGGCACCCCGGAACCAGGTCACCGGGTCATGTCGGACCCAGCCCGGGTCCCCGGGACGGGTTTTTACCCCAGCCGCAGATCACCGGGTCCTGTCGGGTAGCCGGGTCGGGTCCCCTGGACAGGTCGGCACCCCGGCCCCGGGTCACGGGGTCATGTCGGGTCGCTGTCCCGGGTACCAGTGTCAGGTGACCACCCCGGCCCCGGGAGACGGAGTCATACCGGGTCCCCGGCCCGGGTCCCCGGGTTGCATCGGGACAAAAGCACCGGATCACTGGATCACGTGGGAGCCCGGGCCCGGGTCCCCGGGTTGCATCGGGACACCAGCGAAGGACCACCGGGTCCTGTCGGGTCCCCGGCCCGGGTCCCCTGGACAGGTCGTTAACCCGGCCCCAGGTCACCGGGTCATGTCGCGCACCCGGCCTGGTTCCCACGTTCCGGTGACCACCCCGGCACCAGGACCCCGGGTCCCGTGGGGACCCCGGCCCCAGGTGACCGGGTCACGTGGGGTCACCGGCCCCAGGTCAGCGGGTCACGTGGGGACACCGGCCCCAGGTGACGGGGTCACGTGGGGACACCGGCCCCAGGTCACCGCGTCAGGTCGGGACCCCGAACCCAGGTCCACGAGTCCGTCGACACCACAGCCCCGGGTCACCGGGTCGTGTCGGGTAACCGGCCTGGTTCCAAGGTTCCGATGACCACCCCGGCACCAGGACCCCGGGTCACGTGGGGACACCGGCCCCAGGTCAGCGGGTCACGTGGGGACACCGGCCCCAGGTAACCAAGGCAGGTCGGGACCCAGCCCGGGTCCCCGGGACGGGTTTTTACCCCAGCCGCAGATCACCGGGTCCTGTCGGGTCCCCGGCCCGGGTCCCCTGGACAGGTCGATAACCCGGCCCCAGGTCACCCCGGTCATCTCGCGCACCCGGCCTGGTTCCCAGGTTCCGATGACCACCCCGGCACCAGGACCCCGGGTCACGTGGGGACCCCGGCCCCAGGTCACCGGGTCACGTGGGGTCACCGTCCCCAGGTCAGCGGGTCACGTGGGGGACCCCGGCCCCAGGTCACCGGATCACGTGGGGTCACCGGCCCCAGGTCAGAGGGTCACGTGGGGACCCCGGACCCAGGTCACCTGGTCATGTGTGGTACCCAGCGTGGTTCCCAGGTTCCGATGACCTCCCCGGCACCAGGACCCCGGGTCACGTGGGGACACCGGCCCCAGGTCACCGGGTCACGTGGGGCCACCTGCCCCAAGTCAGAGTGTCACGTGGGGTCACCGGCCCCAGGTCAGCGGGTCACGTGGGGACCCCGGCCCCAGGTCAGCCGGTCACGTGGGGTCACTGGCCCCAGGTCAGAGGGTCACGTGGGGACCCCGGACCCAGGTCACCGGGTCATGTGTGGCACCCAGTCTGGTTCCAAGGTTCCGATGACCATCCCGGCACCAGGACCCCGGGTCACGTGGGGACACCGGCCCCAGGTCACCGGGTCACGTGGGGACCCCGGCCCCAGGTCAGCGGGTCACGTGGGGACACCGGCCCCAGGTCACCGGGTCACGTGGGGACCCCGGCCCCAGGTCAGCGGGTCACGTGGGGTCACCGGCTCCAGGTCAGAGGGTCACGTGGGGACCCCGGACCCAGGTCACCTAGTCATGTGTGGTACCCAGCCTGGTTCCAAGGTTCCGATGACCACCCCGGCACCAGGACCCCGGGTCACGTGGGGACATCGGCCCCAGGTCACCGGGTCACGTGGGGACACCGGCCCCAGGTAACCGGGTCATACCGAGTCCCCGGACCCAGGTCACTGGGTCAGTTCGGGACCCCGGACCCGGGTCGGGTCATGTCACGTCCCATGCCCGGGTCCCCGGGTTGGATTTTTACCCAGGCCCCGGGTCACAGGGTCATGTCGGGTCAACGGCCTGGGTACAAGGGTCTGGTGACCACCCCGACCCCAGGTCCCCGGGTCATGACGGGACACCGGACCAGGTCCCCGAGTCCGGTCGACACCACAGCCCCAGGTCACCGGGTCACGTCGGCACCCCGGAACCAGGTCACCGGGTCATGTCGGGACCCAGCCCGGGTCCCCGGGATGGGTTTTTACCCCAGCCGCAGATCACCGGGTCCTGTCGGGTACCCGGGTCGGGTCCCCTGGACAGGTCGGCACCCCGGCCCCGGGTCACGGGGTCATGTCGGGTCGCTGTCCCGGGTACCAGTGTCAGGTGACCACCCCGGCCCCGGGAGACGGAGTCATACCGGGTCCCCGGCCCGGGTCCCCGGGTTGCATCGGGACAAAAGCACCGGATCACTGGATCACGTGGGGGCCCGGGCCCGGGTCCCCGGGTTGCATCGGGACACCAGCGAAGGACCACTGGGTCCTGTCGGGTCCCCGGCCCGGGTCCCCTGGACAGGTCGTTAACCCGGCCCCAGGTCACCGGGTCATGTTGCGCACCCGGCCTGGTTCCCACGTTCCGGTGACCACCCCGGCACCAGGACCCCGGGTCCCGTGGGGACCCCGGCCCCAGATGACCGGGTCACGTGGGGTCACCGGCCCCAGGTCAGCGGGTCACGTGGGGTCACCGGCCCCAGGTCAGCGGGTCACGTGGGGACCCCGGCCCCAGGTGACCGGGTCACGTGGGGACACCGGCCCCAGGTCACCGCGTCAGGTCGGGACCCCGAACCCAGGTCCACGAGTCCGTCGACACCACAGCCCCGGGTCACAGGGTCGTGTCGGGTAACCGGCCTGGTTCCCAGGTTCCGATGACCACCCCGGCACCAGGACCCCGGGTCACGTGGGGACACCGGCCCCAGGTGACCGGGTCACGTGGGGTCACCGGCCGCAGGTCAGCGGGTCACGTGGGGACCCCGGCACCAGGTCAGCGGGTCACGTGGGGACACCGGCCCCAGGTGACCGGGTCACGTGGGGACCCCGGACCCAGGTCAGCGGGTCACGTGGGGACACCGGCCCCAGGTCAGCGGGTCACGTGGGGACACCGGCCCCAGGTAACCAAGGCAGGTCGGGACCCAGCCCGGGTCCCCGGGACGGGTTTTTACCCCAGCCGCAGATCACCGGGTCCTGTCGGGTCCCCGGCCCGGGTCCCCTGGACAGGTCGATAACCCGGCCCCAGGTCACCCGGTCATCTCGCGCACCCGGCCTGGTTCCCAGGTTCCGATGACCACCCCGGCACCAGGACCCCGGGTCACGTGGGGACCCCGGCCCCAGGTGACCGGGTCACGTGGGGTCACCGGCCCCAGGTCAGCGGGTCACGTGGGGACCCCGGCCCCAGGTCACCGGGTCACGTGGGGTCACCGGCCGCAGGTCAGCGGGTCACGTGGGGACCCCGGCACCAGGTCAGCGGGTCACGTGGGGACACCGGCCCCAGGTGACCGGGTCACGTGGGGACCCCGGACCCAGGTCAGCGGGTCACGTGGGGACACCGGCCCCAGGTCAGCGGGTCACGTGGGGACACCGGACCCAGGTAACCAAGGCAGGTCGGGACCCAGCCCGGGTCCCCAGGACGGGTTTTTACCCCAGCCGCAGATCACCGGGTCCTGTCGGGTCCCCGGCCCGGGTCCCCTGGACAGGTCGATAACCCGGCCCCAGGTCACCCGGTCATCTCGCGCACCCGGCCTGGTTCCCAGGTTCCGATGACCACCCCGGCACCAGGACCCCGGGTCACGTGGGGACCCCGGCCCCAGGTGACCGGGTCACGTGGGGTCACCGGCCCCAGGTCAGCGGGTCACGTGGGGACCCCGGCCCCAGGTCACCGGGTCACGTGGGGTCACCGGCCCCATGTCAGCGGGTCACGTGGGGACACCGGCCCCAGGTCACCGGGTCACGTGGGGACCCCGGCCCCAGGTCAGCGGGTCACGTGGGGACACCGGCCCCAGGTGACCGGGTCACGTGGGGACATCGGCCTCAGGTCAGCGGGTCACGTGGGGACACCGGCCCCAGGTCAGCGGGTCACGTGGGGACCCCGGCACCAGGACCCCGGGTCACGTGGGGACACCGGCCCCAGGTAACCGGGTCATACCGAGTCCCCGGACCCAGGTCACCGGGTTAGTTCGGGACCCCGGACCCAGGTCGGGTCATGTCACGTCCCATGCCCGGGTCCCCGGGTTGGATTTTTACCCAGGCCCCGGGTCACAGGGTCATGTCGGGTCAACGGCCTGGGTACAAGGGTCTGGTGACCACCCCGACCCCAGGTCCCCGGGTCATGACGGGACACCGGACCAGGTCCCCGAGTCCGGTCGACACCACAGCCCCAGGTCACCGGGTCACGTCGGCACCCCGGAACCAGGTCACCGGGTCATGTCGGGACCCAGCCCGGGTCCCCGGGACGGGTTTTTACCCCAGCCGCAGATCACCGGGTCCTGTCGGGTCCCCGGCCCGGGTCTCCTGGACAGGTCGATAACCAGGCCCCAGGTCACCCGGTCATCTCGCGCACCCGGCCTGGTTCCCAGGTTCCGATGACCACCCCGGCACCAGGACCCCGGGTCACGTGGGGACACCGGCCCCAGGTGACCGGGTCACGTGGGGTCACCGTCCCCAGGTGACCGGGTCACGTGGGGACCCCGGCCCCAGGTCACCGGGTCACGTGGGGTCACCGACCCCTGGTCAGAGGGTCACGTGGGGACCCCGGACCCAGGTCACCTGGTCATGTGTGGTACCCAGCGTGGTTCCCAGGTTCCGATGACCTCCCCGGCACCAGGACCCCGGGTCACGTGGGGACACCGGCCCCAGGTGACCGGGTCACGTGGGGTCAACGGCCCCAGGTCAGCGGGTCACGTGGGGTCACCGGCCCCAGGTCAGCGGGTCACGTGGGGACACCGGCCCCAGGTCACCGGGTCACGTGGGGACCCCGGCCCCAGGTCAGCGGGTCACGTGGGGACACCGGCCCCAGGTGACTGGGTCACGTGGGGACACCGGCCCCAGGTGACCGGGTCACGTGGGGTCACCGGCCCCAGGTCAGCGGGTCACGTGGGGTCACCGGCCCCAGGTCAGCGGGTCACGTGGGGACACCGGCCCCAGGTAACCGGGTCATACCGAGTCCCCGGACCCAGGTCACCGGGTCAGTTCGGGACCCCGGACCCAGGTCGGGTCATATCACGTCCCATGCCCGGGTCCCCGGGTTGGATTTTTACCCAGGCCCCGGGTCACAGGGTCATGTCGGGTCAACGGCCTGGGTACAAGGGTCTGGTGACCACCCCGACCCCAGGTCCCCGGGTCATGACGGGACACCGGACCAGGTCCCCGAGTCCGGTCGACACCACAGCCCCAGGTCACCGGGTCACGTCGGCACCCCGGAACCAGGTCACCGGGTCATGTCGGGACCCAGCCCGGGTCCCCAGGATGGGTTTTTACCCCAGCCGCAGATCACCGGGTCCTGTCGGGTACCCGGGTCGGGTCCCCTGGACAGGTCGGCACCCCGGCCCCGGGTCACGGGGTCATGTCGGGTCGCTGTCCCGGGTACCAGTGTCAGGTGACCACCCCGGCCCCGGGAGACGGAGTCATACCGGGTCCCCGGCCCGGGTCCCCGGGTTGCATCGGGAGAAAAGCACCGGATCACTGGATCACGTGGGGGCCCGGGCCCGGGTCCCCGGGTTGCATCGGGACACCAGCGAAGGACCACCGGGTCCTGTCGGGTCCCCGGCCCGGGTCCCCTGGACAGGTCGTTAACCCGGCCCCAGGTCACCGGGTCATGTTGCGCACCCGGCCTGGTTCCCACGTTCCGGTGACCACCCCCGGCACCAGGACCCCGGGTCCCGTGGGGACCCCGGCCCCAGGTGACCGGGTCACGTGGGGACCCCGGACCCAGGTCACCTAGTCATGTGTGGCACCCAGCCTGGTTCCAAGGTTCCGATGACCATCCCGGCACCAGGACCCCGGGTCACGTGGGGACACCGGCCCCAGGTCACCGGGTCACGTGGGGACCCCGGCCCCAGGTCAGCGGGTCACGTGGGGACACCGGCCCCAGGTCAGCGGGTCACGTGGGGACCCCGGCCCCAGGTCACCGGGTCACGTGGGGTCACCGGTTCCAGGTCAGAGGGTCACGTGGGGACCCCGGACCCAGGTCACCTAGTCATGTGTGGTACCCAGCCTGGTTCCAAGGTTCCGATGACCACCCCGGCACCAGGACCCCGGGTCACGTGGGGACATCGGCCCCAGGTCACCGGGTCACGTGGGGTCACCGGCCCCAGGTGACCGGGTCACGTGGGGTCACCGGCCCCAGGTCAGCGGGTCACGTGGGGACACCGGCCCCAGGTGACCGGGTCACGTGGGGACACCGGCCCCAGGTCAGCGGGTCACGTGGGGACCCCGGCCCCAGGTCAGCGGGTCACGTTGGGACACCGGCCCCAGGTGACCGGGTCACGTGGGGACACCGGCCCTTGGTCACCGGGTCACGTGGGGACCCCGGCCCCAGGTCAGCGGGTCACGTGGGGACACCGGCCCCAGGTCAGCGGGTCACGTGGGGACACCGGCCCCAGGTAACCAAGGCAGGTCGGGACCCAGCCCGGGTGCCCGGGACGGGTTTTTACCCCAGCCGCAGATCACCGGGTCCTGTCGGGTCCCCGGCCCGGGTCCCCTGGACAGGTCGATAACCCGGCCCCAGGTCACCCGGTCATCTCGCGCACCCGGCCTGGTTCCCAGGTTCCGATGACCACCCCGGCACCAGGACCCCGGGTCACGTGGGGACACCGGCCCCAGGTCAGCGGGTCACGTGGGGTCACCGTCCCCAGGTCAGCGGGTCACGTGGGGACCCCGGTCCCAGGTCACCGGGTCACGTGGGGTCACCGGCCCCAGGTCAGAGGGTCACGTGGGGACCCCGGACCCAGGTCAACTGGTCATGTGTGGTACCCAGCGTGGTTCCCAGGTTCCGATGACCTCCCCGGCACCAGGGCCCCGGGTCACGTGGGGACACCGGCCCCAGGTGACTGGGTCACGTGGGGTCACCGGTCCCAGGTCAGCGGGTCACGTGGGGTCACCGTCTCCAGGTCAGCGGGTCACGTGGGGACACCGGCCCCAGGTGACCGGGTCACGTGGGGTCACCGGCCCCAGGTCAGCGGGTCACGTGGGGTCACCGGCCCCAGGTCAGCGGGTCACGTGGGGACACCGGCCCCAGGTGACCGGGTCACTTGGGGACCCCGGCCCCAGGTCAGCGGGTCACGTTGGGACACCGGCCCCAGGTGACCGGGTCACGTGGGGACACCGGCCCCAGGTCAGATGGTCACGTGGGGACCCCGGCCCCAGGTCAGCGGGTCACGTGGGGACACCGGCCCCAGGTGACCGGGTCACGTGGGGACACCGGCCCCAGGTCAGAGGGTCACGTGGGGACCCCGGACCCAGGTCACCGGGTCATGTCGGGACCCAGCCCGGGTCCCCGGGATTGGTTTTTACCCCAGCCGCAGATCACCGGGTCCTGTCGGGTACCCGGGTCGGGTCCCCTGGACAGGTCGGCACCCCGGCCCCGGGTCACGGGGTCATGTCGGGTCGCTGTCCCGGGTACAAGTGTCAGGTGACCACCCCGGCCCCGGGAGACGGAGTCCTACCGGGTCCCCGGCCCGGGTCCCCGGGTTGCATCGGGACACCAGCGAAGGACCACCGGGTCCTGTCGGGTCCCCGGCCCGGGTCCCCTGGACAGGTCGTTAACCCAGCCCCAGGTCACCGGGTCATGTCGCGCACCCGGCCTGGTTCCTAGGTTCCGGTGACCACCCCGGCACCAGGACCCCGGGTCACGTGGGGACCCCGGACCCAGGTCAGCGGGTCACGTGGGGACACCGGCCCCAGGTCACCGCGTCAGGTCGGGACCCCGAACACAGGTCCACGAGTCCGTCGACACCACAGCCCCGGGTCTCCGGGTCGTGTCGGGTAACCGGCCTGGTTCCCAGGTTCCGATGACCACCCCGGCACCAGGACCCCGGGTCACGTGGGGACACCGGCCCCAGGTGACCGGGTCACGTGGGGTCACCGGACCCAGGTCAGCGGGTCACGTGGGGTCACCGGCCCCAGGTCAGCGGGTCAGGTGGGGACACCGGCCCCAGGTCAGCGGGTCACGTGGGGACACCGGCCCCAGGTCAGCGGGTCACGTGGGGACCCCGGCCCCAGGTCAGCGGGTCACGTGGGGACACCGGCCCCAGGTCAGCGGGTCACGTGGAGACACCTGCCCCAGGTCACCGGGTCACGTGGGGACCCCGGCCCCAGGTCAGCGGGTCACGTGGGGACACCGGCCCCAGGTAACCAAGGCAGGTCGGGACCCAGCCCGGGTCCCCGGGACGGGTTTTTACCCCAGCCGCAGATCACCGGGTCCTGTCGGGTCCCCGGCCCGGGTCCCCTGGACAGGTCGATAACCAGGCCCCAGGTCACCCGGTCATCTCGCGCACCCGGCCTGGTTCCCATGTTCCGATGACCACCCCGGCACCAGGACCCCGGGTCACGTGGGGACACCGGCCCCAGGTGACCGGGTCACGTGGGGACACCGGCCCCAGGTCAGCGGGTCACGTTGGGACCCCGGCCCCAGGTCACCGGATCACGTGGGGTCACCGGCCCCAGGTCAGAGGGTCACGTGGGGACCCCGGACCCAGGTCACCTGGTCATGTGTGGTACCCAGGGTGGTTCCCAGGTTCCGATGACCTCCCCGGCACCAGGACCCCGGGTCACGTGGGGACACCGGCCCCAGGTCAGAGGGTCACGTGGGGACCCCGGCCCCAGGTCACCGGATCACGTGGGGTCACCGGCCCCAGGTCAGAGGGTCACGTGGGGACCCCGGACCCATGTCACCTGGTCATGTGTGGTACCCAGCCTGGTTCCCAGGTTCCGATGACCTCCCCGGCACCAGGACCCCGGGTCACGTGGGGACACCGGCCCTAGGTGACCGGGTCACGTGGGGACACCGGCCCCAGGTCAGAGGGTCACGTGGGGACACCGGCCCCAGGTCAGCGGGTCACGTGGGGACCCCGGACCCAGGTCACCTAGTCATGTGTGGCACCCAGCCTGGTTCCAAGGTTCCGATGACCATCCCGGCACCAGGACCCCGGGTCACGTGGAGACACCGGCCTCAGGTGACCGGGTCACGTGGGGACACCCGCCCCAGGTCACCGGGTCAAGTGGGGACCCCGGCCCCAGGTCAGCGGGTCACGTGGGGACACCGGCCCCAGGTCACCGGGTCACGTGGGGACACCGGCCCCAGGTCAGCGGGTCACGTGGGGTCACTGGCTCCAGGTCAGTGGGTCACGTGGGGACCCCGGACCCAGGTCACCTAGTCATGTGTGGTACCCAGCCTGGTTCCAAGGTTCCGATGACCTCCCCGGCACCAGGACCCCGGGTCACGTGGGGACATCGGCCCCAGGTCACCGGGTCACGTGGGGTCATCGGCCCCAGGTGACCGGGTCACGTGGGGACACCGGCCCCAGGTGACCGGGTCACGTGGGGACCCCGGCCCCAGGTCAGCGGGTCACGTGGGGACCCCGGCCCCAGGTCAGCGGGTCACGTGGGGACCCTGGCCCCAGGTCAGCGGGTCACGTGGGGACACCGGCCCCAGGTCAGCGGGTCACGTGGGGACACCGGCCCCAGGTAACCAAGGCAGGTCGGGACCCAGCCCGGGTCCCCGGGACGGGTTTTTACCCCAGCCGCAGATCACCGGGTCCTGTCGGGTCCCCGGCCCGTGTCCCCTGGACAGGTCGATAACCCGGCCCCAGGTCACCCGGTCATCTCGCGCACCCGGCCTGGTTCCCAGGTTCCGATGACCACCCCGGCACCAGGACCCCGGGTCACGTGGGGACCCCGGCCCCAGGTGACCGGGTCACGTGGGGTCACCGTCCCCAGGTCAGCGGGTCACGTGGGGACCCCGGCCCCAGGTCAGCGGGTCACGTGGGGTCACCGGCCCCAGGTCAGAGGGTCACGTGGGGACCCCGGACCCAGGTCACCTGGTCATGTGTGGTACCCAGCGTGGTTCCCAGGTTCCGATGACCTCCCCGGCACCAGGACCCCGGGTCCCGTGGGGACCCCGGCCCCAGGTGACCGGGTCACGTGGGGTCACCGGCCCCAGGTGACCGGGTCACGTGGGGTCACCGGCCCCAGGTCAGCGGGTCACGTGGGGACACCGGCCCCAGGTGACCGGGTCACGTGGGGACACCGGCCCCAGGTCAGAGGGTCACGTGGGGACCCCGGCCCCAGGTCAGCGGGTCACGTGGGGTCACCGGCCCCAGCTCAGAGGGTCACGTGGGGACCCCGGACCCAGGTCACCTGGTCATGTGTGGCACCCAGCCTGGTTCCAAGGTTCCGATGACCATCCTGGCACCAGGACCCCGGGTCACGTGGGGACACCGGCCTCAGGTGACCGGGTCACGTGGGGACACCGGCCCCAGGTCACCGGGTCACGTGGGGACTCCGGCCCCAGGTCAGCGGGTCACGTGGGGACACCGGCCCCAGGTCAGCGGGTCACGTGGGGACACCGGCCCCAGATAACCAAGGCAGGTCGGGACCCAGCCCGGGTCCCCGGGACGGGTTTTTACCCCAGCCGCAGATCACCGGGTCCTGTCGGGTCCCCGGCCTGTGTCCCCTGGACAGGTCGATAACCCGGCCCCAGGTCACCCGGTCATCTCGCGCACCCGGCCTGGTTCCCAGGTTCCAATGACCACCCCGGCACCAGGACCCCGGTCCCGTGGGGACACCGGCCCCAGGTGACCGGGTCACGTGGGGACCCCGGCCCCACGTCAGCGGGTCACGTGGGGACCCCGGCCCCAGGTCACCGGATCACGTGGGGTCACCGGCCCCAGGTCAGAGGGTCACGTGGGGACCCCGGACCCAGGTCACCTGGTCATGTGTGGTACCCAGCGTGGTTCCCAGGTTCCGATGACCTCCCCGGCACCAGGACCACGGGTCACGTGGGGACACCGGCCCCAGGTGACCGGGTCACGTGGGGTCACCGTCCCCAGGTCAGCGGGTCACGTGGGGACACCGGCCCCAGGTCACCGGGTCACGTGGGGACCCCGGCCCCAGGTCAGCGGGTCACGTGGGGACACCGGCCCCAGGTGACCGGGTCACGTGGGGACACCGGCCTCAGGTCAGCGGGTCACGTGGGGACACCGGCCCCAGGTCAGCGGGTCACGTGGGGACCCCGGCACCAGGACCCCGGGTCACGTGGGGACACCGGCCCCAGGTCAGCGGGTCACGTGGGGACCCCGGACCCAGGTCACCGGGTCAGTTCGGGACCCCGGACCCAGGTCGGGTCATGTCACGTCCCATGCCCGGGTCCCCGGGTTGGATTTTTACCCAGGCCCCGGGTCACAGGGTCATGTCGGGTCAACGGCCTGGGTACAACGGTCTGGTGACCACCCCGACCCCAGGTCCCCGGGTCATGACGGGACACCGGACCAGGTCCCCGAGTCCGGTCGACACCACAGCCCCAGGTCACCGGGTCACGTCGGTACCCCAGCCGCAGATCACCGGGTCCTGTCGGGAACCCGGGTCGGGTCCCCTGGACAGGTCGGCACCCCGGCCCCGGGTCACGGGGTCATGTCGGTTCGCTGTCCCGGGTACCAGTGTCAGGTGACCACCCCGGCCCCGGGAGACGGAGTCATACCGGGTCCCCGGCCCGGGTCCCCGGGTTGCATCGGGACAAAAGCACCGGATCACTGGATCACGTGGGGGCCCGGGCCCGGGTCCCCGGGTTGCATCGGGACACCAGCGAAGGACCACCGGGTCCTGTCGGGTCCCCGGCCCGGGTCCCCTGGACAGGTCGTTAACCCGGCCCCAGGTCACCGGGTCATGTCGCGCACCCGGCCTGGTTCCCAGGTTCCGGTGACCACCCCGGCACCAGGACCCCGGGTCACGTGGGGACCCCGGACCCAGGTCACCGGGTCACGTGGGGACACCGGCCCCAGGTCACCGCGTCAGGTCGGGACCCCGAACCCAGGTCCACGAGTCCGTCGACACCACAGCCCCGGGTCACCGGGTCGTGTCGGGTAACCGGCCTGGTTCCCAGGTTCCGATGACCACCCCGGCACCAGGACCCCGGGTCCCGTGGGGACCCCGGCCCCAGGTGACCGGGTCACGTGGGGTCACCGGCCCCAGGTCAGCGGGTCACGTGGGGTCACCGGCCCCAGGTCACCGGGTCACGTGGGGACACCAGCCCCAGGTGACCGGGTCACGTGGGGACCCCGGCCCCAGGTCAGCGGGTCACGTGGGGACACCGGCCCCAGGTCAGCGGGTCACGTGGGGACACCGGCCCCAGGTGACCGGGTCACGTGGGGACACCGGCCCCAGGTCACCGGGTCACGTGGGGACCCCGGACCCAGGTCACCTGGTCATGTGTGGTACCCAGCGTGGTTCCCAGGTTCCGATGACCTCCCCGGCACCAGGACCCCGGGTCCCGTGGGGACCCCGGCCCCAGGTGACCGGGTCACGTGGGGTCACCGGCCCCAGGTGACCGGGTCACGTGGGGTCACCGGCCCCAGGTCAGCGGGTCACGTGGGGACACCGGCCCCAGGTGACCGGGTCACGTGGGGACACCGGCCCCAGGTCAGAGGGTCACGTGGGGACCCCGGCCCCAGGTCAGCGGGTCACGTGGGGTCACCGGCCCCAGCTCAGAGGGTCACGTGGGGACCCCGGACCCAGGTCACCTGGTCATGTGTGGCACCCAGCCTGGTTCCAAGGTTCCGATGACCATCCTGGCACCAGGACCCCGGGTCACGTGGGGACACCGGCCTCAGGTGACCGGGTCACGTGGGGACACCGGCCCCAGGTCACCGGGTCACGTGGGGACTCCGGCCCCAGGTCAGCGGGTCACGTGGGGACACCGGCCCCAGGTCAGCGGGTCACGTGGGGACACCGGCCCCAGATAACCAAGGCAGGTCGGGACCCAGCCCGGGTCCCCGGGACGGGTTTTTACCCCAGCCGCAGATCACCGGGTCCTGTCGGGTCCCCGGCCTGTGTCCCCTGGACAGGTCGATAACCCGGCCCCAGGTCACCCGGTCATCTCGCGCACCCGGCCTGGTTCCCAGGTTCCAATGACCACCCCGGCACCAGGACCCCGGTCCCGTGGGGACACCGGCCCCAGGTGACCGGGTCACGTGGGGACCCCGGCCCCACGTCAGCGGGTCACGTGGGGACCCCGGCCCCAGGTCACCGGATCACGTGGGGTCACCGGCCCCAGGTCAGAGGGTCACGTGGGGACCCCGGACCCAGGTCACCTGGTCATGTGTGGTACCCAGCGTGGTTCCCAGGTTCCGATGACCTCCCCGGCACCAGGACCACGGGTCACGTGGGGACACCGGCCCCAGGTGACCGGGTCACGTGGGGTCACCGGCCCCAGGTCAGCGGGTCACGTGGGGACACCGGCCCCAGGTCACCGGGTCACGTGGGGACCCCGGCCCCAGGTCAGCGGGTCACGTGGGGACACCGGCCCCAGGTGACCGGGTCACGTGGGGACACCGGCCTCAGGTCAGCGGGTCACGTGGGGACACCGGCCCCAGGTCAGCGGGTCACGTGGGGACCCCGGCACCAGGACCCCGGGTCACGTGGGGACACCGGCCCCAGGTCAGCGGGTCACGTGGGGACCCCGGACCCAGGTCACCGGGTCAGTTCGGGACCCCGGACCCAGGTCGGGTCATGTCACGTCCCATGCCCGGGTCCCCGGGTTGGATTTTTACCCAGGCCCCGGGTCACAGGGTCATGTCGGGTCAACGGCCTGGGTACAACGGTCTGGTGACCACCCCGACCCCAGGTCCCCGGGTCATGACGGGACACCGGACCAGGTCCCCGAGTCCGGTCGACACCACAGCCCCAGGTCACCGGGTCACGTCGGTACCCCAGCCGCAGATCACCGGGTCCTGTCGGGAACCCGGGTCGGGTCCCCTGGACAGGTCGGCACCCCGGCCCCGGGTCACGGGGTCATGTCGGTTCGCTGTCCCGGGTACCAGTGTCAGGTGACCACCCCGGCCCCGGGAGACGGAGTCATACCGGGTCCCCGGCCCGGGTCCCCGGGTTGCATCGGGACAAAAGCACCGGATCACTGGATCACGTGGGGGCCCGGGCCCGGGTCCCCGGGTTGCATCGGGACACCAGCGAAGGACCACCGGGTCCTGTCGGGTCCCCGGCCCGGGTCCCCTGGACAGGTCGTTAACCCGGCCCCAGGTCACCGGGTCATGTCGCGCACCCGGCCTGGTTCCCAGGTTCCGGTGACCACCCCGGCACCAGGACCCCGGGTCACGTGGGGACCCCGGACCCAGGTCACCGGGTCACGTGGGGACACCGGCCCCAGGTCACCGCGTCAGGTCGGGACCCCGAACCCAGGTCCACGAGTCCGTCGACACCACAGCCCCGGGTCACCGGGTCGTGTCGGGTAACCGGCCTGGTTCCCAGGTTCCGATGACCACCCCGGCACCAGGACCCCGGGTCCCGTGGGGACCCCGGCCCCAGGTGACCGGGTCACGTGGGGTCACCGGCCCCAGGTCAGCGGGTCACGTGGGGTCACCGGCCCCAGGTCACCGGGTCACGTGGGGACACCAGCCCCAGGTGACCGGGTCACGTGGGGACCCCGGCCCCAGGTCAGCGGGTCACGTGGGGACACCGGCCCCAGGTCAGCGGGTCACGTGGGGACACCGGCCCCAGGTGACCGGGTCACGTGGGGACACCGGCCCCAGGTCACCGGGTCACGTGGGGACCCCGGACCCAGGTCAGCGGGTCACGTGGGGACACCGGCCCCAGGTCAGCGGGTCACGTGGGGACACCGGCCCCAGGTAACCAAGGCAGGTCGGGACCCAGCCCGGGTCCCCAGGACGGGTTTTTACCCCAGCCGCAGATCACCGGGTCCTGTCGGGTCCCCGGCCCGGGTCCCCTGGACAGGTCGATAACCAGGCCCCAGGTCACCCGGTCATCTCGCGCACCCGGCCTGGTTCCCAGGTTCCGATGACCACCCCGGCACCAGGACCCCGGGTCCCGTGGGGACACCGGCCCCAGGTGACCGGGTCACGTGGGGTCACCGGCCCCAGGTCAGCGGGTCACGTGGGGACCCCGGCCCAAGGTCACCGGATCACGTGGGGTCACCGGCCCCAGGTCAGAGGGTCACGTGGGGACCCCGGACCCAGGTCACCTGGTCATGTGTGGTACCCAGCGTGGTTCCCAGGTTCCGATGACCTCCCCGGCACCAGGACCCCGGGTCACGTGGGGACACCGGCCCCAGGTGACCGGGTCACGTGGGGTCACCGGCCCCAGGTCAGCGGGTCACGTGGGGACACCGGCCCCAGGTCAGAGGGTCACGTGGGGACCCCGGCCCCAGGTCAGCGGGTCACGTGGGGACACCGGCCCCAGGTGACCGGGTCACGTGGGGACACCGGCCTCAGGTCAGCGGGTCACGTGGGGTGACCGGCCCCAGGTCAGCGGGTCACGTGGGGACCCCGGACCCAGGTCAGCGGGTCACGTGGGGACACCGGCCCCAGGTAACCGGGTCATACCGAGTCCCCGGATCCAGGTCACCGGGTCAGTTCGGGACCCCGGACCCAGGTCGGGTCATGTCACGTCCCATGCCCGGGTCCCCGGGTTGGATTTTTACCCAGGCCCCGGGTCACAGGGTCATGTCGGGTCAACGGCCTGGGTACAAGGGTCTGGTGACCACCCCGACCCCAGGTCCCCGGGTCATGACGGGACACCGGACCAGGTCCCCGAGTCCGGTCGACACCACAGCCCCAGGTCACCGGGTCACGTCGGCACCGCAGCCGCAGATCACCGGGTCCTGTCGGGTACCCGGGTCGGGTCCCCTGGACAGGTCGGCACCCCGGCCCCGGGTCACGGGGTCATGTCGGGTCGCTGTCCCGGGTACCAGTGTCAGGTGACCACCCCGGCCCCGGGAGACGGAGTCATACCGGGTCCCCGGCCCGGGTCCCCGGGTTGCATCGGGAGAAAAGCACCGGATCACTGGATCACGTGGGGGCCCGGGCCCGGGTCCCCGGGTTGCATCGGGACACCAGCGAAGGACCACCGGGTCCTGTCGGGTCCCCGGCCCGGGTCCCCTGGACAGGTCGTTAACCCGGCCCCAGGTCAC
Source organism: Somateria mollissima (assembly GCA_951411735.1). Classification (NCBI taxonomy): domain Eukaryota; kingdom Metazoa; phylum Chordata; class Aves; order Anseriformes; family Anatidae; genus Somateria; species Somateria mollissima. Next base: position 148,618 of record CATOCB010000293.1, on the reverse strand, counting down.
CTGGTCATGTCGCGCACCCGGCCTGGTTCCCACGTTCCGGTGACCACCCCGGCACCAGGACCCCGGGTCCCGTGGGGACCCCGGCCCCAGGTGACCGGGTCACGTGGGGTCACCGGCCCCAGGTCAGCGGGTCACGTGGGGTCACCGGCCCAAGGTCAGCAGGTCACGTGCGGACACCGGCCCCAGGTCAGCGGGTCACGTGGGGACACCGGCCCCAGGTGACCGGGTCACGTGGGGACACAGGCCCCAGGTCACCGGGTCACGTGGGGACCCCGGCCCCAGGTCAGCGGGTCACGTGGGGACACCGGCCCCAGGTCAGCGGGTCACGTGGGGACACCGGCCCCAGGTAACCAAGGCAGGTCAGGACCCAGCCCGGGTCCCCGGGACGGGTTTTTACCCCAGCCGCAGATCACCGGGTCCTGTCGGGTCCCCGGCCCGGGTCCCCTGGACAGGTCGATAACCCGGCCCCAGGTCACCCGGTCATCTCGCGCACCCGGCCTGGTTCCCAGGTTCCGATGACCACCCCGGCACCAGGACCCCGGGTCACGTGGGGACCCCGGCCCCAGGTGACCGGGTCACGTGGGGTCACCGTCCCCAGGTCAGCGGGTCACGTGGGGACCCCGGCCCCAGGTCACCGGATCACGTGGGGTCACCGGCCCCAGGTCAGAGGGTCACGTGGGGACCCCGGACCCAGGTCAACTGGTCATGTGTGGTACCCAGCGTGGTTCCCAGGTTCCGATGACCTCCCCGGCACCAGGGCCCCGGGTCACGTGGGGACACCGGCCCCAGGTGATCGGGTCACGTGGGGTCACCGGCCCCAGGTCAGCGGGTCACGTGGGGACACCGGCCCCAGGTGACCGGGTCATGTCGGGACCCAGCCCGGGTCCCCGGGACGGGTTTTTACCCCAGCCGCAGATCACCGGGTCCTGTCGGGTACCCGGGTCGGGTCCCCTGGACAGGTCGGCACCCCGGCCCCGGGTCACGGGGTCATGTCGGGTCGCTGTCCCGGGTACCAGTGTCAGGTGACCACCCCGGCCCCGGGAGACGGAGTCCTACCGGGTCCCCGGCCCGGGTCCCCGGGTTGCATCGGGACACCAGCGAAGGACCACCGGGTCCTGTCGGGTCCCCGGCCCGGGTCCCCTGGACAGGTCGTTAACCCGGCCCCAGGTCACCGGGTCATGTCGCGCACCCGGCCTGGTTCCCAGGTTCCGGTGACCACCCCGGCACCAGGACCCCGGGTCACGTGGGGACCCCGGACCCAGGTCACCGGGTCACGTGGGGACACCGGCCCCAGGTCACCGCGTCAGGTCGGGACCCCGAACCCAGGTCCACGAGTCCGTCGACACCACAGCCCCGGGTCACCGGGTCGTGTCGGGTAACCGGCCTGGTTCCCAGGTTCCGATGACCACCCCGGCACCAGGACCCCGGGTCACGTGGGGTCACCGGCCCCAGGTCAGCGGGTCACGTGGGGTCACCGGCCCCAGGTCAGCGGGTCACGTGGGGACACCGGCCCCAGGTCAGCGGGTCACGTGGGGACACCGGCCCCAGGTGACCGGGTCAAGTGGGGACACCGGCCCCAGGTGACCGGGTCACGTGGGGACACCGGCCCCAGGTCACCGGGTCACGTGGGGACCCCGGACCCAGGTCAGTGGGTCACGTGGGGACACCGGCCCCAGGTCAGCGGGTCACGTGGGGACACCGGCCCCAGGTAACCAAGGCAGGTCGGGACCCAGCCCGGGTCCCCGGGACGGGTTTTTACCCCAGCCGCAGATCACCGGGTCCTGTCGGGTCCCCGGCCCGGGTCCCCTGGACAGGTCGATAACCCGGCCCCAGGTCACCCGGTCATCTCGCGCACCCGGCCTGGTTCCCAGGTTCCGATGACCACCCCGGCACCAGGACCCCGGGTCACGTGGGGACCCCGGCCCCAGGTGACCGGGTCACGTGGGGTCACCGTCCCCAGGTCAGCGGGTCACGTGGGGACCCCGGCCCCAGGTCAGCGGGTCACGTGGGGTCACCGGCCCCAGGTCAGAGGGTCACGTGGGGACCCCGGACCCAGGTCACCTGGTCATGTGTGGTACCCAGCGTGGTTCCCAGGTTCCGATGACCTCCCCGGCACCAGGACCCCGGGTCCCGTGGGGACCCCGGCCCCAGGTGACCGGGTCACGTGGGGTCACCGGCCCCAGGTCAGCGGGTCACGTGGGGTCACCGGCCCCATGTCAGCAGGTCACGTGGGGACACCGGCCCCAGGTGACCAGGTCACGTGGGGACACCGGCCCCAGGTGACCGGGTCACGTGGGGACACCGGCCCCAGGTCAGCGGGTCACGTGGGGACCCCGGCCCCAGGTCAGCGGGTCACGTGGGGTCACCGGCCCCAGGTCAGAGGGTCACGTGGGGACCCCGGACCCAGGTCACCTAGTCATGTGTGGCACCCAGCCTGGTTCCAAGGTTCCGATGACCATCCCGGCACCAGGACCCCGGGTCACGTGGGGACACCGGCCTCAGGTGACCGGGTCACGTGGGGACACCGGACCCAGGTCACCGGGTCACGTGGGGACCCCGGCCCCAGGTCAGCGGGTCACGTGGGGACACCGGCCCGCCCCAGGTCACCGGGTCACGTGGGGACCCCGGCCCCAGGTCAGCGGGTCACGTGGGGTCACCGGCTGCAGGTCAGAGGGTCACGTGGGGACCCCGGACCCAGGTCACCTGGTCATGTGTGGTACCCAGCCTGGTTCCAAGGTTCCGATGACCACCCCGGCACCAGGACCCCGGGTCACGTGGGGACATCGGCCCCAGGTCACCAGGTCACGTGGGGTCACCGTCCCCAGGTCAGCGGGTCACGTGGGGTCACCGGCCCCAGGTCAGCGGGTCACGTGGGGACCCCGGCCCCAGGTGACCGGGTCACGTGGGGACACCGGCCCCAGGTCAGCGGGTCACGTGGGGACCCCGGCCCCAGGTCAGCGGGTCACGTTGGGACACCGGCCCCAGGTGACCGGGTCACGTGGGGACACCGGCCCCAGGTCAGCGGGTCACGTGGGGACCCCGGACCCAGGTCAGCGGGTCACGTGGGGACACCGGCCCCAGGTCAGCGGGTCACGTGGGGTCACCGGCCCCAGGTCAGAGGGTCACGTGGGGACCCCGGACCCAGGTCAACTGGTCATGTGTGGTACCCAGCGTGGTTCCCAGGTTCCGATGACCTCCCCGGCACCAGGACCCCGGGTCACGTGGGGACACCGGCCCCAGGTGACCGGGTCACGTGGGGTCAACGGCCCCAGGTCAGCGGGTCACGTGGGGTCACCGGCCCCAGGTGACCGGGTCACGTGGGGACACCGGCCCCAGGTCAGAGGGTCATGTGGGGACCCCGGACCCAGGTCACCGGGTCATGTCGGGACCCAGCCCGGGTCCCCGGGACGGGTTTTTACCCTAGCCGCAGATCACCGGGTCCTGTCGGGTACCTGGGTCGGGTCCCCTGGACAGGTCGGCACCCCGGCCCCGGGTCACGGGGTCATGTCGGGTTGCTGTCCCGGGTACCAGTGTCAGGTGACCACCCCGGCCCCGGGAGACGGAGTCCTACCGGGTCCCCGGCCCGGGTCCCCGGGTTGCATCGGGACACCAGCGAAGGACCACCGGGTCCTGTCGGGTCCCCGGCCCGGGTCCCCTGGACAGGTCGTTAACCCGGCCCCAGGTCACCGGGTCATGTCGCGCACCCGGCCTGGTTCCCAGGTTCCGGTGACCACCCCGGCACCAGGACCCCGGGTCACGTGGGGACCCCGGACCCAGGTCACCGGGTCACGTGGGGACACCGGCCCCAGGTCACCGCGTCAGGTCGGGACCCCGAACCCAGGTCCACGAGTCCGTCGGCACCACAGCCCCGGGTCACCGGGTCGTGTCGGGTAACCGGCCTGGTTCCCAGATTCCGATGACCACCCCGGCACCAGGACCCCGGGTCACGTGGGGACCCCGGCCCCAGGTGACCGGGTCACGTGGGGTCACCGGCCCCAGGTCAGCGGGTCACGTGGGGTCACCGGCCCCAGGTCAGCGGGTCACGTGGGGACACCGGCCCCAGGTGACCGGGTCACGTGGGGACCCCGGCCCCAGGTCAGCGGGTCACGTAAGGGGAAACCGGCCCCAGGTGACCGGGTCACGTGGGGACACCGGCCCCAGGTCACCGGGTCACGTGGGGACCCCGGACCCAGGTCAGCGGGTCACGTGGGGACACCGGCCCCAGGTAACCAAGGCAGGTCGGGACCCAGCCCGGGTCCCCGGGACGGGTTTTTACCCCAGCCGCAGATCACCGGGTCCTGTCGGGTCCCCGGCCCGGGTCCCCTGGACAGGTCGATAACCCGGCCCCAGGTCACCCGGTCATCTCGCGCTCCCGGCCTGGTTCCCAGGTTCCGATGACCACCCCGGCACCAGGACCCCGGGTCACGTGGGGACCCCGGCCCCAGGTGACCGGGTCACGTGGGGTCACCGGCCCCAGGTCAGCGGGTCACGTGGGGACCCCGGCCCCAGGTCACCGGATCACGTGGGGTCACCGGCCCCAGGTCAGAGGGTCACGTGGGGACCCCGGACCCAGGTCACCTGGTCATGTGTGGTACCCAGCGTGGTTCCCAGGTTCCGATGACCTCCCCGGCACCAGGACCCCGGGTCCCGTGGGGACCCCGGCCCCAGGTGACCGGGTCACGTGGGGTCACCGTCCCCAGGTCAGCGGGTCACGTGGGGACACCGGCCCCAGGTCACCGGGTCACGTGGGGACCCCGGCCCCAGGTCAGCGGGTCACGTGGGGACACCGGCCCCAGGTGACCGGGTCACGTGGGGACACCGGCCTCAGGTCAGCAGGTCACGTGGGGACACCGGCCCCAGGTCAGCGGGTCACGTGGGGACCCCGGACCCAGGTCAGCGGGTCACGTGGGGACACCAGCCCCAGGTAACCGGGTCATAACGAGTCCCCGGACCCAGGTCACCGGGTCAGTTCGGGACCCCGGACCCAGGTCGGGTCATGTCACGTCCCATGCCCGGGTCCCCGGGTTGGATTTTTACCCAGGCCCCGGGTCACAGGGTCATGTCGGGTCAACGGCCTGGGTACAAGGGTCTGGTGACCACCCCGACCCCAGGTCCCCGGGTCATGACGGGACACCGGACCAGGTCCCCGAGTCCGGTTGACACCACAGCCCCAGGTCACCGGGTCAAGTCGGCACCCCGGAACCAGGTCACCGGGTCATGTCGGGACCCAGCCCGGGTCCCCGGGACGGGTTTTTACCCCAGCCGCAGATCACCGGGTCCTGTCGGGTCCCCGGCCCGGGTCCCCTGGACAGGTCGATAACCCGGCCCCAGGTCACCCGGTCGTCTCGCGCACCCGGCCTGGTTCCCAGGTTCCGATGACCACCCCGGCACCAGGACCCCTTGTCACGTGGGGACCCCGGCCCCAGGTGACCGGGTCACGTGGGGTCACCTGTCCCAGGTCAGCGGGTCACGTGGGGACCCCGGCCCCAGGTCAGCGGGTCACGTGGGGACCCCGGCCCCAGGTCAGCGGGTCACGTGGGGTCACCGGCTCCAGGTCAGAGGGTCACGTGGGGACCCCGGACCCAGGTCACCTAGTCATGTGTGGTACCCAGCCTGGTTCCAAGGTTCCGATGACCACCCCGGCACCAGGACCCCGGGTCACGTGGGGACATCGGCCCCAGGTGACCGGGTCACGTGGGGACCCCGGCCCCAGGTCACCGGGTCACGTGGGGACCCCGGCCCCAGGTCAGAGGGTCACGTGGGGTCACCGGCCCCAGGTCAGCGGGTCACGTGGGGACACCGGCCCCAGGTCAGATGGTCATGCGGGGCCCCCTGACCCAGGTTACCTGGTCATGTGTGGTACCCAGCCTGGTTCCCAGGTTCCGATGACCACCCCGGCACCAGGACTCCGGGTCACGTGGGGACCCCGGCCCCAGGTGACCGGGTCACGTGGGGTCACCGGCCCCAGGTCAGCGGGTCATGTGGGGACACCGGTCCCAGGTGACCGGGTCACGTGGGGACACCGGCCCCAGGTCAGCGGGTCACGTGGGGACCCCGGCCCCAGGTGACCGGGTCACGTGGGGACACCGGCCCCAGGTGACCGGGTCACGTGGGGACACCGGCCCCAGGTCACCGGGTCACGTGGGGACCCCGGCCCCAGGTCAGCGGGTCACGTGGGGACACCGGCCCCAGGTCAGCGGGTCACGTGGGGACACCGGCCCCAGGTAACCAAGGCAGGTCAGGACCCAGCCCGGGTCCCCGGGACGGGTTTTTACCCCAGCCGCAGATCACCGGGTCCTGTCGGGTCCCCGGCCCGGGTCCCCTGGACAGGTCGATAACCCGGCCCCAGGTCACCCGGTCATCTCGCGCACCCGGCCTGGTTCCCAGGTTCCGATGACCACCCCAGCACCAGGACCCCGGGTCACGTGGGGACACCGGCCCCAGGTGACCGGGTCACGTGGGGTCACCGTCCCCAGGTCAGCGGGTCACGTGGGGACCCCGGCCCCAGGTCACCGGATCACGTGGGGTCACCGGCCCCAGGTCAGAGGGTCACGTGGGGAACCCGGACCCAGGTCACCTGGTCATGTGTGGTACCCAGCGTGGTTCCCAGGTTCCGATGACCTCCCCGGCACCAGGACCCCGGGTCACGTGGGGACACCGGCCCCAGGTGACCGGGTCACGTGGGGTCACCGGCCCCAGGTCAGCGGGTCACGTGGGGACACCGGCCCCAGGTCAGCGGGTCACGTGGGGACCCCGGCCCCAGGTCAGCGGGTCACGTGGGGACACCGGCCCCAGGTGACCGGGTCACGTGGGGACACCGGCCTCAGGTCAGCAGGTCACGTGGGGACACCGGCCCCAGGTCAGCGGGTCACGTGGGGACCCCGGACCCAGGTCAGCGGGTCACGTGGGGACACCGGCCCCAGGTAACCGGGTCATACCGAGTCCCCGGACCCAGGTCACCGGGTCAGTTCGGGACCCCGGACCCAGGTCGGGTCATGTCACGTCCCATGCCCGGGTCCCCGGGTTGGATTTTTACCCAGGCCCCGGGTCACAGGGTCATGTCGGGTCAACGGCCTGGGTACAAGGGTCTGGTGACCACCCCGACCCCAGGTCCCCGGGTCATGACGGGACACCGGACCAGGTCCCCGAGTCCGGTCGACACCACAGCCCCAGGTCACCGGGTCAAGTCGGCACCCCGGAACCAGGTCACCGGGTCATGTCGGGACCCAGCCCGGGTCCCCGGGACGGGTTTTTACCCCAGCCGCAGATCACCGGGTCCTGTCGGGTCCCCGGCCCGGGTCCCCTGGACAGGTCGATAACCCGGCCCCAGGTCACCCGGTCATCTCGCGCACCCGGCCTGGTTCCCAGGTTCCGATGACCACCCCGGCACCAGGACCCCGGGTCACGTGGGGACCCCGGCCCCAGGTGACCGGGTCACGTGGGGTCACCGTCCCCAGGTCAGCGGGTCACGTGGGGACCCCGGCCCCAGGTCACCGGATCACGTGGGGTCACCGGCCCCAGGTCAGAGGGTCACGTGGGGACCCCGGACCCAGGTCACCGGGTCATGTCGGGACCCAGCCCGGGTCCCCGGGACGGGTTTTTTCCCCAGCCGCAGATCACCGGGTCCTGTCGGGTACCCGGGTCGGGTCCCCTGGACAGGTCGATAACCCGGCCCAAGGTCACCCGGTCATCTCGCGCACCCGGCCTGGTTCCCAGGTTCCGATGACCACCCCGGCACCAGGACCCCGGGTCACGTGGGGACACCGGCCCCAGGTCACCGGGTCACGTGGGGTCACCGTCCCCAGGTCAGCGGGTCACGTGGGGACCCCGGCCCCAGGTCACCGGGTCACGTGGGGACACCGGCCCCAGGTCAGAGGGTCACGTGGGGACCCCGGACCCAGGTCACCGGGTCATGTCGGGACCCAGCCCGGGTCCCCGGGACGGGTTTTTACCCCAGCCGCAGATCACCGGGTCCTGTCGGGTACCCGGGTCGGGTCCCCTGGACAGGTCGGCACCCCGGCCCCGGGTCACGGGGTCATGTCGGGTCGCTGTCCCGGGTACCAGTGTCAGGTGACCACCCCGGCCCCGGGAGACGGAGTCCTACCGGGTCCCCGGCCCGGGTCCCCGGGTTGCATCGGGACACCAGCGAAGGACCACCGGGTCCTGTCGGGTCCCCGGCCCGGGTCCCCTGGACAGGTCGTTAACCCGGCCCCAGGTCACCGGGTCATGTCGCGCACCCGGCCTGGTTCCCAGGTTCCGGTGACCACCCCGGCACCAGGACCCCGGGTCACGTGGGGACCCCGGACCCAGGTCACCGGGTCACGTGGGGACACCGGCCCCAGGTCACCGCGTCAGGTCGGGACCCCGAACCCAGGTCCACGAGTCCGTCGACACCACAGCCCCGGGTCACCGGGTCGTGTCGGGTAACCGGCCTGGTTCCCAGGTTCCGATGACCACCCCGGCACCAGGACCCCGGGTCACGTGGGGACACCGGCCCCAGGTGACCGGGTCACGTGGGGTCACCGGCCCCAGGTCAGCGGGTCACGTGGGGTCACCGGCCCCAGGTCAGCGGGTCACGTGGGGACACCGGCCCCAGGTGACCGGGTCACGTGGGGACCCCGGCCCCAGGTCAGCGGGTCACGTGGGGACACCGGCCCCAGGTGACCGGGTCACGTGGGGACACCGGCCCCAGGTCACCGGGTCACGTGTGGACCCCGGACCCTGGTCAGCGGGTCACGTGGGGACACCGGCCCCAGGTAACCAAGGCAGGTCGGGACCCAGCCCGGGTCCCCGGGACGGGTTTTTACCCCAGCCGCAGATCACCGGGTCCTGTCGGGTCCCCGGCCCGGGTCCCCTGGACAGGTCGATAACCCGGCCCCAGGTCACCCGGTCATCTCGCGCACCCGGCCTGGTTCCCAGGTTCCGATGACCACCCCAGCACCAGGACCCCGGGTCACGTGGGGACACCGGCCCCAGGTGACCGGGTCACGTGGGGTCACCGTCCCCAGGTCAGCGGGTCACGTGGGGACCCCGGCCCCAGGTCACCGGATCACGTGGGGTCACCGGCCCCAGGTCAGAGGGTCACGTGGGGACCCCGGACCCAGGTCACCTGGTCATGTGTGGTACCCAGCGTGGTTCCCAGGTTCCGATGACCTCCCCGGCACCAGGACCCCGGGTCACGTGGGGACACCGGCCCCAGGTGACCGGGTCACGTGGGGTCACCGGCCCCAGGTCAGCGGGTCACGTGGGGACACCGGCCCCAGGTCACCGGGTCACGTGGGGACCCCGGCCCCAGGTCAGCGGGTCACGTGGGGACACCGGCCCCAGGTGACCGGGTCACGTGGGGACACCGGCCTCAGGTCAGCGGGTCACGTGGGGACACCGGCCCCAGGTCACCGCGTCAGGTCGGGACCCCGAACCCAGGTCCACGAGTCCGTCGACACCACAGCCCCGGGTCACCGGGTCGTGTCGGGTAACCGGCCTGGTTCCCAGGTTCCGATGACCACCCCGGCACCAGGACCCCGGGTCACGTGGGGACACCGGCCCCAGGTGACCGGGTCACGTGGGGTCACCGGCCCCAGGTCAGCGGGTCACGTGGGGTCACCGGCCCCAGGTCAGCGGGTCACGTGGGGACACCGGCCCCAGGTGACCGGGTCACGTGGGGACCCCGGCCCCAGGTCAGCGGGTCACGTGGGGACACCGGCCCCAGGTGACCGGGTCACGTGGGGACACCGGCCCCAGGTCACCGGGTCACGTGTGGACCCCGGACCCTGGTCAGCGGGTCACGTGGGGACACCGGCCCCAGGTAACCAAGGCAGGTCGGGACCCAGCCCGGGTCCCCGGGACGGGTTTTTACCCCAGCCGCAGATCACCGGGTCCTGTCGGGTCCCCGGCCCGGGTCCCCTGGACAGGTCGATAACCCGGCCCCAGGTCACCCGGTCATCTCGCGCACCCGGCCTGGTTCCCAGGTTCCGATGACCACCCCAGCACCAGGACCCCGGGTCACGTGGGGACACCGGCCCCAGGTGACCGGGTCACGTGGGGTCACCGTCCCCAGGTCAGCGGGTCACGTGGGGACCCCGGCCCCAGGTCACCGGATCACGTGGGGTCACCGGCCCCAGGTCAGAGGGTCACGTGGGGACCCCGGACCCAGGTCACCTGGTCATGTGTGGTACCCAGCGTGGTTCCCAGGTTCCGATGACCTCCCCGGCACCAGGACCCCGGGTCACGTGGGGACACCGGCCCCAGGTGACCGGGTCACGTGGGGTCACCGGCCCCAGGTCAGCGGGTCACGTGGGGACACCGGCCCCAGGTCACCGGGTCACGTGGGGACCCCGGCCCCAGGTCAGCGGGTCACGTGGGGACACCGGCCCCAGGTGACCGGGTCACGTGGGGACACCGGCCTCAGGTCAGCGGGTCACGTGGGGACACCGGCCCCAGGTGACCCGGTCACGTGGGGACCCCGGACCCAGGTCAGCGGGTCACGTGGGGACACCGGCCCCAGGTAACCGGGTCATACCGAGTCCCCGGACCCAGGTCACCGGGTCAGTTCGGGACCCCGGACCCAGGTCGGGTCATGTCACGTCCCATGCCCGGGTCCCCGGGTTGGATTTTTACCCAGGCCCCGGGTCACAGGGTCATGTCGGGTCAACGGCCTGGGTACAAGGGTCTGGTGACCACCCCGACCCCAGGTCCCCGGGTCATGACGGGACACCGGACCAGGTCCCCGAGTCCGCTCGACACCACAGCCCCAGGTCACCGGGTCAAGTCGGCACCCCGGAACCAGGTCACCGGGTCATGTCGGGACCCAGCCCGGGTCCCCGGGACGGGTTTTTACCCCAGCCGCAGATCACCGGGTCCTGTCGGGTAGCCGGCCCGGGTCCCCTGGACAGGTCGATAACCCGGCCCCAGGTCACCCGGTCATCTCGCGCACCCGGCCTGGTTCCCAGGTTCCGATGACCACCCCGGCACCAGGACCCCGGGTCACGTGGGGACCCCGGCCCCAGGTGACCGGGTCACGTGGGGTCACCGTCCCCAGGTCAGCGGGTCACGTGGGGACCCCGGCCCCAGGTCACCGGATCACGTGGGGTCACCGGCCCCAGGTCAGAGGGTCACGTGGGGACCCCGGACCCAGGTCACCGGGTCATGTCGGGACCCAGCCCGGGTCCCCGGGACGGGTTTTTACCCCAGCCGCAGATCACCGGGTCCTGTCGGGTACCCGGGTCGGGTCCCCTGGACAGGTCGATAACCCGGCCCAAGGTCACCCGGTCATCTCGCGCACCCGGCCTGGTTCCCAGGTTCCGATGACCACCCCGGCACCAGGACCCCGGGTCACGTGGGGACCCCGGCCCCAGGTGACCGGGTCACGTGGGGTCACCGTCCCCAGGTCAGCGGGTCACGTGGGAACCCCGGCCCCAGGTCACCGGGTCACGTGGGGTCACCGGCCCCAGGTCAGAGGGTCACGTGGGGACCCCGGACCCAGGTCACCGGGTCATGTCGGGACCCAGCCCGGGTCCCCGGGACGGGTTTTTTCCCCAGCCGCAGATCACCGGGTCCTGTCGGGTACCCGGGTCGGGTCCCCTGGACAGGTCGGCACCCCGGCCCCGGGTCACGGGGTCATGTCGGGTCGCTGTCCCGGGTACCAGTGTCAGGTGACCACCCCGGCCCCGGGAGACGGAGTCCTACCGGGTCCCCGGCCCGGGTCCCCGGGTTGCATCGGGACACCAGCGAAGGACCACCGGGTCCTGTCGGGTCCCCGGCCCGGGTCCCCTGGACAGGTCGTTAACCCGGCCCCAGGTCACCGGGTCATGTCGCGCACCCGGCCTGGTTCCCAGGTTCCGGTGACCACCCCGGCACCAGGATCCCGGGTCACGTGGGGACCCCGGACCCAGGTCAGCGGGTCACGTGGGGACACCGGCCCCAGGTCACCGCGTCAGGTCGGGACCCCGAACCCAGGTCCACGAGTCCGTCGACACCACAGCCCCGGGTCACCGGGTCGTGTCGGGTAACCGGCCTGGTTCTCAGGTTCCGATGACCACCCCGGCACCAGGACCCCGGGTCACGTGGGGACACCGGCCCCAGGTGACCGGGTCACGTGGGGTCACCGGCCCCAGGTCAGCGGGTCACGTGGGGTCACCGGCCCCAGGTCAGCGGGTCACGTGGGGACACCGGCCCCAGGTGACCGGGTCACGTGGGGACCCCGGCCCCAGGTCAGCCGGTCACGTGGGGACACCGGCCCCAGGTGACCGGGTCACGTGGGGTCACCGGCCCCAGGTCACCGGGTCACGTGTGGACCCCGGACCCAGGTCAGCGGGTCACGTGGGGACACCGGCCCCAGGTAACCAAGGCAGGTCGGGACCCAGCCCGGGTCCCTGGGACGGGTTTTTACCCCAGCCGCAGATCACCGGGTCCTGTCGGGTCCCCGGCCCGGGTCCCCTGGACAGGTCGATAACCCGGCCCCAGGTCACCCGGTCATCTCGCGCACCCGGCCTGGTTCCCAGGTTCCGATGACCACCCCAGCACCAGGACCCCGGGTCACGTGGGGACACCGGCCCCAGGTGACCGGGTCACGTGGGGTCACCGTCCCCAGGTCAGCGGGTCACGTGGGGACCCCGGCCCCAGGTCACCGGATCACGTGGGGTCACCGGCCCCAGGTCAGAGGGTCACGTGGGGACCCCGGACCCAGGTCACCTGGTCATGTGTGGTACCCAGCGTGGTTCCCAGGTTCCGATGACCTCCCCGGCACCAGGACCCCGGGTCACGTGGGGACACCGGCCCCAGGTGACCGGGTCACGTGGGGTCACCGGCCCCAGGTCAGCGGGTCACGTGGGGACACCGGCCCCAGGTCACCGGGTCACGTGGGGACCCCGGCCCCAGGTCAGCGGGTCACGTGGGGACACCGGCCCCAGGTGACCGGGTCACGTGGGGACACCGGCCTCAGGTCAGAGGGTCACGTGGGCACACCGGCCCCAGGTCAGCGGGTCACGTGGGGACCCCGGACCCAGGTCAGCGGGTCACGTGGGGACACCGGCCCCAGGTAACCGGGTCATACCGAGTCCCCGGACCCAGGTCACCGGGTCAGTTCGGGACCCCGGACCCAGGTCGGGTCATGTCACGTCCCATGCCCGGGTCCCCGGGTTGGATTTTTACCCAGGCCCCGGGTCACAGGGTCATGTCGGGTCAACGGCCTGGGTACAAGGGTCTGGTGACCACCCCGACCCCAGGTCCCCGGGTCATGACGGGACACCGGACCAGGTCCCCGAGTCCGGTTGACACCACAGCCCCAGGTCACCGGGTCAAGTCGGCACCCTGGAACCAGGTCACCGGGTCATGTCGGGACCCAGCCCGGGTCCCCGGGACGGGTTTTTACCCCAGCCGCAGATCACCGGGTCCTGTCGGGTCCCCGGCCCGGGTCCCCTGGACAGGTCGATAACCCGGCCCCAGGTCACCCGGTCATCTCGCGCACCCGGCCTGGTTCCCAGGTTCCGATGACCACCCCGGCACCAGGACCCCGGGTCACGTGGGGACACCGGCCCCAGGTGACTGGGTCACGTGGGGTCACCGTCCCCAGGTCAGCGGGTCACGTGGGGACCCCGGCCCCAGGTCAGCGGGTCACGTGGGGTCACCGGCCCCAGGTCAGAGGGTCACGTGGGGACCCCGGACCCAGGTCACCTGGTCATGTGTGGTACCCAGCGTGGTTCCCAGGTTCCGATGACCTCCCCGGCACCAGGACCCCGGGTCACGTGGGGACACCGGCCCCAGGTGACCGGGTCACGTGGGGTCACCGGCCCCAGGTCAGCGGGTCACGTGGGGTCACCGGCCCGAGGTCAGCAGGTCACGTGGGGACACCGGCCCCAGGTGACCGGGTCACGTGGGGACACCGGCCCCAGGTCAGAGGGTCACGTGGGGACACCGGCCCCAGGTCAGCGGGTCACGTGGGGACCCCGGCCCCAGGTCAGCGGGTCACGTGGGGTCACCGGCCCCAGGTCAGAGGGTCACGTGGGGACCCCGGACCCAGGTCACCTAGTCATGTGTGGCACCCAGCCTGGTTCCAAGGTTCCGATGACCATCCCGGCACCAGGACCCCGGGTCACGTGCGGACACCGGCCTCAGGTGACCGGGTCACGTGGGGACACCGGCCCCAGGTCACCGGGTCACGTGGGGACCCCGGCCCCAGGTCAGCGGGTCACGTGGGGTCACCGGCTCCAGGTCAGAGAGTCACGTGGGGACCCCGGACCCAGGTCACCTAGTCATGTGTGGTACCCAGCCTGGTTCCAAGGTTCCGATGACCACCCCGGCACCAGGACCCCGGGTCACGTGGGGACATCGGCCCCAGGTGACCGGGTCACGTGGGGTCACCGGCCCCAGGTCAGCGGGTCACGTGGGGTCACCGGCCCCAGGTCAGCGGGTCACGTGGGGACACCGGCCCCAGGTGACCGGGTCACGTGGGGACACCGGCCCCAGGTCAGCGGGTCACGTGGGGACCCCGGACCCAGGTCAGCGGGTCACGTGGGGACACCGGCCCCAGGTCAGCGGGTCACGTGGGGACACCGGCCCCAGGTAACCAAGGCAGGTCGGGACCCAGCCCGGGTCCCCGGGACGGGTTTTTACCCCAGCCGCAGATCACCGGGTCCTGTTGGGTCTCCGGCCCGGGTCCCGTGGACAGGTCGATATCCCGGCCCCAGGTCACCCGGTCATCTCGCGCACCCGGCCTGGTTCCCAGGTTCCGATGACCACCCCGGCACCAGGACCCCGGGTCACGTGGGGACCCCGGCCCCAGGTGACCGGGTCACGTGGGGTCACCGGCCCCAGGTCAGCGGGTCACGTGGGGTCACCGGCCCCAGGTGACCGGGTCACGTGGGGTCACCCGCCCCAGGTCAGAGGGTCACGTGGGGACCCCGGACCCAGGTCAACTGGTCATGTGTGGTACCCAGCGTGGTTCCCAGGTTCCGATGACCTCCCCGGCACCAGGACCCCGGGTCACGTGGGGACACCGGCCCCAGGTCACCGGGTCACGTGGGGTCACCGGCCCCAGGTCAGCGGGTCACGTGGGGTCACCGGCCCCAGGTGACCGGGTCACGTGGGGACACCGGCCCCAGGTGACCGGGTCACGTGGGGACACCGGCCCCAGGTCAGAGGGTCACGTGGGGACCCCGGCCCCAGGTCAGCGGGTCATGTCGGGACCCAGCCCGGGTCCCCGGGACGGGTTTTTACCCCAGCCGCAGATCACCGGGTCCTGTCGGGTACCCGGGTCGGGTCCCCTGGACAGCTCGGCACCCCGGCCCCGGGTCACGGGGTCATGTCGGGTCGCTGTCCCGGGTACCAGTGTCAGGTGACCACCCCGGCCCCGGGAGACGGAGTCCTACCGGGTCCCCGGCCCGGGTCCCCGGGTTGCATCGGGACACCAGCGAAGGACCACCGGGTCCTGTCGGGTCCCCGGCCCGGGTCCCCTGGACAGGTCGTTAACCCGGCCCCAGGTCACCGGGTCATGTCGCGCACCCGGCCTGGTTCCCAGGTTCCGGTGACCACCCCGGCACCAGGACCCCGGGTCACGTGGGGACACCGGCCCCAGGTGACCGGGTCACGTGGGGTCACCGGCCCCAGGTCATCGGGTCACGTGGGGTCACCGGCCCCAGGTGACCGGGTCACGTGGGGACACCGGCCCCAGGTCAGCGGGTCATGTGGGGACACCGGCCCCAGGTCACCGGGTCACGTGGGGACCCCGGACCCAGGTCAGCGGGTCACGTGGGGACACCGGCCCCAGGTCAGCGGGTCACGTGGGGACACCGGCCCCAGGTAACCAAGGCAGGTCGGGACCCAGCCCGGGTCCCCGGGACGGGTTTTTACCCCAGCCGCAGATCACCGGGTCCTGTCGGGTCCCCGGCCCGGGTCCCCTGGACAGGTCGATAACCCGGCCCCAGGTCACCCGGTCATCTCGCGCACCCGGCCTGGTTCCCAGGTTCCGATGACCACCCCGGCACCAGGACCCCGGGTCACGTGGGGACCCCGGCCCCAGGTGACCGGGTCACGTGGGGACCCCGGCCCCAGGTCACCGGGTCACGTGGGGTCACCGGCCCCAGGTCAGAGGGTCACGTGGGGATCCCGGACCCAGGTCACCTGGTCATGTGTGGTACCCAGCCTGGTTCCCAGGTTCCGATGACCACCCCGGCCCCAGGTCACCGGGTCACGTGGGGACCCCGGCCCCAGGTCAGCGGGTCACGTGGGGACACCGGCCCCAGGTGACCGGGTCACGTGGGGACACCGGCCTCAGGTCAGCGGGTCACGTGGGGACACCGGCCCCAGGTCAGCGGGTCACGTGGGGACCCCGGACCCAGGTCAGCGGGTCACGTGGGGACACCGGCCCCAGGTCACCGGGTCATACCGAGTCCCCGGACCCAGGTCACCGGGTCAGTTCGGGACCCCGGACCCAGGTCGGGTCATGTCACGTCCCATGCCCGGGTCCCCGGGTTGGATTTTTACCCAGGCCCCGGGTCACAGGGTCATGTCGGGTCAACGGCCTGGGTACAAGGGTCTGGTGACCACCCCGACCCCAGGTCCCCGGGTCATGACGGGACACCGGACCAGGTCCCCGAGTCCGGTCGACACCACAGCCCCAGGTCACCGGGTCAGGTCGGCACCCCGGAACCAGGTCAGCGGGTCATGTCGGGACCCAGCCCGGGTCCCCGGGACGGGTTTTTACCCCAGCCGCAGATCACCGGGTCCTGTCGGGTCCCCGGCCCGGGTCCCCTGGACAGGTCGATAACCCGGCCCCAGGTCACCCGGTCATCTCGCGCACCCGGCCTGGTTCCCAGGTTCCGATGACCACCCCGGCACCAGGACCCCGGGTCACGTGGGGACCCCGGACCCAGGTCAGCGGGTCACGTAGGGTCACCGTCCCCAGGTCAGCGGGTCACGTGGGGACCCCGGCCCCAGGTCACCGGATCACGTGGGGTCACCGGCCCCAGGTCAGAGGGTCACGTGGGGACCCCGGACCCAGGTCACCTGGTCATGTGTGGTACCCAGCGTGGTTCCCAGGTTCCGATGACCTCCCTGGCACCAGGACACCGGGTCACGTGGGGACACCGGCCCCAGGTGACCGGGTCACGTGGGGTCACCGGCCCCAGGTCAGCGGGTCACGTGGGGTCACCGGCCCCAGGTCAGCGGGTCACGTGGGGACACCGGCCCCAGGTGACCGGGTCACGTGGGGACACCGGCCCCAGGTCAGAGGGTCACGTGGGGACACCGGCCCCAGGTCAGCGGGTCACGTGGGGACCCCGGCCCCAGGTCAGCGGGTCACGTGGGGTCACCGGCCCCAGGTCAGAGGGTCACGTGGGGACCCCGGACCCAGGTCACCTAGTCATGTGTGGCACCCAGCCTGGTTCCAAGGTTCCGATGACCATCCCGGTACCAGGACCCCGGGTCACGTGGGGACACCGGCCTCAGGTGACCGGGTCACGTGGGGACACCGGACCCAGGTCACCGGGTCACGTGGGGTCACCGGCCCCAGGTCAGCGGGTCACGTGGGGACACCGGCCCCAGGTCAGCGGGTCACGTGGGGACCCCGGCCCCAGGTCAGCGGGTCACGTGGGGACACCGGCCCCAGGTGACCGGGTCACGTGGGGACCCCGGACCCAGGTCAGCGGGTCACGTGGGGACACCGGCCCCAGGTGACCGGGTCACGTGGGGTCAACGGCCCCAGGTCAGCGGGTCACGTGGTGTCACCGGCCCCAGGTGACCGGGTCACGTGGGGACTTCGGCCCCAGGTGACCGGGTCACGTGGGGACACCGGCCCCAGGTCAGAGGGTCACGTGGGGACCCCGGACCCAGGTCACCGGGTCATGTCGGGACCCAGCCCGGGTCCCCGGGACGGGTTTTTACCCCAGCCGCAGATCACCGGGTCCTGTCGGGTCCCCGGCCCGGGTCCCCTGGACAGGTCGGCACCCCGGCCCCGGGTCACGGGGTCATGTCGGGTCGCTGTCCCGGGTACCAGTGTCAGGTGACCACCCCGGCCCCGGGAGACGGAGTCATACCGGGTCCCCGGCCCGGGTCCCCGGGTTGCATCGGGACACCAGCGAAGGACCACCGGGTCCTGTCGGGTCCCCGGCCCGGGTCCCCTGGACAGGTCGTTAACCCGGCCCCAGGTCACCGGGTCATGTCGCGCACCCGGCCTGGTTCCCAGGTTCCGGTGACCACCCCAGCACCAGGACCCCGGGTCACGTGGGGACCCCGGACCCAGGTCAGCGGGTCACGTGGGGACACCGGCCCCAGGTCACCGCGTCAGGTCGGGACCCCGAACACAGGTCCACGAGTCCGTCGACACCACAGCCCCGGGTCACCGGGTCGTGTCGGGTAACCGGCCTGGTTCCCAGGTTCCGATGACCACCCCGGCACCAGGACCCCGGGTCACGTGGGGACCCCGGCCCCAGGTGACCGGGTCACGTGGGGACACCGGCCCCAGGTCAGCGGGTCACGTGGGGACCCCGGCCCCAGGTCACCGGATCACGTGGGGTCACCGGCCCCAGGTCAGAGGGTCACGTGGGGACCCCGGACCCAGGTCACCTGGTCATGTGTGGTACCCAGCCTGCTTCCCAGGTTCCGATGACCACCCCGGCACCAGGACCCCGGGTCACGTGGGGACACCGGCCCCAGGTGACCGGGTCACGTGGGGTCACCGGCCCCAGGTGACCGGGTCACGTGGGGTCACCGGCCCCAGGTCAGCGGGTCACGTGGGGACACCGGCCCCAGGTCACCGGGTCACGTGGGGACCCCGGCCCCAGGTCAGTGGGTCACGTGGGGACACCGGCCCCAGGTCAGCGGGTCACGTGGGGACCCCGGCCCCAGGTCAGCGGGTCATACCGAGTCCCCGGACCCAGGTCACCGGGTCATACCGAGTCCCCGGACCCAGGTCACCGGGTCAGTTCGGGACCCCACCCAGGTCGGGTCATGTCACGTCCCATGCCCGGGTCCCCGGGTTGGATTTTTACCCAGGCCCCGGGTCACAGGGTCATGTCGGGTCAACGGCCTGGGTACAAGGGTCTGGTGACCACCCCGACCCCAGGTCCCCGGGTCATGACGGGACACCGGACCAGGTCCCCGAGTCCGGTCGACACCACAGCCCCAGGTCACCGGGTCAGGTCGGCACCCCGGAACCAGGTCACCGGGTCATGTCGGGACCCAGCCCGGGTCCCCGGGACGGGTTTTTACCCCAGCCGCAGATCACCGGGTCCTGTCGGGTCCCCGGCCCGGGTCCCCTGGACAGGTCGATAACCCGGCCCCAGGTCACCCGGTCATCTCGCGCACCCGGCCTGGTTCCCAGGTTCCGATGACCACCCCGGCACCAGGACCCCGGGTCACGTGGGGACACCGGCCCCAGGTGACCGGGTCACGTGGGGTCACCGGCCCCAGGTCACCGGGTCACGTGGGGTCACCGGCCCCAGGTCAGCGGGTCACGAGGGGACACCGGCCCCAGGTGACCGGGTCACGTGGGGACACCGGCCCCAGGTCAGAGGGTCACGTGGGGACACCGGCCCCAGGTCAGCGGGTCACGTGGGGACCCCGGCCCCAGGTCAGCGGGTCACGTGGGGTCACCGGCCCCAGGTCAGAGGGTCACGTGGGGACCCCGGACCCAGGTCACCTAGTCATGTGTGGCACCCAGCCTGGTTCCAAGGTTCCGATGACCATCCCGGTACCAGGACCCCGGGTCACGTGGGGACACCGGCCTCAGGTGACCGGGTCACGTGGGGACACCGGACCCAGGTCACCGGGTCACGTGGGGTCACCGGCCCCAGGTCAGCGGGTCACGTGGGGACACCGGCCCCAGGTCAGCGGGTCACGTGGGGACCCCGGCCCCAGGTCAGCGGGTCACGTGGGGACACCGGCCCCAGGTGACCGGGTCACGTGGGGACCCCGGACCCAGGTCAGCGGGTCACGTGGGGACACCGGCCCCAGGTGACCGGGTCACGTGGGGTCAACGGCCCCAGGTCAGCGGGTCACGTGGTGTCACCGGCCCCAGGTGACCGGGTCACGTGGGGACTTCGGCCCCAGGTGACCGGGTCACGTGGGGACACCGGCCCCAGGTCAGAGGGTCACGTGGGGACCCCGGACCCAGGTCACCGGGTCATGTCGGGACCCAGCCCGGGTCCCCGGGACGGGTTTTTACCCCAGCCGCAGATCACCGGGTCCTGTCGGGTCCCCGGCCCGGGTCCCCTGGACAGGTCGGCACCCCGGCCCCGGGTCACGGGGTCATGTCGGGTCGCTGTCCCGGGTACCAGTGTCAGGTGACCACCCCGGCCCCGGGAGACGGAGTCATACCGGGTCCCCGGCCCGGGTCCCCGGGTTGCATCGGGACACCAGCGAAGGACCACCGGGTCCTGTCGGGTCCCCGGCCCGGGTCCCCTGGACAGGTCGTTAACCCGGCCCCAGGTCACCGGGTCATGTCGCGCACCCGGCCTGGTTCCCAGGTTCCGGTGACCACCCCAGCACCAGGACCCCGGGTCACGTGGGGACCCCGGACCCAGGTCAGCGGGTCACGTGGGGACACCGGCCCCAGGTCACCGCGTCAGGTCGGGACCCCGAACCCAGGTCCACGAGTCCGTCGACACCACAGCCCCGGGTCACCGGGTCGTGTCGGGTAACCGGCCTGGTTCCCAGGTTCCGATGACCACCCCGGCACCAGGACCCCGGGTCACGTGGGGACCCCGGCCCCAGGTGACCGGGTCACGTGGGGTCACCGTCCCCAGGTCAGCGGGTCACGTGGGGACCCCGGCCCCAGGTCACCGGATCACGTGGGGTCACCGGCCCCAGGTCAGAGGGTCACGTGGGGACCCCGGACCCAGGTCACCTGGTCATGTGTGGTACCCAGCCTGCTTCCCAGGTTCCGATGACCACCCCGGCACCAGGACCCCGGGTCACGTTGGGACACCGGCCCCAGGTGACCGGGTCACGTGGGGTCACCGGCCCCAGGTGACCGGGTCACGTGGGGTCACCGGCCCCAGGTCAGCGGGTCACGTGGGGACACCGGCCCCAGGTCACCGGGTCACGTGGGGACCCCGGCCCCAGGTCAGTGGGTCACGTGGGGACACCGGCCCCAGGTCAGCGGGTCACGTGGGGACCCCGGCCCCAGGTCAGCGGGTCATACCGAGTCCCCGGACCCAGGTCACCGGGTCATACCGAGTCCCCGGACCCAGGTCACCGGGTCAGTTCGGGACCCCACCCAGGTCGGGTCATGTCACGTCCCATGCCCGGGTCCCCGGGTTGGATTTTTACCCAGGCCCCGGGTCACAGGGTCATGTCGGGTCAACGGCCTGGGTACAAGGGTCTGGTGACCACCCCGACCCCAGGTCCCCGGGTCATGACGGGACACCGGACCAGGTCCCCGAGTCCGGTCGACACCACAGCCCCAGGTCACCGGGTCAGGTCGGCACCCCGGAACCAGGTCACCGGGTCATGTCGGGACCCAGCCCGGGTCCCCGGGACGGGTTTTTACCCCAGCCGCAGATCACCGGGTCCTGTCGGGTCCCCGGCCCGGGTCCCCTGGACAGGTCGATAACCCGGCCCCAGGTCACCCGGTCATCTCGCGCACCCGGCCTGGTTCCCAGGTTCCGATGACCACCCCGGCACCAGGACCCCGGGTCACGTGGGGACACCGGCCCCAGGTGACCGGGTCACGTGGGGTCACCGGCCCCAGGTCACCGGGTCACGTGGGGACCCCGGCCCCAGGTCACCGGGTCACGAGGGGTCACCGGCCCCAGGTCAGAGGGTCACGTGGGGACCCCGGACCCAGGTCAACTGGTCATGTGTGGTACCCAGCGTGGTTCCCAGGTTCCGATGACCTCCCCGGCACCAGGGCCCCGGGTCACGTGGGGACACCGGCCCCAGGTCAGCGGGTCACGTGGGGTCACCGGCCCCAGGTCAGCGGGTCACGTGGGGACACCGGCCCCAGGTGACCGGGTCACGTGGGGACACCGGCCCCAGGTCAGAGGGTCATGTGGGGACCCCGGACCCAGGTCACCGGGTCATGTCGGGACCCAGCCCGGGTCCCCGGGACGGGTTTTTACCCCAGCCGCAGATCACCGGGTCCTGTCGGGTACCCGGGTCGGGTCCCCTGGACAGGTCGGCACCCCCGGCCCCGGGTCACGGGGTCATGTCGGGTCGCTGTCCCGGGTACCAGTGTCAGGTGACCACCCCGGCCCCGGGAGACGGAGTCCTACCGGGTCCCCGGCCCGGGTCCCCGAGTTGCATCGGGACAAAAGCACCGGATCACTGGATCACGTGGGGGCCCGGGCCCGGGTCCCCGGGTTGCATCGGGACACCAGCGAAGGACCACCGGGTCCTGTCGGGTCCCCGGCCCGGGTCCCCTGGACAGGTCGATAACCCGGCCCCAGGTCACCCGGTCATCTCGCGCACCCGGCCTGGTTCCCAGGTTCCGATGACCACCCCGGCACCAGGACCCCGGGTCACGTGGGGACACCGGCCCCAGGTGACCGGGTCACGTGGGGTCACCGGCCCCAGGTCAGCGGGTCACGTGGGGACCCCGGCCCCAGGTCACCGGGTCACGTGGGGTCACCGGCCCCAGGTCAGAGGGTCACGTGGGGTCCCCGGACCCAGGTCACCTGGTCATGTGTGGTACCCAGCCTGCTTCCCAGGTTCCGATGACCTCCCCGGCACCAGGACCCCGGGTCACGTGGGGACACCGGCCCCAGGTGACCGGGTCACGTGGGGTCACCGGCCCCATGTCAGTGGGTCACGTGGGGACACCGGCCCCAGGTGACCGGGTCACGTGGGGTCACCGGCCCCAGGTCAGCGGGTCACGTGGGGACACCGGCCCCAGGTCACCGGGTCACGTGGGGACCCCGGCCCCAGGTCAGCGGGTCACGTGGGGACACCGGCCCCAGGTGACCGGGTCACGTGGGGACACCGGCCTCAGGTCAGCGGGTCACGTGGGGACACCGGCCCCAGGTAAGCGGGTCACGTGGGGACCCCGGCACCAGGACCCCGGGTCACGTGGGGACACCGGCCCCAGGTGACCGGGTCACGTGGGGTCACCGGCCCCAGGTCAGCGGGTCACGTGGGGACCCCGGCCCCAGGTCACCGGGTCACGTGGGGTCACCGGCCCCAGGTCAGAGGGTCACGTGGGGACCCCGGACCCAGGTCACCTGGTCATGTGTGGTACCCAGCCTGGTTCCCAGGTTCCGATGACCACCCCGGCACCAGGACCCCGGGTCACGTGGGGACACCGGCCCCAGGTGACCGGGTCACGTGGGGTCAACGGCCCCAGGTCAGCGGGTCACGTGGGGTCACTGGCCCCAGGTGACCGGGTCACGTGGGGACACCGGCCCCAGGTGACCGGGTCACGTGGGGTCACCGGCCCCAGGTCAGTGGGTCACATGGGGACCCCGGCCCCAGGTCACCGGGTCACGTGGGGTCACCGGCCCCAGGTCAGAGGGTCACGTGGGGACCCCGGACCCAGGTCACCTGGTCATGTGTGGTACTCAGCGTGGTTCCCAGGTTCCGATGACCTCCCCGGCACCAGGACCCCGGGTCACGTGGGGACACCGGCCCCAGGTGACCGGGTCACGTGGGGTCACCGGCCCCAGGTCAGCGGGTCACGTGGGGTCACCGGCCCCAGGTGACCGGGTCACGTGGGGACACCGGCCCCAGGTGACCGGGTCACGTGGGGTCACCGGCCCCAGGTCAGCGGGTCACGTGGGGACACCGGCCCCAGGTCAGCGGGTCACGTGGGGACCCCGGACCCAGGTCAGCGGGTCACGTGGGGACACCGGCCCCAGGTAACCGGGTCATACCGAGTCCCCGGACCCAGGTCACCGGGTCAGTTCGGGACCCCGGACCCAGGTCGGGTCATTTCACGTCCCATGCCCGGGTCCCCGGGTTGGATTTTTACCCAGGCCCCGGGTCACAGGGTCATGTCGGGTCAACGGCCTGGGTACAAGGGTCTGGTGACCACCCCGACCCCAGGTCCCCGGGTCATGACGGGACACCGGACCAGGTCCCCGAGTCCGGTCGACACCACAGCCCCAGGTCACCGGGTCACGTCGGCACCCCGGAACCAGGTCACCGGGTCATGTCGGGACCCAGCCCGGGTCCCCGGGACGGGTTTTTACCCCAGCCGCAGATCACCGGGTCCTGTCGGGTACCCGGGTCGGGTCCCCTGGACAGGTCGGCACCCCGGCCCCGGGTCACGGGGTCATGTCGGGTCGCTGTCCCGGGTACCAGTGTCAGGTGACCACCCCGGCCCCGGGAGACGGAGTCATACCGGGTCCCCGGCCCGGGTCCCCGGGTTGCATCGGGACAAAAGCACCGGATCACTGGATCACGTGGGGGCCCGGGCCCGGGTCCCCGGGTTGCATCGGGACACCAGCGAAGGACCACCGGGTCCTGTCGGGTCCCCGGCCCGGGTCCCCTGGACAGGTCGTTAACCCGGCCCCAGGTCACCGGGTCATGTCGCGCACCCGGCCTGGTTCCCACGTTCCGGTGACCACCCCGGCACCAGGACCCCGGGTCCCGTGGGGACCCCGGCCCCAGGTCAGCGGGTCACGTGGGGTCACCGGCCCCAGGTCAGCGGGTCACGTGGGGTCACCGGCCCCAGGTCAGCGGGTCACGTGGGGACACTGGCCCCAGGTGACCGGGTCACGTGGGGACACCGGCCCCAGGTCACCGCGTCAGGTCGGGACCCCGAACCCAGGTCCACGAGTCCGTCGACACCACAGCCCCGGGTCACCGGGTCGTGTCGGGTAACCGGCCTGGTTCCCAGGTTCCGATGACCACCCCGGCACCAGGACCCCGGGTCACGTGGGGACCCCGGCCCCAGGTCACCGGATCACGTGGGGTCACCGGCCCCAGGTCAGAGGGTCACGTGGGGACCCCGGCCCCAGGTGACCGGGTCACGTGGGGACACCGGCCCCAGGTCACCGGGTCACGTGGGGACCCCGGACCCAGGTCAGCGGGTCACGTGGGGACACCGGCCCCAGGTCAGCGGGTCACGTGGGGACACCGGCCCCAGGTAAGCAAGGCAGGTCGGGACCCAGCCCGGGTCCCCGGGACGGGTTTTTACCCCAGCCGCAGATCACCGGGTCCTGTCGGGTCCCCGGCCCGGGTCCCCTGGACAGGTCGTTAACCCGGCCCCAGGTCACCCGGTCATCTCGCGCACCCGGCCTGGTTCCCAGGTTCCGATGACCACCCCGGCACCAGGACCCCGGGTCACG
The DNA here is from genome assembly GCA_951411735.1 of Somateria mollissima. Classification (NCBI taxonomy): domain Eukaryota; kingdom Metazoa; phylum Chordata; class Aves; order Anseriformes; family Anatidae; genus Somateria; species Somateria mollissima. Next base: position 123,398 of record CATOCB010000293.1, on the reverse strand, counting down.
TGGGGACACCGGCCCCAGGTGACCGGGTCACGTGGGGTCACCGTCCCCAGGTCAGCGGGTCACGTGGGGACCCCGGCCCCAGGTCACCGGGTCACGAGGGGTCACCGGCCCCAGGTCAGAGGGTCACGTGGGGACCCCGGACCCAGGTCAACTGGTCATGTGTGGTACCCAGCGTGGTTCCCAGGTTCCGATGACCTCCCCGGCACCAGGGCCCCGGGTCACGTGGGGACACCGGCCCCAGGTGACCGGGTCACGTGGGGTCACCGGCCCCAGGTCAGCGGGTCACGTGGGGTCACCGGCCCCAGGTCAGCGGGTCACGTGGGGACACCGGCCCCAGGTGACCGGGTCACGTGGGGTCACCGGCCCCAGGTCAGAGGGTCACGTGGGGACCCCGGACCCAGGTCACCGGGTCATGTCGGGACCCAGCCCGGGTCCCCGGGACGGGTTTTTACCCCAGCCGCAGATCACCGGGTCCTGTCGGGTACCCGGGTCGGGTCCCCTGGACAGGTCGGCACCCCGGCCCCGGGTCACGGGGTCATGTCGGGTCGCTGTCCCGGGTACCAGTGTCAGGTGACCACCCCGGCCCCGGGAGACGGAGTCATACCGGGTCCCCGGCCCGGGTCCCCAGGTTGCATCGGGACAAAAGCACCGGATCACTGGATCACGTGGTGGCCCGGGCCCGGGTCCCCGGGTTGCATCGGGACAGCAGCGAAGGACCACCGGGTCCTGTCGGGTCCCCGGCCCGGGTCCCCTGGACAGGTCGATAACCCGGCCCCAGGTCACCCGGTCATCTCGCGCACCCGGCCTGGTTCCCAGGTTCCGATGACCACCCGGGCACCAGGACCCCGGGTCACGTGGGGACACCGGCCCCAGGTGACCGGGTCACGTGGGGTCACCGGCCCCAGGTCAGCAGGTCACGTGGGGTCACCGGCCCCAGGTCAGCGGGTCACGTGGGGACACCGGCCCCAGGTGACCGTGTCACGTGGGGTCACCGGCCCCAGGTCAGAGGGTCACGTGGGGACCCCGGACCCAGGTCACCTGGTCATGTGTGGTACCCAGCCTGGTTCCCAGGTTCCGATGACCTCCCCGGCACCAGGACCCCGGGTCACGTGGGGACACCGGCCCCAGGTGACCGGGTCACGTGGGGTCAACGGCCCCAGGTCAGCGGGTCACGTGGGTTCACCGGCCCCAGGTGACCGGGTCACGTGGGGACACCGGCCCCAGGTGACCGGGTCACGTGGGGACCCCGGCCCCAGGGCAGAGGGTCACGTGGGGTCACCGGCCCCAGGTCAGAGGGTCACGCGGGGACCCCGGACCCAGGTCACCTGGTCATGTGTGGTACCCAGCCTGGTTCCCAGGTTCCGATGACCACCCCGGCACCAGGACCCCGGGTCACGTGGGGACACCGGCCCCAGGTGACCGGGTCACGTGGGGTCACCGGCCCCAGGTCAGCGGGTCACGTGGGGTCACCGGCCCCAGGTCAGCGGGTCACGTGGGGACACCGGACCCAGGTCAGCGGGTCACGTGGGGACACCGGCCCCATGTCACCGGGTCATACCGAGTCCCCGGACCCAGGTCACTGGGTCAGTTCGGGACCCCGGACCCAGGTCGGGTCATGTCACGTCCCATGCCCGGGTCCCCGGGTTGGATTTTTACCCAGGCCCCGGGTCACAGGGTCATGTCGGGTCAACAGCCTGGGTACAAGGGTCTGGTGACCATCCCGACCCCAGGTCCCCGGGTCATGACGGGACACCGGACCAGGTCCCCGAGTCCGGTCGACACCACAGCCCCAGGTCACCGGGTCACGTCGGCACCCCGGAACCAGGTCACCGGGTCATGTCGGGACCCAGCCCGGGTCCCCGGGACGGGTTTTTACCCCAGCCGCAGATCACCGGGTCCTGTCGGGTACCCGGGTCGGGTCCCCTGGACAGGTCGGCACCCCGGCCCCGGGTCACGGGGTCATGTCGGGTCGCTGTCCCGGGTACCAGTGTCAGGTGACCACCCCGGCCCCGGGAGACGGAGTCATACCGGGTCCCCGGCCCGGGTCCCCGGGTTGCATCGGGACAAAAGCACCGGATCACTGGATCACGTGGGGGCCCAGGCCAGGGTCCCCGGGTTGCATCGGGACACCAGCGAAGGACCACCGGGTCCTGTCGGGTCCCCGGCCCGGGTCCCCTGGACAGGTCGATAACCCGGCCCCAGGTCACCCGGTCATCTCGCGCACCCGGCCTGGTTCCCAGGTTCCGATGACCACCCCGGCACCAGGACCCCGGGTCACGTGGGGACCCCGGCCCCAGGTGACCGGGTCACGTGGGGTCACCGGCCCCAGGTCAGCGGGTCACGTGGGGACCCCGGCCCCAGGTCACCGGGTCACGTGGGGTCACCGGCCCCAGGTAAGAGGGTCACGTGGGGTCCCCGGCCCCAGGTGACCGGGTCACGTGGGGTCACCGGCCCCAGGTCAGCGGGTCACGTGGGGTCACCGGCCCCAGGTCAGTGGGTCACGTGGGGTCACCGGCCCCAGGTCAGCGGGTCACGTGGGGACACCGGCCCCAGGTGACCGGGTCACGTGGGGACACCGGCCCCAGGTCAGCGGGTCACGTGGGGACACCGGCCCCAGGTGACCGGGTCACGTGGGGACACCGGCCCCAGGTCACCGGGTCACGTGGGGACACCGGCCCCAGGTCAGCGGGTCACGTGGGGACACCGGCCCCAGGTAACCAAGGCAGGTCGGGACCCAGCCCGGGTCCCCGGGACGGGTTTTTACCCCAGCCACAGATCACCGGGTCCTGTCGGGTCCCCGGCCCGGGTCCCCTGGACAGGTCGATAACCCGGCCCCAGGTCACCCGGTCATCTCGCGCACCCGGCCTGGTTCCCAGGTTACGATGACCACCCCGGCACCAGGACCCCGGGTCACGTGGGGACACCGGCCCCAGGTGACCGGGTCACGTGGGGACACCGGCCCCAGGTGACCGGGTCACGTGGGGTCACCGGCCCCAGGTCAGCGGGTCACGTGGGGTCACCGGCCCCAGGTCAGCGGGTCACGTGGTGACACCGGCCCCAGGTGACCGGGTCACGTGGGGTCACCGGCCCCAGGTCAGCGGGTCACGTGGGGACCCCGGCCCCAGGTCACCGGGTCACGTGGGGTCACCGGCCCCAGGTAAGAGGGTCACGTGGGGACCCCGGCCCCAGGTGACCGGGTCACGTGGGGTCACCGGCCCCAGGTCAGCGGGTCACGTGGGGTCACCGGCCCCAGGTCAGTGGGTCACGTGGGGTCACCGGCCCCAGGTCAGCGGGTCACGTGGGGACACCGGCCCCAGGTGACCGGGTCACGTGGGGACACCGGCCCCAGGTCAGCGGGTCACGTGGGGACACCGGCCCCAGGTGACCGGGTCACGTGGGGACACCGGCCCCAGGTCACCGGGTCACGTGGGGACACCGGCCCCAGGTCAGCGGGTCACGTGGGGACACCGGCCCCAGGTAACCAAGGCAGGTCGGGACCCAGCCCGGGTCCCCGGGACGGGTTTTTACCCCAGCCACAGATCACCGGGTCCTGTCGGGTCCCCGGCCCGGGTCCCCTGGACAGGTCGATAACCCGGCCCCAGGTCACCCGGTCATCTCGCGCACCCGGCCTGGTTCCCAGGTTACGATGACCACCCCGGCACCAGGACCCCGGGTCACGTGGGGACACCGGCCCCAGGTGACCGGGTCACGTGGGGACACCGGCCCCAGGTGACCGGGTCACGTGGGGTCACCGGCCCCAGGTCAGCGGGTCACGTGGGGTCACCGGCCCCAGGTCAGCGGGTCACGTGGTGACACCGGCCCCAGGTGACCGGGTCACGTGGGGACACCGGCCCCAGGTCAGCGGGTCAAGTGGGGACACCGGCCCCAGGTAACCGGGTCACGTGGGGACCCCGGACCCAGGTCATCTAGTCATGTGTGGCACCCAGCCTGGTTCCAAGGTTCCGATGACCATCCCGGCACCAGGACCCCGGGTCACGTGGGGACACCGGCCTCAGGTGACCGGGTCACGTGGGGACACCGGCCCCAGGTCACCGGGTCACGTGGGGACCCCGGCCCCAGGTCAGCGGGTCACGTGGGGACACCGGACCCAGGTCAGCGGGTCACGTGGGGACACCGGCCTCAGGTAACCGGGTCATACCGAGTCCCCGGACCCAGGTCACCGGGTCAGTTCGGGACCCCGGACCCAGGTCGGGTCATGTCACGTCCCATGCCCGGGTCCCCGGGTTGGATTTTTACCCAGGCCCCGGGTCACAGGGTCATGTCGGGTCAACGGCCTGGGTACAAGGGTCTGGTGACCACCCCGACCCCAGGTCCCCGGGTCATGACGGGACACCGGACCAGGTCCCCGAGTCCGGTCGACACCACAGCCCCAGGTCACCGGGTCACGTCGGCACCCCGGAACCAGGTCACCGGGTCATGTCGGGACCCAGCCCGGGTCCCCGGGACGGGTTTTTACCCCAGCCGCAGATCACCGGGTCCTGTCGGGTACCCGGGTCGGGTCCCCTGGACAGGTCGGCACCCTGGCCCCAGGTCACCGGGTCATGTCGCGCACCCGGCCTGGTTCCCACGTTCCGGTGACCACCCCGGCACCAGGACCCCGGGTCCCGTGGGGACCCCGGCCCCAGGTGACCGGGTCACGTGGGGTCACCGGCCCCAGGTCAGCAGGTCACGTGGGGTCACCGGCCCCAGGTCAGCGGGTCACGTGGGGTCACCGGCCCCAGGTCACCGGGTCACGTGGGGACCCCGGACCCAGGTCAGCGGGTCACGTGGGGACACCGGCCCCAGGTCAGCGGGTCACGTGGGGATACCGGCCCCAGTTAACCAAGGCAGGTCGGGACCCAGCCCGGGTCCCCGGGACGGGTTTTTACCCCAGCCGCAGATCACCGGGTCCTGTCGGGTCCCCGGCCCGGGTCCCCTGGACAGGTCGATAACCCGGCCCCAGGTCACCCGGTCATGTCGCGCACCCGGCCTGGTTCCCAGGTTCCGATGACCACCCCGGCACCAGGACCCCGGGTCACGTGGGGTCACCGGCCCCAGGTCAGAGGGTCACGTAGGGACCCCGGACCCAGGTCACCTGGTCATGTGTGGTACCCAGCCTGGTTCCCAGGTTCCGATGACCTCCCCGGCACCAGGACCCCGGGTCACGTGGGGACACCGGCCCCAGGTGACCGGGTCACGTGGGGTCACCGGCCCCAGGTCAGCGGGTCACGTGGGGTCACCGGCCCCAGGTGACCGGGTCACGTGGGGACACCGGCCCCAGGTGACCGGGTCACGTGGGGTCACCGGCCCCAGGTCAGCGGGTCACGTGGGGACACCGGCCCCAGGTCACCGGGTCACGTGGGGACCCCGGCACCAGGACCCCGGGTCACGTGGGGACACCGGCCCCAGGTCACCGGGTCATACCGAGTCCCCGGACCCAGGTCACCGGGTCAGTTCGGGACCCCGGACCCAGGTCGGGTCATGTCACGTCCCATGCCCTGGTCCCCGGGTTGGATTTTTACCCAGGCCCCGGGTCACAGGGTCATGTCGGGTCAACGGCCTGGGTACAAGGGTCTGGTGACCACCCCGACCCCAGGTCCCCGGGTCATGACGGGACACCGGACCAGGTCCCCGAGTCCGGTCGACACCACAGCCCCAGGTCACCGGGTCACGTCGGCACCCCGGAACCAGGTCACCGGGTCATGTCGGGACCCAGCCCGGGTCCCCGGGACGGGTTTTTACCCCAGCCGCAGATCACCGGGTCCTGTCGGGTACCCGGGTCGGGTCCCCTGGACAGGTCAGCACCCCGGCCCCGGGTCACGGGGTCATGTCGGGTCGCTGTCCCGGGTACCAGTGTCAGGTGACCACCCCGGCCCCGGGAGACGGAGTCATACCGGGTCCCCGGCCTGGGTCCCCGGGTTGCATCGGGACAAAAGCACCGGATCACTGGATCACGTGGGGTCCCGGGCCCGGGTCCCCGGGTTGCATCGGGACACCAGCGAAGGACCACCGGGTCCTGTCGGGTCCCCGGCCCGGGTCCCCTGGACAGGTCGTTAACCCGGCCCCAGGTCACCGGGTCATGTCGCGCACCCGGCCTGGTTCCCACGTTCCGGTGACAACCCCGGCACCTGGACCCCGGGTCCCGTGGGGATCCCGGCCCCAGGTGACCGGGTCACGTGGGGTCACCGGCCCCAGAACAGCGGGTCACGTGGGGTCACCGGCCCCAGGTCAGCGGGTCACGTGGGGACACCGGCCCCAGGTCACCGCGTCAGGTCGGGACCCCGAACCCAGGTCCACGAGTCCGTCGACACCACAGCCCCGGGTCACCGGGTCGTGTCGGGTAACCGGCCTGGTTCCCAGGTTCCGATGACCACCCCGGCACCAGGACCCCGGGTCACGTGGGGACACCGGCCCCAGGTGACCGGGTCACGTGGGGACACCGGCCCCAGGTCAGCGGGTCACGTGGGGTCACCGGCCCCAGGTCAGCGGGTCACGTGGGGACACCGGCCCCAGGTGACCAGGTCACGTGGGGACACCGGCCCCAGGTCAGCGGGTCACGTGGGGACCCCGGCCCCAGGTCAGCGGGCCACGTGGGGACACCGGCCCCAGGTGACCGGGTCACGTGGGGACACTGGCCCCAGGTCACCGGGTCACGTGGGGACCCCGGACCCAGGTCAGCGGGTCACGTGGGGACACCGGCCCCAGGTCAGCGGGTCACGTGGGGACACCGGCCCCAGGTAACCAAGGCAGGTCGGGACCCAGCCCGGGTCCCCGGGACGGGTTTTTACCCCAGCCGCAGATCACCAGGTCCTGTCGGGTCCCCGGCCCGGGTCCCCTGGACAGGTCGATAACCCGGCCCCAGGTCACCCGGTCATCTCGCGCACCCGGCCTGGTTCCCAGGTTCCGATGACCACCCCGGCACCAGGACCCCGGGTCACGTGGGGACCCCGGCCCCAGGTGACCGGGTCACGTGGGGTCACCGGCCCCAGGTCAGCGGGTCACGTGGGGTCACCGTCCCCAGGTCAGCGGGTCACGTGGGGACACCGGCCCCAGGTCAGAGGGTCACGTGGGGACACCGTCCCCAGGTAACCGGGTCACGTGGGGACCCCGGACCCAGGTCACCTGGTCATGTGTGGTACCCAGCGTGGTTCCCAGGTTCCGATGACCTCCCCGGCACCAGGGCCCCGGGTCACGTGGGGACACCGGCCCCAGGTGACCGGGTCACGTGGGGTCACCGGCCCCAGGTCAGCGGGTCACGTGGGGACCCCGGCCCCAGGTCACCGGGTCACGTGGGGACACCGGCCCCAGGTGACCGGGTCACGTGGGGACACCGGCCCCAGGTCAGAGGGTCACGTGGGGACCCCGGACCCAGGTCACCGGGTCATGTCGGGACCCAGCCCGGGTCCCCGGGACGGGTTTTTACCCCAGCCGCAGATCACCGGGTCCTGTCGGGTACCCGGGTCGGGTCCCCTGGACAGGTCGGCACCCCGGCCCCGGGTCACGGGGTCATGTCGGGTCGCTGTCCCGGGTACCAGTGTCAGGTGACCACCCCGGCCCCGGGAGACGGAGTCATACCGGGTCCCCGGCCCGGGTCCCCGGGTTGCATCGGGACACCAGCGAAGGACCACCGGGTCCTGTCGGGTCCCCGGCCCGGGTCCACTGGACAGGTCGTTAACCCGGCCCCAGGTCACCGGGTCATGTTGCGCACCCGGCCTGGTTCCCAGGTTCCGGTGACCACCCTGGCACCAGGACCCCGGGTCACGTGGGGACCCCGGACCCAGGTCAGCGGGTCACGTGGGGACACCGGCCCCAGGTCACCGTGTCAGGTCGGGACCCCGAACACAGGTCCACGAGTCCGTCGACACCACAGCCCCGGGTCACCGGGTCGTGTCGGGTAACCGGCCTGGTTCCAAGGTTCCGATGACCACCCCGGCACCAGGACCCCGGGTCACGTGGGGACACCGGCCCCAGGTGACCGGATCACGTGGGGACACCGGCCCCAGGTCAGCGGGTCACGTGGGGACCCCGGCCCCAGGTCAGCGGGTCACGTGGGGACACCGGCCCCAGGTAACCGGGTCATACCGAGTCCCCGGACCCAGGTCACCGGGTCAGTTCGGGACCCCGGACCCAGGTCGGGTCATGTCACGTCCCATGCCCGGGTCCCCGGGTTGGATTTTTACCCAGGTCCCGGGTCACAGGGTCATGTCTGGTCAACGGCCTGGGTACAAGGGTCTGGTGACCACCCCGACCCCAGGTCCCCGGGTCATGACGGGACACCGGACCAGGTCCCCGAGTCCGGTCGACACCACAGCCCCAGGTCACCGGGTCACGTCGGCACCCCGGAACCAGGTCACCGGGTCATGTCGGGACCCAGCCCGGGTCCCCGGGACGGGTTTTTACCCCAGCCGCAGATCACCGGGTCCTGTCGGGTACCCGGGTCGGGTCCCCTGGACAGGTCGGCACCCCGGCCCCAGGTCACCGGGTCATGTCGCGCACCCGGCCTGGTTCCCACGTTCCGGTGACCACCCCGGCACCAGGACCCCGGGTCCCGTGGGGACCCCGGCCCCAGGTGACCGGGTCACGTGGGGTCACCGGCCCCAGGTCAGCGGGTCACGTGGGGTCACCGGCCGCAGGTGACCGGGTCACGTGGGGACACCGGCCCCAGGTCACCGGGTCGCGTGGGGACCCCGGACCCAGGTCAGCGGGTCACGTGGGGACACCGGCCCCAGGTCAGCGGGTCACGTGGTGATACCGGCCCCAGGTAACCAAGGCAGGTCGGGTAACCGGCCCGGGTCCCCGGGACGGGTTTTTACCCCAGCCGCAGATCACCGGGTCCTGTCGGGTCCCCGGCCCGGGTCCCCTGGACAGGTCGATAACCCGGCCCCAGGTCACCCGGTCATCTCGCGCACCCGGCCTGGTTCCCAGGTTCCGATGACCACCCCGGCACCAGGACCCCGGGTCACGTGGGGACACCGGCCCCAGGTGACCGGGTCACGTGGGGTCACCGGCCCCAGGTCAGCGGGTCACGTGGGGTCACCGGCCCCAGGTCAGAGGGTCACGTGCGGACCCCGGACCCAGGTCACCTGGTCATGTGTGGTACCCAGCCTGGTTCCCAGGTTCCGATGACCTCCCCGGCACCAGGACCCCGGGTCACGTGGGGACACCGGCCCCAGGTGACCGGGTCACGTGGGGTCACCGGCCCCAGGTCAGTGGGTCACGTGGGGTCACCGGCCCCAGGTGACCGGGTCACGTGGGGTCACCGGCCCCAGGTGACCGGGTCACGTGGGGTCACCGGCCCCAGGTCAGCGGGTCACGTGGGGACACCGGCCCCAGGTCACCGGGTCACGTGGGGACCCCGGCCCCAGGTCACCGGGTCACGTGGGGACACCGGCCTCAGGTAAGCGGGTCACGTGGGGACACCGGCCCCAGGTAACCGGGTCATACCGAGTCCCCGGACCCAGGTCACCGGGTCAGTTCGGGACCCCGGACCCGGGTCGGGTCATGTCACGTCCCATGCCCGGGTCCCCGGGTTGGATTTTTACCCAGGCCCCGGGTCACAGGGTCATGTCGGGTCAACGGCCTGGGTACAAGGGTCTGGTGACCACCCCGACCCCAGGTCCCCGGGTCATGACGGGACACCGGACCAGGTCCCCGAGTCCGGTCGACACCACAGCCCCAGGTCACCGGGTCACGTCGGCACCCCGGAACCAGGTCACCGGGTCATGTCGGGACCCAGCCCGGGTCCCCGGGACGGGTTTTTACCCCAGCCGCAGATCACCGGGTCCTGTCGGGTACCCGGGTCGGGTCCCCTGGACAGGTCGGCACCCCGGCCCCGGGTCACGGGGTCATGTCGGGTCGCTGTCCCGGGTACCAGTGTCAGGTGACCACCCCGGCCCCGGGAGACGGAGTCATACCGGGTCCCCGGCCCGGGTCCCCGGGTTGCATCGGGACAAAAGCACCGGATCACTGGATCGCGTGGGGGCCCAGGCCCGGGTCCCCGGGTTGCATCGGGACACCAGCGAAGGACCACCGGGTCCTGTCGGGTCCCCGGCCCGGGTCCCCTGGACAGGTCGTTAACCCGGCCCCAGGTCACCGGGTCATGTCGCGCACCCGGCCTGGTTCCCACGTTCCGGTGACCACCCCGGCACCAGGACCCCGGGTCCCGTGGGGACCCCGGCCCCAGGTGACCGGGTCACGTGGGGTCACCGGCCCCAGGTCAGCGGGTCACGTGGGGTCACCGGCCCCAGGTCAGCGGGTCACGTGGGGACCCCGGCCCCAGGTGACCGGGTCACGTGGGGACACCGGCCCCAGGTCACCGCGTCAGGTCGGGACCCCGAACCCAGGTCCACGAGTCCGTCGACACCACAGCCCCGGGTCACCGGGTCGTGTCGGGTAACCGGCCTGGTTCCCAGGTTCCGATGACCACCCCGGCACCAGGACCCCGGGTCACGTGGGGACACCGGCCCCAGGTGACCGGGTCACGTGGGGTCACCGGCCCCAGGTCAGCGGGTCACGTGGGGACCCCGGCCCCAGGTCAGCGGGTCACGTGGGGACACCGGCCCCAGGTCACCGGGTCACGTGGGGACCCCGGACCCAGGTCAGCGGGTCACGTGGGGACACCGGCCCCAGGTAACCAAGGCAGGTCGGGACCCAGCCCGGGTCCCTGGGACGGGTTTTTACCCCAGCCGCAGATCACCGGGTCCTGTCGGGTCCCCGGCCCGGGTCCCCTGGACAGGTCAATAACCCGGCCCCAGGTCACCCGGTCATCTCGTGCACCCGGCCTGGTTCCCAGATTCCGATGACCACCCCGGCACCAGGACCCCGGGTCACGTGGGGACACCGGCCCCAGGTGACCGGGTCACGTGGGGTCACCGTCCCCAGGTCAGCGGGTCACGTGGGGACCCCGGGCCCAAGTCACCGGATCACGTGGGGTCACCGGCCCCAGGTTAGAGGGTCACGTGGGGACCCCGGACCCAGGTCACCTGGTCATGTGTGGTACCCAGCGTGGTTCCCAGGTTCCGATGACGTCCCCGGCACCAGGACCACGGGTCACGTGGGGACACCGGCCCCAGGTGACCGGGTCACGTGGGGTCACCGGCCCCAGGTCAGCGGGTCACGTGGGGTCACCGTCCCCAGGTCAGCGGGTCACGTGGGGACACCGGACCCAGGTCAGCGTGTCACGTGGGGACACCGGCCCCAGGTCACCGGGTCATACCGAGTCCCCGGACCCAGGTCACCGGGTCAGTTCGGGACCCCGGACCCAGGTCGGGTCATGTCACATCCCATGCCCGGGTCCCCGGGTTGGATTTTTACCCAGGCCCCGGGTCACAGGGTCATGTCGGGTCAACAGCCTGGGTACAAGGGTCTGGTGACCACCCCGACCCCAGGTCCCCGGGTCATGACGGGACACCGGACCAGGTCCCCGAGTCCGGTCGACACCACAGCCCCAGGTCACCGGGTCACGTCGGCACCCCGGAACCAGGTCACCGGGTCATGTCGGGACCCAGCCCGGGTCCCCGGGACGGGTTTTTACCCCAGCCGCAGATCACCGGGTCCTGTCGGGTAGCCGGGTCGGGTCCCCTGGACAGGTCGGCACCCCGGCCCCGGGTCACGGGGTCATGTCGGGTCGCTGTCCCGGGTACCAGTGTCAGGTGACCACCCCGGCCCCGGGAGACGGAGTCATACCGGGTCCCCGGCCCGGGTCCCCGGGTTGCATCGGGACAAAAGCACCGGATCACTGGATCACGTGGGGGCCCAGGCCCGGGTCCCCGGGTTGCATCGGGACACCAGCGAAGGACCACCGGGTCCTGTCGGGTCCCCGGCCCGGGTCCCCTGGACAGGTCGATAACCCGGCCCCAGGTCACCCGGTCATCTCGCGCACCCGGCCTGGTTCCCAGGTTCCGATGACCACCCCGGCACCAGGACCCCGGGTCACGTGGGGACCCCGGCCCCAGGTGACCGGGTCACGTGGGGTCACCGTCCCCAGGTCAGCGGGTCACGTGGGGACCCCGGCCCCAGGTCACCGGGTCACGTGGGGTCACCGGCCCCAGGTCAGAGGGTCACGTGGGGACCCCGGACCCAGGTCACCTGGTCATGTGTGGTACCCAGCGTGGTTCCCAGGTTCCGATGACGTCCCCGGCACCAGGACCCCGGGTCACGTGGGGTCACCGGCCCCAGGTCAGCGGGTCACGTGGGGACACCGGCCCCAGGTGACCGGGTCACGTGGGGACACCGGCCCCAGGTCAGAGGGTCACGTGGGGACACCGGCCCCAGGTCAGAGGGTCACGTGGCGTCACCGGCCCCAGGTCAGCGGGTCACGTGGGGTCACCGGCCCCAGGTCAGAGGGTCACGTGGGGACCCCGGACCCAGGTCACCTGGTCATGTGTGGTACCCAGCGTGGTTCCCAGGTTCCGATGACGTCCCCGGCACCAGGACCCCAGGTCACGTGGCGACACCGGCCCCAGGTGACTGGGTCACGTGGGGTCACCGGCCCCAGGACAGCGGGTCACGTGGGGTCACCGGCCCCAGATCAGCGGGTCACGTGGGGACACCGGCCCCAGGTGACCGGGTCACGTGGGGACACCGACCCCAGGTCAGAGGGTCACGTGGGGACACCGGCCCCAGGTAACCGGGTCACGTGGGGACCCCGGCCCCAGGTCAGCGGGTCACGTGGGGTCACCGGCCCCAGGTCAGAGGGTCACGTGGGGACCCCGGACCCAGGTCACCTAGTCATGTGTGGCACCCAGCCTGGTTCAAAGGTTCCGATGACCATCCCGGCACCAGGACCCCGGGTCACGTGGGGACACTGGCCTCAGGTGACCGGGTCACGTGGGGACACCCGCCCCAGGTCACCGGGTCACGTGGGGACCCCGGCCCCAGGTCAGCGGGTCACGTGGGGACACCCGCCCCAGGTCACCGGGTCACGTGGGGACCCCGGACCCAGGTCAGCGGGTCACGTGGGTACACCGGCCCCAGGTCACCGCGTCAGGTCGGGACCCCGAACCCAGGTCCACGAGTCCGTCGACACCACAGCCCCGGGTCACCGGGTCGTGTCGGGTAACCAGCCTGGTTCCCAGGTTCCGATGTCCACCCCGGCACCAGGACCCCGGGTCACGTGGGGACACCGGCCCCAGGTGACCCGGTCACGTGGGGTCACCGGCCCCAGGTCAGCGGGTCACGTGGGGTCACCGGCCCCAGGTCAGCGGGTCACGTGGGGACACCGGCCCCAGGTGACCGGGTCACGTGGGGACACCGGCCCCAGGTCAGCGGGTCACGTGGGGACCCCGGCCCCAGGTCAGCGGGTCACGTGGGGACACCGGCCCCAGGTGACCGGGTCACGTGGGGACACCGGCCCCAGGTCACCGGGTCACGTGGGGACCCCGGCCCCAGGTCAGCTGGTCACGTGGGGACACCGGCCCCAGGTCAGCGGGTCACGTGGGGACACCGGCCCCAGGTAACCAAGGCAGGTCGGGACCCAGCCCGGGTCCCCGGGACGGGTTTTTACCCCAGCCGCAGATCACCGGGTCCTGTCGGGTCCCCGGCCCGGGTCCCCTGGACAGGTCGGCACCCCGGCCCCGGGTCACGGGGTCATGTCGGGTCGCTGTCCCGGGTACCAGTGTCAGGTGACCACCCCGGCCCCGGGAGACGGAGTCATACCGGGTCCCCGGCCCGGGTCCCCGGGTTGCATCGGGACACCAGCGAAGGACCACCGGGTCCTGTCGGGTCCCCGGCCCGGGTCCCCTGGACAGGTCGTTAACCCGGCCCCAGGTCACCGGGTCATGTCGCACACCCGGCCTGGTTCCCACGTTCCGGTGACCACCCCGGCACCAGGACCCCGGGTCACGTGGGGACACCGGCCCCAGGTGACCGGGTCACGTGGGGTCACGGGCCCCAGGTCAGCGGGTCACGTGGGGACCCCGGACCCAGGTCACCTGGTCATGTGTGGTACCCAGCCTGGTTCCCAGGTTCCGATGACCTCCCCGGCACCAGGACCCCGGGTCACGTGGGGACACCGGCCCCAGGTGACCGGGTCACGTGGGGTCAACGGCCCCAGGTCAGCGGGTCACGTGGGGTCACCGGCCCCAGGTGACCGGGTCACGTGGGGACACCGGCCCCAGGTCACCGGGTCACGTGGGGTCACCGGCCCCAGGTGACCGGGTCACGTGGGGACACCGGCCTCAGGTCACCGGGTCACGTGGGGACCCCGGCCCCAGGTCAGCGGGTCACGTGGGGACACCGGACCCAGGTCAGCGGGTCACGTGGGGACACCGGCCTCAGGTAACCGGGTCATACCGAGTCCCCGGACCCAGGTCACCGGGTCAGTTCGGGACCCCGGACCCAGGTCGGGTCATGTCACGTCCCATGCCCGGGTCCCCGGGTTGGATTTTTACCCAGGCCCCGGGTCACAGGGTCATGTCGGGTCAACGGCCTGGGTACAAGGGTCTGGTGACCACCCCGACCCCAGGTCCCCGGGTCATGACGGGACACCGGACCAGGTCCCCGAGTCCGGTCGACACCACAGCCCCAGGTCACCGGGTCACGTCGGCACCCCGGAACCAGGTCACCGGGTCATGTCGGGACCCAGCCCGGGTCCCCGGGACGGGTTTTTACCCCAGCCGCAGATCACCGGGTCCTGTCGGGTACCCGGGTCGGGTCCCCTGGACAGGTCGGCACCCCGGCCCCGGGTCACGGGGTCATGTCGGGTCGCTGTCCCGGGTACCAGTGTCAGGTGACCACCCCGGCCCCGGGAGACGGAGTCATACCGGGTCCCCGGCCCGGGTCCCCGGGTTGCATCGGGACAAAAGCACCGGATCACTGGATCACGTGGGGGCCCGGGCCCGGGTCCCCGGGTTGCATCGGGACACCAGCGAAGGACCACCGGGTCCTGTCGGGTCCCCGGCCCGGGTCCCCTGGACAGGTCGTTAACCCGGCCCCAGGTCACCGGGTCATGTCGCGCACCTGGCCTGGTTCCCACGTTCCGGTGACCACCCCGGCACCTGGACCCCGGGTCCCGTGGGGACCCCGGCCCCAGGTGACCGGGTCACGTGGGGTCACCGTCCCCAGGTCAGCGGGTCACGTGGGGACCCCGGCCCCAGGTCACCGGGTCACGTGGGGTCACCGGCCCCAGGTCAGAGGGTCACGTGGGGACCCCGGACCCAGGTCACCTGGTCATGTGTGGTACCCAGCGTGGTTTCCAGGTTCCGATGACGTCCCCGGCACCAGGACCCCGGGTCACGTGGGGTCACCGGCCCCAGGTCAGCGGGTCACGTGGGGACACCGGCCCCAGGTGACCGGGTCACGTGGGGACACCGGCCCCAGGTCAGAGGGTCACGTGGGGACACCGGCCCCAGGTAACCGGGTCACGTGGGGACCCCGGCCCCAGGTCAGCGGGTCACGTGGGGTCACCGGCCCCAGGTCAGAGGGTCACGTGGGGACCCCGGACCCAGGTCACCTGGTCATGTGTGGTACCCAGCGTGGTTCCCAGGTTCCGATGACGTCCCCGGCACCAGGACCCCGGGTCACGTGGCGACACCGGCCCCAGGTGACTGGGTCACGTGGGGTCACCGGCCCCAGGACAGCGGGTCACGTGGGGTCACCGGCCCCAGATCAGCGGGTCACGTGGGGACACCGGCCCCAGGTGACCGGGTCACGTGGGGACACCGACCCCAGGTCAGAGGGTCACGTGGGGACACCGGCCCCAGGTAACCGGGTCACGTGGGGACCCCGGCCCCAGGTCAGCGGGTCACGTGGGGTCACCGGCCCCAGGTCAGAGGGTCACGTGGGGACCCCGGACCCAGGTCACCTAGTCATGTGTGGCACCCAGCCTGGTTCAAAGGTTCCGATGACCATCCCGGCACCAGGACCCCGGGTCACGTGGGGACACTGGCCTCAGGTGACCGGGTCACGTGGGGACACCCGCCCCAGGTCACCGGGTCACGTGGGGACCCCGGCCCCAGGTCAGCGGGTCACGTGGGGACACCGGCCCCAGGTCACCGCGTCAGGTCGGGACCCCGAACCCAGGTCCACGAGTCCGTCGACACCACAGCCCCGGGTCACCGGGTCGTGTCGGGTAACCAGCCTGGTTCCCAGGTTCCGATGTCCACCCCGGCACCAGGACCCCGGGTCACGTGGGGACACCGGCCCCAGGTGACCCGGTCACGTGGGGTCACCGGCCCCAGGTCAGCGGGTCACGTGGGGTCACCGGCCCCAGGTCAGCGGGTCACGTGGGGACACCGGCCCCAGGTGACCGGGTCACGTGGGGACACCGGCCCCAGGTCAGCGGGTCACGTGGGGACCCCGGCCCCAGGTCAGCGGGTCACGTGGGGACACCGGCCCCAGGTGACCGGGTCACGTGGGGACACCGGCCCCAGGTCACCGGGTCACGTGGGGACCCCGGCCCCAGGTCAGCTGGTCACGTGGGGACACCGGCCCCAGGTCAGCGGGTCACGTGGGGACACCGGCCCCAGGTAACCAAGGCAGGTCGGGACCCAGCCCGGGTCCCCGGGACGGGTTTTTACCCCAGCCGCAGATCACCGGGTCCTGTCGGGTCCCCGGCCCGGGTCCCCTGGACAGGTCGGCACCCCGGCCCCGGGTCACGGGGTCATGTCGGGTCGCTGTCCCGGGTACCAGTGTCAGGTGACCACCCCGGCCCCGGGAGACGGAGTCATACCGGGTCCCCGGCCCGGGTCCCCGGGTTGCATCGGGACACCAGCGAAGGACCACCGGGTCCTGTCGGGTCCCCGGCCCGGGTCCCCTGGACAGGTCGTTAACCCGGCCCCAGGTCACCGGGTCATGTCGCACACCCGGCCTGGTTCCCACGTTCCGGTGACCACCCCGGCACCAGGACCCCGGGTCACGTGGGGACACCGGCCCCAGGTGACCGGGTCACGTTGGGTCACCGGCCCCAGGTCAGCGGGTCACGTGGGGACCCCGGCCCCAGGTCACCGGGTCACGTAGGGTCACCGGCCCCAGGTCAGAGGGTCACGTGGGGACCCCGGACCCAGGTCACCTGGTCATGTGTGGTACCCAGCCTGGTTCCCAGGTTCCGATGACCTCCCCGGCACCAGGACCCCGGGTCACGTGGGGACACCGGCCCCAGGTGACCGGGTCACGTGGGGTCAACGGCCCCAGGTCAGCGGGTCACGTGGTGTCACCGGCCCCAGGTGACCGGGTCACGTGGGGACACCGGCCCCAGGTCACCGGGTCACGTGGGGTCACCGGCCCCAGGTGACCGGGTCACGTGGGGACACCGGCCTCAGGTCACCGGGTCACGTGGGGACCCCGGCCCCAGGTCAGCGGGTCACGTGGGGACACCGGACCCAGGTCAGCGGGTCACGTGGGGACACCGGCCTCAGGTAACCGGGTCATACCGAGTCCCCGGACCCAGGTCACCGGGTCAGTTCGGGACCCCGGACCCAGGTCGGGTCATGTCACGTCCCATGCCCGGGTCCCCGGGTTGGATTTTTACCCAGGCCCCGGGTCACAGGGTCATGTCGGGTCAACGGCCTGGGTACAAGGGTCTGGTGACCACCCCGACCCCAGGTCCCCGGGTCATGACGGGACACCGGACCAGGTCCCCGAGTCCGGTCGACACCACAGCCCCAGGTCACCGGGTCACGTCGGCACCCCGGAACCAGGTCACCGGGTCATGTCGGGACCCAGCCCGGGTCCCCGGGACGGGTTTTTACCCCAGCCGCAGATCACCGGGTCCTGTCGGGTACCCGGGTCAGGTCCCCTGGACAGGTCGGCACCCCGGCCCCGGGTCACGGGGTCATGTCGGGTCGCTGTCCCGGGTACCAGTGTCAGGTGACCACCCCGGCCCCGGGAGACGGAGTCATACCGGGTCCCCGGCCCGGGTCCCCGGGTTGCATCGGGACAAAAGCACCGGATCACTGGATCACGTGGGGGCCCGGGCCCGGGTCCCCGGGTTGCATCGGGACACCAGCGAAGGACCACCGGGTCCTGTCGGGTCCCCGGCCCGGGTCCCCTGGACAGGTCGTTAACCCGGCCCCAGGTCACCGGGTCATGTCGCGCACCTGGCCTGGTTCCCACGTTCCGGTGACCACCCCGGCACCAGGACCCCGGGTCCCGTGGGGACCCCGGCCCCAGGTCAGCGGGTCACGTGGGGTCACCGGCCCCAGGTCAGCGGGTCACGTGGGGTCACCGGCCCCAGGTCAGCGGGTCACGTGGGGACACCGGCCCCAGGTGACCGGGTCACGTGGGGACACCGGCCCCAGGTCACCGCGTCAGGTCGGGACCCCGAACCCAGGTCCACGAGTCCGTCGACACCACAGCCCCGGGTCACCGGGTCGTGTCGGGTAACCGGCCTGGTTCCCAGGTTCCGATGACCACCACGGCACCAGGACCCCGGGTCACGTGGGGACACCGGTCCCAGGACAGCGGGTCACGTGGGGTCACCGGCCCCAGGTCAGCGGGTCACGTGGGGACACCGGCCCCAGGTGACCGGGTCACGTGGGGACACCGGCCCCAGGTCAGCGGGTCACGTGGGGACCCCGGCCCCAGGTCAGCGGGTCACGTGGGGACACCGGCCCCAGGTAACCAAGGCAGGTCGGGACCCAGCCCGGGTCCCCGGGACGGGTTTTTACCCCAGCCGCAGATCACCGGGTCCTGTCGGGTCCCCGGCCCGGGTCCCCTGGACAGGTCGATAACCCGGCCCCAGGTCACCCGGTCATCTCGCGCACCCGGCCTGGTTCCCAGGTTCCGATGACCACCCCGGCACCAGGACCCCGGGTCACGTGGGGACCCCGGCCCCAGGTGACCGGGTCACGTGGGGTCACCGGCCCCAGGTCAGCGGGTCACGTGGGGACCCCGGCCCCAGGTCACCGGATCACGTGGGGTCACCGGCCCCAGGTCAGAGGGTCACGTGGGGACCCCGGACCCAGGTCACCTGGTCATGTGTGGTACCCAGCGTGGTTCCCAGGTTCCGATGACCTCCCCGGCACCAGGACCCCGGGTCACGTGGGGACACCGGCCCCAGGTGACCGGGTCACGTGGGGTCACCGGCCCCAGGTCAGCGGGTCACGTGGGGTCACCGGCCCCAGGTCAGCGGGTCACGTGGGTACACCGGCCCCAGGTGACCGGGTCACGTGGGGACACCGGCCCCAGGTCACCGCATCAGGTCGGGACCCCGAACCCAGGTCCACGAGTCCGTCGACACCACAGCCCCGGGTCACCGGGTCGTGTCGGGTAACCGGCCTGGTTCCCAGGTTCCGATGACCACCCCGGCACCAGGACCCCGGGTCACGTGGGGACACCGGCCCCAGGACAGCGGGTCACGTGGGGTCACCGGCCCCAGGTCAGCGGGTCACGTGGGGACACCGGCCCCAGGTGACCGGGTCACGTGGGGACACCGGCCCCAGTTCAGCGGGTCACGTGGGGACCCCGGCCCCAGGTCACCGGGTCACGTGGGGACACCGGCCCCAGGTCACCGGGTCACGTGGGGACACCGGCCCCAGGTAACCAAGGCAGGTCGGGACCCAGCCTGGGTCCCCGGGACGGGTTTTTACCCCAGCCGCAGATCACCGGGTCCTGTCGGGTCCCCGGCCCGGGTCCCCTGGACAGGTCGATAACCCGGCCCCAGGTCACCCGGTCATCTCGCGCACCCGGCCTGGTTCCCAGGTTCCGGTGACCTCCCCGGCACCAGGACCCCGGGTCACGTGGGGACCCCGGCCCCAGGTGACCGGGTCACGTGGGGTCACCGTCCCCAGGTCAGCGGGTCACGTGGGGACCCCGGCCCCAGGTCACCGGATCACGTGGGGTCACCAGCCCCAGGTCAGAGGGTCACGTGGGGACCCCGGACCCAGGTCACCTGGTCATGTGTGGTACCCAGCGTGGTTCCCAGGTTCCGATGACCTCCCCGGCACCAGGACCCCGGGTCACGTGGGGACACCGGCCCCAGGTGACCGGGTCACGTGGGGTCACCGGCCCCAGGTCAGCGGGTCACGTGGGGTCACCGGCCCCAGGTCAGCGGGTCACGTGGGGACACCGGCCCCAGGTGACCGGGTCACGTGGGGACACCGGCCCCAGGTCAGAGGGTCACGTGGGGACACCGGCCCCAGGTAACCGGGTCACGTGGGGACCCCGGCCCCAGGTCAGCGGGTCACGTGGGGTCACCGGCCCCAGGTCAGAGGGTCACGTGGGGACCCCGGACCCAGGTCACCTAGTCATGTGTGGCACCCAGCCTGGTTCCAAGGTTCTGATGACCATCCCGGCACCAGGACCCCGGGTCACGTGGGGACACCGGCCTCAGGTGACCGGGTCACGTGGGGACACCGGCCCCAGGTCACCGGGTCACGTGGGGACCCCGGCCCCAGGTCAGCGGGTCTCGTGGGGACACCGGCCCCAGGTAACCGGGTCACGTGGGGACCCCGGCCCCAGGTCAGCGGGTCACGTGGTGTCACCGGCCCCAGGTCAGAGGGTCACGTGGGGACCCCGGACCCAGGTCACCTAGTCATGTGTGGTACCCAGCCTGGTTCCAAGGTTCCGATGACCACCCCGGCACCAGGAACCCGGGTCACGTGGGGACATCGGCCCCAGGTCACCGGGTCACGTGGGGTCACCGGCCCCAGGTGACCGGGTCATGTGGGGTCACCGGCCCCAGGTCAGCGGGTCACGTGGGGTCACCGGCCCCAGGTGACCGGGTCACGTGGGGACACCGGCCCCAGGTCAGCGGGTCACGTGGGGACCCCGGCCCCAGGTCAGCGAGTCACGTTGGGACACCGGCCCCAGGTCACCGGGTGTGGTGGTTTTACTTAGGTGGGCAGCCGAGCTCCACCACAACCGCTCTCTCACTCCCCCTCTCCTCAAAGAGGAAGGGGGAGAAAGTACAACACAGAGAACTCGAGGTTTGAGATTAGAAAGGTTTAATTAAAGGAAAAGGGAATGGGGAGGGAAAAAAAAAGAAACAAAAGAAACAATCAGTCCGCGCGGAAGCACAGAGAGAGGGAAAAAAAAAATTATTCTCTACTTCCCATCAACGAGCGGTGTTCGGCCACGTCCTGGGAAGCAGGGCCTCTAAACGCGTAGTGGTTGTTCAGGAGGAACAGCCCCCTCTCCCACGAGAGTCCCCCTTTTATTGCTGAGTGTGACATCAGGTGTTATGGAATATCCCTTTGGTTGGTTTAGGTCAGCTGCCCCAGCAATGTCCCCTCCCCATCACTTGCCCACCCCCAGCCTGCTGGCTCCTGGGGGCTTGGAAGGAGTCCTGATGCTGTGCCAGCACTACGCAGCAATAGACACAACACTGGAGTGATATCAGTGCTGTTCCAGCTACGAGTGCAGAGCACAGCACTGTGTGGGCTGCTGCAGGGAAAAGGTGACTCCAGCTCAGACAGACCCAACACAACTTCCACCCCTTATTCCATAACATTTGTGTCACAATCAGGTACAGTTTAGTATATGGATGTTCTCATCACCATTGTTTTCTGTCCATTGAAGCATTTATATGTCTGTACTTCTCTTTATTCCATAGGCTTTTCCCAAAATGCTCATAAAAACTGTTGATGGTTTCAGCTTCATCTGTCAAAGTGGTCACTCAGGGCAGGCGAAGTTGGTTTTCTTGACACCAGCACCAGCTTAGCTCACATCACTGTTGCACTTGCCCGGTTCCTTGCAAAGTTGACCTGTCATTGGTTCTGCAGTGTCCTCCTACAACACACAACTTGGATGACAGATTAATTTTCTCCCAGTGTTAAATCTCCTTGAGGCACACACTTGATATCCCCATCTTTCTGCATTACCCACCAGGTATACCCTGGTCCTTGGGCAAAGACAATCCCACGAGTGGGTTTGCCTTTTCCCATGGCAGGGGCAACCCACACTGCCTTCCCCATCCACTTTCCCACATGCACTACAGGGACTTTAGCTTCTCCCACAGTGTGTAGGGGTTTTGTTTCAGCAGGACCAGGACGGCTTTCAGACCCCCTGTTGTTAACTAGCCAAGTGGCCTCTGGTAGATTTATATCCCAATGTTTCCACGTCCCAGCACCCAATGCTCGCAGCATAGTTTTTAACAGTCCATTGTACCTCTCAACCTTCCCAGAGGCTTGTGGGTGATAAGGGATGTGATACACCCATTCAATGCCATGTCTCTTGGCCCAGGAAGTGACCAAATTGTTTCGGAAGTGACTCCCATTGTCGGACTCAATTCTTTCTGGTGTACCATGTCGCCACAGCACTTGTCTTTCCAGGCCCAAGATAGTGTTTCGGGCTGTGGCATGGTTTACTGGATATGTTTCCAGCCACCCAGTAGTTGCTTCTACCATGGTAAGTATGTAACGTTTACCTTGGCGGGTTTGTGGAAGTGGTCCAATGTAGTCAATCTGCCAGGCCTCACCATATCGAAATCCAAGCCATCTCCCCCTATTCCAGGGAGACTTTACCCTCATGGCTCGTTTGATTGCAGCACAGGTCTCACACTGATGGGTAACCTGTGTGATGGCCTCAATGGTCAGGTCCACCCCTCGATCACGAGCCCATCTGTATGTGGCATCCCTCCCCAGATGTCCTGATGTTTCATGGGCCCATCGAGCTACAAACAGCTCACCCTTACGTCCCCAGTCCAGGTCCACCTGAGCTATTTCAATTTTCGAAGCTCGATCTACTTCTTCGTTGTTCTGATGTTCTTCGGTAGCACGATTCTTAGGCATATGGGCATCTACATGACGTACCTTTACAGCCAGGTTTTCTACCCGGGCAGCAATATCTTGCCACAGGGTAGCAGCCCAGATAGGTTTACCTCTGCGCTGCCAGTTGTTCTGTTTCCATTGTCGCAGCCACCCCCACAGCGCATTTGCCACCATCCATGAGTCAGTGTAGAGATACAGTACCGGCCACTTTTCTCTTTCAGCAATTTCTAGGGCCAGTTGTATAGCTTTCACTTCTGCATACTGACTCGACTCACCTTCCCCTTCCATGGCCTCCACAACTTGTCGTGTGGGACTCCACACAGCAGCTTTCCACTTCCGATGGCTCCCTACCACACGGCAGGATCCGTCAGTGAACAACACATACTGCTTTCTGTCTTCTGGCAACTCATTGTATGGTGGTGCCTCTTCAGCACGAGTTACTTCTTCTGTCGGTGCTCCGAAATCCCTGCCCTCTGGCCAGTCCATAATCTCTTCCAGGATTCCCGGGCGGTTGGGTTTCCCCATTCGAGCCCGCTGTGTAATTAACGCTACCCATTTACTCCACGTAGCATCAGTTGCATGATGCGTAGTGGGGATTTTCTCTTTGAACATCCAATGTAACACAGGTAGCCGTGGGGCCAAGAGAAGTTGTGCTTCTGTACCAACAACTTCTGAAGCGGCTCGAATCCCCTCATATGCTGTTAATATTTCCTTTTCAGTTGGGGTGTAATTGGCTTCTGATCCTCGATAGCCCCGGCTCCAGAACCCCAGAGGTCGTCCTCGAGTTTCTCCTGGGGTCTTCTGCCAGAGGCTCCAGGTGAGCCCATGCTCCCCAGCTGCAGTGTACAGTATGTTTTGCACAGTTGGTCCAGTACGGACAGGCCCAAGGGCTACTGCACGAGCTATTTCTTGTTTGAGTTGTTCAAAGGCCTGTTGTTGCTCGGGGCCCCACTCGAAAGAGTTCCTCTTTCGAGTCACTCGATATAGGGGACTCACAAGCTGACTATAGCCTGGCACATGCATTCTCCAAAATCCCACAAGGCCTAGGAAAGCTTGTGTTTCTTTTTTGCTAGTTGGCGGAGACATAACTGTTATTTTGTTGATCACATCCGTCGGAATGTGGCGACGTCCATCCTGCCATTTTACCCCCAAAAACTGGATTTCCTGTGCAGGTCCCTTGACCTTATTCTGTTTAATGGCAAAGCCAGCTTTCAGGAGAATTTGAATTATTTTCTTCCCTTTCTCAAAAACTTCTTCTGCTGTGTTACCCCATACGATGATATCATCGATGTACTGCAGGTGTTCAGGAGCATTCCCCTGTTCCAGTGTTGTCTGGATCAGTCCATGGCAAATGGTAGGGCTGTGTTTCCACCCCTGGGGCAGTCGATTCCAAGTATACTGAATGCCCCTCCAAGTGAAAGCGAATTGTGGCCTGCATGCTGCTGCTAGAGGGATAGAGAAAAATGCATTAGCAATATCGATTGTAGCATACCACTTGGCTGCCTTTGACTCTAGTTCGTACTGGAGTTCTAGCATGTCTGGCACTGCAGCACTTAGTGGTGGTGTGACTTCATTCAGGCCCCGATAGTCCACTGTTAGCCTCCACTCACCATTGGACTTTCGCACTGGCCATATAGGACTGTTAAAAGGTGAATGAGTCTTGCTGATCACTCCTTGGCTCTCCAGATGGTGAACTAACTCATGGATAGGAACCAGGGAGTCTCGGTTGGTGCGATACTGCCGCCGGTGCACAGTTGTAGTCGCAATTGGCACTTGCTGTTCTTCAATCCTCAGCAATCCCACAGCAGAAGGGTCTTGTGAGAGACCAGGCAGGGTAGACAGCTGCTTAATCTTCTCTGTGCTCAAGGCAGCTATGCCAAAAGCCCACCGGTACCCTTTTGGATCCTTGAAGTACCCTTTCTTGAGGTAGTCTATGCCGAGGATGCACGGAGCCTCTGGGCCAGTCACGATGGGGTGCTTTTGCCACTCATTCCCAGTTAGACTCACTTCAGCTTCCAATACGGTTAGCTCTTGGGATCCCCCCGTCACTCCGGAGATAGAGATGGGTTCTGCCCCTTGGTGGCCTGACGGCATTAGGGTACACTGTGCGCCTGTGTCCACTAAAGCTTTATATTCCTGCGGTTCCGGTGTGCCAGGCCATCGAATCCACACAGTCCAGTAAATCCGGTTGTCCCTCTCCTCTACCTGGCCAGAGGCAGGGCCCCACTAGTCCTGGTCGGAGTATCTATCAATTAATTCTTCCAAATGTGAAGCAGCAGTCTCTTCGTCAGGGTCAGGAGTAATACTATCCTTTCTACTGCCTCTGGGGGACTGTCCAGCAGAAACTGGGGCAGCAATCCTCCTAGGGGCCCTCTTTGTTGCTGCTGTATCTTTCCTTAGCTCACGTACCCGAGCAGCTAGGACCGACGTCGGTTCACCGTCCCACTTCCTCATATCTTCCCCGTGGTCACGTAAATAAAACCACAAGGTACCTCGCGGTGTGCGTCCCGGATTCTCCCTTGTTTGAGCCGGAGACTGCTGGCGCTTGATGGCCGAAAGACTTTTCTGTCTAGGTGAGGACGAAGCTATGTGTTCATCTAACCGTTGGGACAGTCTCTCCACAGCTGAAATGCAGCCCCGTACTGGGGCGGAGAGATTTTCTTCATATTTATGAAGTTGATTGGAAATGTTGTCCACAGTTGGCCCCATCCCCTCCTCCCAACCCATTACTGCCAGTGTGCTGGCATGTGTTGGGGGTGCAGCCCGTACAAACTTCCGCCACATGGACGTTGTGCATTGGACTTCATCAGGGTCTTTAGGTGCCTGGGCATTGTTTAAATCACTATAAAGCATCTCCAGCACAGCTAATTCCCGCAGCTGCTGGAGGCCCTTATCCATAGTGGTCCATTTGCTTACTTGGTATACAATATCCTCTTTGTGGGGATACCTTTCTTTCACAGCTGTTAGTATTCGCCTCCAGAGGCTGATAACTTGTGCCTCTCTCCCAATTACTCTATCAATGAGCCTTTCCCTAGAGAGGGATCCCAGCTGCTTGGCTTCATTGCCTTCTAGCTGTTGGGTATTGGCCCCACTATCCCAGCATCGAAGCAGCCAAGTGAGGATGTGCTCACCTGGATGGCGACTGAAGTCTTTTCGTATTTCCCGCAGCTCGCTCAAGGATAGAGACCGAGTAGTTTCTGATTCATCTATGATTTCAGTCTCTTCTCCGTGATGTTGCCGTGATGACGCTGCTTTAGAGCTGCCTGCCTTTTCCTCTTCTCCCTCATCCGTAGGAGGAGCTTCTTCCCTTACTAAACGACCTGATCTCCGTTTCCACTGTTTTGTCTTTACTACAGGGGCGACTGATACCATAGATGGTCGGTCCTCTCGGGTGGTCACAGTGTGTGCTGTCTCATCATCAAATTCAGGAACCTCCCTATCCCCTTGAGGGTGCTGGGCAAAGTTAATTGACATCTGATAGGCGTAAGCCAGACCCCAGCAGAGTGCAGCCAGCTGGTGGAGTTCTCTAGTATTGCCAGGGTCAGGGCATACATCTTTCAAACATTCTACCAGTTTTCTTGGATTTCGTACTTGTTCAGGGGTGAAATTTAGAACCATTGGAGGAGAAAACCGTGATAGGTACCTGCCCAAATCCCCCCACACACCTTGCCACCCACAACTGTGTCTGGGGACAGGTCCTTGGATAATATTCTTAATAAATTGCTTTACCTTGGGGAAGAAGACAAACACTAGACCTAGTAATAGGAGGATAATATCTGACCAAGGGTATCCAAGACACTGAAAGGCTGCTGTAATTAGCCCACAGGGAGAAAAGTAGAAGGCACCACCCCCGATATTATTCACTGATTGACTGCTAGGGGCAAAAAAGAAGGCGCTGTAATTCTTAATATTTTCAATAAGATAATCTCCATGAGACCAGGAAGATAACAATGCCGGGCCTGAATACCAAACAAAACCGAAGGCCAGTATGTTACAGCACAACATGATAAAAAAAACAAGCACAGACTTCAACACTTTCTCTGATCGGATGTAAAGGAAAAAAGAAAATAAAGAGTGGGCTACATACAACATATCCACACAGAAAAGTATTACCAGAAAACCGAACATTATGACTACCAATATGTTAGTTGTAAATACTTCAACCAATGCTATTGTTATCTCAACCCTCGAGCCCCACGTTGGGCGCCAAAAAGGACTGTGGTGGTTTTACTTAGGTGGGCAGCCGAGCTCCACCACAACCGCTCTCTCACTCCCCCTCTCCTCAAAGAGGAAGGGGGAGAAAGTACAACACAGAGAACTCGAGGTTTGAGATAAGAAAGGTTTAATTAAAGGAAAAGGGAATGGGGAGGGAAAAAAAAAGAAACAAAAGAAACAATCAGTCCGCGCGGAAGCACAGAGAGAGGGAAAAAAAAAATTATTCTCTACTTCCCATCAACGAGCGGTGTTCGGCCACGTCCTGGGAAGCAGGGCCTCTAAACGCGTAGTGGTTGTTCAGGAGGAACAGCCCCCTCTCCCACGAGAGTCCCCCTTTTATTGCTGAGTGTGACATCAGGTGTTATGGAATATCCCTTTGGTTGGTTTAGGTCAGCTGCCCCAGCAATGTCCCCTCCCCATCACTTGCCCACCCCCAGCCTGCTGGCTCCTGGGGGCTTGGAAGGAGTCCTGATGCTGTGCCAGCACTACGCAGCAATAGACACAACACTGGAGTGATATCAGTGCTGTTCCAGCTACGAGTGCAGAGCACAGCACTGTGTGGGCTGCTGCAGGGAAAAGGTGACTCCAGCTCAGACAGACCCAACACACCGGGTCACGTGGGGACCCCGGACCCAGGTCAGCGGGTCACGTGGTGACACCGGCCCCAGGTCAGCGGGTCACGTGGGGACACCGGCCCCAGGCAACCAAGGCAGGTCGGGACCCAGCCCGGGTCCCCGGGACGGGTTTTTACCCCAGCCGCAGATCACCGGGTCCTGTCGGGTACCCGGGTCGGGTCCCCTGGACAGGTCGGCACCCCGGCCCCGGGTCACGGGGTCATGTCGGGTCGCTGTCCCGGGTACCAGTGTCAGGTGACCACCCCGGCCCCGGGAGACGGAGTCATACCGGGTCCCCGGCCCGGGTCCCCGGGTTGCATCGGGACAAAAGCACCGGATCACTGGATCACGTGGGGGCCCGGGCCCGGGTCCCCGGGTTGCATCGGGACACCAGCGAAGGACCACCGGGTCCTGTCGGGTCCCCGGCCCGGGTCCCCTGGACAGGTCGTTAACCCGGCCCCAGGTCACCGGGTCATGTCGCGCACCCGGCCTGGTTCCCAGGTTCCGGTGACCACCCCGGAACCAGGACCCCGGGTCCCGTGGGGACCCCGGCCCCAGGTGACCGGGTCACGTGGTGTCACCGGCCCCAGGTCAGCGGGTCACGTGGGGTCACCGGCCCCAGGTCAGCGGGTCACGTGGGGACACCGGCCCCAGGTGACCGGGTCACGTGGGGACACCGGCCCCAGGTTACCGCGTCAGGTCGGGACCCCGAACCCAGGTCCACGAGTCCGTCGACACCACAGCCCCGGGTCACCGGGTCGTGTCGGGTAACCAGCCTGGTTCCCAGGTTCCGATGACCACCCCGGCACCAGGACCCCGGGTCACGTGGGGACACCGGCCCCAGGTGACCGGGTCACGTGGGGTCACCGGCCCCAGGTCAGCGGGTCACGTGGGGTCACCGGCCCCAGGTCAGCGGGTCACGTGGGGACACCGGCCCCAGGTCAGCGGGTCACGTGGGGACACCGGCCCCAGGTCAGCGGGTCACGTGGGGACCCCGGCCCCAGGTCAGCGGGTCACGTGGGGACACCGGCCCCAGGTCAGCGGGTCACGTGGGGACACCGGCCCCAGGTAACCAAGGCAGGTCGGGACCCAGCCCGGGTCCCCGGGACGGGTTTTTACCCCAGCCGCAGATCACCGGGTCCTGTCGGGTCCCCGGCCCGGGTCCCCTGGACAGGTCGATAACCCGGCCCCAGGTCACCCGGTCATCTCGCGCACCCGGCCTGGTTCCCAGGTTCCGATGACCACCCCGGCACCAGGATCCCGGGTCAAGTGGGGACACCGGCCCCAGGCGACCGGGTCACGTGGGGTCACCGTCCCCAGGTCAGCGGGTCACGTGGGGACCCCGGCCCCAGGTCACCAGATAACGTGGGGTCACCGGCCCCAGGTCAGAGGGTCACGTGGGGACCCCGGACCCAGGTCACCTGGTCATGTGTGGTACCCAGCGTGCTTCTCAGGTTCCGATGACCTCCCCGGCACCAGGACCCCGGGTCACGTGGGGACACCGGCCCCAGGTGACCGGGTCACGTGGGGTCACCGGCCCCAGAACAGCGGGTCACGTGGGATCACCGGCCCCAGGTCAGCGGGTCACGTGGGGACACCGGCCCCAGGTGACCGGGTCACGTGGGGACACCGGCCCCAGGTCAGAGGGTCACGTGGGGACACCGGCCCCAGGTAACCGGGTCACGTGGGGACCCCGGCCCCAGGTCAACGGGTCACGTGGGGTCACCGGCCCCAGGTCAGAGGGTCACGTGGGGACCCCGGACCCAGGTCACCTATTCATGTGTGGCACCCAGCCTGGTTCCAAGGTTCCGATGACCATCCCGGCACCAGGACCCCGGGTCACGTGGGGACACCGGCCTCAGGTGACCGGGTCACGTGGGGACACCGGCCCCAGGTCACCGGGTCACGAGGGGACCCCGGCCCCAGGTCAGCGGGTCACGTGGGGACACCGGCCCCAGGTAACCGGGTCACGTGGGGACCCCGGCCCCAGGTCAGCGGGTCACGTAGGGTCACCGGCCCCAGGTCAGAGGGTCACGTGGGGACCCCGGACCCAGGTCACCTAGTCATGTGTGGTACCCAGCCTGGTTCCAAGGTTCCGATGACCACCCCGGCACCAGGACCCCGGGTCACGTGGGGACATCGGCCCAAGGTCACCGGGTCACGTGGGGTCACCGGCCCCAGGTGACCGGGTCACGTGGGGTCACCGGCCCCAGGTCAGCGGGTCACGTGGGGTCACCGGCCCCAGGTCAGCGGGTCACGTGGGGACACCGGCCCCAGGTGACCGGGTCACGTGGGGACACCGGCCCCAGGTCAGCGGGTCACGTGGGGTCACCGGCCCCAGGTCAGCGGGTCACGTTGGGACACCGGCCCCAGGTGACCGGGTCACGTGGGGACACCGGCCCCAGGTCACCGGGTCACGTGGGGACCCTGGCCCCAGGTCAGAAAGTCACGTGGGGACACCGGCCCCAGGTCAGCGGGTCACGTGGGGACACCGGCCCCAGGTCACCGCGTCAGGTCGGGACCCCGAACCCAGGTCCACGAGTCCGTCGACACCACAGCCCCGGGTCACCGGGTCGTGTCGGGTAACCGGCCTGGTTCCAAGGTTCCGATGACCACCCCGGCACCAGGACCCTGGGTCACGTGGGGACACCGGCCCCAGGTGACCGGGTCACGTGGGGACACCGGCCCCAGGTCAGCGGGTCACGTGGGGACACCGGCCCCAGGTCACCGGGTCACGTGGGGACCCCGGCCCCAGGTGACCGGGTCACGTGGGGTCACCGGCCCCAGGTGACCGGGTCACGCAGGGACCCCGGACCCAGGTCACCTGGTCATGTGTGGTACCCAGCCTGGTTCCCAGGTTCCCATGACCACCCCGGCACCAGGACCCCGGGTCACGTGGGGTCACCGGCCCCAGGTCAGCGGGTCACGTGGGGACCCCGGCCCCAGGTCAGCGGGTCACGTGGGTCACCGGCCCCAGGTCAGAGGGTCACGTTGGTACCCCGGACCCAGGTCACCTGGTCATGTGTGGTACCCAGCGTGGTTCCCAGGTTCCGATGACCTCCCCGGCACCAGGACCCCGGGTCACGTGGGGACACCGGCCCCAGGTGACCGGGTCACGTGGGGTCACCGGCCCCAGGTCAGCGGGTCACGTGGGGACACCGGCCCCAGGTCAGAGGTTCACGTGGGGACCCCGGACCCAGGTCACCTGGTCATGTGTGGTACCCAGCGTGGTTCCCAGGTTCCGATGACCTCCCTGGCACCAGGACCCCGGGTCACGTGGGGACACCGGCCCCAGGTGACCGGGTCACGTGGGGTCACCGGCCCCAGGTGACCGGGTCACATGGGGTCACCGGCCCCAGGTCAGCGGCTCACGTGGGGACACCGGCCCCAGGTCAACTAGTCATGTGTGGTACCCAGCCTGGTTCCAAGGTTCCGATGACCACCCCAGCACCAGGACCCCGGGTCACGTGGGGACATCGGCCCCAGGTCACCGGGTCACGTGGGGTCACCGGCCCCAGGTCAGCGGGTCACGTGGGGTCACCGGCCCCAGGTCAGCGGGTCACATGGGGACACCGGCCCCAGGTGACCGGGTCACGTGGGGACACCGGCCCCAGGTCAGCGGGTCACGTTGGGACACCGGCCCCAGGTGACCGGGTCACGTGGGGACACCGGCCCCAGGTCACCGGGTCACGTGGGGACCCCGGACCCAGGTCAGCGGGTCACGTGGGGACACCGGCCCCAGGTCAGCGGGTCACGTGGGGACACCGGCCCCAGGTAACCAAGGCAGGTCGGGACCCAGCCCGGGTCCCCGGGATGGGTTTTTACCCCAGCCGCAGATCACCGGGTCCTGTCGGGTCCCCGGCCCGGGTCCCCTGGACAGGTCGATAACCCGGCCCCAGGTCACCGGGTCATCTCGCGCACCCGGCCTGGTTCCCAGGTTCCGATGACCACCCCGGCACCAGGACCCCGGGTCACGTGGGGACACCGGCCCCAGGTGACCGGGTCACGTGGGGTCACCGGCCCCAGGTCAGCGGGTCACGTGGGGACCCCGGCCCCAGGTCAGCGGGTCACGTGGGGTCACCGGCCCCAGGTCAGAGGGTCACGTGGGGACCCCGGACCCAGGTCACCTGGTCATGTGTGGTACCCAGCGTGGTTCCCAGGTTCCGATGACCTCCCCGGCACCAGGGCCCCGGGTCATGTGGGGACCCCGGCCCCAGGTGACCGGGTCACGTGGGGTCACCGGCCCCAGGTCAGCGGGTCACGTGGGGACACCGGCCCCAGGTCAGCGGGTCACGTGGGGACCCCGGCCCCAGGTCAGCGGGTCACGTGGGGTCACCGGCCCCAGGTCAGCGGGTCACGTGGGGACACCGGCCCCAGGTCAGAGGGTCACGTGGGGACACCGGCCCCAGGTAACCGGGTCACGTGGGGACCCCGGCCCCAGGTCAGCGGTCACGTGGGGTCACCGGCCCCAGGTCAGAGGGTCACGTGGGGACCCCGGACCCAGGTCACCTAGTCATGTGTGGCACCCAGCCTGGTTCCAATGTTCCGATGACCATCCCGGCACCAGGACCCCGGGTCACGTGGGGACCCCGGCCCCAGGTCAGCGGGTCACGTGGGGTCACCGGCCCCAGGTCAGAGGGTCACGTGGGGACCCCGGACCCAGGTCAGCGGGTCACGTGGGGACCCCGGCCCCAGGTCAGCGGGTCACGTGGGGTCACCGGCCCCAGGTCAGCGGGTCACGTGGGGACACCGGCCCCAGGTCAGAGGGTCACGTGGGGACACCGGCCCCAGTTCAGCGGGTCACGTGGGGTCACCGGCCCCAGGTCAGCGGGTCACGTGGGGACACCGGCCCCAGGTCAGCGGGTCACGTGGGGAACCCGGCCCCAGGTCAGCGGGTCACGTGGGGACACCGGCCCCAGGTCAGCGGGTCACGTGGGGAACCCGGCCCCAGGTCAGCGGGTCACGTGGGGTCACCGGCCCCAGGTCAGCGGGTCACGTGGGGACACCGGCCCCAGGTCAGCGGGTCACGTGGGGTCACCGGCCCCAGGTCACCGGGTCACGTGGGGACCCCGGACCCAGGTCACCTAGTCATGTGTGGCACCCAGCCTGGTTCCAAGGTTCCGATGACCATCCCGGCACCAGGACCCCGGGTCACGTGGGGACACCGGCCTCAGGTGACCGGGTCACGTGGGGACACCGGCCCCAGGTCACCGGGTCACGTGGGGACCCCGGCCCCAGGTCAGCGGGTCACGTGGGGACACCGGCCCCAGGTAACAGGGTCACGTGGGGACCCCGGCCCCAGGTCAGCGGGTCACGTGGTGTCACCGGCCCCAGGTCAGAGGGTCACGTGGGGACCCCGGACCCAGGTCACCTAGTCATGTGTGGTACCCAGCCTGGTTCCAATGTTCCGATGACCACCCCGGCACCAGGACCCCGGGTCACGTGGGGACATCGGCCCCAGGTCACCGGGTCACGTGGGGTCATTGGCCCCAGGTGACCGGGTCACGTGGGGTCACCGGCCCCAGGTCAGCGGGTCACGTGGGGTCACCGGCCCCAGGTCAGCGGGTCACGTGGGGACACCGGCCCCAGGTGACCGGGTCACGTGGGGACACCGGCCCCAGATCAGCGGGTCACGTGGGGACCCCAGCCCCAGGTCAGCGGGTCACGTTGGGACACCGGCCCCAGGTGACCGGGTCACGTGGGGACACCGGCCCCAGGTCACCGGGTCACGTGGGGACCCAGGACCCAGGTCAGCAAGTCACGTGGGGACACCGGCCCCAGGTCAGCGGGTCACGTGGGGACACCGACCCCAGGTCAGAGGGTCACGTGGGGACCCCGGACCCAGGTCACCTGGTCATGTGTGGTACCCAGCGTAGTTCCCAGGTTCCGGTGACCACCCCGGCACCAGGACCCCGGGTCACGTGGGGACCCCGGACCCAGGTCAGCGGGTCACGTGGGGACACCAGCCCCAGGTCACCGCGTCAGGTCGGGACCCCGAACCCAGGTCCACGAGTCCGTCGACACCACAGCCCCGGGTCACCGGGTCGTGTCGGGTAACCGGCCTGGTTCCAAGGTTCCGATGACCACCCCGGCACCAGGACTCCGGGTCACGTGGGGACCCCGGACCCAGGTGACCGGGTCACGTGGGGACACCGGCCCCAGGTCAGCGGGTCACGTGGGGTCACCGGCCCCAGGTCAGAGGGTCACGTGGGGACCCCGGACCCAGGTCACCTGGTCATGTGTGGTACCCAGCGTGGTTCCCAGGTTCCGATGACCTCCCCGGCACCAGGACCCCGGGTCACGTGGGGACACCGGCCCCAGGTGACCGGGTCACGTGGGGACACCGGCCCCAGGTCAGCGGGTCACGTGGGGACACCGTCCCCAGGTCAGAGGGTCACGTGGGGACCCCGGACCCAGGTCACCTAGTCATGTGTGGTACCCAGCCTGGTTCCAAGGTTCCGATGACCACCCCGGCACCAGGAACCCGGGTCACGTGGGGACATCGGCCCCAGGTCACCGGGTCACGTGGGGTCACCGGCCCCAGGTGTCCGGGTCACGTGGGGTCACCGGCCCCAGGTCAGCGGGTCACGTGGGGTCACCGGCCCCAGGTCAGCGGGTCACGTGGGGACCCCGGCCCCAGGTGACCGGGTCACGTGGGGACACCGGCCCCAGGTCAGCGGGTCACGTGGGGACCCCGGCCCCAGGTCAGCGGGTCACGTTGGGACACCGGCCCCAGGTCAGCGGGTCACGTGGGGACACCGGCCCCAGGTCACCGGGTCACGTGGGGACCCCGGCCCCAGGTCAGCGGGTCACGTGGGGACACCGGCCCCAGGTAACCAAGGCAGGTCGGGACCCAGCCCGAATCCCCGGGACGGGTTTTTACCCCAGCCGCAGATCACCGGATCCTGTCGGGTCCCCGGCCCGGGTCCCCTGGACAGGTCGATAACCCGGCCCCAGGTCACCCGGTCATCTCGCGCACCCGGCCTGGTTCCCAGGTTCCGATGACCACCCCGGCACCAGGACCCCGGGTCACGTGGGGACCCCGGCCCCAGGTGACCGTGTCACGTGGGGTCACCGGCCCCAGGTCAGCGGGTCACGTGGGGACCCCGGCCCCAGGTCACCTGGTCATGTGTGGTACCCAGCGTGGTTCCAAGGTTCCGATGACCTCCCCGGCACCAGGGCCCCGGGTCACGTGGGGACACCGGCCCCAGGTGACCGGGTCACGTGGGGTCACCGGCCCCAGGTCAGCGGGTCACGTGGGGACACCGGCCCCAGGTGACCGGGTCACGTGGGGACACCGGCCCCAGGTCAGCGGGTCACGTAGGGACCCCGGACCCAGGTCAGCGGGTCATGTCGGGACCCAGCCGGGGTCCCCGGGACGGGTTTTTACCCCAGCCGCAGATCACCGGGTCCTGTCGGGTACCCGGGTCGGGTCCCCTGGACAGGTCGGCACCCCGGCCCCGGGTCACGGGGTCATGTCGGGTCGCTGTCCCGGGTACCAGTGTCAGGTGACCACCCCGGCCCCGGGAGACGGAGTCATACCGGGTCCCCGGCCCGGGTCCCCGGGTTGCATCGGGACACCAGCGAAGGACCACCGGGTCCTGTCGGGTCCCCGGCCCGGGTCCCCTGGACAGGTCGTTAACCCGGCCCCAGGTCACCAGGTCATGTCGCGCACTCGGCCTGGTTCCCAGGTTCCGGTGACCAACCCGGCACCAGGACCCCGGGTCACGTGGGGACCCCGGCCCCAGGTCAGCGGGTCACGTGGGGTCACCGGCCCCAGGTCAGCGGGTCACGTGGGGACCCCGGCCCCAGGTGACCGGGTCACGTGGGGACCCCGGCCCCAGGTCAGAGGGTCACGTGGGGACACCGGCCCCAGGTCAGAGGGTCACGTGGGGACACCGGCCCCAGGTGACCGGGTCACGTGGGGTCACCGGCCCCAGGTCAGCGGGTCACGTGGGGACACCGGCCCCAGGTCAGCGGGTCACGTGGGGACCCCGGCCCCAGGTCAGCGGGTCACGTGGGGTCACCGGCCCCAGGTCAGCGGGTCACGTGGGGACACCGGCCCCAGGTCAGAGGGTCACGTGGGGACACCGGCCCCAGGTCAGCGGGTCACGTGGGGACCCCGGCCCCAGGTCAGCGGTCACGTGGGGTCACCGGCCCCAGGTCAGAGGGTCACGTGGGGACCCCGGACCCAGGTCACCTAGTCATGTGTGGCACCCAGCCTGGTTCCAATGTTCCGATGACCATCCCGGCACCAGGACCCCGGGTCACGTGGGGAGACCGGCCCCAGGTAACCGGGTCACGTGGGGACCCCGGCCCCAGGTCAGCGGGTCACGTGGGGTCACCGGCCCCAGGTCAGAGGGTCACGTGGGGACCCCGGACCCAGGTCAGCGGGTCACGTGGGGACCCCGGCCCCAGGTCAGCGGGTCACGTGGGGTCACCGGCCCCAGGTCAGCGGGTCACGTGGGGACACCGGCCCCAGGTCAGAGGGTCACGTGGGGACACCGGCCCCAGGTCAGCGGGTCACGTGGGGTCACCGGCCCCAGGTCAGCGGGTCACGTGGGGACCCCGGCCCCAGGTCAGCGGGTCACGTGGGGTCACCGGCCCCAGGTCAGCGGGTCACGTGGGGACACCGGCCCCAGGTCAGCGGGTCACGTGGGGAACCCGGCCCCAGGTCAGCGGGTCACGTGGGGTCACCGGCCCCAGGTCAGCGGGTCACGTGGGGAACCCGGCCCCAGGTCAGCGGGTCACGTGGGGTCACCGGCCCCAGGTAACCGGGTCACGTGGGGACCCCGGACCCAGGTCACCTAGTCATGTTTGGCACCCAGCCTGGTTCCAAGGTTCCGATGACCATCCCGGCACCAGGACCCCGGGTCACGTGGAGACACCGGCCCCAGGTAACCGGGTCACGTGGGGACCCCGGCCCCAGGTAACCGGGTCACGTGGGGTCACCGGCCCCAGGTCAGAGGGTCACGTGGGGACCCCGGACCCAGGTCACCTAGTCATGTGTGGCACCCAGCCTGGTTCCAAGGTTCCGATGACCATCCCGGCACCAGGACCCCGGGTCACGTGGAGACACCGGCCCCAGGTAACCGGGTCACGTGGGGACCCCGGGCCCAGGTCAGCGGGTCACGTGGGGTCACCGGCCCCAGGTCAGCGGGTCACGTGGGGACCCCGGACCCAGGTCACCTATTCATGTGTGGCACCCAGCCTGGTTCCAAGGTTCCGATGACCATCCCGGCACCAGGACCCCGGGTCACGTGGGGACACCGGCCTCAGGTGACCGGGTCACGTGGGGACACCGGCCCCAGGTCACCGGGTCACGTGGGGACCCCGGCCCCAGGTCAGCGGGTCACGTGGGGACACCGGCCCCAGGTAACCGGGTCACGTGGGGACCCCGGCCCCAGGTCAGCGGGTCACGTGGTGTCACCGGCCCCAGGTCAGAGGGTCACGTGGGGACCCCGGACCCAGGTCACCTAGTCATGTGTGGTACCCAGCCTGGTTCCAAGGTTCCGATGACCACCCCGGCACCAGGACCCCGGGTCAAGTGGGGACATCGGCCCCAGGTCACCGGGTCACGTGGGGTCATTGGCCCCAGGTCAGCGGGTCACGTGGGGTCACCGGCCCCAGGTCAGCGGGTCACGTGTGGTCACCGGCCCCAGGTCAGCGGGTCACGTGGGGACACCGGCCCCAGGTGACCGGGTCACGTGGGGACACCGGCCCCAGGTCAGCGGGTCACGTGGGGACCCCAGCCCCAGGTCAGCGGGTCACGTTGGGACACCGGCCCCAGGTGACCGGGTCACGTGGGGACACCGGCCCCAGGTCACCGGGTCACGTGGGGACCCCGGACCCAGGTCAGCAAGTCACGTGGGGACACCGGCCCCAGGTCAGCGGGTCACGTGGGGACACCGGCCCCAGGTCAGAGGGTCACGTGGGGACCCCAGACCCAGTTCACCTGGTCATGTGTGGTACCCAGCGTGGTTCCCAGGTTCCGGTGACCACCCCGGCACCAGGACCCCGGGTCACGTGGGGACCCCGGACCCAGGTCAGCGGGTCACGTGGGGACACCAGCCCCAGGTCACCGCGTCAGGTCGGGACCCCGAACCCAGGTCCACGAGTCCGTCGACACCACAGCCCCGGGTCACCGGGTCGTGTCGGGTAACCGGCCTGGTTCCAAGGTTCCGATGACCACCCCGGCACCAGGACCCCGGGTCACGTGGGGTCACCGGCCCCAGGTCAGCGGGTCACGTGGGGACCCCGGCCCCAGGTCAGCGGGTCACGTGGGGACACCGGCCCCAGGTCAGCGGGTCACGTGGGGACACCGGCCCCAGGTAACCAAGGCAGGTCGGGACCCAGCCCGGGTCCCCGGGATGGGTTTTTACCCCAGCCGCAGATCACCGGGTCCTGTCGGGTCCCCGGCCCGGGTCCCCTGGACAGGTCGATAACCCGGCCCCAGGTCACCCGGTCATCTCGCGCACCCGGCCTGGTTCCCAGGTTCCGATGACCACCCCGGCACCAGGACCCCGGGTCACGTGGGGACACCGGCCCCAGGTGACCGGGTCACGTGGGGTCACCGGCCCCAGGTCAGCGGGTCACGTGGGGACCCCGGCCCCAGGTCACCGGGTCACGTGGGGTCACCGGCCCCAGGTCAGAGGGTCACGTGGGGACCCCGGACCCAGGTCACCTGGTCATGTGTGGTACCCAGCGTGGTTCCCAGGTTCCGATGACCTCCCCGGCACCAGGGCCCAGGGTCATGTGGGGACCCCGGCCCCAGGTGACCGGGTCACGTGGGGTCACCGGCCCCAGGTCAGCGGGTCACGTGGGGACACCGGCCCCAGGTCAGCGGGTCACGTGGGGACCCCGGCCCCAGGTCAGCGGGTCACGTGGGGTCACCGGCCCCAGGTCAGCGGGTCACGTGGGGACCCCGGCCCCAGGTCAGCGGGTCACGTGGGGTCACCGGCCCCAGGTCAGCGGGTCACGTGGGGACACCGGCCCCAGGTCAGAGGGTCACGTGGGGACACCGGCCCCAGGTAACCGGGTCACGTGGGGACCCCGGCCCCAGGTCAGCGGTCACGTGGGGTCACCGGCCCCAGGTCAGAGGGTCACGTGGGGACCCCGGACCCAGGTCACCTAGTCATGTGTGGCACCCAGCCTGGTTCCAATGTTCCGATGACCATCCCGGCACCAGGACCCCGGGTCACGTGGGGACCCCGGCCCCAGGTCAGCGGGTCACGTGGGGTCACCGGCCCCAGGTCAGAGGGTCACGTGGGGACCCCGGACCCAGGTCAGCGGGTCACGTGGGGACCCCGGCCCCAGGTCAGCGGGTCACGTGGGGTCACCGGCCCCAGGTCAGCGGGTCACGTGGGGACACCGGCCCCAGGTCAGAGGGTCACGTGGGGACACCGGCCCCAGTTCAGCGGGTCACGTGGGGTCACCGGCCCCAGGTCAGCGGGTCACGTGGGGACACCGGCCCCAGGTCAGCGGGTCACGTGGGGAACCCGGCCCCAGGTCAGCGGGTCACGTGGGGACACCGGCCCCAGGTCAGCGGGTCACGTGGGGAACCCGGCCCCAGGTCAGCGGGTCACGTGGGGTCACCGGCCCCAGGTCAGCGGGTCACGTGGGGACACCGGCCCCAGGTCAGCGGGTCACGTGGGGTCACCGGCCCCAGGTCACCGGGTCACGTGGGGACCCCGGACCCAGGTCACCTAGTCATGTGTGGCACCCAGCCTGGTTCCAAGGTTCCGATGACCATCCCGGCACCAGGACCCCGGGTCACGTGGGGACACCGGCCTCAGGTGACCGGGTCACGTGGGGACACCGGCCCCAGGTCACCGGGTCACGTGGGGACCCCGGCCCCAGGTCAGCGGGTCACGTGGGGACACCGGCCCCAGGTAACAGGGTCACGTGGGGACCCCGGCCCCAGGTCAGCGGGTCACGTGGTGTCACCGGCCCCAGGTCAGAGGGTCACGTGGGGACCCCGGACCCAGGTCACCTAGTCATGTGTGGTACCCAGCCTGGTTCCAATGTTCCGATGACCACCCCGGCACCAGGACCCCGGGTCACGTGGGGACATCGGCCCCAGGTCACCGGGTCACGTGGGGTCATTGGCCCCAGGTGACCGGGTCACGTGGGGTCACCGGCCCCAGGTCAGCGGGTCACGTGGGGTCACCGGCCCCAGGTCAGCGGGTCACGTGGGGACACCGGCCCCAGGTGACCGGGTCACGTGGGGACACCGGCCCCAGATCAGCGGGTCACGTGGGGACCCCAGCCCCAGGTCAGCGGGTCACGTTGGGACACCGGCCCCAGGTGACCGGGTCACGTGGGGACACCGGCCCCAGGTCACCGGGTCACGTGGGGACCCAGGACCCAGGTCAGCAAGTCACGTGGGGACACCGGCCCCAGGTCAGCGGGTCACGTGGGGACACCGACCCCAGGTCAGAGGGTCACGTGGGGACCCCGGACCCAGGTCACCTGGTCATGTGTGGTACCCAGCGTAGTTCCCAGGTTCCGGTGACCACCCCGGCACCAGGACCCCGGGTCACGTGGGGACCCCGGACCCAGGTCAGCGGGTCACGTGGGGACACCAGCCCCAGGTCACCGCGTCAGGTCGGGACCCCGAACCCAGGTCCACGAGTCCGTCGACACCACAGCCCCGGGTCACCGGGTCGTGTCGGGTAACCGGCCTGGTTCCAAGGTTCCGATGACCACCCCGGCACCAGGACCCCGGGTCACGTGGGGACCCCGGACCCAGGTGACCGGGTCACGTGGGGACACCGGCCCCAGGTCAGCGGGTCACGTGGGGTCACCGGCCCCAGGTCAGAGGGTCACGTGGGGACCCCGGACCCAGGTCACCTGGTCATGTGTGGTACCCAGCGTGGTTCCCAGGTTCCGATGACCTCCCCGGCACCAGGACCCCGGGTCACGTGGGGACACCGGCCCCAGGTGACCGGGTCACGTGGGGACACCGGCCCCAGGTCAGCGGGTCACGTGGGGACACCGTCCCCAGGTCAGAGGGTCACGTGGGGACCCCGGACCCAGGTCACCTAGTCATGTGTGGTACCCAGCCTGGTTCCAAGGTTCCGATGACCACCCCGGCACCAGGAACCCGGGTCACGTGGGGACATCGGCCCCAGGTCACCGGGTCACGTGGGGTCACCGGCCCCAGGTGTCCGGGTCACGTGGGGTCACCGGCCCCAGGTCAGCGGGTCACGTGGGGTCACCGGCCCCAGGTCAGCGGGTCACGTGGGGACCCCGGCCCCAGGTGACCGGGTCACGTGGGGACACCGGCCCCAGGTCAGCGGGTCACGTGGGGACCCCGGCCCCAGGTCAGCGGGTCACGTTGGGACACCGGCCCCAGGTCAGCGGGTCACGTGGGGACACCGGCCCCAGGTCACCGGGTCACGTGGGGACCCCGGCCCCAGGTCAGCGGGTCACGTGGGGACACCGGCCCCAGGTAACCAAGGCAGGTCGGGACCCAGCCCGAATCCCCGGGACGGGTTTTTACCCCAGCCGCAGATCACCGGATCCTGTCGGGTCCCCGGCCCGGGTCCCCTGGACAGGTCGATAACCCGGCCCCAGGTCACCCGGTCATCTCGCGCACCCGGCCTGGTTCCCAGGTTCCGATGACCACCCCGGCACCAGGACCCCGGGTCACGTGGGGACCCCGGCCCCAGGTGACCGTGTCACGTGGGGTCACCGGCCCCAGGTCAGCGGGTCACGTGGGGACCCCGGCCCCAGGTCACCTGGTCATGTGTGGTACCCAGCGTGGTTCCAAGGTTCCGATGACCTCCCCGGCACCAGGGCCCCGGGTCACGTGGGGACACCGGCCCCAGGTGACCGGGTCACGTGGGGTCACCGGCCCCAGGTCAGCGGGTCACGTGGGGACACCGGCCCCAGGTGACCGGGTCACGTGGGGACACCGGCCCCAGGTCAGCGGGTCACGTAGGGACCCCGGACCCAGGTCAGCGGGTCATGTCGGGACCCAGCCCGGGTCCCCGGGACGGGTTTTTACCCCAGCCGCAGATCACCGGGTCCTGTCGGGTACCCGGGTCGGGTCCCCTGGACAGGTCGGCACCCCGGCCCCGGGTCA
Organism: Somateria mollissima; assembly: GCA_951411735.1. NCBI lineage: Eukaryota > Metazoa > Chordata > Aves > Anseriformes > Anatidae > Somateria > Somateria mollissima. The sequence goes on along the minus strand of CATOCB010000293.1, from coordinate 81,834 downwards.
CGGGGTCATGTCGGGTCGCTGTCCCGGGTACCAGTGTCAGGTGACCACCCCGGCCCCGGGAGACGGAGTCATACCGGGTCCCCGGCCCGGGTCCCCGGGTTGCATCGGGACACCAGCGAAGGACCACCGGGTCCTGTCGGGTCCCCGGCCCGGGTCCCCTGGACAGGTCGTTAACCCGGCCCCAGGTCACCAGGTCATGTCGCGCACTCGGCCTGGTTCCCAGGTTCCGGTGACCAACCCGGCACCAGGACCCCGGGTCACGTGGGGACCCCGGCCCCAGGTCAGCGGGTCACGTGGGGTCACCGGCCCCAGGTCAGCGGGTCACGTGGGGACCCCGGCCCCAGGTGACCGGGTCACGTGGGGACCCCGGCCCCAGGTCAGAGGGTCACGTGGGGACACCGGCCCCAGGTCAGAGGGTCACGTGGGGACACCGGCCCCAGGTGACCGGGTCACGTGGGGTCACCGGCCCCAGGTCAGCGGGTCACGTGGGGACACCGGCCCCAGGTCAGCGGGTCACGTGGGGACCCCGGCCCCAGGTCAGCGGGTCACGTGGGGTCACCGGCCCCAGGTCAGCGGGTCACGTGGGGACACCGGCCCCAGGTCAGAGGGTCACGTGGGGACACCGGCCCCAGGTCAGCGGGTCACGTGGGGACCCCGGCCCCAGGTCAGCGGTCACGTGGGGTCACCGGCCCCAGGTCAGAGGGTCACGTGGGGACCCCGGACCCAGGTCACCTAGTCATGTGTGGCACCCAGCCTGGTTCCAATGTTCCGATGACCATCCCGGCACCAGGACCCCGGGTCACGTGGGGAGACCGGCCCCAGGTAACCGGGTCACGTGGGGACCCCGGCCCCAGGTCAGCGGGTCACGTGGGGTCACCGGCCCCAGGTCAGAGGGTCACGTGGGGACCCCGGACCCAGGTCAGCGGGTCACGTGGGGACCCCGGCCCCAGGTCAGCGGGTCACGTGGGGTCACCGGCCCCAGGTCAGCGGGTCACGTGGGGACACCGGCCCCAGGTCAGAGGGTCACGTGGGGACACCGGCCCCAGGTCAGCGGGTCACGTGGGGTCACCGGCCCCAGGTCAGCGGGTCACGTGGGGACCCCGGCCCCAGGTCAGCGGGTCACGTGGGGTCACCGGCCCCAGGTCAGCGGGTCACGTGGGGACACCGGCCCCAGGTCAGCGGGTCACGTGGGGAACCCGGCCCCAGGTCAGCGGGTCACGTGGGGTCACCGGCCCCAGGTCACCGGGTCACGTGGGGAACCCGGCCCCAGGTCAGCGGGTCACGTGGGGTCACCGGCCCCAGGTAACCGGGTCACGTGGGGACCCCGGACCCAGGTCACCTAGTCATGTTTGGCACCCAGCCTGGTTCCAAGGTTCCGATGACCATCCCGGCACCAGGACCCCGGGTCACGTGGAGACACCGGCCCCAGGTAACCGGGTCACGTGGGGACCCCGGCCCCAGGTAACCGGGTCACGTGGGGTCACCGGCCCCAGGTCAGAGGGTCACGTGGGGACCCCGGACCCAGGTCACCTAGTCATGTGTGGCACCCAGCCTGGTTCCAAGGTTCCGATGACCATCCCGGCACCAGGACCCCGGGTCACGTGGAGACACCGGCCCCAGGTAACCGGGTCACGTGGGGACCCCGGGCCCAGGTCAGCGGGTCACGTGGGGTCACCGGCCCCAGGTCAGCGGGTCACGTGGGGACCCCGGACCCAGGTCACCTATTCATGTGTGGCACCCAGCCTGGTTCCAAGGTTCCGATGACCATCCCGGCACCAGGACCCCGGGTCACGTGGGGACACCGGCCTCAGGTGACCGGGTCACGTGGGGACACCGGCCCCAGGTCACCGGGTCACGTGGGGACCCCGGCCCCAGGTCAGCGGGTCACGTGGGGACACCGGCCCCAGGTAACCGGGTCACGTGGGGACCCCGGCCCCAGGTCAGCGGGTCACGTGGTGTCACCGGCCCCAGGTCAGAGGGTCACGTGGGGACCCCGGACCCAGGTCACCTAGTCATGTGTGGTACCCAGCCTGGTTCCAAGGTTCCGATGACCACCCCGGCACCAGGACCCCGGGTCAAGTGGGGACATCGGCCCCAGGTCACCGGGTCACGTGGGGTCATTGGCCCCAGGTCAGCGGGTCACGTGGGGTCACCGGCCCCAGGTCAGCGGGTCACGTGTGGTCACCGGCCCCAGGTCAGCGGGTCACGTGGGGACACCGGCCCCAGGTGACCGGGTCACGTGGGGACACCGGCCCCAGGTCAGCGGGTCACGTGGGGACCCCAGCCCCAGGTCAGCGGGTCACGTTGGGACACCGGCCCCAGGTGACCGGGTCACGTGGGGACACCGGCCCCAGGTCACCGGGTCACGTGGGGACCCCGGACCCAGGTCAGCAAGTCACGTGGGGACACCGGCCCCAGGTCAGCGGGTCACGTGGGGACACCGGCCCCAGGTCAGAGGGTCACGTGGGGACCCCAGACCCAGTTCACCTGGTCATGTGTGGTACCCAGCGTGGTTCCCAGGTTCCGGTGACCACCCCGGCACCAGGACCCCGGGTCACGTGGGGACCCCGGACCCAGGTCAGCGGGTCACGTGGGGACACCAGCCCCAGGTCACCGCGTCAGGTCGGGACCCCGAACCCAGGTCCACGAGTCCGTCGACACCACAGCCCCGGGTCACCGGGTCGTGTCGGGTAACCGGCCTGGTTCCAAGGTTCCGATGACCACCCCGGCACCAGGACCCCGGGTCACGTGGGGTCACCGGCCCCAGGTCAGCGGGTCACGTGGGGACCCCGGCCCCAGGTCAGCGGGTCACGTGGGGACACCGGCCCCAGGTCAGCGGGTCACGTGGGGACACCGGCCCCAGGTAACCAAGGCAGGTCGGGACCCAGCCCGGGTCCCCGGGATGGGTTTTTACCCCAGCCGCAGATCACCGGGTCCTGTCGGGTCCCCGGCCCGGGTCCCCTGGACAGGTCGATAACCCGGCCCCAGGTCACCCGGTCATCTCGCGCACCCGGCCTGGTTCCCAGGTTCCGATGACCACCCCGGCACCAGGACCCCGGGTCACGTGGGGACACCGGCCCCAGGTGACCGGGTCACGTGGGGTCACCGGCCCCAGGTCAGCGGGTCACGTGGGGACCCCGGCCCCAGGTCAGCGGGTCACGTGGGGTCACCGGCCCCAGGTCAGAGGGTCACGTGGGGACCCCGGACCCAGGTCACCTGGTCATGTGTGGTACCCAGCGTGGTTCCCAGGTTCCGATGACCTCCCCGGCACCAGGGCCCAGGGTCATGTGGGGACCCCGGCCCCAGGTGACCGGGTCACGTGGGGTCACCGGCCCCAGGTCAGCGGGTCACGTGGGGACACCGGCCCCAGGTCAGCGGGTCACGTGGGGACCCCGGCCCCAGGTCAGCGGGTCACGTGGGGTCACCGGCCCCAGGTCAGCGGGTCACGTGGGGACACCGGCCCCAGGTCAGAGGGTCACGTGGGGACACCGGCCCCAGGTAACCGGGTCACGTGGGGACCCCGGCCCCAGGTCAGCGGTCACGTGGGGTCACCGGCCCCAGGTCAGAGGGTCACGTGGGGACCCCGGACCCAGGTCACCTAGTCATGTGTGGCACCCAGCCTGGTTCCAATGTTCCGATGACCATCCCGGCACCAGGACCCCGGGTCACGTGGGGACACCGGCCCCAGGTAACCGGGTCACGTGGGGACCCCGGCCCCAGGTCAGCGGGTCACGTGGGGTCACCGGCCCCAGGTCAGAGGGTCACGTGGGGACCCCGGACCCAGGTCAGCGGGTCACGTGGGGACCCCGGCCCCAGGTCAGCGGGTCACGTGGGGTCACCGGCCCCAGGTCAGCGGGTCACGTGGGGACACCGGCCCCAGGTCAGAGGGTCACGTGGGGACACCGGCCCCAGTTCAGCGGGTCACGTGGGGTCACCGGCCCCAGGTCAGCGGGTCACGTGGGGACCCCGGCCCCAGGTCAGCGGGTCACGTGGGGTCACCGGCCCCAGGTCAGCGGGTCACGTGGGGACACCGGCCCCAGGTCAGCGGGTCACGTGGGGAACCCGGCCCCAGGTCAGCGGGTCACGTGGGGTCACCGGCCCCAGGTCAGCGGGTCACGTGGGGACACCGGCCCCAGGTCAGCGGGTCACGTGGGGTCACCGGCCCCAGGTCACCGGGTCACGTGGGGACCCCGGACCCAGGTCACCTAGTCATGTGTGGCACCCAGCCTGGTTCCAAGGTTCCGATGACCATCCCGGCACCAGGACCCCGGGTCACGTGGGGACACCGGCCTCAGGTGACCGGGTCACGTGGGGACACCGGCCCCAGGTCACCGGGTCACGTGGGGACCCCGGCCCCAGGTCAGCGGGTCACGTGGGGACACCGGCCCCAGGTAACAGGGTCACGTGGGGACCCCGGCCCCAGGTCAGCGGGTCACGTGGTGTCACCGGCCCCAGGTCAGAGGGTCACGTGGGGACCCCGGACCCAGGTCACCTAGTCATGTGTGGTACCCAGCCTGGTTCCAAGGTTCCGATGACCACCCCGGCACCAGGACCCCGGGTCACGTGGGGACATCGGCCCCAGGTCACCGGGTCACGTGGGGTCATTGGCCCCAGGTGACCGGGTCACGTGGGGTCACCGGCCCCAGGTCAGCGGGTCACGTGGGGTCACCGGCCCCAGGTCAGCGGGTCACGTGGGGACACCGGCCCCAGGTGACCGGGTCACGTGGGGACACCGGCCCCAGATCAGCGGGTCACGTGGGGACCCCAGCCCCAGGTCAGCGGGTCACGTTGGGACACCGGCCCCAGGTGACCGGGTCACGTGGGGACACCGGCCCCAGGTCACCGGGTCACGTGGGGACCCAGGACCCAGGTCAGCAAGTCACGTGGGGACACCGGCCCCAGGTCAGCGGGTCACGTGGGGACACCGACCCCAGGTCAGAGGGTCACGTGGGGACCCCGGACCCAGGTCACCTGGTCATGTGTGGTACCCAGCGTGGTTCCCAGGTTCCGGTGACCACCCCGGCACCAGGACCCCGGGTCACGTGGGGACCCCGGACCCAGGTCAGCGGGTCACGTGGGGACACCAGCCCCAGGTCACCGCGTCAGGTCGGGACCCCGAACCCAGGTCCACGAGTCCGTCGACACCACAGCCCCGGGTCACCGGGTCGTGTCGGGTAACCGGCCTGGTTCCAAGGTTCCGATGACCACCCCGGCACCAGGACCCCGGGTCACGTGGGGACCCCGGACCCAGGTGACCGGGTCACGTGGGGACACCGGCCCCAGGTCAGCGGGTCACGTGGGGACACCGGCCCCAGGTCACCGGGTCACGTGGGGACCCCGGCCCCAGGTCAGCGGGTCACGTGGGGTCACCGGCCCCAGGTCAGAGGGTCACGTGGGGACCCCGGACCCAGGTCACCTGGTCATGTGTGGTACCCAGCGTGGTTCCCAGGTTCCGATGACCTCCCCGGCGCCAGGACCCCGGGTCACGTGGGGACACCGGCCCCAGGTGACCGGGTCACGTGGGGACACCGGCCCCAGGTCAGCGGGTCACGTGGGGACACCGTCCCCAGGTCAGAGGGTCACGTGGGGACCCCGGACCCAGGTCACCTAGTCATGTGTGGTACCCAGCCTGGTTCCAAGGTTCCGATGACCACCCCGGCACCAGGAACCCGGGTCACGTGGGGACATCGGCCCCAGGTCACCGGGTCACGTGGGGTCACCGGCCCCAGGTGTCCGGGTCATGTGGGGTCACCGGCCCCAGGTCAGCGGGTCACGTGGGGACACCGGCCCCAGGTGACCGGGTCACGTGGGGACACCGGCCCCAGGTCAGCGGGTCACGTGGGGACCCCGGCCCCAGGTCAGCGGGTCACGTTGGGACACCGGCCCCAGGTCAGCGGGTCACGTGGGGACACCGGCCCCAGGTCACCGGGTCACGTGGGGACCCCGGCCCCAGGTCAGCGGGTCACGTGGGGACACCGGCCCCAGGTAACCAAGGCAGGTCGGGACCCAGCCCGGGTCCCCGGGACGGGTTTTTACCCCAGCCGCAGATCACCGGATCCTGTCGGGTCCCTGGCCCGGGTCCCCTGGACAGGTCGATAACCCGGCCCCAGGTCACCCGGTCATCTCGCGCACCCGGCCTGGTTCCCAGGTTCCGATGACCACCCCGGCACCAGGACCCCGGGTCACGTGGGGACCCCGGCCCCAGGTGACCGTGTCACGTGGGGTCACCGGCCCCAGGTCAGCGGGTCACGTGGGGACCCCGGCCCCAGGTCACCGGGTCACGTGGGGTCACCGGCCCCAGGTCAGAGGGTCACGTGGGGACCCCGGACCCAGGTCACCTGGTCATGTGTGGTACCCAGCGTGGTTCCCAGGTTCCGATGACCTCCCCGGCACCAGGGCCCCGGGTCACGTGGGGACACCGGCCCCAGGTGACCGGGTCACGTGGGGTCACCGGCCCCAGGTCAGCGGGTCACGTGGGGTCACCGGCCCCAGGTCAGCGGGTCACGTGGGGACACCGGCCCCAGGTGACCGGGTCACGTGGGGACACCGGCCCCAGGTCAGCGGGTCACGTAGGGACCCCGGACCCAGGTCAGCGGGTCATGTCGGGACCCAGCCCGGGTCCCCGGGACGGGTTTTTACCCCAGCCGCAGATCACCGGGTCCTGTCGGGTACCCGGGTCGGGTCCCCTGGACAGGTCGGCACCCCGGCCCCGGGTCACGGGGTCATGTCGGGTCGCTGTCCCGGGTACCAGTGTCAGGTGACCACCCCGGCCCCGGGAGACGGAGTCATACCGGGTCCCCGGCCCGGGTCCCCGGGTTGCATCGGGACACCAGCGAAGGACCACCGGGTCCTGTCGGGTCCCCGGCCCGGGTCCCCTGGACAGGTCGTTAACCCGGCCCCAGGTCACCAGGTCATGTCGCGCACTCGGCCTGGTTCCCAGGTTCCGGTGACCAACCCGGCACCAGGACCCCGGGTCACGTGGGGACCCCGGCCCCAGGTCAGCGGGTCACGTGGGGTCACCGGCCCCAGGTCAGCGGGTCACGTGGGGACCCCGGCCCCAGGTCAGAGGGTCACGTGGGGACACCGGCCCCAGGTCAGAGGGTCACGTGGGGACACCGGCCCCAGGTGACCGGGTCACGTGGGGACCCCGGCCCCAGGTCAGAGGGTCACGTGGGGACACCGGCCCCAGGTCAGAGGGTCACGTGGGGACACCGGCCCCAGGTGACCGGGTCACGTGGGGTCACCGGCCCCAGGTCAGCGGGTCACGTGGGGACACCGGCCCCAGGTAAGCGGGTCACGTGGGGACCCCGGCCCCAGGTCAGCGGGTCACGTGGGGTCACCGGCCCCAGGTCAGCGGGTCACGTGGGGACACCGGCCCCAGGTCAGAGGGTCACGTGGGGACACCGGCCCCAGGTCAGAGGGTCACGTGGGGACACCGGCCCCAGGTAAGCGGGTCACGTGGGGACCCCGGCCCCAGGTCAGCGGTCACGTGGGGTCACCGGCCCCAGGTCAGAGGGTCACGTGGGGACCCCGGACCCAGGTCACCTAGTCATGTGTGGCACCCAGCCTGGTTCCAATGTTCCGATGACCATCCCGGCACCAGGACCCCGGGTCACGTGGGGAGACCGGCCCCAGGTAACCGGGTCACGTGGGGACCCCGGCCCCAGGTCAGCGGGTCACGTGGGGTCACCGGCCCCAGGTCAGAGGGTCACGTGGGGACCCCGGACCCAGGTCAGCGGGTCACGTGGGGACCCCGGCCCCAGGTCAGCGGGTCACGTGGGGTCACCGGCCCCAGGTCAGCGGGTCACGTGGGGACACCGGCCCCAGGTCAGAGGGTCACGTGGGGACACCGGCCCCAGGTCAGCGGGTCACGTGGGGTCACCGGCCCCAGGTCAGCGGGTCACGTGGGGACCCCGGCCCCAGGTCAGCGGGTCACGTGGGGTCACCGTCCCCAGGTCAGCGGGTCACGTGGGGACACCGGCCCCAGGTCAGCGGGTCACGTGGGGAACCCGGCCCCAGGTCAGCGGGTCACGTGGGGTCACCGGCCCCAGGTCAGCGGGTCACGTGGGGAACCCGGCCCCAGGTCAGCGGGTCACGTGGGGACACCGGCCCCAGGTAACCGGGTCACGTGGGGACCCCGGACCCAGGTCACCTAGTCATGTTTGGCACCCAGCCTGGTTCCAAGGTTCCGATTACCATCCCGGCACCAGGACCCCGGGTCACGTGGGGACACCGGCCCCAGGTGACCGGGTCACGTGGGGACACCGGCCCCAGGTAACCGGGTCACGTGGGGACACCGGCCCCAGGTCAGCGGGTCACGTGGGGTCACCGGCCCCAGGTCAGAGGGTCACGTGGGGACCCCGGACCCAGGTCACCTAGTCATGTGTGGCACCCAGCCTGGTTCCAAGGTTCCGATGACCATCCCGGCACCAGGACCCCGGGTCACGTGGGGACACCGGCCTCAGGTGACCGGGTCACGTGGGGACACCGGCCCCAGGTCACCGGGTCACGTGGGGACCCCGGCCCCAGGTCAGCGGGTCACGTGGGGACACCGGCCCCAGGTAACCGGGTCACGTGGGGACCCCGGCCCCAGGTCAGCGGGTCACGTGGTGTCACCGGCCCCAGGTCAGAGGGTCACGTGGGGACCCCGGACCCAGGTCACCTAGTCATGTGTGGTACCCAGCCTGGTTCCAAGGTTCCGATGACCACCCCGGCACCAGGACCCCGGGTCAAGTGGGGACATCGGCCCCAGGTCACCGGGTCACGTGGGGTCATTGGCCCCAGGTCAGCGGGTCACGTGGGGTCACCGGCCCCAGGTCAGCGGGTCACGTGTGGTCACCGGCCCCAGGTCAGCGGGTCACGTGGGGACACCGGCCCCAGGTGACCGGGTCACGTGGGGACACCGGCCCCAGGTCAGCGGGTCACGTGGGGACCCCAGCCCCAGGTCAGCGGGTCACGTTGGGACACCGGCCCCAGGTGACCGGGTCACGTGGGGACACCGGCCCCAGGTCAGCGGGTCACGTGGGGACCCCGGACCCAGGTCAGCAAGTCACGTGGGGACACCGGCCCCAGGTCAGCGGGTCACGTGGGGACACCGGCCCCAGGTCAGAGGGTCACGTGGGGACCCCGGACCCAGTTCACCTGGTCATGTGTGGTACCCAGCGTGGTTCCCAGGTTCCGGTGACCACCCCGGCACCAGGACCCCGGGTCACGTGGGGACCCCGGACCCAGGTCAGCGGGTCACGTGGGGACACCAGCCCCAGGTCACCGCGTCAGGTCGGGACCCCGAACCCAGGTCCACTAGTCCGTCGACACCACAGCCCCGGGTCACCGGGTCGTGTCGGGTAACCGGCCTGGTTCCAAGGTTCCGATGACCACCCCGGCACCAGGACCCCGGGTCACGTGGGGACACTGGCCCCAGGTCAGCGGGTCACGTGGGGTCACCGGCCCCAGGTCAGCGGGTCACGTGGGGACACCGGCCCCAGGTCACCGGGTCACGTGGGGACCCCGGCCCCAGGTCAGCGGGTCACGTGGGGTCACCGGCCCCAGGTCAGAGGGTCACGCAGGGACCCCGGACCCAGGTCACCTGGTCATGTGTGGTACCCAGCCTGGTTCCCAGGTTCCGATGACCACCCCGGCACCAGGACCCCGGGTCACGTGGGGTCACCGGCCCCAGGTCAGCGGGTCACGTGGGGACCCCGGCCCCAGGTCAGCGGGTCACGTGGGTCACCGGCCCCAGGTCAGAGGGTCACGTTGGTACCCCGGACCCAGGTCACCTGGTCATGTGTGGTACCCAGCGTGGTTCCCAGGTTCCGATGACCTCCCCGGCACCAGGACCCCGGGTCACGTGGGGACACCGGCCCCAGGTGACCGGGTCACGTGGGGTCACCGGCCCCAGGTCAGCGGGTCACGTGGGGACACCGGCCCCAGGTCAGCGGGTCACGTCGGCACCCCGGACCCAGGTCACCTGGTCATGTGTGGTACCCAGCGTGGTTCCCAGGTTCCGATGACCTCCCCGGCACCAGAACCCCGAGTCACGTGGGGACACCGGCCCCAGGTGACCGGGTCACGTGGGGTCACCGGCCCCAGGTGACCTGGTCACGTGGGGTCACCGGCCCCAGGTCAGCGGGTCACGTGGGGACACCGGCCCCAGGTCACCTAGTCATGTGTGGTACCCAGCCTGGTTCCAAGGTTCCGATGACCTCCCCGGCACCAGGGCCCCGGGTCACGTGGGGACACCGGCCCCAGGTGACCGGGTCACGTGGGGTCACCGGCCCCAGGTCAGCGGGTCACGTGGGGTCACCGGCCCCAGGTCAGCGGGTCACGTGGGGACACCGGCCCCAGGTGACCGGGTCACGTGGGGACACCGGCCCCAGGTCAGCGGGTCACGTGGGGACCCCGGACCCAGGTCAGCGGGTCATGTCGGGACCCAGCCCGGGTCCCCGGGACGGGTTTTTACCCCAGCCGCAGATCACCGGGTCCTGTCGGGTACCCGGGTCGGGTCCCCTGGACAGGTCGGCACCCCGGCCCCGGGTCACGGGGTCATGTCGGGTCGCTGTCCCGGGTACAAGTGTCAGGTGACCACCCCGGCCCCGGGAGACGGAGTCATACCGGGTCCCCGGCTCGGGTCCCCGGGTTGCATCGGGACACCAGCGAAGGACCACCAGGTCCTGTCGGGTCCCCGGCCCGGGTCCGCTGGACAGGTCGTTAACCCGGCCCCAGGTCACCAGGTCATGTCGCGCACTCGGCCTGGTTCCCAGGTTCCGGTGACCACCCCGGCACCAGGACCCCGGGTCACGTGGGGACCCCAGCCCCAGGTCAGCGGGTCACGTGGGGTCACCGGCCCCAGGTCAGCGGGTCACGTGGGGACCCCGGCCCCAGGTGACCGGGTCACGTGGGGACACCGGCCCCAGGTCAGAGGGTCACGTGGGGACACCGGCCCCAGGTAACCGGGTCACGTGGGGACACCGGCCCCAGGTGACCGGGTCACGTGGGGTCACCGGCCCCAGGTCAGCGGGTCACGTGGGGACACCGGCCCCAGTTCAGCGGGTCACGTGCGGACCCCGGCCCCAGGTCAGCGGGTCACGTGGGGTCACCGGCCCCAGGTCAGCGGGTCACGTGGGGACACCGGCCCCAGGTCAGAGGGTCACGTGGGGACACCGGCCCCAGGTAACCGGGTCACGTGGGGACCCCGGCCCCAGGTCAGCAGGTCACGTGGGGTCACCGGCCCCAGGTCAGAGGGTCACGTGGGGACCCCGGACCCAGGTCAGCGGGTCACGTGGGGACCCCGGCCCCAGGTCAGCGGGTCACGTGGGGACACCGGCCCCAGGTCAGCGGGTCACGTGGGGACACCGGCCCCAGGTCAGAGGGTCACGTGGGGACACCGGCCCCAGGTCAGCGGGTCACGTGGGGTCACCGGCCCCAGGTCAGCGGGTCACGTGGGGACCCCGGCCCCAGGTCAGCGGGTCACGTGGGGTCACCGGCCCCAGGTCAGAGGGTCACGCAGGGACCCCGGACCCAGGTCACCTGGTCATGTGTGGTACCCAGCCTGGTTCCCAGGTTCCGATGACCACCCCGGCACCAGGACCCCGGGTCACGTGGGGTCACCGGCCCCAGGTCAGCGGGTCACGTGGGGACCCCGGCCCCAGGTCAGCGGGTCACGTGGGTCACCGGCCCCAGGTCAGAGGGTCACGTTGGTACCCCGGACCCAGGTCACCTGGTCATGTGTGGTACCCAGCGTGGTTCCCAGGTTCCGATGACCTCCCCGGCACCAGGACCCCGGGTCACGTGGGGACACCGGCCCCAGGTGACCGGGTCACATGGGGTCACCGGCCCCAGGTCAGCGGGTCACGTGGGGACACCGGCCCCAGGTCAGCGGGTCACGTGGGGACCCCGGACCCAGGTCACCTGGTCATGTGTGGTACCCAGCGTGGTTCCCAGGTTCCGATGACCTCCCCGGCACCAGAACCCCGAGTCACGTGGGGACACCGGCCCCAGGTGACCGGGTCACGTGGGGTCACCGGCCCCAGGTGACCTGGTCACGTGGGGTCACCGGCCCCAGGTCAGCGGGTCACGTGGGGACACCGGCCCCAGGTCACCTAGTCATGTGTGGTACCCAGCCTGGTTCCAAGGTTCCGATGACCTCCCCGGCACCAGGGCCCCGGGTCACGTGGGGACACCGGCCCCAGGTGACCGGGTCACGTGGGGTCACCGGCCCCAGGTCAGCGGGTCACGTGGGGTCACCGGCCCCAGGTCAGCGGGTCACGTGGGGACACCGGCCCCAGGTGACCGTGTCACGTGGGGACACCGGCCCCAGGTCAGCGGGTCACGTGGGGACCCCGGACCCAGGTCAGCGGGTCATGTCGGGACCCAGCCCGGGTCCCCGGGACGGGTTTTTACCCCAGCCGCAGATCACCGGGTCCTGTCGGGTACCCGGGTCGGGTCCCCTGGACAGGTCGGCACCCCGGCCCCGGGTCACGGGGTCATGTCGGGTCGCTGTCCCGGGTACCAGTGTCAGGTGACCACCCCGGCCCCGGGAGACGGAGTCATACCGGGTCCCCGGCCCGGGTCCCCGGGTTGCATCGGGACACCAGCGAAGGACCACCAGGTCCTGTCGGGTCCCCGGCCCGGGTCCGCTGGACAGGTCGTTAACCCGGCCCCAGGTCACCAGGTCATGTCGCACACTCGGCCTGGTTCCCAGGTTCCGGTGACCACCCCGGCACCAGGACCCCGGGTCACGTGGGGACCCCAGCCCCAGGTCAGCGGGTCACGTGGGGTCACCGGCCCCAGGTCAGCGGGTCACGTGGGGACCCCGGCCCCAGGTGACCGGGTCACGTGGGGACACCGGCCCCAGGTCAGAGGGTCACGTGGGGACACCGGCCCCAGGTAACCGGGTCACGTGGGGACACCGGCCCCAGGTGACCGGGTCACGTGGGGTCACCGGCCCCAGGTCAGCGGGTCACGTGGGGACACCGGCCCCAGGTCAGCGGGTCACGTGGGGACCCCGGCCCCAGGTCAGCGGGTCATGTGGGGTCACCGGCCCCAGGTCAGCGGGTCACGTGGGGACACCGGCCCCAGGTCAGAGGGTCACGTGGGGACACCGGCCCCAGGTAACCGGGTCACGTGGGGACCCCGGCCCCAGGTCAGCGGGTCACGTGGGGTCACCGGCCCCAGGTCAGAGGGTCACGTGGGGACCCCGGACCCAGTTCTGCGGGTCACGTGGGGACCCCGGCCCCAGGTCAGCGGGTCACGTGGGGTCACCGGCCCCAGGTCAGCGGGTCACGTGGGGACACCGGCCCCAGGTCAGAGGGTCACGTGGGGACACCGGCCCCAGGTCAGCGGGTCACGTGGGGTCACCGGCCCCAGGTCAGCGGGTCACGTGGGGACCCCGGCCCCAGGTCAGCGGGTCACGTGGGGTCACCGGCCCCAGGTCAGCGGGTCACGTGGGGACACCGGCCCCAGGTCAGCGGGTCACGTGGGGAACCCGGCCCCAGGTCAGCGGGTCACGTGGGGTCACCGGCCCCAGGTCAGCGAGTCACGTGGGGAACCCGGCCCCAGGTCAGCGGGTCACGTGGGGTCACCGGCCCCAGGTCAGCGGGTCACGTGGGGACCCCGGACCCAGGTCACCTAGTCATGTGTGGCACCCAGCCTGGTTCCAAGGTTCCGATGACCATCCCGGCACCAGGACCCCGGGTCACGTGGAGACACCGGCCCCAGGTAACCGGGTCACGTGGGGACCCCGGCCCCAGGTCAGCGGGTCACGTGGGGTCACCGGCCCCAGGTCAGCGGGTCACGTGGGGACCCCGGACCCAGGTCACCTATTCATGTGTGGCACCCAGCCTGGTTCCAAGGTTCCGATGACCATCCCGGCACCAGGACCCCGGGTCACGTGGGGACACCGGCCTCAGGTGACCGGGTCACGTGGGGACACCGGCCCCAGGTCACCGGGTCACGTGGGGACCCCGGCCCCAGGTCAGCGGGTCACGTGGGGACACCGGCCCCAGGTAACCGGGTCACGTGGGGACCCCGGCCCCAGGTCAGCGGGTCACGTGGTGTCACCGGCCCCAGGTCAGAGGGTCACGTGGGGACCCCGGACCCAGGTCACCTAGTCATGTGTGGTACCCAGCCTGCTTCCAAGGTTCCGATGACCACCCCGGCACCAGGACCCCGGGTCAAGTGGGGACATCGGCCCCAGGTCACCGGGTCACGTGGGGTCATTGGCCCCAGGTGACCGGGTCACGTGGGGTCACCGGCCCCAGGTCAGCGGGTCACGTGTGGTCACCGGCCCCAGGTCAGCGGGTCACGTGGGGACACCGGCCCCAGGTGACCGGGTCACGTGGGGACACCGGCCCCAGGTCAGCGGGTCACGTGGGGACCCCAGCCCCAGGTCAGCGGGTCACGTTGGGACACCGGCCCCAGGTGACCGGGTCACGTGGGGACACCGGCCCCAGGTCACCGGGTCACGTGGGGACCCCGGACCCAGGTCAGCAAGTCACGTGGGGACACCGGCCCCAGGTCAGCGGGTCACGTGGGGACACCGGCCCCAGGTCAGAGGGTCACGTGGGGACCCCGGACCCAGTTCACCTGGTCATGTGTGGTACCCAGCGTGGTTCCCAGGTTCCGGTGACCACCCCGGCACCAGGACCCCGGGTCACGTGGGGACCCCGGACCCAGGTCAGCGGGTCACGTGGGGACACCAGCCCCAGGTCACCGCGTCAGGTCGGGACCCCGAACCCAGGTCCACGAGTCCGTCGACACCACAGCCCCGGGTCACCGGGTCGTGTCGGGTAACCGGCCTGGTTCCAAGGTTCCGATGACCACCCCGGCACCAGGACCCCGGGTCACGTGGGGTCACCGGCCCCAGGTCAGCGGGTCACGCGGGGACCCCGGCCCCAGGTCAGCGGGTCACGTGGGTCACCAGCCCCAGGTCAGAGGGTCACGTTGGTACCCCGGACCCAGGTCACCTGGTCATGTGTGGTACCCAGCGTGGTTCCCAGGTTCCGATGACCTCCCCGGCACCAGGACCCCGGGTCACGTGGGGACACCGGCCCCAGGTGACCGGGTCACATGGGGTCACCGGCCCCAGGTCAGCGGGTCACGTGGGGACACCGGCCCCAGGTCAGCGGGTCACGTGGGGACCCCGGACCCAGGTCACCTGGTCATGTGTGGTACCCAGCGTGGTTCCCAGGTTCCGATGACCTCCCCGGCACCAGAACCCCGAGTCACGTGGGGACACCGGCCCCAGGTGACCGGGTCACGTGGGGTCACCGGCCCCAGGTGACCTGGTCACGTGGGGTCACCGGCCCCAGGTCAGCGGGTCACGTGGGGACACCGGCCCCAGGTCACCTAGTCATGTGTGGTACCCAGCCTGGTTCCAAGGTTCCGATGACCTCCCCGGCACCAGGGCCCCGGGTCACGTGGGGACACCGGCCCCAGGTGACCGGGTCACGTGGGGTCACCGGCCCCAGGTCAGCGGGTCACGTGGGGTCACCAGCCCCAGGTCAGCGGGTCACGTGGGGACACCGGCCCCAGGTGACCGTGTCACGTGGGGACACCGGCCCCAGGTCAGCGGGTCACGTGGGGACCCCGGACCCAGGTCAGCGGGTCATGTCGGGACCCAGCCCGGGTCCCCGGGACGGGTTTTTACCCCAGCCGCAGATCACCGGGTCCTGTCGGGTACCCGGGTCGGGTCCCCTGGACAGGTCGGCACCCCGGCCCCGGGTCACGGGGTCATGTCGGGTCGCTGTCCCGGGTACCAGTGTCAGGTGACCACCCCGGCCCCGGGAGACGGAGTCATACCGGGTCCCCGGCCCGGGTCCCCGGGTTGCATCGGGACACCAGCGAAGGACCACCAGGTCCTGTCGGGTCCCCGGCCCGGGTCCGCTGGACAGGTCGTTAACCCGGCCCCAGGTCACCAGGTCATGTCGCACACTCGGCCTGGTTCCCAGGTTCCGGTGACCACCCCGGCACCAGGACCCCGGGTCACGTGGGGACCCCAGCCCCAGGTCAGCGGGTCACGTGGGGTCACCGGCCCCAGGTCAGCGGGTCACGTGGGGACCCCGGCCCCAGGTGACCGGGTCACGTGGGGACACCGGCCCCAGGTCAGAGGGTCACGTGGGGACACCGGCCCCAGGTAACCGGGTCACGTGGGGACACCGGCCCCAGGTGACCGGGTCACGTGGGGTCACCGGCCCCAGGTCAGCGGGTCACGTGGGGACACCGGCCCCAGGTCAGCGGGTCACGTGGGGACCCCGGCCCCAGGTCAGCGGGTCATGTGGGGTCACCGGCCCCAGGTCAGCGGGTCACGTGGGGACACCGGCCCCAGGTCAGAGGGTCACGTGGGGACACCGGCCCCAGGTAACCGGGTCACGTGGGGACCCCGGCCCCAGGTCAGCGGGTCACGTGGGGTCACCGGCCCCAGGTCAGAGGGTCACGTGGGGACCCCGGACCCAGTTCTGCGGGTCACGTGGGGACCCCGGCCCCAGGTCAGCGGGTCACGTGGGGTCACCGGCCCCAGGTCAGCGGGTCACGTGGGGACACCGGCCCCAGGTCAGAGGGTCATGTGGGGACACCGGCCCCAGGTCAGCGGGTCACGTGGGGTCACCGGCCCCAGGTCAGCGGGTCACGTGGGGACCCCGGCCCCAGGTCAGCGGGTCACGTGGGGTCACCGGCCCCAGGTCAGCGGGTCACGTGGGGACACCGGCCCCAGGTCAGCGGGTCACGTGGGGAACCCGGCCCCAGGTCAGCGGGTCACGTGGGGTCACCGGCCCCAGGTCAGCGAGTCACGTGGGGAACCCGGCCCCAGGTCAGCGGGTCACGTGGGGTCACCGGCCCCAGGTCAGAGGGTCACGTGGGGACCCCGGACCCAGGTCACCTAGTCATGTGTGGCACCCAGCCTGGTTCCAAGGTTCCGATGACCATCCCGGCACCAGGACCCCGGGTCACGTGGAGACACCGGCCCCAGGTAACCGGGTCACGTGGGGACCCCGGCCCCAGGTCAGCGGGTCACGTGGGGTCACCGGCCCCAGGTCAGCGGGTCACGTGGGGACCCCGGACCCAGGTCACCTATTCATGTGTGGCACCCAGCCTGGTTCCAAGGTTCCGATGACCATCCCGGCACCAGGACCCCGGGTCACGTGGGGACACCGGCCTCAGGTGACCGGGTCACGTGGGGACACCGGCCCCAGGTCACCGGGTCACGTGGGGACCCCGGCCCCAGGTCAGCGGGTCACGTGGGGACACCGGCCCCAGGTAACCGGGTCACGTGGGGACCCCGGCCCCAGGTCAGCGGGTCACGTGGTGTCACCGGCCCCAGGTCAGAGGGTCACGTGGGGACCCCGGACCCAGGTCACCTAGTCATGTGTGGTACCCAGCCTGCTTCCAAGGTTCCGATGACCACCCCGGCACCAGGACCCCGGGTCAAGTGGGGACATCGGCCCCAGGTCACCGGGTCACGTGGGGTCATTGGCCCCAGGTGACCGGGTCACGTGGGGTCACCGGCCCCAGGTCAGCGGGTCACGTGTGGTCACCGGCCCCAGGTCAGCGGGTCACGTGGGGACACCGGCCCCAGGTGACCGGGTCACGTGGGGACACCGGCCCCAGGTCAGCGGGTCACGTGGGGACCCCAGCCCCAGGTCAGCGGGTCACGTTGGGACACCGGCCCCAGGTGACCGGGTCACGTGGGGACACCGGCCCCAGGTCATCGGGTCACGTGGGGACCCCGGACCCAGGTCAGCAAGTCACGTGGGGACACCGGCCCCAGGTCAGCGGGTCACGTGGGGACACCGGCCCCAGGTCAGAGGGTCACGTGGGGACCCCGGACCCAGTTCACCTGGTCATGTGTGGTACCCAGCGTGGTTCCCAGGTTCCGGTGACCACCCCGGCACCAGGACCCCGGGTCACGTGGGGACCCCGGACCCAGGTCAGCGGGTCACGTGGGGACACCAGCCCCAGGTCACCGCGTCAGGTCGGGACCCCGAACCCAGGTCCACGAGTCCGTCGACACCACAGCCCCGGGTCACCGGGTCGTGTCGGGTAACCGGCCTGGTTCCAAGGTTCCGATGACCACCCCGGCACCAGGACCCCGGGTCACGTGGGGTCACCGGCCCCAGGTCAGCGGGTCACGTGGGGACCCCGGCCCCAGGTCAGCGGGTCACGTGGGTCACCGGCCCCAGGTCAGAGGGTCACGTTGGTACCCCGGACCCAGGTCACCTGGTCATGTGTGGTACCCAGCGTGGTTCCCAGGTTCCGATGACCTCCCCGGCACCAGGACCCCGGGTCACGTGGGGACACCGGCCCCAGGTGACCGGGTCTCGTGGGGTCACCGGCCCCAGGTCAGCGGGTCACGTGGGGACACCGGCCCCAGGTCAGCGGGTCACGTGGGGACCCCGGACCCAGGTCACCTGGTCATGTGTGGTACCCAGCGTGGTTCCCAGGTTCCGATGACCTCCCCGGCACCAGAACCCCGGGTCACGTGGGGACACCGGCCCCAGGTGACCGGGTCACGTGGGGTCACCGGCCCCAGGTGACCGGGTCACGTGGGGTCACCGGCCCCAGGTCAGCGGGTCACGTGGGGACACCGGCCCCAGGTCACCTAGTCATGTGTGGTACCCAGCCTGGTTCCAAGGTTCCGATGACCATCCTGGCACCAGGACCCCGGGTCACGTGGGGACACCGGCCTCAGGTGACCGGGTCACGTGGGGACACCGGCCCCAGGTCAGCGGGTCACGTGGGGACCCGGCCCCAGGTCAGCAGGTCACGTGGGGACACTGGCCCCAGGTCACCGGGTCACGTGGGGACCCCGGCCCCAGGTCAGCGGGTCACGTGGTGTCACCGCCCCCAGGTCAGAGGGTCACGTGGGGACCCCGGACCCAGGTCACCTAGTCATGTGTGGTACCCAGCCTGGTTCCAAGGTTCCGATGACCACCCCGGCACCAGGACCCCGGGTCACGTGGGGACATCGGCCCCAGGTCACCGGGTCACGTGGGGTCACCGGCCCCAGGTAACCGGGTCACGTGGGGTCACCGGCCCCAGGTCAGCGGGTCACGTGGGGTCACCGGCCCCAGGTCAGCGGGTCACGTGGGGACACCGGCCCCAGGTGACCGGGTCACGTGGGGACACCGGCCCCAGGTCAGCGGGTCACGTGGGGACCCCGGCCCCAGGTCAGCGGGTCACGTTGGGACACCGGCCCCAGGTGACCGGGTCACGTGGGGACCCCGGCCCCAGGTCACCGGGTCACGTGGGGACCCCGGCCCCAGGTCAGCGGGTCACGTGGGGACACCGGCCCCAGGTAACCAAGGCAGGTCGGGACCCAGCCCGGGTCCCCGGGACGGGTTTTTACCCCAGCCGCAGATCACCGGGTCCTGTCGGGTCCCCGGCCCGGCTCCCCTGGACAGGTCGATAACCCGGCCCCAGGTCACCCGGTCATCTCGCGCACCCGGCCTGGTTCCCAGGTTCCGATGACCACCCCGGCACCAGGACCCCGGGTCACGTGGGGACACCGGCCCCAGGTGACCGGGTCACGTGGTGTCACCGGCCCCAGGTCAGCGGGTCACGTGGGGACCCCGGCCCCAGGTCAGCGGGTCACGTGGGGTCACCGGCCCCAGGTCAGAGGGTCACGTGGGGACCCCGGACCCAGGTCACCTGGTCATGTGTGGTACCCAGCGTGGTTCCCAGGTTCCGATGACCTCCCCGGCACCAGGGCCCCGGGTCACGTGGGGACACCGGCCCCAGGTGACCAGGTCACGTGGGGTCACCGGCCCCAGGTCAGCGGGTCACGTGGGGTCACCGGCCCCAGGTCAGCGGGTCACGTGGGGACACCGGCCCCAGGTGACCGGGTCACGTGGGGACACCGGCCCCAGGTCAGAGAATCACGTGGGGACCCCGGACCCAGGTCACCGGGTCATGTCGGGACCCAGCCCGGGTCCCCGGGACGGGTTTTTACCCCAGCCGCAGATCACCGGGTCCTGTCGGGTACCCGGGTCGGGTCCCCGGGTCAGTTCGGGACCCCGGACCCAGGTCGGGTCATGTCACGTCCCATGCCCGGGTCCCCGGGTTGGATTTTTACCCAGGCCCCGGGTCACAGGGTCATGTCGGGTCAACGGCCTGGGTACAAGGGTCTGGTGACCACCCCGACCCCAGGTCCCCGGGTCATGACGGGACACCGGACCAGGTCCCCGAGTCCGGTCGACACCACAGCCCCAGGTCACCGTGTCACGTCTGCACCCCGGAACCAGGTCACCGGGTCATGTCGGGACCCAGCCCGGGTCCCCGGGACGGGATTTTACCCCAGCCGCAGATCACCGGGTCCTGTCGGGTACCCGGGTCGGGTCCCCTGGACAGGTCGGCACCCCGGCCCCGGGTCACGGGGTCATGTCGGGTCGCTGTCCCGGGTACCAGTGTCAGGTGACCACCCCGGCCCCGGGAGACGGAGTCATACCGGGTCCCCGGCCCGGGTCCCCGGGTTGCATCGGGACAAAAGCACCGGATCACTGGATCACGTGGGGGCCCGGGCCCGGGTCCCCGGGTTGCATCGGGAAACCAGCGAAGGACCACCGGGTCCTGTCGGGTCCCCGGCCCGGGTCCCCTGGACAGGTCGTTAACCCGGCCCCAGGTCACCAGGTCATGTCGCGCACTCGGCCTGGTTCCCAGGTTCCGGTGACCACCCCGGCACCAGGACCCCGGGTCACGTGGGGTCACCGGCCCCAGGTCAGCGGGTCACGTGGGGACCCCGGCCCCAGGTCAGCGGGTCACGTGGGGACACCGGCCCCAGGTCAGCGGGTCAGGTGGGGACACCGGCCCCAGGTCAGCGGGTCACGTGGGGACACCGGCCCCAGGTGACCGGGTCACGTGGGGACACCGGCCCCAGGTCAGAGAATCACGTGGGGACCCCGGACCCAGGTCACCGGGTCATGTCGGGACCCAGCCCGGGTCCCCGGGACGGGTTTTTACCCCAGCCGCAGATCACCGGGTCCTGTCGGGTACCCGGGTCGGGTCCCCGGGTCAGTTCGGGACCCCGGACCCAGGTCGGGTCATGTCACGTCCCATGCCCGGGTCCCCGGGTTGGATTTTTACCCAGGCCCCGGGTCACAGGGTCATGTCGGGTCAACGGCCTGGGTACAAGGGTCTGGTGACCACCCCGACCCCAGGTCCCCGGGTCATGACGGGACACCGGACCAGGTCCCCGAGTCCGGTCGACACCACAGCCCCAGGTCACCGTGTCACGTCGGCACCCCGGAACCAGGTCACCGGGTCATGTCGGGACCCAGCCCGGGTCCCCGGGACGGGATTTTACCCCAGCCGCAGATCACCGGGTCCTGTCGGGTACCCGGGTCGGGTCCCCTGGACAGGTCGGCACCCCGGCCCCGGGTCACGGGGTCATGTCGGGTCGCTGTCCCGGGTACCAGTGTCAGGTGACCACCCCGGCCCCGGGAGACGGAGTCATACCGGGTCCCCGGCCCGGGTCCCCGGGTTGCATCGGGACAAAAGCACCGGATCACTGGATCACGTGGGGGCCCGGGCCCGGGTCCCCGGGTTGCATCGGGAAACCAGCGAAGGACCACCGGGTCCTGTCGGGTCCCCGGCCCGGGTCCCCTGGACAGGTCGTTAACCCGGCCCCAGGTCACCAGGTCATGTCGCGCACTCGGCCTGGTTCCCAGGTTCCGGTGACCACCCCGGCACCAGGACCCCGGGTCACGTGGGGTCACCGGCCCCAGGTCAGCGGGTCACGTGGGGACCCCGGCCCCAGGTCAGCGGGTCACGTGGGGTCACCGGCCCCAGGTCAGCGGGTCAGGTGGGGACACCGGCCCCAGGTCAGCGGGTCACGTGGGGACCCCGGCCCCAGGTCAGCGGGTCACGTGGGGTCACCGGCCCCAGGTCAGCGGGTCACGTGGGGACACCGGCCCCAGGTCAGAGGGTCACGTGGGGACCCCGGACCCAGGTCACCTAGTCATGTGTGGCACCCAGCCTGGTTCCAAGGTTCCGATGACCATCCTGGCACCAGGACCCTGGGTCACGTGGGGACACCGGCCTCAGGTGACCGGGTCACGTGGGGACACCGGCCCCAAGTCACCGGGTCACGTGGGGACCCGGCCCCAGGTCAGCAGGTCACGTGGGGACACCGGCCCCAGGTCACCGGGTCACGTGGGGACCCCGGCCCCAGGTCAGCGGGTCACGTGGTGTCACCGGCCCCAGGTCAGAGGGTCACGTGGGGACCCCGGACCCAGGTCACCTAGTCATGTGTGGTACCCAGCCTGGTTCCAAGGTTCCGATGACCACCCCGGCACCAGGACCCCGGGTCTCGTGGGAACATCGGCCCCAGGTCACCGGGTCACGTGGGGTCACCGGCCCCAGGTGACCGGGTCACGTGGGGTCACCGGCCCCAGGTCAGCGGGTCACGTGGGGTCACCGGCCCCAGGTCAGCGGGTCACGTGGGGACACCGGCCCCAGGTCACCGGGTCACGTGGGGACACCGGCCCCAGGTAACCAAGGCAGGTCGGGACCCAGCCCGGGTCCCCGGGACGGGTTTTTACCCCAGCCGCAGATCACCGGGTCCTGTCGGGTCCCCGGCCCGGGTCCCCTGGACAGGTCGATAACCCGGCGCCAGGTCACCCGGTCATCTCGCGCACCCGGCCTTGTTCCCAGGTTCCGATGACCACCCCGGCACCAGGACCCCGGGTCACGTGGGGACACCGGCCCCAGGTGACCGGGTCACGTGGGGTCACCGGCCCCAGGTCAGCGGGTCACGTGGGGACCCCGGCCCCAGGTCACCGGGTCACGTGGGGTCACCGGCCCCAGGTCAGAGGGTCACGCGGGGACCCCGGACCCAGGTCACCTGGTCATGTGTGGCACCCAGCCTGGTTCCCAGGTTCCGATGACCTCCCCGGCACCAGGGCCCCGGGTCACGTGGGGACCCCGGCCCCAGGTGACCGGGTCACGTGGGGTCACCGGCCCCAGGTCAGCGGGTCACGTGGGGTCACCGGCCCCAGGTCAGCGGGTCACGTGGGGACACCGGCCCCAGGTGACCGGGTCACGTGGGGACACCGGCCCCAGGTCACCGGGTCACGTCGGCACCCCGGAACCAGGTCACCGGGTCATGTCGGGACCCAGCCCGGGTCCCCGGGATGGGTTTTTACCCCAGCCGCAGATCACCGGGTCCTGTCGGGTACCCGGGTCGGGTCCCCTGGACAGGTCGGCACCCCGGCCCCGGGTCACGGGGTCATGTCGGGTCGCTGTCCCGGGTACCAGTGTCAGGTGTCCACCCCAGCCCCGGGAGACGGAGTCATACCGGGTCCCCGGCCCGGG
This sequence comes from Somateria mollissima, assembly GCA_951411735.1. Classification (NCBI taxonomy): domain Eukaryota; kingdom Metazoa; phylum Chordata; class Aves; order Anseriformes; family Anatidae; genus Somateria; species Somateria mollissima. The sequence goes on along the minus strand of CATOCB010000293.1, from coordinate 58,533 downwards.
TCCCCGGGTTGCATCGGGACACCTGCGAAGGACCACCGGGTCCTGTCGGGTCCCCGGCCCGGGTCCCCTGGACAGGTCGTTAACCCGGCCCCAGGTCACCAGGTCATGTCGCGCACTCGGCCTGGTTCCCAGGTTCCGGTGACCACCCCGGCACCAGGACCCCGGGTCAAGTGGGGACCCCGGCCCCAGGTCAGCGGGTCACGTGGGGTCACCGGCCCCAGGTCAGCGGGTCACCTGGGGACCCCGGCCCCAGGTGACCGGGTCACGTGGGGACACCGGCCCCAGGTCAGAGGGTCACGTGGGGACACCGGCCCCAGGTAACCGGGTCACGTGGGGACACCGGCCCCAGGTGACCGGGTCACGTGGGGTCACCGGCCCCAGGTCAGCGGGTCACGTGGGGACACCGGCCCCAGGTCAGCGGGTCACGTGGGGACCCCGGCCCCAGGTCAGCGGGTCACGTGGGGTCACCGGCCCCAGGTCAGCGGGTCACATGGGGACACCGGCCCCAGGTCAGAGGGTCACGTGGGGACACAGGCCCCAGATAACCGGGTCACGTGGGGACCCCGGCCCCAGGTCAGCGGTCACGTGGGGTCACCGGCCCCAGGTCAGAGGGTCACGTGGGGACCCCGGACCCAGGTCACCTAGTCATGTGTGGCACCCAGCCTGGTTCCAATGTTCCTATGACCATCCCGGCACCAGGACCCCGGGTCACGTGGGGACACCGGCCCCAGGTAACCGGGTCACGTGGGGACCCCGGCCCCAGGTCAGCGGGTCACGTGGGGTCACCGGCCCCAGGTCAGAGGGTCACGTGGGGACCCCGGACCCAGGTCAAAGGGTCACGTGGGGACACCGGCCCCAGGTCACCGGGTCACGTGGGGTCACCGGCCCCAGGTCAGCGGGTCACGTGGGGACACCGGCCCCAGGTCAGAGGGTCACGTGGGGACACCGGCCCCAGGTCAGCGGGTCACGTGGGGTCACCGGCCCCAGGTCAGAGGGTCACGTGGGGACCCCGGCCCCAGGTCAGCGGGTCACGTGGGGTCACCGGCCCCAGGTGACCGGGTCACGTGGGGACACCGGCCCCAGGTCAGCGGGTCACGTGGGGAACCCGGCCCCAGGTCAGCGGGTCACGTGGGGTCACCGGCCCCAGGTCAGCGGGTCACGTGGGGACACCGGCCCCAGGTCAGCGGGTCACGTGGGGACCCCGGCCCCAGGTCAGCGGGTCACGTGGGGACCCCAGCCCCAGGTCAGCGGGTCACGTTGGGACACCGGCCCCAGGTGACCGGGTCACGTGGGGACACCGGCCCCAGGTCACCGGGTCACGTGGGGACCCCGGACCCAGGTCAGCAAGTCACGTGGGGACACCGGCCCCAGGTCAGAGGGTCACGTGGGGACCCCGGACCCAGTTCACCTGGTCATGTGTGGTACCCAGCGTGGTTCCCAGGTTCCGGTGACCACCCCGGCACCAGGACCCCGGGTCACGTGGGGACCCCGGACCCAGGTCAGCGGGTCACGTGGGGACACCAGCCCCAGGTCACCGCGTCAGGTCGGGACCCCGAACCCAGGTCCACGAGTCCGTCGACACCACAGCCCCGGGTCACCGGGTCGTGTCGGGTAACCGGCCTGGTTCCAAGGTTCCGATGACCACCCCGGCACCAGGACCCCGGGTCACGTGGGGACACCGGCCCCAGGTGACCGGGTCACGTGGGGACACCGGCCCCAGGTCACCGGGTCACGTGGGGACCCCGGCCCCAGGTCAGCGGGTCACGTGGGGTCACCGGCCCCAGGTCAGAGGGTCACGCAGGGACCCCGGACCCAGGTCACCTGGTCATGTGTGGTACCCAGCCTGGTTCCCAGGTTCCGATGACCACCCCGGCACCAGGACCCCGGGTCACGTGGGGTCACCAGCCCCAGGTCAGCGGGTCACGTGGGGACCCCGGCCCCAGGTCAGCGGGTCACGTGGGTCACCGGCCCCAGGTCAGAGGGTCACGTTGGTACCCCGGACCCAGGTCACCTGGTCATGTGTGGTACCCAGCGTGGTTCCCAGGTTCCGATGACCTCCCCGGCACCAGGACCCCGGGTCACGTGGGGACACCGGCCCCAGGTGACCGGGTCACGTGGGGTCACCGGCCCCAGGTCAGCGGGTCACGTGGGGACACCGGCCCCAGGTCAGCGGGTCACGTGGGGACCCCGGACCCAGGTCACCTGGTCATGTGTGGTACCCAGCGTGGTTCCCAGGTTCCGATGACCACCCCAGCACCAGGACCCCGGGTCACGTGGGGACATCGGCCCCAGGTCACCGGGTCACGTGGGGACACCGGCCCCAGGTGACCGGGTCACGTGGGGACCCCGGCCCCAGGTCAGCGGGTCACGTGGGGACCCCGGCCCCAGGTCAGCGGGTCACGTGGGGACACCGGCCCCAGGTCAGCGGGTCACGTGGGGACACCGGCCCCAGGTAACCAAGGCAGGTCGGGACCCAGCCCGGGTCCCCGGGACGGGTTTTTACCCCAGCCGCAGATCACCGGGTCCTGTCGGGTCCCCGGCCCGGGTCCCCTGGACAGGTCGATAACCCGGACCCAGGTCACCTGGTCATGTGTGGTACCCAGCGTGGTTCCCAGGTTCCGATGACCTCCCCGGCACCAGGGCCCCGGGTCACGTGGGGACCCCGGCCCCAGGTGACCGGGTCACGTGGGGTCACCGGCCCCAGGTCAGCGGGTCACGTGGGGTCACCGGCCCCAGGTCAGCGGGTCACGTGGGGACACCGGCCCCAGGTGACCGGGTCACGTGGGGACACCGGCCCCAGGTCAGAGAGTCACGTGGGGACCCCGGACCCAGGTCACCGGGTCATGTCGGGACCCAGCCCGGGTCCCCGGGACGGGTTTTTACCCCAGCCGCAGATCACCGGGTCCTGTCGGGTACCCGGGTCGGGTCCCCTGGACAGGTCGGCACCCCGGCCCAGGGTCACGGGGTCATGTCGGGTCGCTGTCCCGGGTACCAGTCACGTGGGGACACCGGCCCCAGGTCAGAGGGTCACGTGGGGACACCGGCCCCAGGTAACCGGGTCACGTGGGGACCCCGGCCCCCGTTCAGCGGGTCACGTGGGGTCACCGGCCCCAGGTCAGAGGGTCACGTGGGGACCCCGGACCCAGGTCACCTAGTCATGTGTGGCACCCAGCCTGGTTCCAAGGTTCCGATGACCATCCTGGCACCAGGACCCCGGGTCACGTGGGGACACCGGCCTCAGGTGACCGGGTCACGTGGGGACACCGACCCCAGGTCACCGGGTCACGTGGGGACCCGGCCCCAGGTCAGCAGGTCACGTGGGGACACCGGCCCCAGGTCACCGGGTCACGTGGGGACCCCGGCCCCAGGTCAGCGGGTCACGTGGTGTCACCGGCCCCAGGTCAGAGGGTCACGTGGGGACCCCGGACCCAGGTCACCTAGTCATGTGTGGTACCCAGCCTGGTTCCAAGGTTCCGATGACCACCCCGGCACCAGGACCCCGGGTCACGTGGGGACATCGGCCCCAGGTCACCGGGTCACGTGGGGTCACCGGCCCCAGGTGACCGGGTCACGTGGGGTCACCGGCCCCAGGTCAGCGGGTCACGTGGGGTCACCGGCCCCAGGTCAGCGGGTCAAGTTGGGACACCGGCCCCAGGTGACCGGGTCACGTGGGGACACCGGCCCCAGGTCAGCGGGTCAAGTTGGGACACCGGCCCCAGGTGACCGGGTCACGTGGGGACACCGGCCCCAGGTCACCGGGTCACGTGGGGACCCCGGCCCCAGGTCAGCGGGTCACGTGGGGACACCGGCCCCAGGTAACCAAGGCAGGTCGGGACCCAGCCCGGGTCCCCGGGACGGGTTTTTACCCCAGCCGCAGATCACCGGGTCCTGTCGGGTCCCCGGCCCGGGTCCCCTGGACAGGTCGATAACCCGGCCCCAGGTCACCCGGTCATCTCGCGCACCCGGCCTGGTTCCCAGGTTCCGATGACCACCCCGGCACCAGGACCCCGGGTCACGTGGGGACACCGGCCCCAGGTGACCGGGTCACGTGGGGTCACCGGCCCCAGGTCAGCGGGTCACGTGGGGACCCCGGCCCCAGGTCACCGGGTCACGTGGGGTCACCGGCCCCAGGTCAGACGGTCACGTGGGGACCCCGGACCCTGGTCACCTGGTCATGTTTGGTACCCAGCGTGGTTCCCAGGTTCCGATGACCTCCCCGGCACCAGGGCCCCGGGTCACGTGGGGACACCGGCCCCAGGTGACCGGGTCACGTGGGGTCACCGGCCCCAGGTCAGCGGGTCACGTGGGGTCACCGGCCCCAGGTCAGCGGGTCACGTGGGGACACCGGCCCCAGGTGACCGGGTCACGTGGGGACACCGGCCCCAGGTCAGCGGGTCACGTGGGGACCCCGGACCCAGGTCAGCGGGTCATGTCGGGACCCAGCCCGGGTCCCCGGGACGGGTTTTTACCCCAGCCGCAGATCACCGGGTCCTGTCGGGTACCCGGGTCGTGTCCTCTGGACAGGTCGGCACCCCGGCCCCGGGTCACGGGGTCATGTCGGGTCGCTGTCCCGGGTACCAGTGTCAGGTGACCACCCCGGCCCCGGGAGACGGAGTCATACCGGGTCCCCGGCCCGGGTCCCCGGGTTGCATCGGGACACCAGCGAAGGACCACCGGGTCCTGTCGGGTCCCCGGCCCGGGTCCCCTGGACAGGTCGTTAACCCGGCCCCAGGTCACCAGGTCATGACGCGCACTCGGCCTGGTTCCCAGGTTCCGGTGACCACCCCGGCACCAGGACCCCGGGTCACGTGGGGACCCCGGCCCCAGGTCAGCGGGTCACGTGGGGTCACCGGCCCCAGGTCAGCGGGTCACGTGGGGACCCCGGCCCCAGGTGACCGGGTCACGTGGGGACACCGGCCCCAGGTCAGAGGGTCACGTGGGGACACCGGCCCCAGGTAACCGGGTCACGTGGGGACCCCGGCCCCAGGTCAGCGGGTCACGTGGGGTCACCGGCCCCAGGTCAGAGGGTCACGTGGGGACCCCGGACCCAGGTCACCTAGTCATGTGTGGCACCCATCCTGGTTCCAAGGTTCCGATGACCATCCCGGCACCAGGACCCCGGGTCACGTGGGGACACCGGCCTCAGGTGACCGGGTCACGTGGGGACACCGGCCCCAGGTCACCGGGTCACGTGGGGACCCGGCCCCAGGTCAGCGGGTCACGTGGGGACACCGGCCCCAGGTAACCGGGTCACGTGGGGACCCCGGCCCCAGGTGACCGGGTCACGTGGGGACACCGGCCCCAGGTCAGCGGGTCACGTGGGGACCCCGGCCCCAGGTCAGCGGGTCACGTGGGGTCATCGGCCCCAGGTCAGCGGGTCACGTGGGGTCACCGGCCCCAGGTCAGCGGGTCACGTTGGGACACCGGCCCCAGGTGACCGGGTCACGTGGGGACACCGGCCCCAGGTCACCGGGTCACGTGGGGACCCCGGCCCCAGGTCAGCGGGTCACGTGGGGACACCGGCCCCAGGTAACCAAGGCAGGTCGGGACCCAGCCCGGGTCCCCGGGACGGGTTTTTACCCCAGCCGCAGATCACCGGGTCCTGTCGGGTCCCCGGCCCGGGTCCCCTGGACAGGTCGATAACCCGGCCCCAGGTCACCCGGTCATCTCGCGCACCCGGCCTGGTTCCCAGGTTCCGATGACCACCCCGGCACCAGGACCCCGGGTCACGTGGGGACACCGGCCCCAGGTGACCGGGTCACATGGGGTCACCGGCCCCAGGTCAGCGGGTCACGTGGTGACCCCGGCCCCAGGTCACCGGGTCACATGGGGTCACCGGCCCCAGGTCAGAGGGTCATGTGGGGACCCCGGACCCAGGTCACCTGGTCATGTGTGGTACCCAGCGTGGTTCCCAGGTTCCGATGACCTCCCCGGCACCAGGGCCCCGGGTCACGTGGGGACACCGGCCCCAGGTGACCGGGTCACGTGGGGTCACCGGCTCCAGGTCAGCGGGTCACGTGGGGTCACCGGCCCCAGGTCAGCGGGTCACGTGGGGACACCGGCCCCAGGTGACCGGGTCACGTGGGGACACCGGCCCCAGGTCACCGGGTCACGTCGGCACCCCGGAACCAGGTCACCGGGTCATGTCGGGACCCAGCCCGGGTCCCCGGGACGGGTTTTTACCCCAGCCGCAGATCACCGGGTCCTGTCGGGTACCCGGCCCGGGTCCCCTGGACAGGTCGGCACCCCGGCCCCGGGTCACGGGGTCATGTCGGGTCGCTGTCCCGGGTACCAGTGTCAGGTGACCACCCCGGCCCCGGGAGACGGAATCATACCGGGTCCCCGGCCCGGGTCCCCGGGTTGCATCGGGACAAAAGCACCGGATCACTGGATCACGTGGGGGCCCGGGCCCGGGTCCCCGGGTTGCATCGGGACACCAGCGAAGGACCACCGGGTCCTGTCGGGTCCCCGGCCCGGGTCCCCTGGACAGGTCGTTAACCCGGCCCCAGGTCACCGGGTCATGTCGCGCACCCGGCCTGGTTCCCAGGTTCTGGTGACCACCCCGGCACCAGGACCCCGGGTCACGTGGGGACCCCGGACCCAGGTCAGCGGGTCACGTTGGGACACCGGCCCCAGGTCACCGCGTCAGGTCGGGACCCCGAACACAGGTCCACGAGTCCGTCGACACCACAGCCCCGGGTCACCGGGTCGTGTCGGGTAACCGGCCTGGTTCCAAGGTTCCGATGACCACCCCGGCACCAGGACCCCGGGTCACGTGGGGACACCGGCCCCAGGTGACCGGGTCACGTGGGGACACCGGCCCCAGGTCACCGGGTCACGTGGGGACCCCGGCCCCAGGGCAGAGGGTCACGTGGGGTCACCGGCCCCAGGTCAGAGGGTCACGCGGGGACCCCGGACCCAGGTCACCTGGTCATGTGTGGTACCCAGCCTGGTTCCCAGGTTCCGATGACCACCCCGGCACCAGGACCCCGGGTCACGTGGGGACCCCGGCCCCAGGTGACCGGGTCACGTGGGGTCACCGGCCCCAGGTCAGCGGGTCACGTGGGGACCCCGGCCCCAGGTCACCGGGTCACGTCGGCACCCCGGAACCAGGTCACCGGGTCATGTCGGGACCCAGCCCGGGTCCCCGGGACGGGTTTTTACCCCAGCCGCAGATCACCGGGTCCTGTCGGGTACCCGGGTCGGGTCCCCTGGACAGGTCGGCACCCCGGCCCCGGGTCACGGGGTCATGTCGGGTCGCTGTCCCGGGTACCAGTGTCAGGTGACCACCCCGGCCCCGGGAGACGGAGTCATACCGGGTCCCCGGCCCGGGTCCCCGGGTTGCATCGGGACAAAAGCACCGGATCACTGGATCACGTGGGGGCCCGGGCCCGGGTCCCCGGGTTGCATCGGGACACCAGCGAAGGACCACCGGGTCCTGTCGGGTCCCCGGCCCGGGTCCCCTGGACAGGTCGTTAACCCGGCCCCAGGTCACCGGGTCATGTCGCGCACCCGGCCTGGTTCCCAGGTTCCGGTGACCACCCCGGCACCAGGACCCCGGGTCACGTGGGGACCCCGGACCCAGGTCAGCGGGTCACGTTGGGACACCGGCCCCAGGTCACCGGGTCAGGTCGGGACCCCGAACACAGGTCCACGAGTCCGTCGACACCACAGCCCCGGGTCACCGGGTCGTGTCGGGTAACCGGCCTGGTTCCAAGGTTCCGATGACCACCCCGGCACCAGGACCCCGGGTCACGTGGGGACACCGGCCCCAGGTGACCGGGTCACGTGGGGACACTGGCCCCAGGTCACCGGGTCACGTGGGGACACCGGCCCCAGGTCACCGGGTCACGTGGGGACCCCGGCCCCAGGGCAGAGGGTCACGTGGGGTCACCGGCCCCAGGTCAGAGGGTCACGCGGGGACCCCGGACCCAGGTCACCTGGTCATGTGTGGTACCCAGCCTGGTTCCCAGGTTCCGATGACCACCCCGGCACCAGGACCCCGGGTCACGTGGGGACCCCGGCCCCAGGTGACCGGGTCAGGTGGGGTCACCGGCCCCAGGTCAGCGGGTCACGTGGGGTCACCGGCCCCAGGTCAGAGGGTCACGTGGGGACCCAGGACCCAGGTCACCTGGTCATGTGTGGTACCCAGCGCGGTTCCCAGGTTCCGGTGACCACCCCGGCACCAGGACCCCGGGTCACGTGGGGACCCCGGACCCAGGTCAGCGGGTCACGTGGGCACACTGGCCCCAGGTCACCGCGTCAGGTCGGGACCCCGAACACAGGTCCACGAGTCCGTCGACACCACAGCCCCGGGTCACCGGGTCGTGTCGGGTAACCGGCCTGGTTCCAAGGTTCCGATGACCACCCCGGCACCAGGACCCTGGGTCACGTGGGGACACCGGCCCCAGGTGACCGGGTCACGTGGGGACACCGGCCCCAGGTCACCGGGTCACGTGGGGACTCCGGCCCCAGGGCAGAGGGTCACGTGGGGTCACCGGCCCCGGGTCAGAGGGTCACGCGGGGACCCCGGAACCAGGTCACCTGGTCATGTGTGGTACCCAGCGTGGATCCCAGGTTCCGATGACCTCCCCGGCACCAGGACCCCGGGTCACGTGGGGACACCGGCCCCAGGTGACCGGGTCACGTGGGGTCACCGGCCCCAGGTCAGCGGGTCACGTGGGGTCACCGGCCCCAGGTCAGCGGGTCACGTGGGGACACCGGCCCCAGGTGACCGGGTCACGTGGGGACACTGGCCCCAGGTCAGAGGGTCACGTGGGGACACCGGCCCCAGGTAACCGGGTCACGTGGGGACCCCGGCCCCAGGTCAGCGGGTCACGTGGGGTCACCGGCCCTAGGTCAGAGGGTCACGTGGGGACCCCGGACCCAGGTCACCTAGTCATGTGTGGCACCCAGCCTGGTTCCAAGGTTCCGATGACCATCCCGACACCAGGACCCCGGGTCACGTGGGGACAAGGGCCTCAGGTGACCGGGTCACGTGGGGACACCGGCCCCAGGTCACCGGGTCACGTGGGGACCCCGGCCCCAGGTCAGCGGGTCACGTTGGGACACCGGTCCCAGGTCAGCGGGTCACGTGGGGACCCCGGCCCCAGGTCAGCGGGTCACGTGGGGTCACCGGCCCCAGGTCAGAGGGTCACGTGGGGACCCCGGACCCAGGTCACCTAGTCATGTGTGGTACCCAGCCTGGTTCCAATGTTCCGATGACCACCCCGACACCAGGACCAAGGGTCACGTGGGGACCCCGGCCCCAGGTGACCGGGTCACGTGGGGTCACCGGCCCCAGGTCAGCGGGTCACGTGGGGTCACCGGCCCCAGGTCAGCGGGTCACGTGGGGACACCGGCCCCAGGTGACCGGGTCACGTGGGGACACAGGCCCCAGGTCAGCGGGTCACGTGGGGACCCCGGACCCAGGTCAGCGGGTCACGTGGGGACACCGGCCCCAGGTCAGCGGGTCACGTGGGGACACCGGCCCCAGGTCACCGGGTCACGTGGGGACCCCGGACCCAGGTCAGCGGGTCACGTGGGGACACCGGCCCCAGGTCAGCGGGTCACGTGGGGACACCGGCCCCAGGTAACCAAGGCAGGTCGGGACCCAGCCCGGGTCCCCGGGACGGGTTTTTACCCCAGCCGCAGATCACCGGGTCCTGTCGGGTCCCCGGCCCGGGTCCCCTGGACAGGTCGATAAGCCGGCCCCAGGTCACCCGGTCATCTCGCGCACCCGGCCTGGTTCCCAGGTTCCGATGACCACCCCGGCACCAGGACCCCGGGTCCCGTGGGGACACCGGCCCCAGGTGACCGGGTCACGTGGGGTCACCGGCCCCAGGTCAGCGGGTCACGTGGGGACCCCGGCCCAGGTCACCGGGTCACGTGTGGTCACTGGCCCCAGGTCAGAGGGTCACGTGGGGACCCCGGACCCAGGTCACCTGGTCATGTGTGGTACCCAGCGTGGTTCCCAGGTTCCGATGACCTCCCCGGCACCAGGGCCCCGGGTCACGTGGGGACCCCGGCCCCAGGTGACCGGGTCACGTGGGGTCACCGGCCCCAGGTCAGCGGGTCACGTGGGGTCACCGGCCCCAGGTCAGCGGGTCACGTGGGGACACCGGCCCCAGGTGACCGGGTCACGTGGGGACACCGGCCCCAGGTCACCGGGTCACGTCGGCACCCCGGAACCAGGTCACCGGGTCATGTCGGGACCCAGCCCGGGTCCCCGGGACGGGTTTTTACCCCAGCCGCAGATCACCGGGTCCTGTCGGGTACCCGGGTCGGGTCCCCTGGACAGGTCGTTAACCCGGCCCCAGGGCACAAGGTCATGTCGCGCACCCGGCCTGGTTCCCAGGTTCCGGTTACCACCCCGGCACCAGGACCCCGGGTAACGTGGGGTCACCGGCCCCAGGTCAGCGGGTCACGTGGGGACCCCGGCCCCAGGTCAGAGGGTCACGTGGGGACCCCGGACCCAGGTCACCTGGTCATGTGTGGTACCCAGCGTGGTTCCCAGGTTCCGATGACCTCCCCGGCACCAGGGCCCCGGGTCACCTGGGGACACCGGCCCCAGGTGACCGGGTCACGTGGGGTCACCGGCCCCAGGTCAGCGGGTCACGTGGGGTCACCGGCCCCAGGTCAGCGGGTCACGTGGGGACCCCGGACCCAGGTCACCGGGTCATGTCGGGACCCAGCCCGGGTCCCCGGGACGGGTTTTTACCCCAGCCGCAGATCACCGGGTCCTGTCGGGTACCCGGGTCGGGTCCCCTGGACAGGTCGTTAACCCGGCCCCAGGTCACCAGGTCATGTCGCGCACCCGGCCTGGTTCCCAGGTTCCGGTGACCACCCCGGCACCAGGACCCCGGGTCACATGGGGACACCGGCCCCAGGGCAGAGGGTCACGTGGGGACCCCGGCCCCAGGTCAGCGGGTCACGTGGGGTCACCGGCCCCAGGTCAGCGGGTCACGTGGGGACACCGGCCCCAGGTGACCGGGTCACGTGGGGACACCGTCCCCAGGTAACCAGGTCACGTGGGGACCCCGGCCCCAGGTCAGCGGGTCACGTGGGGACACCGGCCCCAGGTAACCAGGTCACGTGGGGACCCCGGCCCCAGGTCAGCGGGTCACGTGGGGTCACCGGCCCCAGGTCAGAGGGTCACGTGGGGACCCCGGACCCAGGTCACCTAGTCATGTGTGGCACCCAGCCTGGTTCCAAGGTTCCGATGACCATCCCGGCACCAGGACCCCGGGTCACGTGGGGACACCGGCCTCAGGTGACCGGGTCACGTGGGGACACCGGCCCCAGGTCACCGGGTCACGTGGGGACCCGGCCCCAGGTCAGCGGGTCACGTGGGGACACCGGCCCCAGGTAACCGGGTCACGTGAGGACCCCGGCCCCAGGTCAGCGGGTCACGTGGTGTCACCGGCCCCAGGTCAGAGGGTCACGTGGGGACCCCGGACCCAGGTCACCTAGTCATGTGTGGTACCCAGCCTGGTTCCAAGGTTCCGATGACCACCCCGGCACCAGGACCCCGGGTCAAGTGGGGACATCGGCCCCAGGTCACCGGGTCACGTGGGGACCCCGGCCCCAGGTCAGCGGGTCACGTTGGGACCGCGGCCCCAGGTGACCGGGTCACGTGGGGACACCGGCCCCAGGTGACCGGGTCACGTGGGGACCCCGGCCCCAGGTCAGCGGGTCACGTGGGGACACCGGCCCCAGGTAACCAAGGCAGGTCAGGACCCAGCCCGGGTCCCCGGGACGGGTTTTTACCCCAGCCGCAGATCACCGGGTCCTGTCGGGTACCCGGGTCGGGTCCCCTGGACAGGTCGGCACCCCGGCCCCGGGTCACGGGGTCATGTCGGGTCGCTGTCCCGGGTACCAGTGTCAGGTGACCACCCCGGCCCCGGGAGACGGAGTCATACCGGGTCCCCGGCCCGGGTCCCCGGGTTGCATCGGGACAAAAGCACCGGATCACTGGATCACGTGGGGGCCCGGGCCCGGGTCCCCGGGTTGCATCGGGACACCAGCGAAGGACCACCGGGTCCTGTCGGGTCCCCGGCCCGGGTCCCCTGGACAGGTCGTTAACCCGGCCCCAGGTCACCGGGTCATGTCGCGCACCCGGCCTGGTTCCCAGGTTCCGGTGACCACCCCGGCACCAGGACCCCGGGTCACGTGGGGACCCCGGACCCAGGTCACCGGGTCACGTGGGGACACCGGCCCCAGGTCACCGCGTCAGGTCGGGACCCCGAACCCAGGTCCACGAGTCCGTCGACACCACAGCACCGGGTCACCGGGTCGTGTCGGGTAACCGGCCTGGTTCCAAGGTTCCGATGACCACCCCGGCACCAGGACCCCGGGTCACGTGGGGACACCGGCCCCAGGTGACCGGGTCACGTGGGGACACCGGCCCCAGGTCACCGGGTCACGTGGGGACACCGGCCCCAGGTCAGCGGGTCACGTGGGGACACCGGCCCCAGGGCAGAGGGTCACGTGGGGTCACCGGCCCCAGGTCAGAGGGTCACGCGGGGACCCCGGACCCAGGTCACCTGGTCATGTGTGGTACCCAGCCTGGTTCCCAGGTTCCGATGACCACCCCGGCACCAGGACCCCGGGTCACGTGGGGACCCCGGCCCCAGGTCAGCGGGTCACGTGGGGACCCCGGCCCCAGGTCAGCGGGTCACGTGGGTCACCGGCCCCAGGTCAGAAGGTCACGTGGGGACCCCGGACCCAGGTCACCTGGTCATGTGTGGTACCCAGCGTGGTTTCCAGGTTCCGATGACCTCCCCGGCACCAGGACCCCGGGTCACGTGGGGACACCGGCCCCAGGTGACCGGGTCACGTGTGGTCACCGGCCCCAGGTCAGCGGGTCACGTGGGGTCACCGGCCCCAGGTGACCGGGTCACGTGGGGACACCGGCCCCAGGTCAGCGGGTCACGTGGGGACCCCGGCCCCAGGTCAGTGGGTCACGTGGGGACACCGGCCCCAGGTGACCGGGTCACGTGGGGACCCCGGCCCCAGGTCAGCGGGTCACGTGGGGACACCGGCCCCAGGTGACCGGGTCACGAGGGGACCCCGGCCCCAGGTCAGCGGGTCACGTGGGGACACCGGCCCCAGGTAACCAAGGCAGGTCGGGACCCAGCCCGGGTCCCCGGGACGGGTTTTTACCCCAGCCGCAGATCACCGGGTCCTGTCGGGTCCCCGGCCCGGGTCCCCTGGACAGGTCGATAACCCGGCCCCAGGTCACCCGGTCATCTCGCGCACCCGGCCTGGTTCCCAGGTTCCGATGACCACCCCGGCACCAGGACCCCGGGTCACGTGGGGACACCGGCCCCAGGTGACCGGATAACGTGGGGTCACCGGCCCCAGGTCAGAGGGTCACGTGGGGACCCCGGACCCAGGTCACCTGGTCATGTGTGGTACCCAGCGTGGTTCCCAGGTTCCGATGACCTCCCCGGCACCAGGACCCCGGGTCACGTGGGGACACCGGCCCCAGGTGACCGGGTCACGTGGGGTCACCGGCCCCAGGTCAGCGGGTCACGTGGGGACCCCGGCCCCAGGTCAGCGGGTCACGTGGGGACACCGGCCCCAGGTGACCGGGTCACGTGGGGACACCGGCCCCAGGTCAGAGGGTCACGTGGGGACACCGGCCCCAGGTCACCGGGTCACGTGGGGACCCCGGCCCCAGGTCAGCGGGTCACGTGGGGTCACCGGCCCCAGGTCAGAGGGTCACGTGGGGACCCCGGACCCAGGTCACCTAGTCATGTGTGGCACCCAGCCTGGTTCCAAGGTTCCGATGACCATCCCGGCACCAGGACCCCGGGTCACGTGGGGACACCGGCCTCAGGTGACCGGGTCACGTGGGGACACCGGCCCCAGGTCACCGGGTCACGTGGGGACCCCGGCCCCAGGTCAGCGGGTCACGTGGGGACACCGGCCCCAGGTAACCGGGTCACGTGGGGACCCGGACCCCAGGTCAGCGGGTCACGTGGGGTCACCGGCCCCAGGTCAGAGGGTCACGTGGGGACCCCGGACCCAGGTCACCTAGTCATGTGTGGTACCCAGCCTGGTTCCAAGGTTCCGATGACCACCCCGGCACCAGGACCCCGGGTCACGTGGGGACACCGGCCTCAGGTGACCGGGTCACGTGGGGACACCGGCCTCATGTGACCAGGTCACGTGGGGACACCGGCCCCAGGTAACCGGGTCACGTGGGGACCCCGGCACCAGGACCCCGGGTCACGTGGGGACACCGGCCCCAGGTAACCGGGTCATACCGAGTCCCCGGACCCAGGTCAGCGGGTCAGGTCGGGACCCCGGACCCAGGTCGGGTCATGTCACGTCCCATGCCCGGGTCCCCGGGTTGGATTTTTACCCAGGCCCCGGGTCACAGGGTCATGTCGGGTCAACGGCCTGGGTACAAGGGTCTGGTGACCACCCCGACCCCAGGTCCCCGGGTCATGACGGGACACCGGACCAGGTCCCCGAGTCCGGTCGACACCACAGCCCCAGGTCACCGGGTCACGTCGGCACCCCGGAACCAGGTCACCGGGTCATGTCGGGACCCAGCCCGGGTCCCCGGGACGGGTTTTTACCCCAGCCGCAGATCACCGGGTCCTGTCGGGTACCCGGGTCGGGTCCCCTGGACAGGTCGGCACCCCGGCCCCGGGTCACGGGGTCATGTCGGGTCGCTGTCCCGGGTACCAGTGTCAGGTGACCACCCCGGCCCCGGGAGACGGAGTCATACCGGGTCCCCGGCCCGGGTCCCCGGGTTGCATCGGGACAAAAGCACCGGATCACTGGATCACGTGGGGGCCCGGGCCCGGGTCCCCGGGTTGCATCGGGACACCAGCGAAGGATCACCGGGTCCTGTCGGGTCCCCGGCCCGGGTCCCCTGGACAGGTCGTTAACCCGGCCCCAGGTCACCGGGTCATGTCGTGCACCCGGCCTGGTTCCCAGGTTCCGGTGACCACCCCGGCACCAGGACCCCAGGTCACGTGGGGACCCCGGCCCCAGGTCAGCGGGTCACGTGGGGACACCGGCCCCAGGTCAGCGGGTCACGTGGGGACCCCTGCCCCAGGTGACCGGGTCACGTGGGGACCCCGGCCCCAGGTCACCGGGTCACGTGGGGACCCTGGCCCCAGGTCAGCGGGTCACGTGGGGACACCGGCCCCAGGTAACCAAGGCAGGTCGGGACCCAGCCCGGGTCCCCGGGACGGGTTTTTACCCCAGCCGCAGATCACCGGGTCCTGTCGGGTCCCCGGCCCGGGTCCCCTGGACAGGTCGATAACCCGGCCCCATGTCACCCGGTCATCTCGCGCACCCGGCCTGGTTCCCAGGTTCCGATGACCACCCCGGCACCAGGACCCCGGGTCACGTGGGGACCCCGGACCCAGGTCAGCGGGTCACGTGGGGACCCCTGCCCCAGGTCACCGGGTCACGTGGGGACCCCGGCCCCAAGTCAGAGGGTCACGTGGGGTCACCGGCCCCAGGTCAGCGGGTCACGTGGGGACACCGGCCCCAGGTCAGAGGGTCACACGGGGACCCCGGAACCAGGTTACCTGGTCATGTGTGGTACCCAGCCTGGTTCCCAGGTTCCGATGACCACCCCGGCACCAGGACCCCGGGTCACGTGGGGACCCCGGCCCCAGGTCAGCGGGTCACGTGGGGTCACCGGCCCCAGGTCAGCGGGTCACGTGGGGTCACCGGCCCCAGGTCAGCGGGTCACGTGGGGACACCGGCCCCAGGTGACCTGATCACGTGGGGACACCGGCCCCAGGTCAGCGGGTCACGTGGGGACACCGGCACCAGGTCAGCGGGTCACGTGGGGACCCCGGCCCCAGGTCACCGGGTCACGTGGGGACCCCGGACCCAGGTCAGCGGGTCACGTGGGGACACCGGCCCCAGGTCAGCGGGTCACGTGGGGACACCGGCCCCAGGTAACCAAGGCAGGTCGGGACCCATCCCGGGTCCCCGGGACGGGTTTTTACCCCAGCCGCAGATCACCGGGTCCTGTCGGGTCCCCGGCCCGGGTCCCCTGGACAGGTCGATAACCCGGCCCCAGGTCACCCGGTCATCTCGCGCACCCGGCCTGTTTCCCAGGTTCCGGTGACCACCCCGGCACCAGGACCCCAGGTCACGTGGGGACCCCGGCCCCAGGTGACCGGGTCACGTGGGGACACCGGCCCCAGGTGACCGGGTCACGTGGGGACCCCGGCCCCAGGTCACCGGGTCACGCGGGGACCCCGGCCCCAAGTCAGAGGGTCACGTGGGGACACCGGCCCCAGGTCAGCGGGTCACGTGGGGACACCGGCCCCAGGTCAGAGGGTCACACGGGGACCCCGGACCCAGGTTACCTGGTCATGTGTGGTACCCAGCGTGGTTCCCAGGTTCCGATGACCACCCCGGCACCAGGACCCCGGGTCAAGTGGGGACCCCGGCCCCAGGTGACCGGGTCACGTGGGGTCACCGGCCCCAGGTCAGCGGGTCACGTGGGGACACCGGCCCCAGGTGACCGGGTCACGTGGGGACACCGGCCCCAGGTCAGCGGGTCACGTGGGGACCCCGGCACCAGGTCAGCGGGTCACGTGGGGACACCGGCCCCAGGTGACCGGGTCACGTGGGGACACCGGCCCCAGGTCACCGGGTCACGTGGGGACCCCGGACCCAGGTCAGCGGGTCACTTGGGGACACCGGCCCCACGTCAGCGGGTCACGTGGGGACACCGGCCCCAGGTAACCAAGGCAGGTCGGGAGCCAACCCGGGTCCCCGGGACGGGTTTTTACCCCAGCCGCAGATCACCGGGTCCTGTCGGGTCCCCGGCCCGGGTCCCCTGGACAGGTCGATAACCCGGCCCCAGGTCACCCGGTCATCTCGCGCACCCGGCCTGGTTCCCAGGTTCCGATGACTACCCCGGCACCAGGACCCCGGGTCACGTGGGGACACCGGCCCCAGGTGACCAGGTCACGTGGGGTCAACGGCCCCAGGTCAGCGGGTCACGTGGGGTCACCGGCCCCAGGTGACCAGGTCACGTGTGGTCACCGGCCCCAGGTGACCGGGTCACGTGGGGTCACCGGCCCCAGGTCAGCGGGTCACGTGGGGACACCGGCCCCAGGTCACCGGCTCACGTGGGGACCCCGGCCCCAGGTCAGCGGGTCACGTGGGGACACCGGCCCCAGGTGACCGGGTCACGTGGGGACACCGGCCTCAGGTCAGCGGGTCACGTGGGGACACCGGCCCCAGGTGACCGGGTCACGTGGGGACACAGGCCCCAGGTCAGCGGGTCACGTGGGGACCCCGGACCCAGGTCAGCGGGTCACGTGGGGACACCGGCCCCAGGTCAGCGGGTCACGTGGGGACACCGGCCCCAGGTCACCGGGTCACGTGGGGACCCCGGACCCAGGTCAGCGGGTCACGTGGGGACACCGGCCCCAGGTCAGCGGGTCACGTGGGGACACCGGCCCCAGGTCACCTAGTCATGTGTGGTACCCAGCCTGGTTCCAAGGTTCCGATGACCACCCCGGCACCAGGACCCCGGGTCACGTGGGGACACCGGCCTCAGGTGACCGGGTCACGTGGGGACACCGGCCTCATGTGACCAGGTCACGTGGGGACACCGGCCCCAGGTAACCGGGTCACGTGGGGACCCCGGCACCAGGACCCCGGGTCACGTGGGGACACCGGCCCCAGGTAACCGGGTCATACCGAGTCCCCGGACCCAGGTCAGCGGGTCAGGTCGGGACCCCGGACCCAGTTCGGGTCATGTCACGTCCCATGCCCGGGTCCCCGGGTTGGATTTTTACCCAGGCCCCGGGTCACAGGGTCATGTCGGGTCAATGGCCTGGGTACAAGGGTCTGGTGACCACCCCGACCCCAGGTCCCCGGGTGATGACGGGACACCGGACCAGGTCCCCGAGTCCGGTCGACACCACAGCCCCAGGTCACCGGGTCACGTCGGCACCCCGGAACCAGGTCACCGGGTCATGTCGGGACCCAGCCCGGGTCCCCGGGACGGGTTTTTACCCCAGCCGCAGATCACCGGGTCCTGTCGGGTACCCGGGTCGGGTCCCCTGGACAGGTCGGCACCCCGGCCCCGGGTCACGGGGTCATGTCAGGTCGCTGTCCCGGGTACCAGTGTCAGGTGACCACCCCGGCCCCGGGAGACGGAGTCATACCGGGTCCCCGGCCCGGGTCCCCGGGTTGCATCGGGACAAAAGCACCGGATCACTGGATCACGTGGGGGCCCGGGCCCGGGTCCCCGGGTTGCATCGGGACACCAGCGAAGGATCACCGGGTCCTGTCGGGTCCCCGGCCCGGGTCCCCTGGACAGGTCGTTAACCCGGCCCCAGGTCACCGGGTCATGTCGTGCACCCGGCCTGGTTCCCAGGTTCCGGTGACCACCCCGGCACCAGGACCCCAGGTCACGTGGGGACCCCGGCCCCAGGTCAGCGGGTCACGTGGGGACACCGGCCCCAGGTCAGCGGGTCACGTGGGGACCCCTGCCCCAGGTGACCGGGTCACGTGGGGACCCCGGCCCCAGGTCACCGGGTCACGTGGGGACCCTGGCCCCAGGTCAGCGGGTCACGTGGGGACACCGGCCCCAGGTAACCAAGGCAGGTCGGGACCCAGCCCGGGTCCCCGGGACGGGTTTTTACCCCAGCCGCAGATCACCGGGTCCTGTCGGGTCCCCGGCCCGGGTCCCCTGGACAGGTCGATAACCCGGCCCCATGTCACCCGGTCATCTCGCGCACCCGGCCTGGTTCCCAGGTTCCGATGACCACCCCGGCACCAGGACCCCGGGTCACGTGGGGACCCCGGACCCAGGTCAGCGGGTCACGTGGGGACCCCTGCCCCAGGTCACCGGGTCACGTGGGGACCCCGGCCCCAAGTCAGAGGGTCACGTGGGGTCACCGGCCCCAGGTCAGCGGGTCACGTGGGGACACCGGCCCCAGGTCAGAGGGTCACACGGGGACCCCGGAACCAGGTTACCTGGTCATGTGTGGTACCCAGCCTGGTTCCCAGGTTCCGATGACCACCCCGGCACCAGGACCCCGGGTCACGTGGGGACCCCGGCCCCAGGTGACCGGGTCACGTGGGGTCACCGGCCCCAGGTCAGCGGGTCACGTGGGGTCACCGGCCCCAGGTCAGCGGGTCACGTGGGGACACCGGCCCCAGGTGACCTGATCACGTGGGGACACCGGCCCCAGGTCAGCGGGTCACGTGGGGACACCGGCACCAGGTCAGCGGGTCACGTGGGGACCCCGGCCCCAGGTCACCGGGTCACGTGGGGACCCCGGACCCAGGTCAGCGGGTCACGTGGGGACACCGGCCCCAGGTCAGCGGGTCACGTGGGGACACCGGCCCCAGGTAACCAAGGCAGGTCGGGAGCCAACCCGGGTCCCCGGGACGGGTTTTTACCCCAGCCGCAGATCACCGGGTCCTGTCGGGTCCCCGGCCCGGGTCCCCTGGACAGGTCGATAACCCGGCCCCAGGTCACCCGGTCATCTCGCGCACCCGGCCTGCTTCCCAGGTTCCGGTGACCACCCCGGCACCAGGACCCCAGGTCACGTGGGGACCCCGGCCCCAGGTGACCGGGTCACGTGGGGACACCGGCCCCAGGTGACCGGGTCACGTGGGGACCCCGGCCCCAGGTCACCGGGTCACGCGGGGACCCCGGCCCCAAGTCAGAGGGTCACGTGGGGACACCGGCCCCAGGTCAGCGGGTCACGTGGGGACACCGGCCCCAGGTCAGAGGGTCACACGGGGACCCCGGACCCAGGTTACCTGGTCATGTGTGGTACCCAGCGTGGTTCCCAGGTTCCGATGACCACCCCGGCACCAGGACCCCGGGTCAAGTGGGGACCCCGGCCCCAGGTGACCGGGTCACGTGGGGTCACCGGCCCCAGGTCAGCGGGTCACGTGGGGACACCGGCCCCAGGTGACCGGGTCACGTGGGGACACCGGCCCCAGGTCAGCGGGTCACGTGTGGACCCCGGCACCAGGTCAGCGGGTCACGTGGGGACACCGGCCCCAGGTGACCGGGTCACGTGGGGACACCGGCCCCAGGTCACCGGGTCACGTGGGGACCCCGGACCCAGGTCAGCGGGTCACTTGGGGACACCGGCCCCACGTCAGCGGGTCACGTGGGGACACCGGCCCCAGGTAACCAAGGCAGGTCGGGAGCCAACCCGGGTCCCCGGGACGGGTTTTTACCCCAGCCGCAGATCACCGGGTCCTGTCGGGTCCCCGGCCCGGGTCCCCTGGGACAGGTCGATAACCCGGCCCCAGGTCACCCGGTCATCTCGCGCACCCGGCCTGGTTCCCAGGTTCCGATGACTACCCCGGCACCAGGACCCCGGGTCACGTGGGGACACCGGCCCCAGGTGACCGGGTCACGTGGGGTCAACGGCCCCAGGTCAGCGGGTCACGTGGGGTCACCGGCCCCAGGTGACCAGGTCACGTGTGGTCACCGGCCCCAGGTGACCGGGTCACGTGGGGTCACCGGCCCCAGGTCAGCGGGTCACGTGGGGACACCGGCCCCAGGTCACCGGGTCACGTGGGGACCCCGGCCCCAGGTCAGCGGGTCACGTGGGGACACCGGCCCCAGGTGACCGGGTCACGTGGGGACACCGGCCTCAGGTCAGCGGGTCACGTGGGGACACCGGCCCCAGGACCCCGGGTCACGTGGGGACCCCGGACCCAGGTCAGCGGGTCACGTGGGGACACCGGCCCCAGTTAACCGGGTCATTCCGAGTCCCCGGACCCAGGTCACCGGGTCAGGTCGGGACCCCGGACCCAGGTCGGGTCATGTCACGTCCCATGCCCGGGTCCCCGGGTTGGATTTTTACCCAGGCCCCGGGTCACAGGGTCATGTCGGGTCAACGGCCTGGGTACAAGGGTCTGGTGACCACCCCGACCCCAGGTCCCCGGGTGATGACGGGACACCGGACCAGGTCCCCGAGTCCGGTCGACACCACAGCCCCAGGTCACCGGGTCACGTCGGCACCCCGGAACCAGGTCACCGGGTCATGTCGGGACCCAGCCCGGGTCCCCGGGACGGGTTTTTACCCTAGCCGCAGATCACCGGGTCCTGTCGGGTACCCGGGTCGGGTCCCCTGGACAGGTCGGCACCCCGGCCCCGGGTCACGGGGTCATGTCGGGTCGCTGTCCCGGGTACCAGTGTCAGGTGACCACCCCGGCCCCGGGAGACGGAGTCATACCGGGTCCCCGGCCCGGGTCCCCGGGTTGCATCGGGACAAAAGCACCGGATCACTGGATCACGTGGGGGCCCGGGCCCGGGTCCCCGGGTTGCATCGGGACACCAGCGAAGGACCACCGGGTCCTGTCGGGTCCCCGGCCCGGGTCCCCTGAACAGGTCGTTAACCCGGACCCAGGTCACCGGGTCATGTCGCGCACCCGGCCTGGTTCCCAGGTTCCGGTGACCACCCCGGCACCAGGACCCCGGGTCACGTGGGGACACCGGACCCAGGTGACCGGGTCACGTGGGGTCACCGGCCCCAGGTCAGCGGGTCACGTGGGGTCACCGGCCCCAGGTGACCGGGTCACGTGTGGACACCGGCCCCAGGTGACCGGGTCACGTGGGGTCACCGGCCCCAGGTCACCGCGTCAGGTCGGGACCCCGAACCCAGGTCCACGAGTCCGTCGACACCACAGCCCCGGGTCACCGGGTCGTGTCGGGTAACCAGCCTGGTTCCCAGGTTCCGATGACCACCCCGGCACCAGGACCCCGGGTCACGTGGGGACACCGGCCCCAGGTGACCGGGTCACGTGGGGTCACCGGCCCCAGGTCAGCGGGTCACGTGGGGTCACCGGCCCCAGGTCAGCGGGTCATGTGGGGACACCGGCCCCAGGTGACCGGGTCACGTGGGGACACCGGCCCCAGGTCAGCGGGTCACGTGGGGACCCCGGCCCCAGGTCAGCGGGTCACGTGGGGACACCGGCCCCAGGTGACCGGGTCACGTGGAGACACCGGCCCCAGGTGACCGGGTCACGTGGGGACCCCGGACCCAGGTCAGCGGGTCACGTGGGGTCACCGGCCCCAGGTCAGCGGGTCACGTGGGGACACCGGCCCCAGGTAACCAAGGCAGGTCGGGAGCCAGCCCGGGTCCCCGGGACGGGTTTTTACCCCAGCCGCAGATCACCGGGTCCTGTCGGGTCCCCGGCCCGGGTCCCCTGGACAGGTCGATAACCCGGCCCCAGGTCACCCGGTCATCTCGCGCACCCGGCCTGGTTCCCAGGATCCGATGACCTCCCCGGCACCAGGACCCCGGGTCACGTGGGGACCCCGGTCCCAGGTCAGCGGGTCACGTGGGGTCACCGGCCCCAGGTCAGCGGGTCACGTGGGGACACCGGCCCCAGGTGACCGGGTCACGTGGGGACACCGGCCCCAGGTCAGAGGGTCACGTGGGGACACCGGCCCCAGGTAACCGGGTCACGTGGGGACCCCGGCCCCAGGTCACCGGGTCACGTGGGGTCACCGGCCCCAGGTCAGCGGGTCACGTGGGGACACCAACCCCAGGTGACCGGGTCACGTGGGGACACCGGCCCCAGGTCAGAGGGTCACGTGGGGACACCGGCCCCAGGTAACCGGGTCACGTGGGGACCCCGGCCCCAGGTCACCGGGTCACGTGGGGTCACCGGCCCCAGGTCAGAGGGTCACGTGGGGTCACCGGCCCCAGGTGACCGGGTCACGTGGGGTCACCGGCCCCAGGTCAGCGGGTCACGTGGGGACACCGGCCCCAGGTCACCGGGTCACGTCGGCACCCCGGCCCCAGGTCACCGGGTCATGTCGGGACCCAGCCCGGGTCCCCGGGACGGGTTTTTACCCAAGCCCCAGATCACCGGGTCCTGTCGGGTACCCGGGTCGGGTCCCCTGGACAGGTCGGCACCCCGGCCCCGGGTCACGGGGTCATGTCGGTTCGCTGTCCCGGGTACCAGTGTCAGGTGACCACCCCGGCCCCGGAAGAAGGAGTCATACCGGGTCCCCGGCCCGGGTCCCCGGGTTGCATCGGGACAAAAGCACCGGATCACTGGATCACGTGGGGGCCCGGGCCCGGGTCCCCGGGTTGCATCGGGACACCAGCGAAGGATCACCGGGTCCTGTCGGGTACCCGGGTCGGGTCCCCTGGACAGGTCGTTAACCCGGCCCCAGGTCACCGGGTCATGTCGCGCACCCGGCCTGGTTCCCAGGTTCCGGTGACCACCCCGGCACCAGGACCCCGGGTCACGTGGGGACACCGGCCCCAGGTGACCGGGTCACGTGGGGACACCGGCCCCAGGTCAGCGGGTCACGTGGGGACCCCGGCCCCAGGTCACCGGGTCACGTGGGGACCCCGGCCCCAGGTGACCGGGTCACGTGGGGTCACCGGCCCCAGGTCAGCGGGTCACGTGGGGACACCGGCCCCAGGTCAGAGCGTTACGCGGGGACCCCGGACCCAGGTTACCTGGTCATGTGTGGTACCCAGCCTGGTTCCCAGGTTCCGATGTCCACCCCGGCACCAGGACCCCGGGTCACGTGGGGACACCGGCCCCAGGTGACCGGGTCACGTGGGGTCACGGGCCCCAGGTCAGCGGGTCACGTGGGGTCACCGGCCCCAGGTCAGCGGGTCACGTGGGGACACCGGCCCCAGGTCACCGGGTCACGTGGGGACACCGGCCCCAGGTCAGCGGGTCATGTGGGGACCCCGGACCCAGGTCACCTGGTCATGTGTGGTACCCAGCCTGGTTCCCAGGTTCCGATGACCTCCCCGGCACCAGGACCCCGGGTCACGTGGGGACACCGGCCCCAGGTGACCGGGTCACGTGGGGTCAACGGCCCCAGGTCAGCGGGTCACGTGGGGTCACAGGCCCCAGGTGACCGGGTCACGTGGGGTCACCGGCCTCAGGTCAGCGGGTCACGTGGGGACACCGGCCCCAGGTCAGCGGGTCACGTGGGGACCCCGGCCCCAGGTCAGCGGGTCACGTGGGGACACCGGCCCCAGGTGACCGGGTCACGTGGGGACACCGGCCTCAGGTCAGCGGGTCACGTGGGGACACCGGCCCCAGGACCCCGGGTCACGTGGGGACCCCGGACCCAGGTCAGCGGGTCACGTGGGGACACCGGCCCCAGGTAACCGGGTCATACCGAGTCCGCGGACCCAGGTCACCGGGTCAGTTCGGGACCCCGGACCCAGGTCGGGTCATGTCACGTCCCATGCCCGGGTCCCCGGGTTGGATTTTTACCCAGGCCCCGGGTCACAGGGTCATGTCGGGTCAACGGCCTGGGTACAAGGGTCTGGTGACCACCCCGACCCCAGGTCCCCGGGTCATGACGGGACACCGGACCAGGTCCCCGAGTCCGGTCGACACCACAGCCCCAGGTCACCGGGTCACGTCGGCACCCCGGAACCAGGTCACCGGGTCATGTCGGGACCCAGCCCGGGTCCCCGGGACGGGTTTTTACCCCAGCCGCAGATCACCGGGTCCTGTCGGGTACCCGGGTCGGGTCCCCTGGACAGGTCGGCACCCCGGCCCCGGGTCACGGGGTCATGTCGCGCACCCGGCCTGGTTCCCAGGTTCCGGTGACCACCCCGGCACCAGGACCCCGGGTCACGTGGGGACACCGGCCCCAGGTGACCGGGTCACGTGGGGACACCGGCCCCAGGTCAGCGGGTCACGTGGGGACCCCGGCCCCAGGTCACCGGGTCACGTGGGGACCCCGGTCCCAGGTCAGAGGGTCACGTGGGGACCCCGGCCCCAGGTCAGCGGGTCACGTGGGGACACCGGCCCCAGGTCAGCGGGTCACGTCGGCACCCCGGAACCAGGTCACCGGGTCATGTCGGCACCCAGCCCGGGTCCCCGGGACGGGTTTTTACCCCAGCCGCAGATCACCGGGTCCTGTCGGGTACCCGGGTCGGGTCCCCTGGACAGGTCGGCACCCCGGCCCCGGGTCACGGGGTCATGTCGGGTCGCTGTCCCGGGTACCAGTGTCAGGTGACCACCCCGGCCCCGGGAGACGGAGTCATACCGGGTCCCCGGCCCGGGTCCCCGGGTTGCATCGGGACAAAAGCACCGGATCACTGGATCACGTGGGGGCCAGGGCCCGGGTCCCCGGGTTGCATCGGGACACCAGCGAAGGATCACCGGGTCCTGTCGGGTCCCCGGCCCGGGTCCCCTGGACAGGTCGTTAACCCGGCCCCAGGTCACCGGGTCATGTCGCGCACCCGGCCTGGTTCCCAGGTTCCGGTGACCACCCCGGCACCAGGACCCCGGGTCACGTGGGGACACCGGCCCCAGGTGACCGGGTCACGTGGGGACACCGGCCCCAGGTCAGCGGGTCACGTGGGGACCCCGGCCCCAGGTCACCGGGTCACGTGGGGACCCCGGCCCCAGGTCAGAGGGTCACGTGGGGACCCCGGCCCCAGGTGACCGGGTCACGTGGGGACCCCGGCCCCAGGTGACCGGGTCACGTGGGGTCACCGCCCCAGGTCAGCGGGTCACGTGGGGACACCGGCCCCAGGTCAGAGCGTTACGCGGGGACCCCGGACCCAGGTCAGCGGGTCACGTGGGGACCCCGGCCCCAGGTCAGCGGGTCACGTGGGGACACCGGCCCCAGGTAACCGGGTCATACCGAGTCCCCGGACCCAGGTCACCGGGTCAGGTCGGGACCCCGGACCCAGGTCGGGTCATGTCACGTCCCATGCCCGGGTCCCCGGGTTGGATTTTTACCCAGGCCCCGGGTCACAGGGTCATGTCGGGTCAACGGCCTGGGTACAAGGGTCTGGTGACCACCCCGACCCCAGGTCCCCGGGTGATGACGGGACACCGGACCAGGTCCCCGAGTCCGGTCGACACCACAGCCCCAGGTCACCGGGTCACGTCGGCACCCCGGAACCAGGTCACCGGGTCATGTCGGGACCCAGCCCGGGTCCCCGGGACGGGTTTTTACCCCAGCCGCAGATCACCGGGTCCTGTCGGGTACCCGGGTCGGGTCCCCTGGACAGGTCGGCACCCCGGCCCCGGGTCACGGGGTCATGTCGGGTCGCTGTCCCGGGTACCAGTGTCAGGTGACCACCCCGGCCCCGGGAGACGGAGTCATACCGGGTCCCCGGCCCGGGTCCCCGGGTTGCATCGGGACAAAAGCACCGGAACACTGGATCACGTGGGGACCCGGGCCCGGGTCCCCGGGTTGCATCGGGACACCAGCGAAGGACCACCGGGTCCTGTCGGGTCCCCGGCCCGGGTCCCCTGGACAGGTCGTTAACCCGGACCCAGGTCACCGGGTCATGTCGCGCACCCGGCCTGGTTCCCAGGTTCCGGTGACCACCCCGGCACCAGGACCCCGGGTCACGTGGGGACACCGGACCCAGGTGACCGGGTCACGTGGGGACACCGGCCCCAGGTCAGCGGGTCACGTGGGGTCACCGGCCCCAGGTCAGCGGGTCACGTGGGGACACCGGCCCCAGGTGACCGGGTCACGTGGGGACACCGGCCCCAGGTCAGCGGGTCACGTGGGGACACCGGCCCCAGGTCACCGGGTCACGTGGGGACCCCGGCCCCAGGTGACCGGGTCACGTGGGGTCACCGGCCCCAGGTGACCGGGTCACGCAGGGACCCCGGACCCAGGTCACCTGGTCATGTGTGGTACCCAGCCTGGTTCCCAGGTTCCGATGACCACCCCGGCACCAGGACCCCGGGTCATGTGGGGACACCGGCCCCAGGTGACCGGGTCACGTGGGGTCACCGGCCCCAGGTCAGCGGGTCACGTGGGGACACCGGCCCCAGGTGACCGGGTCACGTGGGGTCACCGGCCCCAGGTCAGAGGGTCACGTGGGGACCCCGGACCCAGGTCACCTGGTCATGTGTGGTACCCAGCCTGGTTCCAAGGTTCCGATGACCTCCCCGGCACCAGGACCCCGGGTCACGTGGGGACACCGGCCCCAGGTGACCGGGTCACGTGGGGTCACCGGCCCCAGGTCAGCGGGTCACGTGGGGTCACCGGCCCCAGGTCAGCGGGTCACGTGGGGACCCCGGCCCCAGGTGACCGGGTCACGTGGGGACACCGGCCCCAGGTGACCGGGTCACGTGGGGTCACCGGCCCCAGGTCAGCGGGTCACGTGGGGACACCGGCCCCAGGTCAGCGGGTCACGTGGGGACCCCGGCCCCAGGTCAGCGGGTCACGTGGGGACACCGGCCCCAGGTCACCGGGTCACGTGGGGACACCGGCCCCAGGACCCCGGGTCACGTGGGGACCCCGGACCCAGGTCAGCGGGTCACGTGGGGACACCGGCCCCAGGTAACCGGGTCATACCGAGTCCCCGGACCCAGGTCACCGGGTCAGGTCGGGACCCCGGACCCAGGTCGGGTCATGTCACGTCCCATGCCCGGGTCCCCGGGTTGGATTTTTACCCAGGCCCCGGGTCACAGGGTCATGTCGGGTCAACGGCCTGGGTACAAGGGTCTGGTGACCACCCCGACCCCAGGTCCCCGGGTCATGACGGGACACCGGACCAGGTCCCCGAGTCCGGTCGACACCACAGCCCCAGGTCACCGGGTCACATCGGCACCCCGGAACCAGGTCACCGGGTCATGTCGGGACCCAGCCCGGGTCCCCGGGTTGCATCGGGACAAAAGCACCGGAACACTGGATCACGTGGGGGCCCGGGCCCGGGTCCCCGGGTTGCATCGGGACACCAGCGAAGGACCACCGGGTCCTGTCGGGTCCCCGGCCCGGGTCCCCTGGACAGGTCGTTAACCCGGCCCCAGGTCACCGGGTCATGTCGCGCACCCGGCCTGGTTCCCACGTTCCGGTGACCACCCCGGCACCAGGACCCCAGGTCCCGTGGGGACCCCGGCCCCAGGTGACCGGGTCACGTGGGGTCACCGGCCCCAGGTCAGCGGGTCACGTGGGGTCACCGGCCCCAGGTCAGCGGGTCACGTGGGGACACCGGCCCCAGGTGACCGGGTCACGTGGGGACACCGGCCCCAGATCACCGCGTCAGGTCGGGACCCCGAACCCAGGTCCACGAGTCCGTCGACACCACAGCCCCGGGTCACCGGGTCGTGTCGGGTAACCAGCCTGGTTCCCAGGTTCCGATGACCACCCCGGCACCAGGACCCCGGGTCACGTGGGGACACCGGCCCCAGGTCAGCGGGTCACGTGGGGTCACCGGCCCCAGGTCAGCGGGTCACGTGGGGACCCCGGCCCCAGGTGACCGGGTCACGTGGGGTCACCGGCCCCAGGTCAGAGGGTCACGTGGGGACCCCGGACCCAGGTCACCTGGTCATGTGTGGTACCCAGCGTGGTTCCCAGGTTCCGATGACCTCCCCGGCACCAGGACCCCGGGTCACGTGGGGACACCGGCCCCATGTGACCTGGTCACGTGGGGTCACCGGCCCCAGGTCAGCGGGTCACGTGGGGTCACCGGCCCCAGGTCAGCGGGTCACGTGGGGACCCCGGCCCCAGGTCACCGGGTCACGTGGGGACACCGGCCCCAGGTCAGAGGGTCACGTGGGCACCCCGGACCCAGGTCACCTGGTCATGTGTGGTACCCAGCCTGGTTCCCAGGTTCCGATGACCTCCCCGGCACCAGGACCCCGGGTCACGTGGGGACACCGGCCCCAGGTGACCGGGTCACGTGGGGTCACCGGCCCCAGGTCAGCGGGTCACGTGGGGTCACCGGCCCCAGGTGACCGGGTCACGTGTGGACACCGGCCCCAGGTGACCGGGTCACGTGAGGTCACCGGCCTCAGGTCAGCGGGTCACGTGGGGACACCGGCCCCAGGTCACCGGGTCACGTGGGGACCCCGGCCCCAGGTCAGCGGGTCACGTGGGGACACCGGCCCCAGGTCAGCGGGTCACGTGGGGACACCGGCCTCAGGTCAGCAGGTCATGTGGGGACACCGGCCCCAGGTCAGCGGGTCACGTGGGGACCCCGGCCCCAGGTCAGCGGGTCACGTGGGGACACCGGCCCCAGGTAACCGGGTCATACCGAGTCCCCGGACCCAGGTCACCGGGTCAGTTCGGGACCCCGGACCCAGGTCGGGTCATGTCACGTCCCATGCCCGGGTCCCCGGGTTGGATTTTTACCCAGGCCCCGGGTCACAGGGTCATGTCGGGTCAACGGCCTGGGTACAAGGGTCTGGTGACCACCCCGACCCCAGGTCCCCGGGTCATGACGGGACACCGGACCAGGTCCCCGAGTCCGGTCGACACCACAGCCCCAGGTCACCGGGTCACGTCGGCACCCCGGAACCAGGTCACCGGGTCATGTCGGGACCCAGCCCGGGTCCCCGGGACGGGTTTTTACCCCAGCCGCAGATCACCGGGTCCTGTCGGGTACCCGGGTCGGGTCCCCTGGACAGGTCGGCACCCCGGCCCCGGGTCACGGGGTCATGTCGGGTCGCTGTCCCGGGTACCAGTGTCAGGTGACCACCCCTGCCCCGGGAGACGGAGTCATACCGGGTCCCCGGCCCGGGTCCCCGGGTTGCATCGGGACAAAAGCACCGGAACACTGGATCACGTGGGGGCCCGGGCCCGGGTCCCCGGGTTGCATCGGGACACCAGCGAAGGACCACCGGGTCCTGTCGGGTCCCCAGCCCGGGTCCCCTGGACAGGTCGTTAACCCGGCCCCAGGTCACCGGGTCATGTCGCGCACCCGGCCTGGTTCCCACGTTCCGGTGACCACCCCGGCACCAGGACCCCAGGTCCCGTGGGGACCCCGGCCCCAGGTGACCGGGTCACGTGGGGTCACCGGCCCCAGGTCAGCGGGTCACGTGGGGTCACCGGCCCCAGGTCAGCGGGTCACGTGGGGACACCGGCCCCAGGTGACCGGGTCACGTGGGGACACCGGCCCCAGATCACCGCGTCAGGTCGGGACCCCGAACCCAGGTCCACGAGTCCGTCGACACCACAGCCCCGGGTCACCGGGTCGTGTCGGGTAACCAGCCTGGTTCCCAGGTTCCGATGACCACCCCGGCACCAGGACCCCGGGTCACGTGGGGACACCGGCCCCAGGTGACCGGGTCACGTGGGGTCACCGGCCCCAGGTCAGCGGGTCACGTGGGGACCCCGGCCCCAGGTCACCGGGTCACGTGGGGTCACCGGCCCCAGGTCAGAGGGTCACGTGGGGACCCCGAACCCAGGTCACCTGTTCATGTGTGGTACCCAGCCTGGTTCCCAGGTTCCGATGACCTCCCCGGCACCAGGACCCCGGGTCACGTGGGGACACCGGCCCCAGGTGACCGGGTCACGTGGGGTCACCGGCCCCAGGTCAGCGGGTCACGTGGGGACACCGGCCCCAGGTAACCAAGGCAGGTCGGGACCCAGCCCGGGTCCCCGGGACGGTTTTTTACCCCAGCCGGAGATCACCGGGTCCTGTCGGGTCCCCGGCCCGGGTCTCCTGGACAGGTCGATAAGCCGGCCCCAGGTCACCCGGTCATCTCGCGCACCCGGCCTGGTTCCCAGGTTCCGATGACCACCCCGGCACCAGGACCCCGGGTCACGTGGGGACACCGGCCCCAGGTGACCGGGTCACGTGGGGTCACCGGCCCCAGGTCAGCGGGTCACGTGGGGTCACCGGCCCCAGGTCAGCGGGTCACGTGGGGACACCGGCCCCATGTCACCGGGTCACGTGGGGACCCCGGCCCCAGGTCAGCGGGTCACGTGGGGACACCGGCCCCAGGTGACCGGGTCACGTGGGGACACCGGCCTCAGGTCAGCGGGTCACGTAGGGACACCGGCCCCAGGTCAGCGGGTCACGTGGGGACCCCGGACCCAGGTCAGCGGGTCACGTGGGGACACCGGCCCCAGGTCAGCGGGTCACGTGGGGACACCGGCCCCAGGTAACCAAGGCAGGTCGGGACCCAGCCCGGGTCCCCGGGACGGGTTTTTACCCCAGCCGCAGATCACCAGGTCCTGTCGGGTCCCTGGCCCGGGTCCCCTGGACAGGTCGATAAGCCGGCCCCAGGTCACCCGGTCATCTCGCGCACCCGGCCTGGTTCCCAGGTTCCGATGACCACCCCGGCACCAGGACCCCGGGTCACGTGGGGACACCGGCCCCAGGTTACCGGGTCACGTGGGGTCACCGGCCCCAGGTAACCGGGTCACGTGGGGACCCCGGCCCCAGGTCAGCGGGTCACGTGGGGTCACCGGCCCCAGGTCAGAGGGTCACGTGGGGACCCCGGACCCAGGTCACCTGGTCATGTGTGGTACCCAGCGTGGTTCCCAGGTTCCGATGACCTCCCCGGCACCAGGACCCCGGGTCACGTGGGGACACCGGCCCCAGGTGACCGGGTCACGTGGGGTCACCGGCCCCAGGTCAGCGGGTCACGTGGGGTCACCGGCCCCAGGTCAGCGGGTCACGTGGGGACACCGGCCTCAGGTGACCGGGTCACGTGGGGACACCGGCCCCAGGTCACCGGGTCACGTGGGGACACCGGCCCCAGGTCACCGGGTCACGTGGGGACCCCGGCCCCAGGTCACCGGGTCACGTGGGGTCACCGGCCCCAGGTCAGAGGGTCACGTGGGGACCCCGGACCCAGGTCACCTAGTCATGTGTGGCACCCAGCCTGGTTCCAAGGTTCCGATGACCATCCCGACACCAGGACCCCGGGTCACGTGGGGACACCGGCCTCAGGTGACCGGGTCACGTGGGGACCCCGGCCCCAGGTCAGCGGGTCACGTGGGGACCCCGGCCCCAGGTCACCGGATCACGTGGGGTCACCGGCCCCAGGTCAGCGGGTCACGTGGAGACCCCGGACCCAGGTCACCTGGTCATGTGTGGTACCCAGCGTGGTTCCCAGGTTCCGATGACCTCCCCGGCACCAGGACCCCGGGTCACGTGGGGACACCGGCCCCAGGTGACCGGGTCACGTGGGGTCACCGGCCCCAGGTCAGCGGGTCACGTGGGGTCACCGGCCCCAGGTCAGCGGGTCACGTGGGGACCCCGGCCCCAGGTCAGCGGGTCACGTGGGGACACCGGCCCCAGGTGACCGGGTCACGTGGGGACACCGGCCTCAGGTCAGCGGGTCACGTGGGGACACCGGCCCCAGATCAGCGGGTCACGTGGGGACCCCGGCCCCAGGTCAGCGGGTCACGTGGGGACACCGGCCCCAGGTAACCGGGTCATACCGAGTCCCCGGACCCAGGTCACCGGGTCAGTTCGGGACCCCGGACCCAGGTCGGGTCATGTCACGTCCCATGCCCGGGTCCCCGGGTTGGATTTTTACCCAGGCCCCGGGTCACAGGGTCATGTCGGGTCAACGGCCTGGGTACAAGGGTCTGGTGACCACCCCGACCCCAGGTCCCCGGGTCATGACGGGACACCGGACCAGGTCCCCGAGTCCGGTCGACACCACAGCCCCAGGTCACCGGGTCACGTTGGCACCCCGGAACCAGGTCACCGGGTCATGTCGGGACCCAGCCCGGGTCCCCGGGACGGGTTTTTACCCCAGCCGCAGATCACCGGGTCCTGTCGGGTACCCGGGTCGGGTCCCCTGGACAGGTCGGCACCCCGGCCCCGGGTCACGGGGTCATGTCGGGTCGCTGTCCCGGGTACCAGTGTCAGGTGACCACCCCCGCCCCGGGAGACGGAGTCATACCGGGTCCCCGGCCCGGGTCCCCGGGTTGCATCGGGACAAAAGCACCGGATCACTGGATCACGTGGGGGCCCGGGCCCGGGTCCCCGGGTTGCATCGGGACACCAGCGAAGGACCACCGGGTCCTGTCGGGTCCCCGGCCCGGGTCCCCTGGACAGGTCGTTAACCCGGCCCCAGGTCACCGGGTCATGTTGCGCACCCGGCCTGGTTCCCACGTTCCGGTGACCACCCCGGCACCAGGACCCCGGGTCACGTGGGGACACCGGCCCCAGGTGACCGGGTCACGTGGGGTCACCGGCTCCAGGTCAGCGGGTCACGTGGGGTCACCGGCCCCAGGTCAGCGGGTCACGTGGGGACCCCGGACCCAGGTCAGCGGGTCACGTGGGGACACCGGCCCCAGGTCAGCGGGTCACGTGGGGACACCGGCCCCAGGTAACCAAGGCAGGTCGGGAGCCAGCCCGGGTCCCCGGGACGGGTTTTTACCCCAGCCGCAGATCACCGGGTCCTGTCGGGTCCCCGGCCCGGGTCCCCTGGACAGGTCGATAAGCCGGCCCCAGGTCACCCGGTCATCTCGCGCACCCGGCCTGGTTCCCAGGTTCCGATGACCACCCCGGCACCAGGACCCCGGGTCACGTGGGGACACCGGTCCCAGGTGACCGGGTCACGTGGGGTCACCGGCCCCAGGTCAGCGGGTCACGTGGGGACCCCGGCCCCAGGTCACCGGATCACGTGGGGTCACCGGCCCCAGGTCAGAGGGTCACGTGGGGACCCCGGACCCAGGTCACCTAGTCATGTGTGGCACCCAGCCTGGTTCCAAGGTTCCGATGACCATCCCGGCACCAGGACCCCGGGTCACGTGGGGACACCGGCCCCAGGTGACCGGGTCATGTCGCGCACCCGGCCTGGTTCCCACGTTCCGGTGACCACCCCGGCACCAGGACCCCAGGTCCCGTGGGGACCCCGGCCCCAGGTGACCGGGTCACGTGGGGTCACCGGCCCCAGGTCAGCGGGTCACGTGGGGTCACCGGCCCCAGGTCAGCGGGTCACGTGGGGACACCGGCCCCAGGTGACCGGGTCACGTGGGGACACCGGCCCCAGATCACCGCGTCAGGTCGGGACCCCGAACCCAGGTCCACGAGTCCGTCGACACCACAGCCCCGGGTCACCGGGTCGTGTCGGGTAACCAGCCTGGTTCCCAGGTTCCGATGACCACCCCGGCACCAGGACCCCGGGTCACGTGGGGACACCGGCCCCAGGTGACCGGGTCACGTGGGGTCACCGGCCCCAGGTCAGCGGGTCACGTGGGGACCCCGGCCCCAGGTGACCGGGTCACGTGGGGTCACCGGCCCCAGGTCAGAGGGTCACGTGGGGACCCCGGACCCAGGTCACCTGTTCATGTGTGGTACCCAGCCTGGTTCCCAGGTTCCGATGACCTCCCCGGCACCAGGACCCCGGGTCACGTGGGGACACCGGCCCCAGGTGACCGGGTCACGTGGGGTCACCGGCCCCAGGTCAGCGGGTCACGTGGGGACACCGGCCCCAGGTAACCAAGGCAGGTCGGGACCCAGCCCGGGTCCCCGGGACGGTTTTTTACCCCAGCCGGAGATCACCGGGTCCTGTCGGGTCCCCGGCCCGGGTCTCCTGGACAGGTCGATAAGCCGGCCCCAGGTCACCCGGTCATCTCGCGCACCCGGCCTGGTTCCCAGGTTCCGATGACCACCCCGGCACCAGGACCCCGGGTCACGTGGGGACACCGGCCCCAGGTGACCGGGTCACGTGGGGTCACCGGCCCCAGGTCAGCGGGTCACGTGGGGTCACCGGCCCCAGGTCAGCGGGTCACGTGGGGACACCGGCCCCAGGTCACCGGGTCACGTGGGGACCCCGGCCCCAGGTCAGCGGGTCACGTGGGGACACCGGCCCCAGGTGACCGGGTCACGTGGGGACACCGGCCTCAGGTCAGCGGGTCACGTAGGGACACCGGCCCCAGGTCAGCGGGTCACGTGGGGACCCCGGACCCAGGTCAGCGGGTCACGTGGGGACACCGGCCCCAGGTCAGCGGGTCACGTGGGGACACCGGCCCCAGGTAACCAAGGCAGGTCGGGACCCAGCCCGGGTCCCCGGGACGGGTTTTTACCCCAGCCGCAGATCACCAGGTCCTGTCGGGTCCCTGGCCCGGGTCCCCTGGACAGGTCGATAAGCCGGCCCCAGGTCACCCGGTCATCTCGCGCACCCGGCCTGGTTCCCAGGTTCCGATGACCACCCCGGCACCAGGACCCCGGGTCACGTGGGGACACCGGCCCCAGGTGACCGGGTCACGTGGGGTCACCGGCCCCAGGTAACCGGGTCACGTGGGGACCCCGGCCCCAGGTCAGCGGGTCACGTGGGGTCACCGGCCCCAGGTCAGAGGATCACGTGGGGACCCCGGACCCAGGTCACCTGGTCATGTGTGGTACCCAGCGTGGTTCCCAGGTTCCGATGACCTCCCCGGCACCAGGACCCCGGGTCACGTGGGGACACCGGCCCCAGGTGACCGGGTCACGTGGGGTCACCGGCCCCAGGTCAGCGGGTCACGTGGGGTCACCGGCCCCAGGTCAGCGGGTCACGTGGGGACACCGGCCTCAGGTGACCGGGTCACGTGGGGACACCGGCCCCAGGTCACCGGGTCACGTGGGGACACCGGCCCCAGGTCACCGGGTCACGTGGGGACCCCGGCCCCAGGTCAGCGGGTCACGTGGGGTCACCGGCCCCAGGTCAGAGGGTCACGTGGGGACCCCGGACCCAGGTCACCTAGTCATGTGTGGCACCCAGCCTGGTTCCAAGGTTCCGATGACCATCCCGGCACCAGGACCCCGGGTCACGTGGGGACACCGGCCTCAGGTGACCGGGTCACGTGGGGACCCCGGCCCCAGGTCACCGGGTCACGTGGGGACCCCGGCCCCAGGTCACCGGATCACGTGGGGTCACCGGCCCCAGGTCAGCGGGTCACGTGGAGACCCCGGACCCAGGTCACCTGGTCATGTGTGGTACCCAGCGTGGTTCCCAGGTTCCGATGACCTCCCCGGCACCAGGACCCCGGGTCACGTGGGGACACCGGCCCCAGGTGACCGGGTCACGTGGGGTCACCGGCCCCAGGTCAGCGGGTCACGTGGGGTCACCGGCCCCAGGTCAGCGGGTCACGTGGGGACCCCGGCCCCAGGTCAGCGGGTCACGTGGGGACACCGGCCCCAGGTGACCGGGTCACGTGGGGACACCGGCCTCAGGTCAGCGGGTCACGTGGGGACCCCGGCCCCAGGTCAGCGGGTCACGTGGGGACACCGGCCCCAGGTGACCGGGTCACGTGGGGACACCGGCCTCAGATCAACGGGTCACGTGGGGACCCCGGCCCCAGGTCAGCGGGTCACGTGGGGACACCGGCCCCAGGTAACCGGGTCATACCGAGTCCCCGGACCCAGGTCACCGGGTCAGTTCGGGACCCCGGACCCAGGTCGGGTCATGTCACGTCCCATGCCCGGGTCCCCGGGTTGGATTTTTACCCAGGCCCCGGGTCACAGGGTCATGTCGGGTCAACGGCCTGGGTACAAGGGTCTGGTGACCACCCCGACCCCAGGTCCCCGGGTGATGACGGGACACCGGACCAGGTCCCCGAGTCCGGTCGACACCACAGCCCCAGGTCACCGGGTCACGTCGGCACCCCGGAACCAGGTCACCGGGTCATGTCGGGACCCAGCCCGGGTCCCCGGGACGGGTTTTTACCCCAGCCGCAGATCACCGGGTCCTGTCGGGTACCCGGGTCGGGTCCTCTGGACAGGTCGGCACCCCGGCCCCGGGTCACGGGGTCATGTCGGGTCGCTGTCCCGGGTACCAGTGTCAGGTGACCACCCCCGCCCCGGGAGACGGAGTCATACCGGGTCCCCGGCCCGGGTCCCCGGGTTGCATCGGGACAAAAGCACCGGATCACTGGATCACGTGGGGGCCCGGGCCCGGGTCCCCGGGTTGCATCGGGACACCAGCGAAGGACCACCGGGTCCTGTCGGGTCCCCGGCCCGGGTCCCCTGGACAGGTCGTTAACCCGGCCCCAGGTCACCGGGTCATGTTGCGCACCCGGCCTGGTTCCCACGTTCCGGTGACCACCCCGGCACCAGGACCCCGGGTCACGTGGGGACACCGGCCCCAGGTGACCGGGTCACGTGGGGTCACCGGCCCCAGGTCAGCGGGTCACGTGGGGTCACCGGCCCCAGGTCAGCGGGTCACGTGGGGACCCCGGACCCAGGTCAGCGGGTCACGTGGGGACACCGGCCCCAGGTCAGCGGGTCACGTGGGGACACCGGCCCCAGGTAACCAAGGCAGGTCGGGAGCCAGCCCGGGTCCCCGGGACGGGTTTTTACCCCAGCCGCAGATCACCGGGTCCTGTCGGGTCCCCGGCCCGGGTCCCCTGGACAGGTCGATAAGCCGGCCCCAGGTCACCCGGTCATCTCGCGCACCCGGCCTGGTTCCCAGGTTCCGATGACCACCCCGGCACCAGGACCCCGGGTCACGTGGGGACACCGGCCCCAGGTTACCGGGTCACGTGGGGTCACCGGCCCCAGGTCAGCGGGTCACGTGGGGACCCCGGCCCCAGGTCACCGGATCACGTGGGGTCACCGGTCCCAGGTCAGAGGGTCACGTGGGGACCCCGGACCCAGGTCACCTAGTCATGTGTGGCACCCAGCCTGGTTCCAAGGTTCCGATGACCATCCCGGCACCAGGACCCCGGGTCACGTAGGGACACCGGCCTCAGGTGACCGGGTCACGTGGGGACCCCGGCCCCAGGTCAGCGGGTCACGTGGGGACCCCGGCCCCAGGTCACCGGATCACGTGGGGTCACCGGCCCCAGGTCAGAGGGTCACGTGGGGACCCCGGACCCAGGTCACCTGGTCATGTGTGGTACCCAGCGTGGTTCCCAGGTTCCGATGACCTCCCCGGCACCAGGACCCCGGGTCACGTGGGGACACCGGCCCCAGGTGACCGGGTCACGTGGGGTCACCGGCCCCAGGTGACCGGGTCACGTGGGGTCACCGGCCCCAGGTCAGCGGGTCACGTGGGGACCCCGGCCCCAGGTCAGCGGGTCACGTGGGGACACCGGCCCCAGGTGACCGGGTCACGTGGGGACACCGGCCTCAGGTCAGCGGGTCACGTGGGGACCCCGGCCCCAGGTCAGCGGGTCACGTGGGGACCCCGGACCCAGGTCAGCGGGTCACGTGGGGACACCGGCCCCAAGTAACCGGGTCATACCGAGTCCCCGGACCCAGGTCACCGGGTCAGTTCGGGACCCCGGACCCAGGTCGGGTCATGTCACGTCCCATGCCCGGGTCCCCGGGTTGGATTTTTACCCAGGCCCCGGGTCACAGGGTCATGTCGGGTCAACGGCCTGGGTACAAGGGTCTGGTGACCACCCCGACCCCAGGTCCCCGGGTGATGACGGGACACCGGACCAGGTCCCCGAGTCCGGTCGACACCACAGCCCCAGGTCACCGGGTCACGTCGGCACCCCGGAACCAGGTCACCGGGTCATGTCGGGACCCAGCCCGGGTCCCCGGGACGGGTTTTTACCCCAGCCGCAGATCACCGGGTCCTGTCGGGTACCCGGGTCGGGTCCCCTGGACAGGTCGGCACCCCGGCCCCGGGTCACGGGGTCATGTCGGGTCGCTGTCCCGGGTACCAGTGTCAGGTGACCACCCCGGCCCCGGGAGACGGAGTCATACCGGGTCCCCGGCCCGGGTCCCCGGGTTGCATCGGGACAAAAGCACCGGATCACTGGATCACGTGGGGGCCCGGGCCCGGGTCCCCGGGTTGCATCGGGACACCAGCGAAGGACCACCGGGTCCTGTCGGGTCCCCGGCCCGGGTCCCCTGGACAGGTCGTTAACCCGGCCCCAGGTCACCGGGTCATGTCGCGCACCCGGCCTGGTTCCCACGTTCCGGTGACCACCCCGGCACCAGGACCCCAGGTCCCGTGGGGACCCCGGCCCCAGGTGACCGGCTCACGTGGGGTCACCGGCCCCAGGTCAGCGGGTCACGTGGGGTCACCGGCCCCAGGTCAGCGGGTCACGTGGGGACACCGGCCCCAGGTCACCGCGTCAGGTCGGGACCCCGAACCCAGGTCCACGAGTCCGTCGACACCACAGCCCCGGGTCACCGGGTCGTGTCGGGTCACCGGCCTGGTTCCCAGGTTCCGATGACCACCCCGGCACCAGGACCCCGGGTCACGTGGGGACACCGGCCCCAGGTGACCGGGTCACGTGGGGTCACCGGCCCCAGGTCAGCGGGTCACGTGGGGACACCGGCCCCAGGTGACCGGGTCACGTGGGGACACCGGCCCCAGGTAACCAAGGCAGGTCGGGACCCAGCCCGGGTCCCCGGGACGGGTTTTTACCCCAGCCGCAGATCACCGGGTCCTGTCGGGTCCCCGGCCCGGGTCCCCTGGACAGGTCGATAAGCCGGCCCCAGGTCACCCGGTCATCTCGCGCACCCGGCCTGGTTCCCAGGTTCCGATGACCACCCCGGCACCAGGACCCCGGGTCCCGTGGGGACCCCGGCCCCAGGTCAGAGGGTCACGTGGGGTCACCGGCCCCAGGTCAGCGGGTCACGTGGGGACCCCGGCCCCAGGTCACTGGATCACGTGGGGTCACCGGCCCCAGGTCAGAGGGTCACGTGGGGACCCCGGACCCCGGTCACCTGGTCATGTGTGGTACCCAGCGTGGTTCCCAGGTTCCGATGACCTCCCTGGCACCAGGACCCCGGGTCACGTGGGGACACCGGCCCCAGGTGACCGGGTCACGTGGGGTCAACGGCCCCAGGTCAGCGGGTCACGTGGGGTCACCGGCCCCAGGTCAGCGGGTCACGTGGGGACACCGGCCCCAGGTCAGCGGGTCACGTGGGGACACCGGCCCTAGGTCAGAGGGTCACGTGGGGACATGGGCCCCAGGTAACCGGGTCACGTGGGGACCCCGGCCCCAGGTCAGCGGGTCACGTGGGGTCACCGGCCCCAGGTCAGAGGGTCACGTGGGGACCCCGGACCCAGGTCACCTAGTCATGTGTGGCACCCAGCCTGGTTCCAAGGTTCCGATGACCATCCCGGCACCAGGACCCCGGGTCACGTGGGGACACCGGCCCCAGGTCAGAGGGTCACGTGGGGACCCCGGACCCAGGTCACCTGGTCATGTGTGGTACCCCGGCCCCAGGTCACCGGATCACGTGGGGTCACCGGCCCCAGGTCAGAGGGTCACGTGGGGACCCCGGACCCAGGTCACCTGGTCATGTGTGGTACCCAGCGTGGTTCCCAGGTTCCGATGACCTCCCCGGCACCAGGACCCCGGGTCACGTGGGGACACCGGCCCCAGGTGACCGGGTCACGTGGGGTCAACGGCCCCAGGTCAGTGGGTCACGTGGGGTCACCGGCCCCAGGTCAGCGGGTCACGTGTGGACCTTGGCCCCAGGTCAGCGGGTCACGTGGGGACACCGGCCCCAGGTGACCGGGTCACGTGGGGACACCGGCCTCAGGTCAGCGGGTCACGTGAGGACACCGGCCCCAGGACCCCGGGTCACGTGGGGACCCCGGACCCAGGTCAGCGGGTCACGTGGGGACACCGGCCCCAGGTAACCGGGTCATACCGAGTCCCCGGACCCAGGTCACCGGGTCAGTTCGGGACCCCGGACCCAGGTCGGGTCATGTCACGTCCCATGCCCGTGTCCCCGGGTTGGATTTTTACCCAGGCCCCGGGTCACAGGGTCATGTCGGGTCAACGGCCTGGGTACAAGGGTCTGGTGACCACCCCGACCCCAGGTTCCCGGGTGATGACGGGACACCGGACCAGGTCCCCGAGTCCGGTCGACACCACAGCCCCAGGTCACCGGGTCATGTCGGGACCCAGCCCGGGTCCCCGGGACGGGTTTTTACCCCAGCCGCAGATCACCGGGTCCTGTCGGGTACCCGGGTCGGGTCCCCTGGACAGGTCGGCACCCCGGCCCCGGGTCACGGGGTCATGTCGGGTCGCTGTCCCGGGTACCAGTGTCAGGTGACCACCCCGGCCCCGGGATACGGAGTCATACCGGGTCCCCGGCCCGGGTCCCCGGGTTGCATCGGGACAAAAGCACCGGAACACTGGATCACGTGGGGGCCCGGGCCCGGGTCCCCGGGTTGCATCGGGACACCAGCGAAGGACCACCGGGTCCTGTCGGGTCCCCGGCCCGGGTCCCCTGGACAGGTCGTTAACCCGGCCCCAGGTCACCGGGTCATGTCGCGCACCCGGCCTGGTTCCCAGGTTCCGGTGACCACCCCGGCACCAGGACCCCAGGTCCCGTGGGGACCCCGGCCCCAGGTGACCGGGTCACGTGGGGTCACCGGCCCCAGGTCAGCGGGTCACGTGGGGACACCGGCCTTAGGTGACCGGGTCACGTGGGTCACCGGCCCCAGGTCACCGCGTCAGGTCGGGACCCCGAACCCAGGTCCACGGGTCCGTCGACACCACAGCCCCGGGTCACCGGGTCGTGTCTGGTAACCGGCCTGGTTCCAAGGTTCCGATGACCACCCCGGCACCAGGACCCCGGGTCACGTGGGGACCCCGGCCCCAGATGACCGGGTCACGTGGGGTCACCGGCCCCAGGTCAGCGGGTCACGTGGGGTCACCGGCCCCAGGTCAGCGGGTCACGTGGGGACACCGGCCCCAGGTGACCGGGTCACGTGGGGACACCGGCCCCAGGTCAGAGGGTCACGTGGGGACCCCGGCCCCAGGTCAGCGGGTCACGTGGGGACACCGGCCCCAGGTCAGAGGGTCACGTGGGGACACCGGCCCCAGGTCACCGGGTCACGTGGGGACACCGGCCCCAGGTCAGCGGGTCACGTGGGGACACCGGCCCCAGGTGACCGGGTCACGTGGGGACACCGGCCCCAGGTAACCAAGGCAGGTCGGGTCCCCGGCCCGGGTCCCCTGGACAGGTTGATAAGCCAGCCCCAGGTCACCCGGTCATCTCGCGCACCCGGCCATGTTCCCAGGTTCCGATGACCACCCCGGCACCAGGACCCCGGGTCACGTGGGGACACCGGCCCCAGGTCAGCAGGTCACGTGGGGTCACCGGCCCCAGGTCAGCGGGTCACGTGGGGACCCCGGCCCCAGGTCACCGGATCACGTGGGGTCACCGGCCCCAGGTCAGAGGGTCACGTGGGGTCACCGGCCCCAGGTCAGCGGGTCACGTGGGGACACCGGCCCCAGGTCAGAGGGTCACGTGGGGACCCCGGACCCAGGTCACCTAGTCATGTGTGGCACCCAGACTGGTTCCAAGGTTCCGATGACCATCCCGGCACCAGGACCCCGGGTCACGTGGGGACACCGGCCTCAGGTGACCGGGTCACGTGGGGACACCGGCCCCAGGTCACCGGGTCACGTGGGGACCCCGGCCCCAGGTCAGCGGGTCACGTGGGGTCACCGGCCCCAGGTCACCGGGTCACGTGGGGACCCCGGACCCAGGTCACCTAGTCATGTGTGGTACCCAGCCTGGTTCCAAGGTTCCGATGACCACACCGGCACCAGGACACCGGGTCACGTGGGGACATCGGCCCCAGGTCACTGGGTCACGTGGGGTCACCGGCCCCAGGTCAGCGGGTCACGTGGGGTCACCGGACCCAGGTCAGCGGGTCACGTGGGGACACCGGCCCCAGGTGACCGGGTCACGTGGGGACACCGGCCCCAGGTCAGCGGGTCACGTGGGGTCCCCGGCCCCAGGTCAGAGGGTCACGTTGGGACACCGGCCCCAGGTGACCGGGTCACGTGGGGACACCGGCCCCAGGTCACCGGGTCACGTGGGGACCCCGGCCCCAGGTCAGCGGGTCACGTGGGGACACCGGCCCCAGGTCAGTGGGTCACGTGGGGACACCGGCCCCAGGTAACCAAGGCAGGTCGGGACCCAGCCCGGGTCCCCGGGACGGGTTTTTACCCCAGCCGCAGATCACCGGGTCCTGTCGGGTCCCCGGCCCGGGTCCCCTGGACAGGTCGATAACCCGGCGCCAGGTCACCCGGTCATCTCGCGTACCCGGCCTGGTTCCCAGGTTCCGATGACCACCCCGGCACCAGGACCCCGGGTCACGTGGGGTCACCGGCCCCATGTCAGCGGGTCACGTGGGGTCACCGGCCCCAGGTCAGCGGGTCACGTGGGGACACCGGCCCCAGGTGACCAGGTCACGTGGGGACACCGGCCCCAGGTCACCGGGTCACGTGGGGACCCCGGCCCCAGGTCAGCGGGTCACGTTGGGACACCGGCCCCAGGTGACCGGGTCACGTGGGGACACCGGCCCCAGGTCACCGGGTCACGTGGGGACCCCGGACCCAGGTCAGCGGGTCACGTGGGGACACCGGCCCCAGGTCAGCGGGTCACGTGGGGACACCAGCCCCAGGTAACCGGGTCATACCGAGTCCCCGGACCCAGGTCACCGGGTCAGTTCGGGACCCCGGACCCAGGTCGGGTCATGTCACGTCCCATGCCCGGGTCCCCGGGTTGGATTTTTACCCAGGCCCCGGGTCACAGGGTCATGTCGGGTCAACGGCCTGGGTACAAGGGTCTGGTGACCACCCCGACCCCAGGTCCCCGGGTGATGACGGGACACCGGACCAGGTCCCCGAGTCCGGTCGACACCACAGCCCCAGGTCACCGGGTCACATCGGCACCCCGGAACCAGGTCACCGGGTCATGTCTGGACCCAGCCCGGGTCCCCGGGACGGGTTTTTACCCCAGCCGCAGATCACCGGGTCCTGTCGGGTACCCGGGTCGGGTCCTCTGGACAGGTCGGCACCCCGGCCCCGGGTCACGGGGTCATGTCGGGTCGCTGTCCCGGGTACCAGTGTCAGGTGACCACCCCGGCCCCGGGAGACGGAGTCATACCGGGTCCCCGGCCCGGGTCCCCGGGTTGCATCGGGACAAAAGCACCGGATCACTGGATCACGTGGGGGCCCGGGCCCGGGTCCCCGGGTTGCATCGGGACACCAGCGAAGGACCACCGGGTCCTGTCGGGTCCCCGGCCCGGGTCCCCTGGACAGGTCGTTAACCCGGCCCCAGGTCACCGGGTCATGTCGCGCACCCGGCCTGGTTCCCAGGTTCCGGTGACCACCCCGGCACCAGGACCCCGGGTCACGTGGGGACCCCGGCCCCAGGTCAGCGGGTCACGTGGGGACACCGGCCCCAGGTCACCGCGTCAGGTCGGGACCCCGAACCCAGGTTTACGAGTCCGTCGACAGCACAGCCCCGGGTCACCGGGTCGTGTCGGATTAGCGGCCTGGTTCCCAGGTTCCGATGACCACCCTGGCCCCATGACCCCGGGTCACGTGGGGACCCCGGCCCCAGGTGACCGGGTCACGTGGGGTCACCGGCCCCAGGTCAGCGGGTCACGTGGGGTCACCGGCCCCAGGTCAGCGGGTCACGTGGGGACCCCGGACCCAGGTGATCGGGTCACGTGGGGTCACCGGCCCCAGGTCAGAGGGTCACGTGGGGACCCCGGACCCAGGTCACCTGGTCATGTGTGGTACCCAGCGTGGTTCCCAGCTTCCGATGACCTCCCCGGCACCAGGGCCCCGGGTCACGTGGGGACACCGGCCTCAGGTGACCGGGTCACGTGGGGT
Source organism: Somateria mollissima (assembly GCA_951411735.1). Lineage (NCBI taxonomy): Eukaryota > Metazoa > Chordata > Aves > Anseriformes > Anatidae > Somateria > Somateria mollissima. The sequence continues at coordinate 14,297 of CATOCB010000293.1, read as the reverse complement.
CACCGGCCCCAGGTGACCGGGTCACGTGGGGTCACCGGCCCCAGGTCAGCGGGTCACGTGGGGACACCGGCCCCAGGTGACCTGGTCACGTGGGGACACCGGCCCCAGGTCAGAGGGTCACGTGGGGACCCCGGACCCAGGTCACCTGGTCATGTGTGGTACCCAGCCTGGTTCCCAGGTTCCGATGACCTCCCCGACACCAGGACCCCGGGTCACGTGGGAACACCGGCCCCAGGTGACCGGGTCACGTGGGGTCAACGGCCCCAGGTCAGCGGGTCACGTGGGGTCACCGGCCCCAGGTCAGCGGGTCACGTGGGGACACCGGCCCCAGGTGACCGGGTCACGTGGGGTCACCGGCCCCAGGTCAGCGGGTCACGTGGGGACACCGGCCCCAGGTCACCGGGTCACGTGGGGACCCCGGCCCCAGGTCAGCGGGTCACGTGGGGACACCGGCCCCAGGTCAGCGGGTCACGTGGGGACCCCGGACCCAGGTCAGCGGGTCACATGGGGACACCGGCCCCAGGTAACCGGGTCATACCGAGTCCCCGGACCCAGGTCACCGGGTCAGTTCGGGACCCCGGACCCAGGTCGGGTCATGTCACGTCCCATGCCCGGGTCCCCGGGTTGGATTTTTACCCAGGCCCCGGGTCACAGGGTCATGTCGGGTCAACGGCCTGGGTACAAGGGTCTGGTGACCACCCCGACCCCAGGTCCCCGGGTGATGACGGGACACCGGACCAGGTCCCCGAGTCCGGTCGACACCACAGCCCCAGGTCACCGGGTCACGTCGGCACCCCGGAACCAGGTCACAGGGTCATGTCGGAACCCAGCCCGGGTCCCCGGGACGGGTTTTTACCCCAGCCGCAGATCACCGGGTCCTGTCGGGTACCCGGCCCGGGTCCCCTGGACAGGTCGATAACCCGGCCCCAGGTCACCCGGCCATCCCGCGCACCCGGCCTGGTTCCCAGGTTCCGATGACCACCCCAGCCCCAGGTCACCGGGTCACGTGGGGTCACCGGCCCCAGGTCAGAGGGTCACGTGGGGACCCCGGACCCAGGTCACCTGGTCATCTGTGGTACCCAGCGTGGTTCCCAGGTTCCGATGACCTCCCCGGCACCAGGACCCCGGGTCACGTGGGGACACCGGCCCCAGGTGACCGGGTCACGTGGGGTCACCGGCCCCAGGTCAGCGGGTCACGTGGGGTCACCGGCCCCAGGTCAGCGGGTCACGTGGGGACACCGGCCCCAGGTCACCGGGTCACGTGGGGACCCCGGCCCCAGGTCAGCGGGTCACGTGGGGACACCGGCCTCAGGTCAGCGGGTCACGTGGGGACCCCGGCCCCAGGTCAGCGGGTCACGTGGGGTCACCGGCCCCAGGTCACCGGGTCACGTGGGGACCCCGGACCCGATCACCTAGTCATGTGTGGCACCCAGCCTGGTTCCAAGGTTCCGATGACCATCCCGGCACCAGGACCCCGGGTCACGTGGGCACACCGGCCTCAGGTGACCGGGTCACGTGGGGACACCGGACCCAGGTCAGCGGGTCACGTGGGGTCACCGGCCCCAGGTCAGCGGGTCACGTGGGGACACCGGCCCCAGGTAACCGAGTCACGTGGGGACCCCGGCCCCAGGTCAGCGGGTCACGTGGGGTCACCGGCCCCAGGTCAGAGGTTCACGTGGGGACCCCGGACCCAGGTCACCTAGTCATGTGTGGTACCCAGCCTGGTTCCAAGGTTCCGATGACCACCCCGGCACCAGGACCTCGGGTCACGTGGGGACATCGGCCCCAGGTTACCGGGTCACGTGGGGTCACCGGCCCCAGGTGACCGGGTCACGTGGGGTCACCGGCCCCATGTCAGCGGGTCACGTGGTGTCACCGGCCCCAGGTCAGCGGGTCACGTGGGGACACCGGCCCCAGGTGACCGGGTCACGTGGGGACACCGGCCCCAGGTCAGCGGGTCACGTGGGGACCCCGGCCCCAGGTCAGCGGGTCACGTTGGGACACCGGCCCCAGGTGACCGGGTCACGTGGGGTCACCGGCCCCAGGTCACCGGGTCACGTGGGGACCCCGGACCCAGGTCAGCGGGTCACGTGTGGACACCGGCCCCAGGTCAGCGGGTCACGTGGGGACACCAGCCCCAGGTAACCGGGTCATACCGAGTCCCCGGACCCAGGTCACCGGGTCAGTTCGGGACCCCGGACCCAGGTCGGGTCATGTCACGTCCCATGCCCGGGTCCCCGGGTTGGATTTTTACCCAGGCCCCGGGTCACAGGGTCATGTCAGGTCAACGGCCTGGGTACAAGGGTCTGGTGACCACCCCGACCCCAGGTCCCCGGGTCATGACGGGACACCGGACCAGGTCCCCGAGTCCGGTCGACACCACAGCCCCAGGTCACCGGGTCACGTCGGCACCCCGGAACCAGGTCACCGGGTCATGTCGGGACCCAGCCCGGGTCCCCGGGACGGGTTTTTACCCCAGCCGCAGATCACCGGGTCCTGTCGGGTACCCGGGTCGGGTCCCCTGGACAGGTCGGCACCCCGGCCCCGGGTCACGGGGTCATGTCGGGTCGCTGTCCCGGGTACCAGTGTCAGGTGACCACCCCGGCCCCGGGAGACGGAGTCATACCGGGTCCCCGGCCCGGGTCCCCGGGTTGCATCGGGACAAAAGCACCGGATCACTGGATCACGTGGGGGCCCGGGCCCGGGTCCCCGGGTTGCATCGGGACACCAGCGAAGGACCACCGGGTCCTGTCGGGTCCCCGGCCCGGGTCCCCTGGACAGGTCGTTAACCCGGCCCCAGGTCACCGGGTCATGTCGCGCACCCGGCCTGGTTCCCAGGTTCCGGTGACCACCCCGGCACCAGGACCCCGGGTCACGTGGGGACCCCGGCCCCAGGTCAGCGGGTCACGTGGGGACACCGGCCCCAGGTCACCGCGTCAGGTCGGGACCCCGAACCCAGGTCCATGAGTCCGTCGACAGCACAGCCCCGGGTCACCGGGTCGTGTCGGATTAGCGGCCTGGTTCCCAGGTTCCGATGACCACCCCGGCCCCAGGACCCCGGGTCACGTGGGGACCCCGGCCCCAGGTGACCGGGTCACGTGGGGTCACCGGCCCCAGGTCAGCGGGTCACGTGGGGTCACCGGCCCCAGGTCAGCGGGTCACGTGGGGACACCGGCCCCAGGTCAGCGGGTCACGTGGGGACCCCGGCCCCAGGTCAGCGGGTCACGTGGGGACCCCGGACCCAGGTGACCGGGTCACGTGGGGTCACCGGCCCCAGGTCAGAGGGTCACGTGGGGACCCCGGACCCAGGTCACCTGGTCATGTGTGGTACCCAGCGTGGTTCCCAGGTTCCGATGACCTCCCCGGCACCAGGGCCCCGGGTCACGTGGGGACACCGGCCCCAGGTGACCGGGTCACGTGGGGTCACCGGCCCCAGGTGACCGGGTCACGTGGGGTCACCGGCCCCAGGTCAGCGGGTCACGTGGGGACACCGGCCCCAGGTGACCGGGTCACGTGGGGACACCAGCCCCAGGTCAGAGGGTCACGTGGGGACCCCGGACCCAGGTCACCTGGTCATGTGTGGTACCCAGCCTGGTTCCCAGGTTCCGATGACCTCCCCGGCACCAGGACCCCGGGTCACGTGGGAACACCGGCCCCAGGTGACCGGGTCACGTGGGGTCAACGGCCCCAGGTCACCGGGTCACGTGGGGACCCCGGACCCAGGTGACCGGGTCACGTGGGGACACCGGCCCCAGGTCAGCGGGTCACGTGGGGACACCGGCCCCAGGTGACCGGGTCACGTGGGGACACCGGCCCCAGGTCAGCGGGTCACGTGGGGACACCGGCCCCAGGTGACGGGGTCACGTGGGGACACCGGCCTCAGGTCAGCGGGTCACGTGGGGACACCGGCCCCAGGTCAGCGGGTCACGTGTGGACACCGGACCCAGGTCAGCGGGTCACGTGGGGACACCGGCCCCAGGTCAGCGGGTCACGTGGGGACACCGGCCCCAGGACCCCGGGTCACGTGGGGACCCCGGACCCAGGTCAGCGGGTCACGTGGGGACACCGGCCCCAGGTAACCGGGTCATACCGAGTCCCCGGACCCAGGTCACCGGGTCAGTTCGGGACCCCGGACCCAGGTCGGGTCATGTCACGTCCCATGCCCGGGTCCCCGGGTTGGATTTTTACCCAGGCCCCGGGTCACAGGGTCATGTCGGGTCAACGGCCTGGGTACAAGGGTCTGGTGACCACCCCGACCCCAGGTCCCCGGGTCATGACGGGACACCGGACCAGGTCCCCGAGTCCGGTCGACACCACAGCCCCAGGTCACCGGGTCACGTCGGCACCCCGGAACCAGGTCACCGGGTCATGTCGGGACCCAGCCCGGGTCCCCGAGACGGGTTTTTACCCCAGCCGCAGATCACCGGGTCCTGTCGGGTACCCGGGTCGGGTCCCCTGGACAGGTCAGCACCCCGGCCCCGGGTCACGGGGTCATGTCGGGTCGCTGTCCCGGGTACCAGTGTCAGGTGACCACCCCGGCACCAGGACCCCGGGTCACGTGGGGACCCCGGCCCCAGGTGACCGGGTCACGTGGGGTCACCGGCCCCAGGTCAGCGGGTCACTAGGGGACCCCGGCCCCAGGTCACCGGGTCACGTGGGGTCACCGGCCCCAGGTCAGAGGGTCACGTGGGGACCCCGGACCCAGGTCAGCGGGTCATGTGTGGTACCCAGCGTGGTTCCCAGGTTCCGATGACCTCCCCGGCACCAGGACCCCGGGTCACGTGGGGACACCGGCCCCAGGTGACCGGGGCACGTGGGGACACCGGCCCCAGGTCAGAGGGTCACGTAGGGACACCGGCCCCAGGTAACCGGGTCAAGTGGGGACCCCGGCCCCAGGTCACCGGGTCACGTGGGGTCACCGGCCCCAGGTCAGAGGGTCACGTGGGGACCCCGGACCCAGGTCACCTAGTCATGTGTGGCACCCAGCCTGGTTCCAAGGTTCCGATGACCATCCCGGCACCAGGACCCCGGGTCACGTGGGGACACCGGCCTCAGGTGACCGGGTCACCTGGGGACACCGGCCCCAGGTCACCGGGTCACGTGGGGACCCCGGCCCCATGTCAGCGGGTCACGTGGGGACACCGGCCCCAGGTAACCGGGTCACGTGGGGACCCCGGCCCCAGGTCAGCGGGTCACGTGGGGTCACCGGCCCCAGGTCAGAGGGTCACGTGGGGACCCCGGACCCAGGTCACCTAGTCATGTGTGGTACCCAGCCTGGTTCCAAGGTTCCGATGACCACCCCGGCACCAGGACCCCGGGTCACGTGGGGACATCGGCCCCAGGTGACCGGGTCACGTGGGGTCACCGGCCCCAGGTGACCGGGTCACGTGGGGTCACCGGCCCCAGGTCAGCGGGTCACGTGGGGTCACCGGCCCCAGGTCAGCTGGTCACGTGGGGACACCGGCCCCAGGTGACCGGGTCACGTGGGGACACCGGCCCCAGGTCAGCGGGTCACGTGGGGACCCCGGCCCCAGGTCAGCGGGTCATGTTGGGACACCGGCCCCAGGTGACCGGGTCACGTGGGGACACCGGCCCCAGGTCACCGGGTCACGTGGGGACCCCGGCCCCAGGTCAGCGGGTCACGTGGGGACACCGGCCCCAGGTCAGCGGGTCACGTGGGGACACCGGCCCCAGGTGACCGGGTCACGTGGGGACACCGGCCCCAGGTCAGAGGGTCACGTGGGGACCCCGGACCCAGGTCACCTGGTCATGTCTGGTACCCAGCCTGGTTCCCAGGTTCCGATGACCATCCCGGCACCAGGACCCCGGGTCACGTGGGGACACCGGCCTCAGGTGACAGGGTCACGTGGGGACACCGGCCCCAGGTCAGCGGGTCACGTGGGGACCCCGGCCCCAGGTCAGCGGGTCACGTGGGGACACCGGCCCCAGGTCAGAGGGTCACGTGGGGACCCCGGACCCAGGTCACCTGGTCATGTCTGGTACCCAGCCTGGTTCCCAGGTTCAGATGATCACCCCGGCACCAGGACCCCGGGTCACGTGGGGACCCCGGACCCAGGTCAGCGGGTCACGTGGGGACACCGGCCCCAGGTCAGAGGGTCACGTGGGGACCCCGGACCCAGGTCACCTAGTCATGTGTGGTACCCAGCCTGGTTCCAAGGTTCCGATGACCTCCCCGGCACCAGGACCCCGGGTCACGTGGGGACACCGGCCCCAGGTGACCGGGTCACGTGGGGTCACCGGCCCCAGGTCAGCGGGTCACGTGGGGTCACCGGCCCCAGGTCAGCGGGTCACGTGGGGACACCGGACCCAGGTGACCGGGTCACGTGGGGTCACCGGCCCCAGGTCAGTGGGTCACGTGGGGTCACCGGCCCCTGGTCACCGGGTCACGTGGGGACCCCGGCCCCAGGTCAGCGGGTCACGTGGGGACACCGGCCCCAGGTGACCGGGTCACGGTGGAACACCGGCCTCAGGTCAGCGGGTCACGTGGGGACACCGGCCCCAGGACCCCGGGTCACGTAGGGACCCCGGACCCAGGTCAGCGGGTCACGTGGGGACACCGGCCCCAGGTAACCGGGTCATACCGAGTCCCCGGACCCAGGTCACCGGGTCAGTTCGGGACCCCGGACCCAGGTCGGGTCATGTCACGTCCCATGCCCGGGTCCCCGGGTTGGATTTTTACCCAGGCCCCGGGTCACAGGGTCATGTCGGGTCAACAGCCTGGGTACAAGGGTCTGGTGACCACCCCGACCCCAGGTCCCCGGGTCATGACGGGACACCGGACCAGGTCCCCGAGTCCGGTCGACACCACAGCCCCAGGTCACCGGGTCACGTCGGCACCCCGGAACCAGGTCACCGGGTCATGTCGGGACCCAGCCCGGGTCCCCGAGACGGGTTTTTACCCCAGCCGCAGATCACCGGGTCCTGTCGGGTACCCGGGTCGGGTCCCCTGGACAGGTCGGCACCCCGGCCCCGGGTCACGGGGTCATGTCGGGTCGCTGTCCCGGGTACCAGTGTCAGGTGACCACCCCGGCCCCGGGAGACGGAGTCATACCGGGTCCCCGGCCCGGGTCCCCGGGTTGCATCGGGACAAAAGCACCGGATCACTGGATCACGTGGGGGCCCAGGCCCGGGTCCCCGGGTTGCATCGGGACACCAGCGAAGGACCACCGGGTCCTGTCGGGTCCCCGGCCCGGGTCCCCTGGACAGGTCGATAACCCGGCCCCAGGTCACCCGGTCATCTCGCGCACCCGGCCTGGTTCCCAGGTTCCGATGACCACCCCGGCACCAGGACCCCGGGTCCCGTGGGGACCCCGGCCCCAGGTGACCGGGTCACGTGGGGTCACCGGCCCCAGGTCAGCGGGTCACGTGGGGACCCCGGCCCCAGGTCACCGGGTCACGTGGGGTCACCGGCCCCAGGTAAGAGGGTCACGTGGGGACCCCGGCCCCAGGTGACCGGGTCACGTGGGGTCACCGGCCCCAGGTCAGCGGGTCACGTGGGGTCACCGGCCCCAGGTGACCGGGTCACGTGGGGTCACCGGCCCCAGGTCAGCGGGTCACGTGGGGACACCGGCCCCAGGTGACCGGGTCACGTGGGGACACCGGCCCCAGGTCAGCGGGTCACGTGGGGACACCGGCCCCAGGTCAGCGGGTCACGTGGGGACACCGGCCCCAGGTCAGCGGGTCACGTGGGGACACCGGCCCCAGGTGACCGGGTCACGTGGGGACACCGGCCCCAGGTCAGCGGGTCACGTGGGGACACCGGCCCCAGGTCAGCGGGTCACGTGGGGACACCGGCCCCAGGTAACCAAGGCAGGTCGGGACCCAGCCCGGGTCCCCGGGACGGGTTTTTACCCCAGCCACAGATCACCGGGTCCTGTCGGGTCCCCGGCCCGGGTCCCCTGGGACAGGTCGATAACCCGGCCCCAGGTCACCCGGTCATCTCGCGCACCCGGCCTGGTTCCCAGGTTCCGATGACCACCCCGGCACCAGGACCCCGGGTCACGTGGGGACACCGGCCCCAGGTGACCGGGTCACGTGGGGACACCGGCCCCAGGTGACCGGGTCACGTGGGGTCACCGGCCCCAGGTCAGCGGGTCACGTGGGGTCACCGGCCCCAGGTCAGCGGGTCACGTGGGGACACCGGCCCCAGGTGACCGGGTCACGTGGGGACACCGGCCCCAGGTCAGCGGGTCAAGTGGGGACACCGGCCCCAGGTAACCGGGTCACGTGGGGACCCCGGACCCAGGTCATCTAGTCATGTGTGGCACCCAGCCTGGTTCCAAGGTTCCGATGACCATCCCGGCACCAGGACCCCGGGTCACGTGGGGACACCGGCCTCAGGTGACCGGGTCACGTGGGGACACCGGACCCAGGTCACCGGGTCACGTGGGGACATCGGCCCCAGGTCAGCGGGTCACGTGGGGACCCCGGCCCCAGGTCAGCGGGTCACGTGGGGACACCGGCCCCAGGTGACCGGGTCACGTGGGGACACCGGCCCCAGGTCACCGGGTCACGTGGGGACACCGGCCCCAGGTAACCGGGTCATACCAAGTCCCCGGACCCAGGTCACCGGGTCAGTTCGGGACCCCGGACCCAGGTCGGGTCATGTCACGTCCCATGCCCGGGTCCCCGGGTTGGATTTTTACCCAGGCCCCGGGTCACAGGGTCATGTCGGGTCAACGGCCTGGGTACAAGGGTCTGGTGACCACCCCGACCCCAGGTCCCCGGGTCATGACGGGACACCGGACCAGGTCCCCGAGTCCGGTCGACACCACAGCCCCAGGTCACCGGGTCACGTCGGCACCCCGGAACCAGGTCACCGGGTCATGTCGGGACCCAGCCCGGGTCCCCGGGACGGGTTTTTACCCCAGCCGCAGATCACCGGGTCCTGTCGGGTCCCCGGCCCGGGTCCCCTGGACAGGTCGATAACCCGGCCCCAGGTCACCCGGTCATGTCGCGCACCCGGCCTGGTTCCCAGGTTCCGATGACCACCCCGGCACCAGGACCCCGGGTCACGTGGGGTCACCGGCCCCAGGTCAGAGGGTCACGTGGGGACCCCGGACCCAGGTCACCTGGTCATGTGTGGTACCCAGCCTGGTTCCCAAGTTCCGATGACCTCCCCGGCACCAGGACCCCGGGTCACGTGGGGACACCGGCCCCAGGTGACCGGGTCACGTGGGGTCACCGGCCCCAGGTCAGCGGGTCACGTGGGGTCACCGGCCCCAGGTGACCGGGTCACGTGGGGACACCGGCCCCAGGTGACCGGGTCACGTGGGGTCACCGGCCCCAGGTCAGCGGGTCACGTGGGGACACCGGCCCCAGGTCACCGGGTCACGTGGGGACCCCGGCACCAGGACCCCGGGTCACGTGGGGACACCGGCCCCAGGTCACCGGGTCATACCGAGTCCCCGGACCCAGGTCACCGGGTCAGTTCGGGACCCCGGACCCAGGTCGGGTCATGTCACGTCCCATGCCCGGGTCCCCGGGTTGGATTTTTACCCAGGCCCCGGGTCACAGGGTCATGTCGGGTCAACGGCCTGGGTACAAGGGTCTGGTGACCACCCCGACCCCAGGTCCCCGGGTCATGACGGGACACCGGACCAGGTCCCCGAGTCCGGTCGACACCACAGCCCCAGGTCACCGGGTCACGTCGGCACCCCGGAACCAGGTCACCGGGTCATGTCGGGACCCAGCCCGGGTCCCCGGGACGGGTTTTTACCCCAGCCGCAGATCACCGGGTCCTGTCGGGTACCCGGGTCGGGTCCCCTGGACAGGTCAGCACCCCGGCCCCGGGTCACGGGGTCATGTCGGGTCGCTGTCCCGGGTACCAGTGTCAGGTGACCACCCCGGCCCCGGGAGACGGAGTCATACCGGGTCCCCGGCCTGGGTCCCCGGGTTGCATCGGGACAAAAGCACCGGATCACTGGATCACGTGGGGTCCCGGGCCCGGGTCCCCGGGTTGCATCGGGACACCAGCGAAGGACCACCGGGTCCTGTCGGGTCCCCGGCCCGGGTCCCCTGGACAGGTCGTTAACCCGGCCCCAGGTCACCGGGTCATGTCGCGCACCCGGCCTGGTTCCCACGTTCCGGTGACAACCCCGGCACCAGGACCCCGGGTCCCGTGGGGATCCCGGCCCCAGGTGACCGGGTCACGTGGGGTCACCGGCCCCAGAACAGCGGGTCACGTGGGGTCACCGGCCCCAGGTCAGCGGGTCACGTGGGGACACCGGCCCCAGGTGACCGGGTCACGTGGGGACACCGGCCCCAGGTCACCGCGTCAGGTCGGGACCCCGAACCCAGGTCCACGAGTCCGTCGACACCACAGCCCCGGGTCACCGGGTCGTGTCGGGTAACCGGCCTGGTTCCCAGGTTCCGATGACCACCCCGGCACCAGGACCCCGGGTCACGTGGGGACACCGGCCCCAGGTGACCGGGTCACGTGGGGACACCGGCCCCAGGTCAGCGGGTCACGTGGGGTCACCGGCCCCAGGTCAGCGGGTCACGTGGGGACACCGGCCCCAGGTGACCAGGTCACGTGGGGACACCGGCCCCAGGTCAGCGGGTCACGTGGGGACCCCGGCCCCAGGTCAGCGGGCCACGTGGGGACACCGGCCCCAGGTGACCGGGTCACGTGGGGACACCGGCCCCAGGTCACCGGGTCACGTGGGGACCCCGGACCCAGGTCAGCGGGTCACGTGGGGACACCGGCCCCAGGTCAGCGGGTCACGTGGGGACACCGGCCCCAGGTAACCAAGGCAGGTCGGGACCCAGCCCGGGTCCCCGGGACGGGTTTTTACCCCAGCCGCAGATCACCAGGTCCTGTCGGGTCCCCGGCCCGGGTCCCCTGGACAGGTCGATAACCCGGCCCCAGGTCACCCGGTCATCTCGCGCACCCGGCCTGGTTCCCAGGTTCCGATGACCACCCCGGCACCAGGACCCCGGGTCACGTGGGGACCCCGGCCCCAGGTGACCGGGTCACGTGGGGTCACCGGCCCCAGGTCAGCGGGTCACGTGGGGTCACCGTCCCCAGGTCAGCGGGTCACGTGGGGACACCGGCCCCAGGTCAGAGGGTCACGTGGGGACACCGTCCCCAGGTAACCGGGTCACGTGGGGACCCCGGACCCAGGTCAACTGGTCATGTGTGGTACCCAGCGTGGTTCCCAGGTTCCGATGACCTCCCCGGCACCAGGGCCCCGGGTCACGTGGGGACACCGGCCCCAGGTGACCGGGTCACGTGGGGTCACCGGCCCCAGGTCAGCGGGTCACGTGGGGACCCCGGCCCCAGGTCACCGGGTCACGTGGGGACACCGGCCCCAGGTGACCGGGTCACGTGGGGACACCGGCCCCAGGTCAGAGGGTCACGTGGGGACCCCGGACCCAGGTCACCGGGTCATGTCGGGACCCAGCCCGGGTCCCCGGGACGGGTTTTTACCCCAGCCGCAGATCACCGGGTCCTGTCGGGTACCCGGGTCGGGTCCCCTGGACAGGTCGGCACCCCGGCCCCGGGTCACGGGGTCATGTCGGGTCGCTGTCCCGGGTACCAGTGTCAGGTGACCACCCCGGCCCCGGGAGACGGAGTCATACCGGGTCCCCGGCCCGGGTCCCCGGGTTGCATCGGGACACCAGCGAAGGACCACCGGGTCCTGTCGGGTCCCCGGCCCGGGTCCACTGGACAGGTCGTTAACCCGGCCCCAGGTCACCGGGTCATGTCGCGCACCCGGCCTGGTTCCCAGGTTCCGGTGACCACCCTGGCACCAGGACCCCGGGTCACGTGGGGACCCCGGACCCAGGTCAGCGGGTCACGTGGGGACACCGGCCCCAGGTCACCGTGTCAGGTCGGGACCCCGAACACAGGTCCACGAGTCCGTCGACACCACAGCCCCGGGTCACCGGGTCGTGTCGGGTAACCGGCCTGGTTCCAAGGTTCCGATGACCACCCCGGCACCAGGACCCCGGGTCACGTGGGGACACCGGCCCCAGGTGACCGGATCACGTGGGGACACCGGCCCCAGGACCCCGGGTCACGTGGGGACCCCGGCCCCAGGTCAGCGGGTCACGTGGGGACACCGGCCCCAGGTAACCGGGTCATACCGAGTCCCCGGACCCAGGTCACCGGGTCATTTCGGGACCCCGGACCCAGGTCGGGTCATGTCACGTCCCATGCCCGGGTCCCCGGGTTGGATTTTTACCCAGGTCCCGGGTCACAGGGTCATGTCGGGTCAACGGCCTGGGTACAAGGGTCTGGTGACCACCCCGACCCCAGGTCCCCGGGTCATGACGGGACACCGGACCAGGTCCCCGAGTCCGGTCGACACCACAGCCCCAGGTCACCGGGTCACGTCGGCACCCCGGAACCAGGTCACCGGGTCATGTCGGGACCCAGCCCGGGTCCCCGGGACGGGTTTTTACCCCAGCCGCAGATCACCGGGTCCTGTCGGGTACCCGGGTCGGGTCCCCTGGACAGGTCGGCACCCCGGCCCCAGGTCACCGGGTCATGTCGCGCACCCGGCCTGGTTCCCACGTTCCGGTGACCACCCCGGCACCAGGACCCCGGGTCCCGTGGGGACCCCGGCCCCAGGTGACCGGGTCACGTGGGGTCACCGGCCCCAGGTCAGCGGGTCACGTGGGGTCACCGGCCGCAGGTGACCGGGTCACGTGGGGACACCGGCCCCAGGTCACCGGGTCACGTGGGGACCCCGGACCCAGGTCAGCGGGTCACGTGGGGACACCGGCCCCAGGTCAGCGGGTCACGTGGGGATACCGGCCCCAGGTAACCAAGGCAGGTCGGGTAACCGGCCCGGGTCCCCGGGACGGGTTTTTACCCCAGCCGCAGATCACCGGGTCCTGTCGGGTCCCCGGCCCGGGTCCCCTGGACAGGTCGATAACCCGGCCCCAGGTCACCCGGTCATCTCGCGCACCCGGCCTAGTTCCCAGGTTCCGATGACCACCCCGGCACCAGGACCCCGGGTCACGTGGGGACACCGGCCCCAGGTGACCGGGTCACGTGGGGTCACCGGCCCCAGGTCAGCGGGTCACGTGGGGACCCCGGCCCCAGGTCACCGGGTCACGTGGGGTCACCGGCCCCAGGTCAGAGGGTCACGTGCGGACCCCGGACCCAGGTCACCTGGTCATGTGTGGTACCCAGCCTGGTTCCCAGGTTCCGATGACCTCCCCGGCACCAGGACCCCGGGTCACGTGGGGTCACCGGCCCCAGGTCAGCGGGTCACGTGGGGTCACCGGCCCCAGGTGACCGGGTCACGTGGGGTCACCGGCCCCAGGTGACCGGGTCACGTGGGGTCACCGGCCCCAGGTCAGCGGGTCACGTGGGGACACCGGCCCCAGGTCACCGGGTCACGTGGGGACCCCGGCCCCAGGTCAGCGGGTCACGTGGGGACACCGGCCCCAGGTCACCGGGTCACGTGGGGACACCGGCCTCAGGTCAGCGGGTCACGTGGGGACACCGGCCCCAGGTCAGCGGGTCACGTGGGGACACCGGCCCCAGGTAACCGGGTCATACCGAGTCCCCGGACCCAGGTCACCGGGTCAGTTCGGGACCCCGGACCCGGGTCGGGTCATGTCACGTCCCATGCCCGGGTCCCCGGGTTGGATTTTTACCCAGGCCCCGGGTCACAGGGTCATGTCGGGTCAACGGCCTGGGTACAAGGGTCTGGTGACCACCCCGACCCCAGGTCCCCGGGTCATGACGGGACACCGGACCAGGTCCCCGAGTCCGGTCGACACCACAGCCCCAGGTCACCGGGTCACGTCGGCACCCCGGAACCAGGTCACCGGGTCATGTCGGGACCCAGCCCGGGTCCCCGGGACGGGTTTTTACCCCAGCCGCAGATCACCGGGTCCTGTCGGGTACCCGGGTCGGGTCCCCTGGACAGGTCGGCACCCCGGCCCCGGGTCACGGGGTCATGTCGGGTCGCTGTCCCGGGTACCAGTGTCAGGTGACCACCCCGGCCCCGGGAGACGGAGTCATACCGGGTCCCCGGCCCGGGTCCCCGGGTTGCATCGGGACAAAAGCACCGGATCACTGGATCGCGTGGGGGCCCAGGCCCGGGTCCCCGGGTTGCATCGGGACACCAGCGAAGGACCACCGGGTCCTGTCGGGTCCCCGGCCCGGGTCCCCTGGACAGGTCGTTAACCCGGCCCCAGGTCACCGGGTCATGTCGCGCACCCGGCCTGGTTCCCACGTTCCGGTGACCACCCCGGCACCAGGACCCCGGGTCCCGTGGGGACCCCGGCCCCAGGTGACCGGGTCACGTGGGGTC